>OU343218.1:93492117-93615585 GCA_910596185.1 Chrysanthemum makinoi | reverse complement strand
TTATGGACCTAAAATACATGCTTAAAACTGTCAACACAAAGGTTGAGGGAAATTCATTGAGTTTGTTTGATGGTTGAACACATTATGTTTGTAGTGTGAGTTATAAATTCACACCAATGGTTTGAAAACCAAAACAGTTATTATTAGACTAAGCATCATGCAATCAAGGCGTTAACGTGTTCCAAATTTAATTAGAGAAACTGTTGATACGTGCCCCAAGTAGGTAAAATTTGCCGTTTTACCTAATGTACTCAAATATAGTGCGTTTGTTTACCGGACCTGGTCAAACAAACGGGATTCGTCAATCCCAATAGATCTATTCACAATATTCGCGCCCACCTTCACTCAGTTATTAATGATTCATGATTTAGGGACTTAATATTGGCAAATGCGGTAACTTAATGCTAATAAAACAATCAGATAAGCATACAGTTTGAAAGCAATGTGTTCGGTTTAAAATAAAGCATGTATTCCCCCCAAGGGTTTGTAAAACAATTAAGTAATAGAAAGTGGGGCTATGAACTCACCTCAGAGTAAATGATATCAAATGTATAATGAGAATGATGGATATGTCGTGAGAACTTCTACGAGAAACCTAGAATAGGATGTTGCGACTTAGGTTTGGAGTAATGTTTAAGAAAACATAAACCATTCTATAGATATTTCTATGTTGACCATGATGTAGTCAATTATCATTTGATGTTTATAGAAAGATCTTTAATATGTGAAAACATATTTAGTTTATAGATATCGTACTTCCGTTCGAGCCATCATAATTCAGAGGTCATGCAGTAAACGTTCGAGGAGCTAGGACACTTTAAATCGTAAATCCAGCAACTCGTCGATACATTTTACTCAGATGAAACTCCTCACATGAAGCTCCCTACTATTGTAGTACTTAGTAGATACTATATATGTTTTGAGTGAAGATTGTTATATAAATAAGTTTATCATGTTCTTACAAGTTCTCGTCGTTTCATATATATGATCACCTTAGTTAACGGTCTTGGGAAAATAAGCCTTAAGGATTTAGCCATGGCCTTGCCGTGACTTGGGTCTTGACTACCATGGTCTTGAGACTCAGCCTTGACCTTAGCCGTAGCCGTGGTCTTGGCTTATGGCCATTAGGCATCTTGGTTTGCTTTTAGTTGTGACAAAAGTATAGTTGTGAGACTATATAAAGGGCAGTTTCTGTTTTTGAAAGATAATGGCCTATTTATGTGTTTTCAAGGTCCGAGCTTCTTCAATAATGAAGTAAAACGTCGTTCTGGACAACTTTCATGTTTTAACTTTTTGATGATTTGGACCAGAAATACCAGTTTCAAGACAGACAGACCCTAAACTGCTTCTATATGGCAGTTTTGGCGTTTTAGTTTCGCTAACTTCTTTTGACTATAACTTTTGACTCGTTTGTCCGTTTTGGGTGATTCAAGTTGCTATATTTACCGTTTTATATTTTCTACCATAGTATGTAATTTAGAAAGTCCATATGTGGCTGGTTTTAATAGTTTCAAACGTGTAGAATATGACTAGTTTACTAGTTTGTTACTTTTACGACAATATGTGAATTAAAACATGTAATTGAGTATATGTACATCATGAATCAACATAGTAACTATATATATAGCATGAAATAGTTAAGATTATGAATAATAAAGATGAGATAATGGTGTTGATTAGTTGCTTACAACTTTTGGCTTTCAATTAAGAAAGGAGTAACTAGTAAGGATATGACTTTGATTGATCACTTAAGACTTCGGATTGAGCTAGCTTTCTACACCTTGGCACCCTTGTGATATTGACAAGTTGGTGATGAAGTACTAAGTGACTTGAGTAGATCTAAACTCAAGTAGATCACTTAAACTTGCTAGAGATTTGATGTAGTAACTTACTACTTGAAACTTCTTTGCATAAACTTGGAGTTTAAAGATCAAATTATGGAAGATATGAGGGTTTGACGATATGAACTACCCAATTTAGTTTATGAGGGTGTTTAGTGTATTTCACTTGCTATTTATAGGAGGGTAAGTTTGGTTAACCATATATTGGGTTAAATATTAACCATGGTTAAGTTAGGACACATGTAATGATCTAAATGAACCATGGTTCGGATGATGCCACCAAAATGATGACTCCCCCCTAAGTTCGGTGATAAGGTTTTAAAAGGTACCATTTTGAGGGGTCGTTTAAGTCCTTATTTGATTTCTTTTGTATCCGTTATTGCTTAATATCGTTCCTTTTCACTTTTTAGGTCTCGTGAAGGCAAAATGCTGGAATGGCACTTATTTGGACGAAAAGGCGCGAATATATGAAGAAAATGGCCAAAGTCAGAATCGAGACACTCACAGCTGCTGAAATTAGAGGGTGACGGCGTCAGGAGCTAATGGTGACGCCGTCCCAAAAATGTTGTGACGGGCCAGAACCCAAAACTCGTATTTACAAGCGACGACGTCTAGTTGTGAAAGAGTAGGCCGTCGCTACTCAGACGGCCTAGATGCAATCCAGACGACGTCAGAAGCTGAAGAGGATGGCGTCACGGACATAAGGTGACGCCGTCTCAAGGTTAACGTGGCCAAGACGAAACCCTAATGACGGCGACACGACGGCGTCACTAAACATAAGGTGACGCCGTCGCAATTGTAATCTTATACCGAACTTAAGGTGTCTTGTACAGTATTTTAGGGTTTTAAACCCTATCTTACATCAAGATAAGTCTTTAGTTCATTAATTCAATTATGTCTTTGATTATTTGTGTGTATGCTTGCATGTTCTCCATGTCCGGCTAATTTATTTGTGTGTTTGCTTAGGAAGTATGAAACTTAATTATTGAATATTGATTGGTTGTTTCTTATCTTAGTTGATTTATGATCTAGTAATGCGATAGGTCATTCGTTGTGTACTTAATGCTTGATTCATCTTTGTGAACCTTAGAATATAATTACCTGAGTAGTTGTAGGCTAAACCATCCAAAGAGCGCCTTAGAGTAGGAGTTTATCATCCCTAGTGGGTTTGTAGACAAGACCCTTTGGTAAGTTCAGAGAGTTAGGGAGAAACGCATACCCTACAACTTTAGACACACAACGCAACTAAGAATAAGATGTGACAACTCAACCATCAATAGGAGATAATTAAGGAGTAATACAAACTAAGTAAACACATCTTTAAACTATCATACGAGCACACATTAATGAGACATAGACTCTCACAACCTTAGTTTAGATAATTAGATAATAGTAGAGTAATCGGTAGAAATACCAACCCCCCAAATCCAATACCCGAGATTCGTACCTTTCCATTTCATAAAACATAAAAAAGATAAAAAATAATCTTCCCCAACCTTAACCTTAGCGTAGTAACTCCTTACTAGCATTCCTATTCCCCTAGAGAACGATATCAATACCCGTGGCTTACCCTAATTACTACACTACAACGATTAGGTTCATTGCCTAGGGTGTTATAAAACTTGCTCGAAGAAAAGGAAGTTTCCTTGACCCCGAACGAGCGTTGTAGCGTTATCAAGTTTTTGCGCGCTGCCGGGGGAATAGAATAGCTAGTTAGTAGTCCACCTCGTTTAGGTTCTTTGCTTGATTCCTATCAAGTAAATTTTTCTCATTTTTTAGCTTTCTCTTAGTCTATCCCCCTTCTTCGTGACCTTTGTTCGTAATCCCATCACTTTTTATCATGGAAGGTGATAACCCACTACCATTCATCAACCCACCACCAAATGACCCGCCAAGAGCCCGTACTCTTGGTGAATACTCAAGACCAAGCCACCGAGGCTATAGGAACACCATTGAGCTTCCCGACCAAGCCCAAACTACGGCCCTGCGATCCGACACCATCCGGTTGGTGCAAAATGGATGTGCATTCCATGGACTTCGTTCCGAAGATCCAAATCAGCATCTGAGGGATTTCCTCAAAATCGTCGATTCCATCGACCTTGATGCTACTACTCGGGAGACCACGCGCCTGCGTCTCTTCCAATTCTCTCTACGGGACCAAGCTAGTAATTGGCTTGAGCGACTTCCCGACGGCTCCATCTCAAGTTGGGATGATCTTACCTCTCGCTTCTTTGCTCAATTTTTCCCACCGGGGAGAACCACTAAGCTTAGGAATGACATCTTGATGTTCCAACAACGTCAAGGTGAATCTCTCTACGAAGCATGGACCCGATTCAAGGACTTACTTCATAAAGTTCCTCATCACGGCATTGATCTTTGGCTCCAAGTCCAAATCTTTTATGATCATGTCAACTTCCCCACTAAGCGATCCATTGACCAAGCGGCCGGTGGAAAACTTAGTGAACTCACCGCGGAAGAATCATGGGAAATAATAGAGGACCTCGCCATATATGACAATGAAAGTCGGGATGACCCCCGTGAGCTACCCAAAACCGTTAAGGCAATCTCCTTGCCTCCTCCCGACCGTAGGATGATCGAACTTGAAGATCAAGTTAGAATCCTCATGAGTTCCTACAAAAATCCTAAGTCCTCACGACAAGTGAATCAAATCACTCTACCTTGTGAGTTATGCAGTGGTCCCCATGACACTCGTGATTGCACAAGGCTCTCCGAACAAGCTTTTGCGGACTACGCCTCCATACATACCGACGGAGCGGGAGAGAAGTGGTACACTTTCAAACCCGAACAAAACAACTTAGGAAACTCATAACACCCTCATGGAGAAATCACCCTAACCTTAAGTGGAACCAAAACTCAAGCACACCCCAAAGCTCATCTAGTTCACCTACTAGGGGCAATTCTTTTAATACCGGGAACCCCACTAATCTTGAGGCAATTGCATCTAGATTTTTGTCATCCCAAGAAACTCGATTGAATAAGCTTGAAGCCGATTTTAAGCAAAAACAAAGCGAGATGACAACCAAGCTTGATTCCCTCTTAAAAGCCTTCAATGAGCGGGAAGTTGGAGCACCCCAGTGATACCATAAAGAACCCAAAAGTGAATTCGATTGCATCGACTTCATGTTCTAGTTCACCATGGGAGAGTGCACATCCATGCCCCTCCCACCCAACGGTTCACTCGGTAAATGCTATCAAAAAGGGTTCCAAGCCATCCAAGATGAGATACCAAGGCCCGACACTTTTCCTGCTTGAAGAGCCTACTCTTGAGAAAACCAAGAATCCAAAAACTAGTTTAGAGGACAAATACAAGGAACTCCATCAAGAAAAACCGATTCTTGAAGTCTTAGCTCATGCACCTTACTATAATGCTTTAAAAGAAAAATATGAGTTAGAACTTAGGCTTGGAAAACATGGGTACGCCTTTGTGCGAAACAGCTTACCTAAGAAGCTAGACGATCCTGGGCTATTTACTCTTCGTGTAGACATGAAATTCCAAACCCTCGATGCTCTAGCCGATTTAGGATCATGCATCAATCTGTTCGTTGTCCTCCATAGAAGCCTTAACTTAGGTAAAATTGAACCAACGGAAACCATCTTAGGTCTAGCAGACGGTAGTATAGCACGTCCGGTAGGAATAATAAAGGACATGGTAGTACATGTAGAGAGTGACTCTTGGCCGACTTTCATGTGCTAGACATGAATAAGGACCTGACATGACCATTACTAGTTGGAAGAGGAGATTTTAGCTACCGCTAGTGCATCATCGATTGTAAGATGTCCAAAATAGTGGTAGGGGAAGGGAGTGCTAGATCCGTTTACGATGTTAAAAAGCATACATACTACAAGGATGAGGAAATCCCACAAGAGAAAGGGATGAATAGAGAGCCTTCTAGATATGGACCTTGGATTGATAAGAACATCATAGGCCCCCAAAGACCTTTTTACTTAGATAAAGCCTTTGCTAGTGCAGCAACTTTCCAAGAAAAAGAAATGGCTAGGGACATAGAAGTGAACCCGTTCGAGGACGCCTTAGTATTTGAAAATGACCGAAGTTCCTAGGAAGCTTGCCCGTTAACCTTGTCATGAATAAGTGGAAAGTTGAGAAATCTGAACACAAGTGGGTTGGAAAGACCGCCCTAGTGATGGTAATGGAAAGTGGCACATTAGGATACAAATCTATGATCCCGATGGTGAGATGTTTGAAAAGGCATATTTAACAGAAGTACTACTAGGAACCTGAATGATAAGTTTGATCCTTACGACATTGTTAAGGATAGACTTACGTATATCGGTACGTAGGAGCACGACTATGAGTCTAGCTACAAGACTCTTAAATAAAGAAAAGCGCTTCGTGGGAGGCAACCCATGCTTAATTGTTTGCTTGTTAGTGTCATATATCTTTCATTAATTGTTTATCCTCATGTTTAAATTTGTAAAAATGCTTTATTTTGTTTTTAACTTCGTCTTAATTGCATATAAAGGTATTTTACATATGGGATAAGTGTAGGGAGGATTACACACGTTTTCAAAAGAAACGTGAACATGAGAATTACAATTATTTAAAAGATATATGTGTGTGTTTGTTCGAGTCAAATGCTTGTATCGAGTCATAATGGATGTTTTGCAGAAATTTTCCAGATTCTAAAGATGTAAATTTTCCAGAATTTTTTCCAGAAAATCGCAGACCAGTTTTTGTCAGGATAACCTGACGGCGTCAGGATTGCAACCTGACGGCGTCAGGAAGGAGTAAAAACATCAGATTACTTTTTTCTCGTTTTCTGAGCTACTTATAAATTTTTGGAATTTTCCAGGTCTTAATTTTCTTAGAAATTCTGTAAACATCCATTCCACAAGCATTATATCCTAGTTTAAATCGAGTCTTATATATATTATTACCGCCGATTTTACGCGAATGTTTCGTTTGTTTTCTTCAAGTGTGCAGGTTTAGTTTGTCAAGAAGAAGTTACATAAGATTGGAAGGAGCTTTTCACGCAATAATTCTTCTTGAAAAGAATTTAACCAATACTTCACACACGGATCCTACCGAGCTAATCAGGGGAGTATTAGTTTTTTTTCATTTTTAATTACCTTCTTTTATCATAACTTTGATACTTTCGGGGAACATTGGGGACAATGTTCAGTTTAAGTGTAGGGAGGGAAAATAAAACGGGAACTTTGAAACTATGTTTATCCTTGACTATTTGCTTTGTCCAATTGTGATTGTGTAATAAACCATGAGAAAATGTCGGTTAGGGTAATTTTGGCACCAAATTTAAAATTTTTTATGACATATAGGAGTGGGCCATTAGTCTTAACAAAAGCGTCTCATGGATAGGAAGTTGCATGACTAGCACAAAAACCCTTTACCACCCAAATTCCACCCAAAATGTAAGGATCGCCCTTAGATTAGTAGGAATTAAAGCATTCATCTTTAATGCTTAGAGTGTGAACCGGTAGTATATTAGATTCTAGAACTTGTTTTGTGATGCATTCCGAGATCGCAAGTGAGGCTACACTTGTGTAGTTAGGAATAACTAAATGATAAGAGGCATTAGGATAACCCTTGTTTGATACCTGTAATATAATTACTTCTTCCACATCGGTTGAGTAATTCCCCCACACCCTTTGCGTTGTACTCATCTTTAGTACACGATACCCCTAGTTAACCCCTCAGAGCCTATCCTTTTCGCGGTTCTCGTGATGTTTCGGTTTTTCCGGAATATCAATGAAGAGCATTGTTTACACCCCACCCCCAAATATACACCCAAATCGCCTTAGCCTACCCCTTATGCACTCACTTTTAGTGCAAATGTTTGTTATCACCCTAAACCCTTAGTTCAATTATCTAGTTGCTTGCATAAGTTGCTAAGTCGAGTCATATCTTTTGTATACAGTTTTGGGACGATTGGGATTCATAGGAAAAGTTAAAGTTTATGAAATGACGGGAAGGGAACGTTAAATTCAAAATTCCCTTTGTTTGCATAATAATGTACCCCAAGTGTTTTGATCTTTTCAATTCGGGTCAAATTAGTGTTAGAGTAATAAAAACTCAAGTGTAGGGATGTGCCTATAAATCCCTATTATTTTGATGTTACTGTAGAGGATGGTAGAGTAAAAGTGTATGAAAAAAAAAAAAAAAAAAAAAAAAAAAAGAGAGAAAAAGAAAAAAATATAGTGATTAAAAAAAAAAAAAACAAAAAAAAAAAAACGTCCGGGCTACCATCCTACATCTATCCTTTTAAATTTATGTTTGTTTATTTCAGTTATGTAGAGTTTAGAGTGTCGAGTCTTGGCTTAGCAACGCCATTCTTCATATGCATTTAACATAGAGATTTTTGACTTGCCACCACTAAATAGCCTATCCCACCAAACCCTTGTTTCCCTATCGTAAGCCTAACATTACAACCCTTTAAAAGACCTCTTTGATAGTCTTTCCTAGGTGCTTACGCCAAAGCGATGAAGGTTTGATCTATTCTCAAGCCTATGGTAATCTATGTACTAGGACCGGTTAATGAGTGTTTATCTTCCATTTCCTATTTGTTATATTTCATATATACACCCGAGAGATGTGAGTATCCAAACACTCCATGTGAGGTGCTAGTATGTAATTTCCGTGCTTGTTATGACTTTTGCGGGGCTTATATGTGTTGTGGACCGTTTTGAATTAATGCTTCATGACCCCTAACTTATAAATTAATTGGCTAAAAGCACATTTGCTTGAGGACAAGCAAATAACAAGTGTAGGGATATTTGATAAGGTTTTAAAAGGTACCATTTTGAGGGGTCGTTTAAGTCCTTATTTGATCACTTTTGTATCCGTTATTGCTTAATATCGTTCCTTTTCACTTTTTAGGTCTCTTGAAGGCAAAATGCTGGAATGGCACTTATTTGGACGAAAAGGCGCGGATATATGAAGAAAATGGCCAAAGTCAGAATCGAGACACTCACAGCTGCTGAAATTAGAGGGTGACGGCGTCAGGAGCTAATGGTGACACCGTCCCAAAAATGTTGTGACGGGCCAGAACCCAAAACTCGTATTTACAAGCGACGACGTCTAGTTGTGAAAGAGTAGGCCGTCGCTGCTCAGACGGCCTAGATGCAATCCAGACGACGTCAGAAGCTGAAGAGGACGGCGTCACGGACATAAGGTGACGCCGTCGCAAGGTTAACGTGGCCAAGATGAAACCCTAATGACGGCGACACGACGGCGTCACTAAACATAAGGTGACGCCGTCGCAATTGTAATCTTATATATAGAATCCGAATTTTTCAGTTTTTTGAAGAGAGTCTTTTGCAGTAAAACCTAAAACCGAACTTAAGGTGTCTTGTACAGTATTTTAGGGTTTTAAACCCTATCTTACATCAAGATAAGTCTTTACTTCATTAATTCAATTATGTCTTTGATTATTTGTGTGTATGCTTGCATGTTCTCCATGTCCGGCTAATTTATTTGTGTGTTTGCTTAGGAAGTATGAAACTTAATTATTGAATATTGATTGGTTGTTTCTTATCTTAGTTGATATATGATCTAGTAATGCGATAGGTCATTCGTTGTGTACTTAATGCTTGATTCATCTTTGTGAACCTTAGAATATAACTACCTGAGTAGTTGTAGGCTAAACCATCCAAAGAGCGCCTTAGAGTAGGAGTTTATCATCCCTAGTGGGTTTGTAGACAAGACCCTTTGGTAAGTTCAGAGAGTTAGGGAGAAACGCATACCCTACAACTTTAGACACACAACGCAACTAAGAATAAGACGTGACAACTCAACCATCAATAGGAGATAATTAAGGAGTAATACAAACTAAGTAAACACATCTTTAAACTATCATACGAGCACACATTAATTAGACATAGACTCCCACAACCTTAGTTTAGATAATTAGATAATAGTTGAGTAATCGGTAGAAATACCAACCCCCCAAATCCAATACCCGAGATTCATACCTTTCCATTTCATAAAACATAAAAAAAGATAAAAAATAATCTTCCCCAACCTTAACCTTAGCGTAGTAGTAACTCTTACTAGCATTCCTATTCCCCTAGAGAACGATATCAATACCCGTGGCTTACCCTAATTACTACACTACAACGATTAGGTTCACTGCCTAGGGTGTTATAAAACTTGCTCGAAGAAAAGGAAGTTTCCTTGAACCCGAACGAGGTTTGTAGCGTTATCAAGTTTTTGGCGCCGCTGCCGGGGAATAGAATAGCTAGTTAGTAGTCCACCTCGTTTCGGTTCTTTGCTTGATTCCTATCAAGTAAATTTTTCTCATTTTTTTTAGCTTTCTCTTAGTCTATCCCCCTTCTTCGTGACCTTTGTTCGTAATCCCATCACTTTTTATCATGGAAGGTGATAACCCACTACCATTCATCAACCCACCACCAAATGACCCGCCAAGAGCCCGTACTCTTGGTGAATACTCAAGACCAATCCACCTAGGCTATAGGAACACCATTGAGCTTCCCGACCAAGCCCAAACTACGGCCCCTGCTTATCCGACACATCCGGTTGGTGAAAACGGATGTGCATTCCATGGACTTCGTCCGAAAAAGATCAAACGCATCTGAGGGATTTCCTCAAAATCGTCGATTCCATCGACCTTGATGCTACTACTCGGGAGACCACGCGCCTGCGTCTCTTCCAATTCTCTCTACGGGACCAAGCAAGTAATTGGCTTGAGCGACTTCTCGACGGCTCCATCTCAAGTTGGGATGATCTTACCTCTCCCTTCTTTGCTCAATTTTTCCCACCGGGGAGAACCACTAAGCTTAGGAATGACATCTTGATGTTCCAACAACGTCAAGGTGAATCTCTCTACGAAGCATGGACCCGATTCAAGGACTTACTTCATAAAGTTCCTCATCACGGCATTGATCTTTGGCTCCAAGTCCAAATCTTTTATGATCATGTCAACTTCCCCACTAAGCGATCCATTGACCAAGCGGCCGGTGGAAAACTTAGTGAACTCACCGCGGAAGAATCATGGGAAATAATAGAGGACCTCGCCCTATATGACAACGAAAGTCGGGATGACCCCCGTGAGCTACCCAAAACCGTTAAGGCAATCTCCTTGCCTCCTCCCGACCGTAGGATGATCGAACTTGAAGAATAAGACGTGACAACTCAACCATCAATAGGAGATAATTAAGGAGTAATACAAACTAAGTAAACACATCTTTAAACTATCATACGAGCACACATTAATTAGACATAGACTCCCACAACCTTAGTTTAGATAATTAGATAATAGTAGAGTAATCGGTAGAAATACCAACCCCCCAAATCCAATACCCGAGATTCGTACCTTTCCATTTTATAAAACATAAAAAAAGATAAAAAATAATCTTCCTCAACCTTAACCTTAGCGTAGTAACTCCTTACTAGCATTCCTATTCCCCTAGAGAACGATATCAATACCCGTGGCTTACCCTAATTACTACACTACAACGATTAGGTTCACTGCCTAGGGTGTTATAAAACATGCTCGAAGAAAAGGAAGTTTCCTTGACCCCGAACGACGCGTGTAGCGTTATCATTCGGACATGAAAAGATAAGATGACTTGGGTGGATAGTTTTGGTATTATCTTGGTTACGGAGTGAGTTTTGGTTCCGTTAATCGCTAACCGTAAGTTGTTAAGCCATAAAACGTAAAATCGGATATCGTAAAAATACGAAACTTGTAGGAATGATGAAACTCATCATTATACTTCATCTAAAAAAATAGAATGGGTGATAAGTCTCATTGGGTGCAAAAACGCTGCTTAAAGCTGGAAACACGGGTCAAAAACGCGTAATTCGCAATTTATCAGAAAAGAACAAAATTTCAGGGAAATGACCGTGAATTTATTTAGAGTAGACTAAAATTAGTCTAACAGTGATATGATTTGTCAAAATTTGGTTTTCGTCATACATGGGATAACTTAACAGTTATACGTGAAGTTTAAAAGTTACGCAATTTAAGCAAAAATGTAGAACGTACAAGATTAATTTCTTTATGGTCAAAGGAGGAGGGAAATATGTTTGACTTTTCCAAAATTGTAAAAGTTTCTAAATATCATAGAAAATACCGTGCAGAAATGGTTAAGTCTAGGTCTACGTAGATTTGTTTAAAACGTAAGTTTAGTTTCGTATGGCGCAGGGTTAATTTGGTAACATTAAAATGAAATCTTAAAAATTCTCAAATTAATTATGAGTGATCTAAAAATTTATCTGATGTGAGGAAAATTGACAGAGTTGATTTTCGTTATGCGCGTAATGACTAAATGGTGTTCCGACCAAAACGAAACTTTAAAACGATGTTTTCTTAATAACTTTTGCGAAGATGATCTAACGATTGTCGAACTCTCAGGTCATTACTAAAATAATTTATCTTACGAGAATGTGAAATAAAAATTTTACTGGATGAATAGTGAAAGTCAATAGTAAAAGAGAATAGTAACTTTTCAAAAATATGAAAAGTAACCCGAAAAATGCGCGTTGTTACACAAGACGTACGAGGAAAGAATAAAGTTTAAGAAGAATAAGGACAATAACGATCAATATCAGTTATTGTTTACACATCACAACAATAACATTACTCACGGAAGACATTGTGAAAAAATTGTGAAAAATGTGGACATGATTTGTTGCGAGACCAAGAAAATAATTTCAAGAAAAAATAAACAGCAACTCAAATAAATTTACTCATGATAAGAGTAAGGTGATGTGTTTTAAATGCAAGGAGTATGGGCATTTTGCAAACAAATGCCATCAAAGAAAGAAGAACAATCTAATCTCATTGAAGAAGACTTAGAACCAACATTGCTTATGGCAACTGTTGAAGAAGCACCAAGAAAATATGATCAGGACTTAAGGAAGATCACAACAACAAAGGTGGAAATAACTAGAAGAACATGATCAACCTGGACTTAAGGAAGATCACAACAACAAAGGAGGAAATAACCAGAAGAACATGATCAACCTGGACTTAAGGAAGATCACAACAACAAAGGTGGAAATAACCAGAAGAACATGGTCAACCTGGACTTAAGGAAGATCACAAAGGTGGAAATAACCAGATCAACATGGACATAATGAAGATCACAGAAGAAAAGGTGGAAATAACTGAAGGAAAATTGATCTACCTGGATATAAGGATGATCACAAGCAATTAAAGCTCAGATGGTGGATTTAACCAGAAGATGAATCAAGAAGACTTAAAGACCTACGTCGCAGCGATTGTGATTAAGGGGGAGAATATTGGGTTAATCTCAATCGACCCATCACAATACTCAAATCGACCCAGTCAACACCCAAATGACCCGGTCAACAAAAGTCAAATAAGAAAGTCAGACAACCAAAAGTCAACTTGGACAGTTTTTGACAGTTACAAGATGGTTACAAGAAGCAGTTATTTGGCAGTTATGCCATTAACCGACATATCTGTTGGTTCATTTGAACCAACACAACGTTTCATTGTACCCTTTCGAAACATATAAATAGTTAGGATTTGTATTCAAACATTTATGACTGAAATATATAGAAAAGTCTTTTGATTCAATTGTTTCTTATTATTACTGGTATATTTTGATTAAAGATCCATAAAAACGGGCCAACATATATATACCATCTTATGCAAATCATACAAGGAATTTAAAAAGCAACTCTGCCCTGAAATTGGTAGCTCTTAAATCATTTGGAATTTGACATCGATCAGAATGATTTATTGTATGTTATCGATCATTCAGTTACATGCTTTAACGATCTTCATGTGTTATGTTCTACCCATAATTATAGGTTTGAAATTTCTTATGTACTTTATTCAGATTTGAGACAGAATCATGTTGGTGTCTACTGTGAGAATTAAAGTCAAGTTGTGGAAGAAGTTGTCATCCAAACACCCTCTAAGTGCTTATTGGCTTATTCCAATGTTTTAAAGAAGGTAATCAATCCCTATTTTTTTGAAAATATAAGTTTTGATAAGCTACATTCAAATGGATCATGTGTCATTGTAGTTGATTTTTCGTATTCTAGAATTGCTTCGTTATTTATCTGAACCTTATGATCAGCTTCATTTGAAAATAATAAAGGAGCATTTTTGTAGCTGAACTTGAATGATGAATCTTCAATGTGGATCATCCCTTTAGATGGATGATTACTTACCAACCCCAATGCTCCCTGTTTGTACTATTACTTCAACAATTTTTCTATCATTATGTAAGGTTTATTGCTATCCTTTTTATATGGTTCTATAAAGTAAATTACTTGCATTAAAGAATCTACGAGCATTGCCTACGTATATTTTTTGGTAAAGATATGGCACATAGGCAAAATTGTACTTCGTATTAATCAAACAATAAAATGCATGAGATACGTATATATAATGTCAAACACTTGCTTCGTAAGTTGTTTACCATCGCTGTAAATAGATTGAAAAAGAGTCAAAAAACCATATTGATCCACCAGTTTCCCTTCGTGCGCAGGCATATATCTTTTGTTTAAAGTACTAAATGGTGTGTATTTATTAGCTTAATTTGTGTTTTGGCTTTTGCAGTTGTTATGAAGATACTTTTTCTACGCTGCAGTTATAAAGATAGTGTAAAAGGTACATATATTATTTTATGTGCTTTTCAAATATCTGGTGTGCTCTCCAATTATGCATGTGTCTGCTCCTATTATGACTGTTTAATAGGTGTGGCTTTGGTGGGATGATTTGTTTGCTAATTTTGTGAGGTTTAATTTCAAAAGCTAAGAATTATTATATGTAGTATGTAATCCCATTAATACCATACACCCATTTAGTTTATATAGTTAACAAATTCAGATTATTTAGTTAATATACTTTGAAGATGCAAAATTAGGTGTAATACCAAACACCCATTGAATGTAAAAATATCCTTTTTTGGGATTATGTGTATGGTCATATAGGGAGGGACACGGGTTTTATTTTTTGTTAAGAAACTACCTAGCAATTAGTTTTTAATTTCAGTAGGTATGTTACTTGCACCTTAGTAAAATCCTAGTGTGGATAATCCTTGAAACTCTTTAAGCTAGCAAACGGAGAAACTGGTGTGAGATTAGTTCAATGAATGAAAAAAGAAGCTACAAAAAACATTTAACATAAAATTGTATATATGAAAGAATAGTTGTTGCAATCCTCACAATAATGTGTCAGATTGATGAATGTATCTATTTTTATGGAAGATATATAGTATATGTGAAAATCAAACATTGGTTGTTAATAAATTTGAATGTCTCACTATACGGAGTGGCTTGCCGTAGCTATGGGTAGACTAATAGTTGGTAAGCAAACTACTAAATTTTTTAATTAAGGCCACCTATATATTGAGATGTGAAAGTAATTCTATCATTAGTAATCATCAAATAGAATTCCTATGATTTTAATGAATAGATAACATTGTTTCAAATTCCTATGTTGTTTTATGTCGCAGCTCATATTTGAAAACTAAAATCCTATTTTGTTAAAACAAATGATAAGGCTGATGTTTATTTAATGTGAGGGTTGAATGCAAAATAACAAGCCTCCTATGTTAGTGCAATCAAACCTTAATATAGTGAATATGAAATTGTATTTGCTTTTGGTATGATGTCAAAGTAGATTTTCCAAACATGGTTTACTTTTGATTGGGTAAAGGGTAATATAGTGAATAAGAAATTGTATTTGCTTTTGGTATATTGTCAAAGTAGTCTTACCAAAGTAGATTTACCAAATGAAATTGTATTTGCTTTAACCAAAAAGGCAATTTAGTTCCTAAGGCATACTCATATTAGGAATCAGATTAAGAGAAATTGTAGCTCATAATATTAACATCATTATCACCAAAGCCTCAAACACTTGTGATCCAACAGTTTGTTATTAGTTAGATGTCCAGCTTTTGTAAAAAAAGGTTTGAAATTTTAAATACTGAAGTGCTTATGATATCTTATATGTTGGACCTTTTTTAATTGTATAAGTCTTGTATGAATAAGACTTGAAAGACAAAGTACTAAACATGTACAATAGAAACTTAATAACCGCCAAAGTTAGTTAAGTTAGTTATGTCAGAAAAGTCAACAAATATTCTGTAAAGGGATGAAGGGTTGTGTCGTTTGGCTTGAACCCATTCGAACAGTCATGACCATTGGGTCATACCCATTCATACCCTATATATAGTCCAGTACATGTCATTTAGAAAGTGTGTCTCTTTGTAACAATGTAATACCAAGTTATGTTGTTAATAGAATGAATCATTTCTCTTGTCAATCTTATATTTATAACGATCCTGGAAAGTATGAACCTGTCAAACACAGAACCTGTGAACAATATATGATCCTGAAAGTTGGAGACCTGTGAAATTTTAATATGGCATCATAGCCGATGGTTCTAAGATTGCAAGAAGTGATTCAAGTTTTTGATCATACTAATCAAAAGAGACCGAGAAGGAAGACACCAAGGATGTTGGGGAAGATAGTGCACGATCAGAACCAACAGACATGGACATCAAACAAATTGGTGGGAGGTTTGTTGTGATCATTGGAGCGCGACAACAAAACAAGAAGGAAACTTTTGTGGGCAGCGGCAAGTTTTGATAACCGACACAAAAGGAAGCGAACGTTGACACCAAACGTATTGGTGGGATAAAACTTAGAAGATAACAATTGTTTAGGGACTTTGTTGGTGTCTTGCATATGACAAAAAAGAAGGAAACTTGTTGGTTTTACAACGCAACAAGGAAGGAAAAGAATGACGTCAAATGGCTTGTGTATTTTACTGAGATACACAAGGAAAAAGAGAAGCGCAAAATTGAAAAGAGAAGCGTTGCTTGTGCAGAATTTGTTAAGGTATACCGGATACAAACAATCAAGGATTGTTTGGAGAGACGTTTAGAGCAATACGGAACAACAACTTGGAACAAAACAGGTTGATCACTTGGTTTTGTAAGAAGAATACCGACGGGTATTAGGAGTTGTTGAAGATACGGCGTGGAATTAAGAAAGAAACAAGGAGTATTGTGGTACAATGTTAGAAAGGGACAAGCAACAGTGGCAACAACAAACAAAACTCATTTGTTTAGACGTTGGGTTAATACCGTGGGTATTAGCAAGAAGAAAAAGCAATCGAATTGCTTTGGTAAAAAGAAATACCGAAAGGTATTTTGTTGAAGGACTTGGAACAACAAAACAACAAAAAACACTTAGTTTGATTGTGGCCAAACAACACTTAGGGTGGATTTGGAGAAAGAAGCCGAGACAAACGAGGTCTAGGGCACACACGCCGATAACCAAGTTGGACGCAAAACAAAAGGAAAGACAACGTGACAAGAAGTAAACAACGAACAACAATAGCACGTTGGTGAGACAGGAAGAAGGAAGAAAGAGACGCAGAGAAGATGAAGATTCGAAGAACAAGACTTAATCAATTAAGGGGGAAAATGTTGTACCTTTTTTAATTGTATAAGTCTTGAATGAATTGTTGGGATTTAATACTCATAACAATTATATAAAATCAAATAACATCATCAAAGCATGCAGCGGAAGTAAATAGGAATAATATATGTAAGTAATTAAGCGAACAAGAAAGTGCGTACCTTTTAGGAATTCAAGTAAACCAAACGAAGTTTGAACAAGAACAAAACCCAAAACCCTAACTTTAGTGTTTGTATAATTCGACCCAAAAGAATCGACCACCAAGGAATACACAAGCTCAAGCGTGCTTGTTCTTCGTTCTTGTACACGCGTACTATTAGCGATTTGATGTGAAAAGCTAGTTTCTTGAATCACAAATAAAACCAAACACTTAAGCTTGAGTTAAGCAAATCGAAACCCTTTGGGTTTGGGTGTTCGACCGGCCACATAAGAAAAAGGGGAGGAGAGGAGAAATTAGGTCTATTGGTGATCCAAGGTTAGGAGAATAATGAATACAAGGGTTTGTATTTATAGGTTCTCAAAACTTGGTGACCAAGAAAAGCCTCCCTTGGGCTTTTGAGAAGCCATGACCGGCCACCCAACCCAAGAGGGGTTCTAGAATTTTCTTGCCCACTAATTTCATCTCTAGTCCTCGTAGTTTACATTTAACGACCATTAGTCAAAACCCCGTTAAATATTAACTATCGTTATGTTTTATTTCGTGACTAATAATTAATAATAACATTTTATATATTAATTATTAACATCAACTCTCATACGTAATGTGTGCAATCCCGAAGTATCGAGTTCGAATCCGGACATACATATATTTAAATATCCATAAAACCTTTCAGCTCCCACTTGGATATTACTAAATATAGTAATGACATTGGTTAGTCTAGCTTTCACACGTCAACGTCCCCAGATCAAATCAAGTATGGTCTCCTGGAAAAACCATTTAATGATTCATCATTTTTACTTATCCTTTTGTTACTAATACTACATTAACTATGAATATGGATCAAGTCATTTCATAAGTTATTATTCTGTTTCTCGTTTGTAAGATTGAACAAGATTACCAAATCATCTGAACGTATTCCAGATAGATCTTGGGTATGGCCATACAAACATCTTGTCAATCCTACGAGGGGCCCAAATAAAGTATTATGCTTTGAAACAAATTCAAAGGAACAAATTCTCTTGACTACAAACATAACTCATGAACTTTGTAACACTTCTGAAAATAGCCCTTATAACTACCAGTTATGGATAGCGTTAGACTATCTTACACAAATACACTACATTCATATCAGTTATCTGGTATCTCAAGTCTAAGGATAAACACTTCATGATATACTTAATGACAAAGATCCATAAAGTATGTCCCACGTAAAGTTGGGATGAGTCCTATATTCAATTCATTGAATATCATGTGAATCTGGTATGTCCCACGCATCAATATACTTTAAAAGTATATTATACCAAAACTCAGATTTGTCTTAATTCAATGACATTCCCACATCATTGATTGACAACGGACTATTTAGAATAACATAAGTTATTCATGGATTAAACATGCAAATATAGGATATAATATTAAGAAAATGAAAAATAAACATAAAAAACTATTTTATTTCATTAAAGTAATATTTGTTCATAACATCCTTTATCCAAATACTAATCACAGATCTGCATGAAACTACTAGCTAAACGAAGTCCTATCCCATCAGCATGGTCAGTAAGTTTTTCCTTTGGCAAAGGCTTTGTAAAGGGATCAGCTAGATTATCATATGTATGAACTTTGAGTAGATTGATTTCACCTATGTCGACTTGTTCTCGAACATAGTGATATCGACGAGGAAAATGTCTGGCGCCCTTCATGACTCCAGGCTCATTGGCAAACGTTATTGCAGTAGAGTTGTCACAATACACATTTAAAGGTAATTCGATTGAGGGCATTACTCCGAGTCACGAAATGAATTTCCTAATCCAAACAGCTTCCATCACAGCTTCTGAAGCAGCTATGTACTCAGCTTCTGTAATAGACATCGCAAGCGTTGTTTGCTTGCTCTTCCAGTCAACTGCTCCTCCATTAATGACAAAGACATAACCTGTCTGAGACTTCGTATCATCTTTATCAGTTTGGAATGACGCATCGCAAAAACCTGTAACATCATGTTCTGCATCTGGATTTCCTCCATACACTAGAAACATTTCTTTAGTAGCCCTTAGATACTTAAGAATGTTCTTAACAGCTTGCCAGTGTTTCACACCTGAGTTCTGTTGATATCGACTGGTGATATTTTGTGCAAACGCCACATCAGGCCTTGTACATCTCACAACATACATGATAGATCCTACAGCCGAAGCATAAGGAACTTTCTTCATGTAAGCCACCTCTTCAGGTGTTGACGCGCATAGTTTATTACTTAAGCCATGTTCAACTTGCATCGGCAAATATCCCTTCTTGGAATTTTGCATTCTGAATCTCTTCAATATTTTATCAATGTAAGCATTTTGGCTTAGTCCAATTAACCGCCTTGATCTATCTTGGTAGATCTTGATTCCCAGAATAAATGCTGCTTCCCCTAAGTCCTTCATAGAAAAGCACTTCCCAAGATAAGACTTTACATCTTGCATACTTGTAATGTCTTTTCCCATGATCAATATGTCATCGACATATAAGAAAAAGAAAATAACATTACTCCCACTAGCTTTGTGATACACACATGGCTCATCAAGATTTCGAGTGAAACCAAATTTCTTGATCTCTTCATCAAACTTCTTGTTCCATTGCCTTGATGCTTGCTTCAACCCATAAATGGATCTTTGAAGTTTGCATACACGCTTCGGAAACTTTAGATTCACAAACCCTTCAGGCTGCGCCATATAGATGTCCTCATCTAGGCGACCATTTAAGAAGGCAGCTTTGACATCCATTTGCCATATCTCACAGTCATAGTACGCAGCTATGGCTATAAGAATCCTAATAGCTCTAATGTCTGATACAGGAGAAAATGTCTCCTCGTAGTCTACCCCATAGGTTTGAGTATATCCTCGGGCTACAAGACGAGCTTTATAGGTGAGTGCATTGCCATCCATGTCAGTCCTTATCTTAAAGAGCCACTTACTTCCAACTATCTTAGCATTTGGAGGTAAGTCAACCTCTATCCAGACTTCGTTATCTTTCATGGATTGCATTTTCCCATTCATTGCAACTCACCATTTTTCCTTTTCAGGACTCATCATGGCAGCTTTATAGTTAGCAGGTTCACCAAGATCCCCTAACATATTTTCCTCGGCTTCTACGTTGAGACATAGACGCTCAGGTGCACGCGTAGCCCTTGCGGATCTACGAATGGGAACTACTTCAACTTCAGGTGGAACGCCCAGACTTTCAGGTTCTACTTGAGGCTGGCTAGTGTTTTCAGAAGGTGTTGTATCTTCTTGATCATATTCCAGATCATAAACTCTCCCACTGAATTCATGAGATATGAGATCCGTTTCAAGAAAGTCTCCATACCTAGCAACAATTACTTTGTTTTCAGGTGGAAAGTAAAAGTAGTAACCCATAGTTTCCTTTGGGTATCCTACGAAGATACACTTAACAGATCTTTGTTGTAGCTTATCAGCAGAGTCACGTTTAACAAACGCCTCACAACCCCAGACCTTTAAGTAAGACAAGTTGGGAGCTTTCCTATACCACACTTCATAAGGAGTCTTATCAACCTTCTTAGTTGGAACCATATTCAATATGCGAACAGCAGTTTCTAAATGATAATCCCAAAAGGATAAGGGAAGAGTTGTAAGATTAAACATCGATCGCACCATGTCTAACAATGTACGATTTCTTCTCTCAGATGCACCATTTTGTTGTGGAGTATATGGAGATGTGAGTTGCTGGATGATACCACACTCAGCTAGATAATCTTTAAACTCTTGGCTTAAATATTCACCACCTCTATCGGATCGAAGAGCTTTAATCTTCTTTCCTAGTTGCAGTTCTACTTCACTCTTAAAAACCTTAAATGTTTTAAAGACTTCATGTTTATGTTTAAGTAAATAAACATAACCATAACGACTGAAATCATCAGTAAAGGTTAAGAAGTAGCTAGCACCCTTTCTTGACACATGTCTTAGTGGTCCACATACGTCAGTATGTATCACACTAAGAAGATCAGAAGCCCTTTCTAAACTGTTTGTAAAAGGTTTCTGGTCATCTTCCCAGATATGCAAGATTCGCATTTATCAAATGATTCATCATTGATGTCTTGCAAAAGCCCATCGTGTTGCAGCTGTTGCATGCGTTTCTTGCCTATATGAGCAAGTCTACAATGCCAAAGAAATGAAGAATCCAAATCACCTTTCATTCTTTTATTATTGATGCTAAAGACAGAATTATTTTTATCAATCACATTATCATGCAAATCAATTTCAAACACACCATTTACTGTAATAACATTAAAGTAAAAAACACCATTTAAAGAAACCGAAATTCCATAATCAGTAAATATATGAACGAAACCAATATCTTTTAACAAGGAAACAGAAACGACACCCCTAACAATGGAAGGTGCGTAATGACAATCGTTTAATGACAGTACTAAACCCGAAGGTAAAACCATATCAAATGTGCCTATAGCTTCAACGACTGCATGTGCTCCATTACCCACGTGCAGGTATTGCTGTCCATAGGCAAGCTTCCTTGCTCCTCTAAGTCCCTACAGTGTATTACAAATGTGAATACCACATCCAGTATCATATACCCAGGAATTTATTTTATGAGAAAAAGCAAATAATTCTATCATCAAAAGAGTACCTGAAGTACTGGCCACAGTGCCAGTATTTTTATACCTCTTATTGCGCAACTCATCAAGGTAGAGTGGACAATTCCTCTTCCAGTGTCCAACCTCGGTGCAGTGATGACAAGCCATATCCTTCTTCGTATTCTCACACTTTTTGGGAGGGTACTTCTTGGGTTCTTGTTGATAAGTCATAACTTGTTTTCCCTTATCAACTTTGCCCTTACCTTTCCCTTTCTTGTTCGCTAGAGGCTTATTAGGCTTAGAAATCCTACCCTTCTGGATGGTCAAAACCGCAGGTGTAGGGGCCTTCTTGGGCAAACCTTTCTCGTAATCAATGAGCATTGCATGTACCTCACTTACTGTCTTCCCCGTGAAATGCATATTGTAATTGCGCACGAAACCATCAAACTCCTTGTTAAGGGATCTGTTGATGAGGCCAATTTGTATGTCATTGGGGTATACATAGTTAAGACGCCCCAGCTGGTCCATGTAACTCATCATTTCCAGGCAGTGGGCGCTTGCAGGTTTCCCTTCTCCTTGCTTGCAACTATGAAGAGCATCTATCAAATCATACAGCTCTACAGTCACTGGCTTTTCAAACAACCTTTGCAATTCTTCAAGCATGAGATTAGGGAAGTAATTCTCAAACTGCTTTTGCAAGTTTGGATTCATACTCCTGAGCATAATGCAGGCGACCTCATTATACTTGTCATACTCAGATTGCCATGCAGCTCGTGCTTCAGCAGTAGCATCAACTGCAGGTTCAGGAGGACATGGCGTAGTCAAATAATTGAGTCTTTTGGCAACCCTCAAGACAATTCTGAGTTGCCGATACCAATCAATGAAATTCGCGCTACCAGTCAATTTCTCTCGATCAAACATAGATTTGAACGACGAGGCTAGTGCAGTAGATTCAGCTTGAGCCATTTCTACAGAAATAAAATTTCAAAAGTTAGTACTTTCGATAAGTAAACATTCAAGAAAATAAAATACCCTTTGGTCAATATTCATATTAACCATAGAATTTTCCTTGAATTTTGGATCCTCATTATCATAGTTCCACCACATCAGTTGATCTGCTAGTGGTGAAAGTATAGAATAGGTAATTGTTGAAAAAGAATAATTGACAAACAAGTTTTCAATTCCAAAAGTTATGGGATTTACAATTTTGCCAAAACAATTAATGGAAAACGTAAGCATGTTTCATCCCATCTTATGCCTTAAGTCATAGGTCTCACTAACTAACTTAATTAAGTTGTCTAATTTCGAAACTGCAAATAATTAAGCTGAGGTCTCACACAACAAAATAATTCACCTTGTTATTGTAATCTAGATCAAGGTCTCACATAACTAAATTACAACTTTAAGTGTTTCATATCATTAGATGGCATAAACTTAAATTTAAAGGGTACAATTTTTGACGTGTAATCAAAACTTATGTATAAAGGAGCATGCATACAACTTTATAGCATAATATTTTCGAAAAGCTTACATTAGATTTTAATTGCTAAGATTGAATTCTACAAAGTTTTAATCGATGTGTTGAGACACTTACAACTTTGCACTAAGATGCTTCGTACATAGAATGGTTATACTAGGTAGCTCCAATCGAACTCACGGGGGCAGAGGACCAGGTAAGCGCTAAAGCATAACCTTAGACATCCTTTCAGTGTGACTGTGCGCACTTCTTAATTAACCCCTTTATAGCTTGTTCTAGTGGGTGAGCCGTTCTAACCATTTAGTACAGTCACATCAATCGATTAAAAGTTCAAGAATTATTCTTAGATAACAAACCAGTTTCGCCATTATTTAGTCCATTTAATTTTCTATTCAAAAAACCCTTTTTGCTTACTAACATGTCAAACAATTTATAAACAAAAAAGCATTTTAATAAAAATTAACACACTCAAATAATATAAACATATAACTAAACAATTTAACATATGTAAAAAACAATTAGCCACATGCATAATTATTTCAATAAACTCTAATAAACAATTCTAGGCATAAATAAATGCATACATTAACTAGGGCTTTCACCTACTAGTAGATGAGCTACATACATCGACAAGTCGATTGCGTAAGTCAAAGTTAATAATATACCAATTAGCACGTAACGAATTTTTATTAGTTATAATTGAGGTCTTCCCCAATTCAATAATTATTAAATAAATAGAACATGTGTGTATCACTTAACAATTAATCAATAAACAATAAACAATCCTCCATGGCAAAACATGCATGTTCCACCATGGATTCCGCATAACAATTATCACCCAAGATACGCATATTACATGACACATAACAATTATTCATTAATTAACCACATAAAATTAGCATGCAATCTTAGGGTTTCTACAAGTTTTACAAAATTAAAACCTAATTAAATAAAATAAGGGTAATCGACCCTATCATTAAAAAATTAGGGTTTCGAATTCAAAACCCTAGAAACCATAAAAGCATGCATATAATCATAAAGATCCAATTTTTATGTGTTTCGGTAATTAATTACATCATATTAACGACTCGTGATGCCACTGTTGGGATTTAATACTCATAACAATTATATAAAATCAAATAACATCATCAAAGCATGCAGCAGAAGTAAATAGGAATAATATATGTAAGTAATTAACCGAACAAGAAAGTGCGTACCTTTTAGCAATTCAAGTAAACCAAACGAAGTTTGAACAAGAACAAAACCCAAAACCCTAACTTTAGGGTTTATATAATTCGACCCAAAAGAATCGACCACCAAGGAATACACAAGCTCAAGTGTGCTTGTTCTTCGTTCTTGTACACGCGTACTATTAGCGATTTGATGTGAAAAGCTAGTTTCTTGAATCACAAATAAAACCAAACACTTAATCTTGAGTTAAGCAAATCGAAACCCTTTGGGTTTGGGTGTTCGACTGGCCACACAAAAAAGAGGGGAGAAGAGGAGAAATTAGGTCTATTGGTGATCTAAGGTTAGGAGAATAATGAATACAAGGGTTTGTATTTATAGGTTCTCAAAACTTGGTGACCAAGAAAAGCCTCCCTTGGGCTTTTGAGAAGCCATGACCGGCCACCCAACCCAAGAGGGGTTCTAGAATTTTCTTGCCCACTAATTTCATCTCTAGTCCTCGTAGTTTAAATTTAACGACCGTTAGTTCAAAACCCAGTCTAAATATTAACTATCGTTATGTTTTATTTCGTGACTAATAATTAATAATAACATTTTATATATTAATTATTAACATCAACTCTCATATGTAATGTGTGAAATCCCGAAGTCTCGAGTTCGAATCCGGACATACATATATTTAAATATCCATAAAACCTTTCATGAATAAGACTTGAAAGACATAGGACTAAACATGTACAATAGAAACTTAATAACCGCCAAAGTTAGTTAAGTTAGTTATGCTAGAAAAGTCAACAAATATTCTGTAAAGGGATGAAGGGTTGTGTCGTTTGGCTTGAACCCATTTGAACAGTCATGACCATTGGGTCATACCCATTCATACCCTATATATAGTCCAGTACATGTCATTTAGAAAGTGTGTCTCTTTGTAACAATGTAATACCAAGTTATGTTGTTAATAGAATGAATCATTTCTCTTGTCAATCTTATATTTATAACGATCCTGGAAAGTATGAACCTGTCAAACACAGAACCTGTGAACAATATATGATTTTGAAAGTTGGAGACCTGTGAAATTTTAATATTATATACAATTCTGGAGAAATATGCATATTCATGTTTATGTTTAGCTCAATGGTAGGCCTCAGGTCTATTTTACAGAATAATGTACATTTTCTTACAAAAATTTGCACATATGACATGGCTTGAGTAATTGCGTACACTCATTCTCCATCAATAATATACCTTTTCACGTCATTGCAAGACACACGGACTGGAAATAGTGGTGTACAACTCCATCTCGGTAAGTAGTGTGACAGTACCGAGGTTCGCTGGAAGACGAGCTCCGGCATCATGTTGTTATAAAATTGGCATGATATTTTCTTTTCAGGTGCGACTGCATAGTTTCATTCAAGAAAGGAATTAGGACCGAGCTAAAAAAGGGCTAAATTTTGGTTAATAGGCCATAGGCCTGTGAATGCAACATGTATGATAGAGGCCCAAGTTTAAGAACTTTAATTCACGTGAAAATCCATCCTCGGTTGGTTCATGTAAAATCTGCACAATACTTTAACTTTTTTATATCCCATCAGAAATATTTTGGGCCTTACTGAACTGACTGAATAGCGATATGAAAATATAAATTCAATTAGGATCATTTATGTTAAATTAAAACATGTATGAAACTGTGAACGGGCCACACACAATCACTTTTGGTAAACCTGTCGTTGAGCTTAGCCAGTGAAGGGTATCTACTTAATGACTGAGTTTGTATCAAATGCCTAAACCAGGTCAAATGTTGTTGTTGACGACTTGCAGTCCGCAAATTGTTTTATGGGTAATTTTCATGTTATTAATAGTATTCTCACTATCGCTTTAGATAGATTAAAGGTAACATACATACATACACATACATTCTATCATACAAAAGTCCATTGGCAATAAGAAGCTAATATTAAAATATTAATGATGTTTGTGTGTTTACGAATGTTGCGTAGATGAGAACTTAAAACATGTGCTTCTTTAGATAGATTAACGTCACCTCTGGCTCAACCATTGATTGGTGCGGAGCCAAGATGTAAAATATGTAACATCCAAATGTTTACACGAGATTACTGTATATCATTTTTTTAAGGTGCTCTTTGAGCTTCAAACCAGGCTCGAGCCAGGCATTGTAAAATTGGAATGCTAGACGCTAAAGATCAGCAAGATGCAACGTGCAAGTATTTGTGGAAATTAAAACACTTGAAAGGTTTTTTATCAATTATCCGATCATCTTTCTCATGTTTAGGGTTGACATATCGATGTGTAGAAGTGTAGAACTACTCTGTTTGATGACATTGAAGAGGGTGGTATTAGGGCCTCTTCTTCTTATTCCTCCCATGAAATTGTAACATGAAAATGCAGGAGCAATGGATGTGCTACAAGATAGAGTTCTTATGTTAAAAAGGGTAAGTTCTATACGTTTAGTGTTCTGGCCGAGCAAATTCAGGTAAAGCTTTGGCAAGAGACATTACTTTCTGTGCCGACATGTTTGCATCTGAGGATATGACTTGAAGATTTGAATTCTAACTGTAGGCTACACTTTATAAGATGTGTGCGTATCACTCGTGACGCCCCTAAAAACTTCGCGATGCTAAGAAGTCTTATCAGGGATCCAACTGAAACTGATCCTCTATCTTCTGGAATTAGGCTTACAATAATCTCAAGTTTTCGGAACCAGATCCAAAGTGTGTTGCGACCATTACTGCAATCCCACATGCACTCTCGGGGAAAAACATATATGTCATGAAGCGCAAGGCTGGAAGTGTGCCAAGCATTGCATTTGAGCAAGAAGATGGTCAGGATGGAGACAATAAACATCGCATATCTGTCCAGAACAATCAGATCAAGAAGCTTGTAAATCACCTTGGCCAATCTTATTTTCTATCGCGTCAAAGAAGAGAAGTGTAAAGAGGAACACCAGTGATACGGATGATGACCATATTGGTAGGAAGAGGAGGAAAGAAAAGAGGAGGAGAAAAGAGGAGTCATCAGATGAGGATAGAGAACGCCAATCGAAGAGGATGAAGAGTAGGAAAGAAAAGAAGAAAAGGAGAAGCCATCGACATTCCGATGATTCAGACAGTTTTTGAAGACTCTATTAGAAGGCATAAGATGAAGAGCAAGAGGGCAGCTTTGTCTTCTGATTCAGATGCCAGTGGCTCTGAAGATTCAAGGGTTAGCAGGGAGAAAAGAAGGTCAGAGAGGAAAAATAGAAATTAACTATTTTCCGAATGAAATGTTCTCACTTGAAAAAGGTATCACTTATTACCTTGATTGAAACTAATGCTATTTTTTTGCAGAATTGCTCTTTTGGTATCATTAGATCTGTATTTGCATTTCCCTTTTGGTATGAGTTCTATGGTGCTACAACATTGTTTTTTAGTTATTGAATGAACATTTGACAGCTATGTTTTCTACATGTTTCATTAGAATCTGATTCTCCTTTGCACCCAATATCTTATTGCATGTTTATTGCCTATTTAAGTTCCACGTAGACTATAGTTTGGGAGGCTGGAATGCCTATAGGAGATGTCCAGGTTAATGGGTATATTTATTTATAGGTGTGGTGATTTCATCCCTTTTAGTTATAAATGGGTCTATTGAGGATATGTTTAATTTCTAACAGGTCAAATGCTTAAAAATTAGAAAGATTATCAATCTTGTGTATTAGATGATGGAAAGTTCTAATGGTCAAACCACTGCTTTTCTTTTTTATGGTCAAATGTTTGCTCCAAGTTATTTTGATATACCATTGCTTTATTGAAAAGAAATACTCCGGTATATTGTTAGTCACTCTTCTGCACAAGGAATATTTTCTGAACAAAAAACTTTACATATTACTTTTGTTATGTAAAACCCTTTGGGACGAAATATATTGTCAAGCACTCTTCTACACAAGCCATATGTAATTACCATAAGTATATTGTTAATTACTCTTCTGCACCGGTTATTTATAGTTTTCTTCGGGACAAAATGCGTTTTGGGTCTAATTAAACCGTACGCAATATTACCCATTTTGACCCTACCTGACATTAGTAGTTGCTGCTAGAGACCATTGACAGGTTGCCATTTGCCTGAAAATTTTGAAATGTTCTCTGTCACAGGAAATTGAAGCCATTTCGAATGACAAATGCCTGTTACCAGAAATGATTGATGAGACCATTAGCAACAGTGCAAATAAATCTACTTGCGTATTCTCAATCAATATAGGCTTCTGGTATCTATATATAGACCTGAATCTGCACTTCTACCTTTATGGGTGAGCACAACAACCAAATCATAGACTCCAGTCAACTGCTCATTCTTATCAGAGGCAACACCTGAAAAAAAATCATTCAATGGTAAAGTTAAGAGAACCAGAAGGGACGCGGTCGTACGAGGAAATTGTTGCAAAAAGATTAAGGATACCCATTCATTAGGTGACTGATTACGAAGAGGTTTGCCGAGGGTGTTGTCAAGTTCGAGTGCTCCTTTTTAATCGGGTATATATGTGTATACAGGTTTATGTTAATATATCATCTGACCAGGTGAATATTTTGGCTTTCAGATTAGACAACGTGTAGAACATAAATGTGATGTCGCAAAAGGTGTCACGTCTTGTCTCGATACTCTATTCCTTACTAGATTTGGAACCCAAGACTTCGAGTACTAGCATCACTATAACAGAACTTATGCCGGAGTAAGTCGTATTCGAGGATCATCAATGCCTCCGACAATTACTCCTTTTTTTGGATCATTTATAGGTACCTTTTTCAAAGTTATCTATATTTAGCATTCGTGATAGTGTTCACGTGGCTCCTTATTTGAAACTGGTGAATTTATATATAGATTAAGGTTTTTACAATTTAGACATCCTTTGATATAAATTGTTCACCATTATTAAATTGTGTCATTTTTTAAGGATTAATTGAGAGTGATCAGTGGAACTTAACAAAAGCTAAAATAATATTTAATGCATTCACTTTAATCATTGCTTTGGAAAATACTAGGTTAATGAGTTACTAATTTCAAAACATGATACAAGTTGCATTATCTGCATATATCGGTATGCTTTGGTTTGTGTCCACGATATCGGCTAACATTTTGATTACTCTAAAATTGGCCTCTTCTCAATGAACTACATCTTTTATATTTTGTAAAAAAAATGATAGTTAGGTATTAATCATATTCACATATGAACGTGAATGCAACATATGTGAACCCTGCATCGTTAAGATATTAGTATTTGCTTAACAAGAATAATGCACTATTGCCATCATTTCTGTAAAGTGTTTGAACATGAACAGGTCAAATTGTTCCTAATGTTGATGGCTTTCTAGGGTGATTCTACAGTCTTGCTATGCTGGATCATAGAGGATTCTAAATTATTGCATCAATTGTTCCACTTGCAGACAAGGTGAGGTTCATAAATCGTAATCAAGCTTACTGATGTATATAACTATTATAATGAAAAAAATGTTGGCCTGTTTTTCTGGATCTATCTATCTATATCTATACTGACTAATAAAACAGAGTTTTGTACATCCCTCTAAAGCAGCCATCTAATTAATGTTCTGACGTGTCTCAATGCTTAGGCCATAGATATTTTAGTAAAGTACTACTCCTCTTTGTATCACTATAATGTCAATGCATTCAGTTCAATCTTCCTCTACACGCTCCACTGTATCACTATTATCATCTAATTCAAAAACACATAGACAAATCCGATACATCATCCGAGTCAATCGTACACCTATTTTAATGTGTGAATCCTATAATCGATTCATCCGAATCAGTTTATTTATTCGTCTCATATTTTATCAAATTTCAATTTATTGACATCTATTTTTTTAGCTTTGGTAAAATTATGTCATCATCTAATTATTTCTCCATTAGATCTTGATTTCAAAGTTATATTTCTTCTTTTAATCTTGCAGGTTTAATTCGTTGATCTTTCTTCTTCTTCTTCTTCATGTACTATGGAGTATGGAGGCAAACAATCTACACTATCTAATAAAAGAGAGTTTTGTACATCCCTCTAAAGCATCAATCTAATTAATGTTCTGACGTGTCTCGATGCTTAGGCTATAGATATTTTAGTAAAGTACTACTCCTCTTTGTATCACTATAATGTCAATGCATTCAGTTCAATCTTCATCTACACGCTCCACTGTATCACTATTATCGTCTAATTCAAAAACACACAGACAAATCCGATACATCATCCGAGTCAATCGTACACCTATTTTAATGTGTGAATCCTATAATCAATTCATCCGAATCAGTTTATTTATTCGTCTCATATTTTATCAAATTTCAATTTATTGACATCTATTTTTTTTTAGCTTAGGTAAAATTATGTCATCATCTAATTATTTCTGCATTAGATCTTGATTTCAAAGTTATATTTCTTCTTTTAATCTTGCAGGTTTAATTCGTTGATCTTTCTTCTTCTTCTTCTTTTTCTTCATGTACTATGGAGTATGGAGGCAAACAATGTTTCATAAATTAGCTCTAATACTGTAAGTTTTATTTTAGGGGTAATTATGAGAATACATCTTTTGCTTAACGTGTCAACACTTTTTAGGAAAAAAGTTGGGGTATTTCCAAATTAGACCTTGAGACTTGCGACTTTTTTCTTCCAATCTAAGAGTGCCAAGTGTCCTTCAACTTTTCAGAACTCAATCATTGAAAGTTGCTTTTCGTACCTATGTTTTCTAATCGACTTATATCCAGCGAATTTTTAAGATTCGAGCGAAATTCTTTTTTGTTATTTTCGAGAAAAAAGTCAAACTTTGGAAACTATTATTTTATTCCTTTAGCGCCTTCCCAATGTTGAGCGACTTAAGCGAATTACTTTGAGCGCCTTTTTTAACTTTGTACTTTTGTAATTTTATATTTTTCTTACATAATTTTTAAATACTTTTTAAATTACAATGACTATTGTAACCTTGATTATTTTTACATGCCGTATTGCTAAATAGAGATTCGATCAACTTTTAAGTAGTCGGCACAAGAAGGATCAGACCCAAATATCTGCAGCATGATCTCCATCAATTGCCATTGAGCATTAAAAGAAAGTTGAAACTTTTAAGGGTAAAATCATACCTTTATAACTTCACTTGACAGATATAAGAAACATGGTTGATGATGCTGTTTATCAACACCTTCACCTCCGGTATCAACACCTTCACCTCCGGCTATCAACACCTTCATCTCTCATCTCTGGTTATCTCACCATCTCCGGTCAATTCACCGTCGCCGAAGGTATTATTTCTCTAATTTTAATATACATATAATAATTAGGGTTTCATTTACACCGATTGTTGTGTAAATGAGCTTCGATTATCACCAATTGTTGTGTGGACTTAGTATGCAATAGTGCGAGTCCCATATTGATTAGAAGTTTAATTTCTCGAAGTTATTGATAGGAAAACTTATTCAACTTGCAAGAATCAAAACACAAGCAGTAGAATCAAAACAAGCTAGCAGTGGTAACGACAAGAAACTAGCAGTGGTTTCGAGAAACGTAGCAGTGGTTACCTAAATATACTAGCAGTGGTTTAGTAACACTAGCAGTGGAATAAAATAAAGTAGCAGTGGTTACCTAAATATACTAGCAGTGGTTTAGTAACACTAGCAGTGGAATAAAATAAAGTAGCAGTGGTCTGGTCTCATTTATTTCATCATAATAATATCACTTACAGATGAGGAAATGGTGCTGTTTAAGCTGCAAGCTTCTTTGTGATTTCAGCTGATCAGTTTATCAAAATGCGTTGAATTATTATTTTATACATTTGTTAATTTGTCTTGCAAATGCATTTAAGGATAATGTTTTATGAATGTAGGTTAATCGTGGTTTATAAATTAGTGTACAAGGTTAATTTGTCTTGCAAATGCATTTAAGGATAATGTTTTATGAATGTAGGTTAATCATGGTTTATCAATTAGTGAAAAATTAGGATTCTCGCGTTAGTTTATGGTCGTGGATAGAAATGATGAAAATCACAATGTATCTTTGTTTTGGGGCTCGCTAATTGCTCCAAGTAAAAAATCTACAAGTTTCTTCTCATCTTACAATTAGGAAATGTCGTGTTTGTTTTGACTATGATGGTATGTTCAGGAAAATGTCAAGACGAAGCACCCTCAGCTGCTATACGAGTCAAAGCTATACAAGATTTTACAAGGAGGAAGTAAGTAGCTGCAATAAGATGTTTCTCTCAGTATTTTGATTAATCGTCATCACTATTTTAGACCCGTTTGATTGATGTTTGGCCATTGCAGCTGGTGTCCCAAATGTGAGATGGTTTGGCGTGGAGGGAAACTACAACATTCTAGTCATGGATTTGCTTGGACCTAGTCTCGAGGATTTATTCAATTTATGTAGCAGGAAACTTTCTTTGAAAACCGTTCTGATGCTTGCTGATCAAATGGTAACTATTGCCCATTTTATATCTTTGTGCATCTACTTGAGCTTCTAAAACACAGTATCTTACTGACGACGAGGTTTGTGTCAGATAAACCGTATTGAATTTGTTCAATCAAAGTCATTTCTACATCGTGACATCAAGCCGAATAATTTTTTTATGGGCTTGGGTCGCAGAGCAAATCAGGTAATGCAGTTGACCGTTCTTTTAGTTTCCGATTTGGAGCCTTAGGACTACCTTGTTTGCAGGTCTACATCATTGACTTTGGTCTAGAAAAAGATATCGGGATAACACTCACCAACACATTCCGTACAGGTAAGATTATTGACCAAACATTCTCTAAATACTGTGTGTATACTCATTATTTCCCTCATCGCTCCACAGAGAAAATAAAAACTTGACTGGAACTGCTCGATATGATTGGAAATTTCAGTTGGAGTACCAATTCCAACCATGGAGATGCGCGGGTTTAAGAATCCTTCTAATAGTTTTCGTGCAGATAGTGAGGAGCTCTTCAAAAACTGGCTCACAACGGGAGAAGTAAGATGTACTAATTTATAGCGTTCATAGTCTAACATCTGGCATGCCAAACTGCTTTAAAACAATTTCACCCAAAATTAATCGATAAGCGCTTTGGCTAATAGTCTTACTGACTCAAAATTGCTTATCTAATGTATCAAACTCAAATAAGCACATAAGCAGTGTTTGGGAGTGCTTATTTCATACTGCTAAACTGCAGGTAAGCATTGAATTAAGCAATCCCAAACACCCTCTTGCCTCAAAGTTTTTCTTCGTCATAGTTTGCCATCATAATTTTATTTAATCTCTATTAGTGTTATAATGTAGCTTTACTAATGTCATTATCGTCTTCTTATGTACTAACCTGCGATTTTGGTTGCTAGAATCAAGGCCATGATTCCACAAGCTTAGTTCATAATCGTCCTCAACAACTATCAAGGTCAATTGATACTCCCTGCCTCATGTTTAATCAATAAAGCCAACATATCATAACAGGTAACAATTTTTTATAACTTAACATGTTACTTACTATATCGCCACACTACTTAATGCAGGATGCTTGCTGACCAAGTTAGTTTACCTAGCTACCAAAGCTCTTCAGAAGTTGGTGAATTATGTGGTACACATGAACATTCAATCAGGTAGTTATCAGTTGTAATTTTGATAGACAGTGAACTATGTGGCACACATGACACTCCTTACCGGGTCTGTTTGGTGTTTGTTTTTTGTAATGTCAGCTATGATAAATCATACTTTTTTTTATCTGTTATTAGAATTGCAGAAGAAAGGGGGTTGCAAGCTAGCAATTTGCATTTGACTAAGGTTTGTTTATTTAAGACTGTACAAATATATCGATCAGCGGTTCTTTGGGTGGTCTAAACTTTCAATTATGGATGCAGGCATGGTTTAGTAGTTCCCAACCGATGACCAGAAGTCGTTCATCTGAATTAAGGTAATATAGCTCTAAGAATCATGTAGAAAACTAGAGATGGCAATTTAGATTTCGTTACATCTAAAGGATCAATACGGGTTACGTTTGATGTATGATAGATCCAACAAATACAAAGGAAAAAAGGGTCAAATTCGAACAAACCCAACCCAACCCAACCCGTATCGGCTTGTACTAAGATAACCCGTTACACAACTCATTTGACCAGTCAATATTGTCACGTCCAGAATCATGTAACTCACATCTAAGACTTACTTCCTACGACCTCTACCTTTAATTAATTTATATGATGTTTACAGGAGGAAGTATGTTACAATGCAGAACTCAGAGACATTAAACGGTATAGAAGCAATGCATACCGGATCAACCTTTTCAATCAACCAATCGAAACAAGAGTTTGATATCCAAAATCAGTCTACTGATTTAATATCCACATCAAATTCATTATCATCTACTAATAACGACCCCCGCACTGATAACGTTTCTTCTGTTGTGAGCATTCTAAAGGATACATTAGAAAGCAAGAAACATGTAAACAACATTGAGAACTACTATTTAAATTCCAACCAAGTGCATGGACTTCATATTGATGATCCTGTTTTAATACAAGGACTTCAAGGAGCTATGAATGCTGACATGAAGGGTTTTGTTGTCCCCGCAAATTTAATGCGGATGAATGTTGTGTCTCGAGAAGGTTCACAAAGCGAATCTTCGGCTGCAGCACCTGTGTTTTCAATTGGTCTTGATGTGTCCAACAGACAAAGCAACTCAGGTCAATCACCAAGTGTTTGTGGGAGTCCGAAGAAACTTGTTGTATATGGAAAGTGTAGAGAAAACGGAAGTGTAGCTAAAGGTACAGGTAAAGTTGATGTCAACTCTTTAGGTTTTTGGCTTAAGGACTGATGTAGCTATTCAAGTACTTCTTGTTTATGGAACACTTTTTTTTTTTTTTTTCCTTACAATGTCTAGTTAATAAGAAATACACCTTATTTAACATAGTTTGTTACAACTATCTGAAGAAATTGATATTATGTAACCATTTATAATTTTCTTATCGAATGCAGGAGACAGAGGAGATCCCCGAAGAAGCGGGGTGGAAAGGTCAAAAAGTAAGTACCGCCAACTTCCACCTTTGGGCAGTACCTGATCTCCTTTTCGATATCCTTTATGAAAGTATTCCTTGTAAGTCATGTATAGACAGAAGATTCATGCTTTCGTTTCACTAATTTTTTTGAAAAATTTGCTTGTGAGCATCTATGTTTTCTTAATGAAAATAACATATGTTTGGCACATGTTGATACTAAGATAACCATAAACCTGTGATGAGAGTAGACATTTCCACTGCTAGTGTTACTAAACCACTGCTAGTTTCTTGTCGTTACCACTGCTAGCTTGTTTTGATTCTACTGCGTGTGTTATTGATTGGTTACCACTGCTCGTTGCTTATCGGTACACCACCCATTAAGAATATTAAGAAGAAGTTTGATAGGAAGAATAGACTTAATGCTTGGGTTAGTACTGTTACTGGATCTTTGTCGGATTCTATTGAGACCAGACATCGAGCTCTACATGTAATTAGTTATTCTTCTTTTTATACTTATTGTTGCATTATATCTATCTAATCGTGATTTCATGTTATTATATAGAAAAAGCTCGACTGCAAGCGGAAGCAAAGGCTGCAGAAGAGGCACTCAGGAATGCAGAATTAGCAGCAGCTGCTGAAGCAAAAAGAAAGAGGGAACTTGAGAGGGAAGCTTCACGTCAGGCTCTACAGAAGGTATTATGTGTGTATAATGCTGGTTGCATATTGCTGTTTGTGGATCTGCCTGACTCGAACCAGTTTGACCAGCAATAATTAAAATTAACATGCTTTGACTCAATACCCAACTTGTGCGCTCCGTGCCCATCTTGCCATTTATAGTGTTAACTATACGTTTAAATCTGACCTTAGCACTTATGTTTTGTGAAAAATGAATAGCCCAAAAGATATTTACTCTGACCCGTTTAAGTCCAAACAATGAAAAATATGTGGCTTTTGAGTAGGTCTCTGTGATCATTCTTTGTGGTTTGGTCTATGATCATTCTCCTAGTATACTTAATACTATTAACTGCAGGTGAAGGATTCTGGGTCTGGAATAAAACAACAAGACATTCCACACATTTTTTAAAAAATTTCAAAGCCTCGTAGTGCATCCAACCGAGGTGGTGGTGCAGGTCTTGGACTCGCAATTTGCAAAAGGTATTAATAAATTATTTCGCACTCTTTTTTATTTTGAAATACCTTTAATGTATTATCAATGCCCGTATGTTATTTCAGGTTTGTAAATCTAATGGGAGGTCACATATGGATCGAGAGTGGAGGGTTAGGCAAGGGTACGACAGTTGCATTCCTCGTGAAACTAGGTCTCTGCAACTACCCAACCATGCAACAACTTGTTCCCCGAACCGTCCCTAAAGCAAGACCCCATCAAGGCAGTGGTGAACTAATTCAACACCGACAGCTGGACAAAGAGGGTTACCAAGGGGTTGCTTCATTCCCGCTTTACAACAGGAGTATGTAGTTTTCATGGCACGTACATCTGATTGAGAAATTGCTAACAAGCTGAATGCTAAGACTGTAAGATGGGTAACCATTGATGACTTATAAGCAGCATGCATGATGATCGTGTTGTGACCAAAAAAATGATGGTAATAAGTAGTATATCTGAGTTACCATATTTTAGTTGTGCGTAGATCTATAGAAAGGTAATCAAGTCTCTTGCGTCATAATCCAACAATGCAGAGTTGTATCTTGAGTCGATAGTCGATTCTTAAAACATTCACAAATTTATGTAGAAGTGTGGTACTTCTGGAAATTATGTTCTTGAAGTGCAAGTAGGAACATGTCCCATTAACCATAGTTCCATGCCACCAATGATTGAAGTTTATGTTGTGGGTTCATTTTCGGGGGCTCCTATTATTTTGACTAAGACTTTACAGATTAGTCTCAGAAAGAAGCATAATCGTAAAGGGACGTTGGATCCAATCCCTGAGGGTGAGACTACTGAATCTCGGAAAAATGTTCTGTCAGGACTTGATCTGCAGGTACTAATCAAATTTTATAATATAGTAATGGTGTTTGAGAGGTTAATTTTAAAGTTCATACACATGATTGAAATTAGAGGTGGCGAAATCGGTGGTGGTAAAAACAGGTTTGCAATTAAGTTAACCGGTAGTAATTAGTATAATTCCTATAATAATTATTTAACGTGACAGAAATTCGCCCAAGTTTTTTCTGCAAATTGTAATACTTTTTCGGAACAGCCGGGTTTTGTATAAACATATCACCCCAGGAACAGGAGGAAACCCAGATACAAATAATCCCGAGAAGTAGATATGTAAAGTAATAAACACATCAAAACAATAGATAGTTCAACTGGCTTTATGATCCAAATCACTTAAACTCAAATTTAATAACAAGGTTGATAAGACTAAGTTTCATACTTAACAATAGAGCATAAACATTTCTAATCAATCCATAGTGATTGTAAAAACAAAGTAACTACTGAGACATAGATTTGTATAAAAAATGGTATAAAAACACCCATGCATATCACAGACCATAAACCCCTGCTTGGCACGTAGATTTGTATCACCTTTGATTGACTGAAGATCAAACAATCTTAGGAAATAAGAATCTAGTTAGCAAACGATAATGAATATAAGAGGTACAAGGAAAAGTAACTACTGAGACATGTCATTAGAAAAACCATCAAAATTTAACTTTCATTTCACGTATCTTGTGAATTCCAATCGTTTTGGTTTAAATGGTAGGATCTAACTGCATGTGTGAGAAGTTTTACAATTTCAGATGACCAATTCATTTTACTAGCGTCTTAGTAAAACTACCAAGCAACCTCGGTTTCTTATGTTCCTCAACAGATGTTTCAGTCTCCAAACGCTCCTTTTCACTCATCTCTTCTTCGTATGAGTGTGTTATCACACGGGCACTAGTATTTTGTTTTCCTAAGTATTCTGTATCGTCATCATCAACAGGATCCATCTGAGATTATAATAGAAATGTAAGAACCAAGGCTTTGAAAATTACCGAAAAGAAAAATATATTTCAACTCGGGTCACTTTTTTTACCTTTACGTTAGAAGTATCCACATCATTTTCATTAAGGAACGAAATAAAATCTTGAAAATTTTCTACTGTGAGAAGAACCCGGGTTGATTTTCAAATAACCCCCCATGACTGGACAACTGGGCATTTGCGGTAGGAGAATGGTACCAAGTGAGTTAGGCCAAGAGCGAGACTCGAACTTGAGTCTATAGACTCAAGCCTAAATACTCTTACCATTGTACTAAAGCCCACAGACCTTAATCTGGAAAGTGTTTGCACACAATAAACAGCGTACTGACAAGTGTACAGCAATATAGTTCAACTGCAAAAGCATTCATATGTGTTGTTTGACACATAAACTAATATGCGTTATTAATAGAGTGCTGGTCAGTTTGAAAAAGTTATAAAGAAGAAAATGAGCACAGCTCAAACGCTTTGGAATCAGGAAGAATACAAGCTATTGCAACAACGGGAGGTACACTTATTAAAGCTGTGGCATACTTCCTTTGAAGGCATGGTAGGCACTATACAGATTCTCATGGCCATGCCCAGCACAGATACACATTGAATCAAATACTATGATACTCTATGTAGATAGGGTTAAAGCGTGATAATGACGATGAACCTTGTGCACGATTGACGGTTGTGTTGACTAGCATGGAATTCCGTGTAGGAATGAAAGGATGATTCAGCATGGATTTGCAGTACGATCTTAACTATAACAACAAAAGGTAACCACATACACTTACCTTCCAAACAAAGCTCTGTACGTAAATAGCATTCTTTTGCTGCAGACTTATTTCTTGCATTTAACTGCAGATTTAATGCAACAGATCAATAATAATGAAATCATGTAGAGGTATCCGGCTCTTAACATAAATAGCACTGTAAGAAACTGCAGGGAAATTAGCTTTCTTCATTAATTATAAACTATCATTGTAAAACACAAAATGTTGAAGCAAAGAATATTTTTAAGCCCAATCAGCACCACTTAGATCACATATATACCTCATATCTCATGCAGTACCAACACGAGCCCATGTGCCATGTTGACTCATGTAGGATTTTTAGTTTCAAAATATGTTCTATTGGTACATTTAATAAAATTACACTTTAATATGCAAGTAGATAATCACAGAAAAACTATGGGGTCTCCACTAGGCTCAAGAAACAGTAGTTCTGGGCTCAAGGAGGGAGTCCATATTTACAAAAAAAAATCAAAAGATATGGTCATACTAATCAACACAGGCAATGGACAGTTGGAACTAAATAAGACCATTGATCAAACACAGGAAAAGTTAACAAACCTATATCAAAATCAAAATCATTAAACGACGATGGTTATAATGAGGATAATACTCACTGAAGCAAGATCCAGAGTTGAGCAATGTATACTGTTCCCATGCTTCATAACCTATTTATGTCCCAATTTCAGATACATAAATCAGAAAAATCACTTGAGGACACGATAGAGATGAACAAATATCTCCTTTGCTACCTGAATGAACTTGTTGGGAAGCTTTCCCTGTATGTCCTTCTGAGGAATATTGAAGTAAAACCCATGCCTATTGTTAAACGGAATTTTCAAATTCGGAAGCTTAAATTCTTCGCGATACTTATTTGCAAGGTTATGTATAGCTGTGAATTTAGATCAGTTAAGAGTTAACAGCCATCTAGTATATTATAGAGTAGAGAGACCATTGAGTCAGGTAGACCATTTTGGTACCTTCGCTGGTATCACAGAACGATCTTCGTGCAATATCCAGAAATCCATCTATTCCAGCCTTGACAGAAAACACTGCTGTGTCCGAGCAACAAAAGGAACTCGTGCATGAAGTACATCCACATCTATCACCTCTCCAATTCTGAAATCATATTATATTTTATAAAAACAAAGTGAACTTCAAGGCTCCATTCCTTTATTCAACATGGACTTGAAAGTCGAATCAAATCAAGGATTTTACCTTTTCCTTATAGAAGCATACTTTTCATTCTCGCATATAGATTTGTATATATTTCCAAGAAGAAAGTTGTTTGCGTCTTTCAGAACCTAACACCAATTTAGAAAATGTAACTTTGTACTAAACAAAGATAAGATTCTAAGCACACTAAGAAAGAAACCTTTGAGAGAAACGGCAAGGTATCAAGAGCTGTTTTGAGAACAATAATGCTCGATATCAGAACCTGGCTCTTTCTACCATTATCAATGCCCAAGACTTCATTGGTAACTTTCTTTGGCTTGAAGCAGAAGTGACAGAGGACCCTGTCTGCATGAATATGCAGTATATCATTTAAACCAATTGACAAGTAAGTTTATCTGCTGCATAGGTTTCTAATGCGTGCACTAACCAGTTTTTTTTTTGGAAACTTGCGGAGAGCCTGTGACAGCCCAAAAAAGAGCTGCTCGTTGGTCATTAATTCATCCTAGAGTTAAGCAGTTAATACGTTATTATCCGGATAATAAGAACAAATATGAAGCTAACTGCATGAAGAATAAGAAGCACTGACCAGGCAATCAAGTCGAGCATTTATGGTTTGTATATCTTTCAAAGGTTGCAAGAGATTGGCACGAAGAAGTCTAGTCCTGCAACAATTTTATGAGAACTTTTATACGAACTCACAGTAGAGGATTATATGATGTGAATGAATCATTATCATACCCTCCAGTCGTTCTTGTGGACTTGAGAATCTGGAATAGACTTCTCTTTTTGTTGCTTGTGCCGAGAAGCTTAGAATGCAGGGGCTCTATAAGCTCCAAGTTAAGGACACTAGTTGCATCTATGCTCACATGATCAAATGACCCATTAAATGTCACCTGAGGAATGAAAAAGGATTGAATCAAATACCGGACAGTAAGAGGGGTGTTTGGGATTGCTGCAGTTTAACTTGTTATTGGCTAATTATTCAGAGAAATAGGCAGTTCTAAGGAAGTAGTTAAGCAATGCCAAACAAAGTAGTAGTGAAAGAAAGAAGGACGTACTAATAATGAATGATTGGTTATGACGACTCCCTTGTCGGCTTCGACCCTGCGTCGAGGAAAACAGTTATTTATAAACAAGGAATTGACCATGAAACATAAAAAAGCATATTATGATTATTACTCCCTCTGCCCCAAAACAATGGGGGTGTTTGTTTAAGCTTATATGTGGTTTATGAGCTTATTTGTGTTTTGGCTTATATTTCATAAGCCTTAAATTTCCGATTGTGAGCTTATATAAGTTTATTATGATATCTTGAAAATTTTCTCACGTAGTAATTACTCACGTAGCAGTGGTTACCAAAATATACTAGCAGTGGTTTAGTAACACTAGCAGTGGAATGAAATATACTAGCAGTGGTTTAGTAACACTAGCAGTGGTTACCAAAATATACTAGCAGTCAGTGGAATGAAATATACTAGCAGTGGTTTAACCCATTTGTCATGATGTTACCAGTTTGACCCGTTAGATAATAATGGATCAAAATAGCCCACATATACAGGGGTAATATAAAGCAACCCAATGTGGGTCAATATGTCATCTCAATGGTCTCTTTAGCTATATCTATTCTTTAACCAATGGCAGAGGCAACTAAGTTTGAGCCTGCTACCAGGATATGATGATTCCATTGGTACTATTTCCAGTCTAACTGAACAAAGCTACTAGAATGTACTACTTCACAATTAAGATATCAGTCTCAAATAAGCATCCGCATACTTGGGGCGGCGTTTGATTAAGCTTATTTTTAGATTTACGAGCTTTTGTGGTATCGGCGCTCGTAAGCCCAAAAATAAGATTATAACAAACGTGCCCTTAAATAAATATTCTACTTAGCTAATGAAGTACCGATTTCATTTTGGGCTAATCTCTTTTAATATCACATTCTACACTATCTTATAAAGCACATTGCCACGTCTCTCTTACTAATAGATTCTTCTCTCTTACTAATAAAAAAAACCCGCAAGAAACTAGTTACGCGTCCTGCCCTGGATAATCATCTAAAAGTACCTCAAGAAAAGTCATGGCATACGCATATGTGATATAGTTACGCATCCTGCCCTGGCTAGTAATTCATATCTCGTTCTCTTGACTTGGTTGCTCAGCTCGTGGCTTTTCCACCCTCTGGTACCGATCCATATCCTATAAATCAAAACCAAAAATCATTGAACATCATAAAGATACATTATATGCAACAAAATAGAAAACTACAGTGATGAACCAACTAGCCAATATCACTGTCGAATTCATAATAGACCAGCATCATAAAACAAGGATTCATAAGGAACATCATAAAGATACATTATACGCAACAAAATGGAAAACTACAGTGCAGATCAGAATGTATATGAATAACCAATATTAGAGCATTAGTTTACAGCTTCGTAGCACTACAACTGATGAACCAACTAAAGTCAAGCCATCTCAAAAACAACAAAACCACAAATTCAACAACTAGCAAAACAGATATTAATAACTTAACATAAAGCCACACACATAGAAATTAAGATCAATTTAGCAAAAGGTAGACCAATAAATCAGCTTAACACAACTAAAACATATATCACTAAACCTACTTTTACCAAGTTAGTAATCTAGGTTTTATATTATCAGAGCGGCCTAATGGCCTAGTGGTAAGTCACCCCTGATGTCCTCACAAGAGGATACGGTTCAAACCTCGCTATGTACACATCTGAGGGTGGCCAGAAAAAGAGTCGGAAATGATCAAAGGGATCCCATTTAGGCCGTGACATTCGGGTCAAAGACACCCCCCGGGCTAACCTCACTCATTTACCCGTTTTTTATATCATCACAACTGATGAAATAACTATTATAATTGATTCTCTCAAAACTCGATAAATCAAAACAATCAACAACTGATTGGTGGTGTACATGCTACTAAAGCTACTCATGAGTTATGACAAAGAGTTTACCTCAAACTTTTCAAAGGAGTCCATGGCAGTGGTACCAACACCGTTCTCTTAGGTAGTGCCTTTTACTATCATAACAGGACACGGTACATTGTTGGAGCAGTAGTTACTTACACTTCCCAAAAACATCCTGCGTTTAGAGGAAAGGTCGATTATGTTTAGTGCAACAAATCTCTAAATCCGTGTAAGACAGTACCAAAAATGACAGCTCACTTTTTAGAGCTTATTGATTTGAGCTTATTGGCGTACGCCAATAACCTCAACTTGACACACGCTCATAAGCTTAAAAAATTAAGCTTATTGGGTTTACCAAAATCAAATAAGCTCATGAGCAGGCTAAAAATAAGCTAGTCCAAACACCCCCTAACAATAATCCAAAACAAATTCACAAAATCCTAATAATCAAAACAAAAGTTAAAAAATACAACCTTTCAATCCGGAACGCCCACAAATCGAATTAATGCAAATAATGGCATCGGGACTGTCTTGTCATCACTAGGAGGTGTTTGAATGTGTGTTTTGAAAGTGATTATGTCATTTTTAAATAAGTAAAATGGGGCTTTTAGTTTCTGGAAAGATTCTTACTTATTATTTATAAATGGAAGAGACAAGGGTATAATAGACAATTTAGTTAAAATTATAATTTTGAAAAGTGTAAAAAAGGTACAAAAGTATAAAGTAAAAAAAGTCGCTAATATTATTTCGCTTAAATCGCTCAGCATTGGGAAGGAGCAAAAAGTATAAAAAAATATTTTAGTAAGTTTGACTTTTTTACTTAAGGACAAAAAATTAAGATTCTTAAAAATGTTTGAGATTCGGTCATTTGTCTTATCATGCATTGTAAAAGTCGAAACAATAATTGGGTACACAAATTACGAAGGACACTTGTCAAGCTTAGATGAAAAGTAGAAAAGTAGCAAGTCTCAAGGTTTATTTTGGAAATACCCAAACTTTTTTCCTAAAAAGTGTTGACAACTTGAGCAAAAGATGTGTTCTCATAATTACCCCTTTATTTTTTGTTAGTTTGTTTAGCTTGATTTATTTAGAACATCTTCTCGATATTACTTGATTATTTTATATAGGTTTTTCTTGATGCTGATTTTCATCATGAGTTTCTTTTCATCATAAAAATTGGCGACACAAACTAAAAAGGTTAGTCTTGGTTTGATTCATTTATAATGAGTTAAATATTGATTTTTTTATATTTGTTAGTTAATTTGAATGCTATGTTTAAAGTTGAACACCAAGTGTATGATGAAATGTCTGACTAGAAAAAAACAATGAACGCATAATAAATCACTCGATAAAATGCACATTAATACTTAACAACCTATTTTCATGTAGTAAGATAGTTTCTTTAAGTTCATCTTATCATGAAGGTTCACTATACATATAAATGGGGAGAATAATAAAGACGGGAAGCTTGTGACTTTAAGGTTAGCGAGTGTTTGTAGTTGCTTATCCATACAACTTAAGATCACGGGCACATAAGCAATAGCTAAGATTTTAAAATAATGTTAGACTCTTAAGTACATTGGGTATTTGGTAGTTAGATAGCATTTTCTTTTACAATTGTGCTTTTTTTTGTCCAAATGTGTGGACTTTAAACATTTTTAAAAGCAATGAAGATATATTTAACTATGGATAGGCTATATGCGATATTATCTTGCACATTCATGATTTATATTTTCAACCATTTGGGTTGGTGTGAGCATCACTTTGGTTGTCTTAGATGACCTATTCATGAATATGTGCCCTTAAAGGGTGCACATGAGCCATATGGGCTGAACCGTGAATGGTTAATACATGTGCACTTGATTGTTTTAGTCTAATACTGAAATACTGAAATGAGTCGCTATGCGCGCTCAAAAGTTGAGACTAACAACTTCACCAATAGGTAAGATGAAGGGCAAGTTGCATTAAGGAACATTGTTTCTCCAAATAAAAGGTGAGGGATTTTATAGAAAGTAACAAGGTTCAGCTCCTACAACTCATCTTCTTTGATATAAGGAGCACAAATTCATCCAGATTAGTGTTATTTTTATTGGCTATGGCTTATGTAGCTTCCTTAGATGTTAAGGTAGATATTGGCATCACTGCATGGGCATTATTCTTTATTTCACTCATATTAATTTGTGTTTGGTATATAATTTGAATTAAGGATTGGCTTCAATTTTTTTTATGTTTTCTAGAGTCGTATATTGATGTTCTATTCAAGAAAATAAGTTATAAGACCCGTGAGTTAAATGTTCTATAAACGAAAAATGGTCAATTGGTAGAACTTAAAGGTTGCATACAAATCTCTTAAATAAGTTTACGGACAACTTATAAGGTTAATTTTATCTTATAGGATGTGTGTTTTTACTATTTTCTTGCTTTTAAGTAGAGTCTAAACCCACCTAATCAAAAATCTCTTTTACAATAGCTGGTCGTTAAGCAGCTTGTGTAGCAGAAGTTTTGTTTAGTGTGAGCAAGGAAAGTTTCATATAATTTTTTAGGGTTCTTATTTTCTTTCCTCTATGATTAATTAACAATTTAATCAGTCATTGACGTAGTTTTTGTTTAGTGAAGTTTCTTTACACTTATTAGAGTACAACACGTTGATGCTTTGGGGGCATAATTCTAAGGCGTGTCCTATCTACTTCTGGTTTGGAAGGTAACATAATTAAGATTTCTCAGTCATGATGGATTTTGGCATTTTAAAGCATGGGAATAATATATTTTGGTTAAGAAACAAGGCCATTTTAAAGAATGAAATTTGGCACTTAGTTATTGTGGTATTATACTTATAATGTAATGTTACATAAATTTAAACTAATTAGATGAGCACAAAACATAAACTACTCATAGTTTGTGTATTTTTGAGAATAAATAGGAAGAAAGTTCAATGCTTTAGTTTGCTAATGATTTAGTTACAACCTGTAGCTACCAAAATAATTCGTTTATGAAGGTGTTCGGATAAGAGTCATAGTGTCACCAAAACATCAACCACAACTAACACCAAGACCTGAAACCATTCAAAAACTAAAGCTGAAACACATTTAAACTAGAGCACCAAAAAAAAGTTAAGTTTTTTAGTCGTTGAATTTTATAGTCTCTAAATCTATTGTAAAAAAAATAAAATTATGTCAAGATAAAATACACGTTGTGGAAAACTAGAATGGGGGTTGAATAGTTTTACCAATTTAAAACATCCTTTTAAATATTTAGATCGACTTATGTCAATCTATTTGGTTGTTTATGTTGGACGTTGATAGATAGATATATAAACGTGTAATGAAAGATAAAGAGTAAAAAGCACATCACCACGACACAAGTATTTATAGTGGTTCAGCTACAAGGACACCTTCCTTGCCCTACTCCACTCTTCGAGTCACCTACTCGAGAGTTCAGTAAACTACACCAATCTCCTTATGGCGGAGAAGCCCTCACAACGTCGCTTACACATTTTTCCGGTATAAAGCTAAACACCGAGTTCTTTCACACCAAGGCGAACCACACCTATCACAATGTCACCTACCCTTTATACGGTGCTAGGATAACCACCGAGTTCTTTCACTCCAAGGAGAACTAATCCTATCACGACGTCGCCTACCCTTTATTAGGTACTAGGCTAAGCACCTAGTTCCATTACTATGGAGGAACTACTACCCATCACAACACAACACCTAATCTCAAGGAGATCCACTCCTTGTTACAACACCATCAAGGATATCACCATCCTTGGAAATAAACAAATACTTATATGTATAACGATGCACCTCATCGATTATACGACCTAGGCACTCTTCCCTAATGCCACTTGATTTGATTCTTAGGGCATCCTTCACTAATGCCTTTGACACAACGCTTGGCACCTTTCACTAATGCCTTCGTCTTGACACCTTTAGCATTCTTCACTAATACTTTCACACTGACGTTTAGCACCTTTCACTAATGCTTTCGTCTTGACTCTTTCGGCATCCTACACTAATGCCTTCAACATCTATGGAGGAAGAAAGAACTATCAACAAGAGAACCTCAGTTGTCTTGATGATGACGATGCATGGCAACTCATGGACTTGATCTTGCTCGACTTCAAGAAGTGGTGATCTTGCCTTTAAGAGGAACCTAGAAGATCACACAAAAACAAAGACAAACTACATAGATCTCTTGGATCTGAGGTTAGAGAGGTACAATACTTGGAGAAAGTATGTGTGAAAGTGGTGAGCAAAAACGAAGAAATGGCTCACTATTTATAGAGGAAAAAGTTCATTGTTCCGCGGATCCCTCCCATAAGGGATCCGTCTAGCACAAAGCTAGGTATCCGTGGGACGCTCCTCTTTGCCCATGGGTATTTTTGGTTATGGGTCATGGGTCATGGGTTATGGGTTGATCCATGGGTTTCTTTCTAGGTACAATGTATCTCTAGAATACATTGAACTTGGTTAAGTGGTTTGGACAAAACCATGTGTTATGGGTCAATACCATTTGCTAGTTTTTACCCATTTAGTATATACTTGTTTTTACCCATTTTAGTATAAACTTGTTTTTACCCATTTTAGTATATACTTAGTTAAGTATATATTAGCCCAATATGTAAACACTAGTTGTTGTACATATGTATCAAAATCATAATATCACTTATGCTTGTTTTAGTGTTTTATGTGAAAACGTTAGTGTGTTAGAAAACTATTGAATCAAACTATTTACGTATTTTATTTGTTTCGTTAAAATCATTTTACGTTTGTTATCGACAAAACATTAGAAGATCGTAAAATAAAAATAAATGTTTTACGGCTTATTTGTATTAACAATCTCCCCCTTTTTGTTGATGACAAAACATAAAATTATTTTAAGGAAAAACTAAAATTCATAGAAAATTTGAATTAGTAGTTTTTACTTTCTTCTCCCCCTTTTTGTCGAAACAAAAAGTGTTCAAAGAAACTAACACAATTTTTATAAGAAAAATATGTAAAAGAAAACGTAAAGAGAGCAAGTGACAGGAATGGTACTCGTCTTAACTCCCCCTTGACGAGTCCATCCCTTTCAGAGGGTGTCAAGTACATAACGTAAATAAACTAATGTGTTTGCAAATATGTTTGCACATGGTTCGTCTAAGTAACGAAAACGTGCTCCCCTTTGAAGATTGCAAAGTTGCAATGGGGTGAAGTATAATCCAAAAGCGGATTAAGTTACAAATGATTTTGCAATATCGTTTGACACAAAGCTCCCCCAAGCTTTATGGTGTCAAAATCTTCATGTGTACTTTGAAAATCTACAAAGTAAAGGTTAGGAAACAAGAGTATAGTGCATAACTTCCTGTAAATAAAACTCAAGTTAGTAGTAATTTGTGCTTCTGTACCACGGATCCCATGGTTCCCTTCTTGGAGGGATCCGGCTGTCTGGTGACAGTTTCTTCAGCAATGAGAATATACCAAACAATGATAATGAGGAGATGAGATATGTATACAATATAGCAAGCACAACACACAAAATAATCATGGCATGTAGATATTCATTCAATAAAAAACAAGAGATAATCAAACAAATCTCTAAAACTAAGAGAATGATCTAGCCATACAAGTACTACTAATGCTAATGAGTTACCCAAACTCAAGATTCAACTAAAAGCTTAATGATGATCAAGGATGAGAGAGGGTTCCTAAACGTTCTAAGTTTGAGCTTGTGACTATGATGCTCATTGTTGTTTAGGCTTGTTGACCTCTTCGAAACGTTCAAGGAGGTGATGAAACATGAAACTTTGCTCTTCACGTAGTTCATGCATCAACCTTTCAACATGTTTACAATGATAGCAATCCTTGTCATGGTTTTGAACTTCTTGAAGTGGATGTTCAAGTGAAGTGGGTTGAGGATCTTCAAATGAAGAAGGAATTGGTGGAGGCTCATTAAGTGATGGCTCTACAATGTTTGAGGGTGGAGGTAAGGAAGCATCAACTTCCATGTGGTCGGGTGGTTGACTTTGATGTCTCCTCATAATCCAAAATGGACTATTGGGTGGAATAAGAGAGGTTGACATTGGAGCAAGTGTTGATTCAACACTTTGATTTTGTTGCCTAACTTTTTCAAGTGAATGTGTTGGTAGTGTTGGAAGGTGAGATGGCCAAGGAGGTAAGTCTTCTAAATTGTGATAATGTGGAGATGATTGAGAGGTGGCTCTAGGCACCAATGTTGTTGGTTGAGTTGAAGAGGATATGTTTGGTTTAGTAGAGTTTGGTGATGAAATCCTAGTGGGAACAATCCTCTTGGGGATTAGTTTGATTGGTTTCTTTGGTGTAGGGGAAATCCTAGCATTTGTGGACTTAACCGGAGATGATTCGGTTGAGGAGACTTCGTGTATGACCCTAGCAAGTTTCTTGGGTGGTTCTTGGGTGGATGAGTTAGCACTAGAAGCTTTTATCATGATGAAATGACTAAGGAAGATGGTTGTAATTGCTGATAATTGTGTTTGTGTTTGATGACAAAAGTGTTCTAGCAATATGGCTTATAAAGAGAAGAATCTGGCAAGTGCATTTCAGACTTAAGCCACTAAGATTCTTAGAGATGTGATGATTAGCATGCACAAGATTGAAGTTCAGAGTTTCACTGATCTAGGAACTCATTTAAGATGAGATGGAGTGTTTGAGTGAGCAAGATGAGCTTGAAATGATTGTTTTAGCTAGAGTTTGACTTAATCTGTCAACCGGATCCCGCAGTTCCCTCCTTTGAGGGATCCGGCTAGGCTAATCCTAGGGATCCGGCTCTCAACAGTTATGATAGATTAAAATTGAAGTTTCTAAGAGCTAAAACCTATATCATTTTGAGTGTTTCAGTCCTCCTAAGTATCTAAGATGAGGGTATACATGAATGATCAAGAGTAATGAGTGTTATAGCAAATGATTGCTTTTTGTGGAAGGAAAATGGGACTAAATGACTACCAATGGATGTTCAAGAATCACACTAGGAGTTTTGATGGTGTCAAGTCATAATAAATGATCCTAGAGATCAGATTTTAGCTTAAGATGGATTTTGAAAAATCCTTAAAATCACAAGAATTGAAAAATTAATTTTTGACCTACTTTAAGATAAAGATGATTAGAAACAATTTCCTAAAATTGTTCAATATTTCCACCTAAGTGTTTTGAAAGATGAAAAACAATTTATGAGTATTAAAGTGGAAATATGGTGAGTTTTGATGTGTTGATAAATCAAGAGATATTTTGACTAAGTTCTTATGTAAGCTATAAGTGAGTCTAAGTCTTTCTCATCCTTGAAGTGGACTTAGTTGGGTTCTAAAATCTTATGTTTAGCTAATGTGATGTTGTTCAAGTAAGCTATCTAGCTGTTAGAGATGCAGTATAGCTGATCTGATGTCACGGATCCCACGGTTCCCTCAAGGAAGAGATCTGGCTAGGATAATCCTAGGGATCCGGCATCTGCAGATCAGAACCTTCACAGAATAATGTGCAGATTTTGCATACTAATTACCCATTAAACTAAACCACAAGTACAAGCATGTCATCACAAAGTAGCATTCATTAATAATCGTAGAAGTAACAATATCCAAATTACCACAAACAAGAGTGCTAAAACATAATCATCCACACATTAGTTAAGTTAAAAATAAGCATAATCCTATTGTCTCTTTCGTCAATTCCTTCTTTTCCTTTTTGACGACTAGGTGAGGTTGTAAGCAAGATTTTGAATCATGCCCCTCAATTATTTGAATTCCACGGTTTCGTTTGGAATGGTTAGAAGTTGTTCGTAGTAATCAAAGGGTTCCAATTCAATGTTGGCTATGGGGTCGACATCTTCTTCTTCCTCATTTTCTTCTTCTTCTCCTTCCGAGGAGTCCGAGAGAGCTTTAGGTTTCTTTCCATTAACCATGAAGTGTTTAGAGGGTATTTTGGTAAGAGGTACCATTACATGATCGGCAAAGAAATGATCATTGTTGATAGGAGATGGTTGCAATGCACTAACATACTTACAAATTCGTGTTAGGAGCATACCATATGGAAGTACCATGTTGGAGGCTTTGAATACCCCGGCTATTCTCCTTACCATGTAATAGGCGAGGTTAAATGGCTTTTGGTGGATAAGACAATAGATCATTTGCACAAGACATGCATTTGGATGATCCTTGTTACCAACAAGGCTAATGACGTTTTCCCTAAGGATTTCTTCCCATTCTCTAAATATGGGATGCATTTCGAAAAGTTCCATTTGAAAAGGATTACGGTGAATGAGCTTCTTGTTTCGGTTGAAACGGGATTGGTTGGCTCTTATTTTGAAAATGGTGTCTCGGATGGTTTCGGGTTCATCAAGAGGAGTATGGTACATTGGTTTAGAGTCAAGTGCAAGGTTTTGAGTGTTAATTGCCCAATCTTGAGAGTACATACAAATTCCTTCACAAGGAATGCGAAGAATTTGAGCAAAGGTGTTGAGAAGGAGAATGAAGTTTCGTTTATTGATGATGAAGGCGATTGAAATGCTATCATCGGCGTTTCGAATGATTTTAATGCTTTTATAAAACTCAAAGATGAAGACCGGACAAATTTGTTCATCAATGTCAAGAAGACAATCAAAATTGATTGCTGAGAAGACTTGGCGAATTTCGGTATCCTCAAGGAAACATTCCTTGATTACACGACCTTCGTGGATAAGTCATTTTTTGAGCTTTTTGAAGACCTTGCGGTCGGTTTTTGAGAATTCCTTAATTCGATAATAATAAGTAAGGTAATGGACGGTATCATGATGATCTTGTTAAGTTGCTTTAGGCATGGTTGGTCCTAGAAACACAAATTTTCCAATTAGGTAAAATTAGTTGAGATGGGTTTATGGTTTTGATTTGTATTAACAATGTTGTGAACACGATGTGATCTTAATTATGTAAAAGCCCTTTTTAATGATTAATTTTGAAAACCCTAATTAGATTAATTGATTAGAGATTGTGAAACCATAAACCCTAGGATGAGGATGATGAAAATTAGAACATGTTAGTGTAAACACTTACAATGATGTTCTAGGGAGGAATACTTGAGAGTATGGAATCCAAATAGGATGAAATCAGTAGTTTAGTCGTTTTTGTATTATGTGAGTAGAGGGAAAAAGATCAGTGGTGATTTTTGAAAGCGTATAGCTGAGTTATGTTCCATGGTTCCCCCGGATCCCTTGTATTTGGGATCCGGCTAGTACAACTAGGGGGATCCGGCTACTATGGACAGAAAAAGGGTTGTTTGGCATTATTTTTGTAGTAGGCTTATAAGCTAGCTTACTAAAAAATAGTTTAGAGGTATCAGATGAAAGATTGTTTTTGGACGACGGGTTTTGATAAGAAACTTATCGAGGGTTCATATGCGACGACGGCGTTAGTTTGACGAATCAAAAGGAATACTATTCCCGATGATGAATAAGACGGAAAAGTGATGAAAGAGACTTTTAAAGAAGCTAGCAATTATTTAAACAAAGAAAACAATGATATCAATAAACTCATGTAAGCTATCTAATGAAAAGTAAAACATACCTCTATGCTTCTTGGTTTGGCATAATACCAGAAATACTTCATGAGCTCTTAAAGTAATCCTTTGTACTTGGTGTAAGTAAGTTGTGATTACTTTTAGATCCTACCTTGAAGGTTGACTTCATTATTCTTAGAATAGAAGTGAGGGTTTTGGAGAGATCCTAGCATGAAGATTTCTTGAAACAAAAATTGTTAGAATGATCCATCAATGTCCAACAAAATGATTTAAAAGCAAAAAAAAACATTGAAAAATCCTTCTTTGTAGTTTTCAAACATACACGGATCGTATCAAGATTTTAAAGTACAACATACTTTAAGAAACTTGGTAACGAAGCTCTGATGCAATTACGGAAACCTAGAAGGAGGGGTTGAATAGTTTTACCAATTTAAAACTTCCTTTTAAATATTTAGATCAACTTATGTCAATCTATTTGGTTGTTTATGTTGCACGTTGATAGATAGATATATAAACGTGTAATGAAAGATAAAGAGTAAGAAGCACATCACCACGACACAAGTATTTATAGTGGTTCGGCTACAAGGACACCTTCCTTGCCCTACTCCACTCCCCGAGTCACCTACTCGAGAGTTCATAAACACTACACCAATCTCCTTATGGCGGAGAAGCCTTCACAACGTCGCTTAAACCTTTTTCCGGTACAAAGCTAAATACCGAGTTCTTTCACACCAAGGCGAACTACACCTATCACAACGTCGCCTACCCTTTATACGGTGCTAGGCTAACCACTGAGTTCTTTCACTACAAGGAGAACTAATCCTATCACAACGTCACCTACCCTTTATTAGGTACTAGGCTAAGCACCTAGTTCCATTACTATGGAGGAACTACTACCCATCACAACACAACACCTAATCTCAAGGAGATCCACTCCTTGTTACAACACCATCAAGGATATCACCATCCTTGGAAATAAACAAATACTTATATGTATAATGATGTACCTCATCAAGTATATGACCTAGGCACTCTTCCCTAATGCCACTTGATTTGATTCTTAGGCATCTTTCACTAATGCCTTTGACACAACGCTTGGCACCTTTCACTAATGCCTTCGTCTTGACACCTTTAGCATTATTCACTAATGCTTTGACACGGACGTTTAGCACCTTTCACTAATGCTTTCGTCTTGACTCTTTCGGCATCCTTCACTAACGCCTTCAACATCTATGGAGGAAGAAAGAACTATCAACAAGAGAACCTCAGTTGTCTTGATAATGACGAAGCATGGCAACTCATGGACTTGAGCTTGCTCGACGTCAAGAAGTGGTGATCTTGCCTTTAAGAGGAACCTAGAAGATCACACAAAAACAAAATACAAACTACATAGATCTCTTGGATCTGAGGTTAGAGAGGTACAATACTTGGAGAAAGTATGTGTGAAAGTGGTGAGCAAAAAGGAAGAAATGGCTCACTATTTATAGAGGGAAAAGTTCACTATTCCCAGGATCCCCCAGATCCCTCCCACAAGGGATCCGTCTAGCACACAGCTAGGGATCCGTGGGACGCTCCTCTTTGCCTATGGGTATTTTTGGTTATGGGTCATGGGTCATGAGTTATGGGTTGATACATGGGTTTCTTTCTAGATACAATGTATCTCTAGAATACATTGAATTTAGTTAAGTGGTTTGGACAAAACCATGGGTTATGGGTCAATACTATTTGCTAGTTTTTACCCATTTAGTATATACTTGTTTTTACCCATTTTAGTATAAACTTGTTTTTACCCATTTTAGTATATACTTAGTTAAGTATATATTAGCCCAATATGTAAACACTAGTTGTTGTACATATGTATCAAAATCATAAAATCACTTATGCTTGTTTTAGTGTTTCATGTGAAAACGTTAGTGTGTTAGAAAACTATTGAATCAAACTATTTACGTATTTTATTTGTTTCGTTAAATGATTTTACGTTTGTTATTGACAAAACATTAGAAGATCGTAAAATATAAATAAACGTTTTACGGCTTATTTTTATTAACACACGTCCCATATATTCTCTTATTGAATGTTGAGTTTTGAAGTGGACATTCTTTGGTATCTGAAAAAAAAGACAAATTATTCAGTTTCAATAATTTTAGGTTTTAATGTGATGCCATATATGATATGGTTTTCTCCAAAATTGTTTTTTTTTTTGGCTTATGGACATCACTCCAGATGACAAGTGGCTTATTAATAGTTTAGTTGATTCTTAGATTATTGCAAATATGTTTGAGTAGAACCTCCAATTTCATTTTATGTCAAATTCCTTTCTAATTAACGAAATTGATAGCTTGAAGGAATTTAATCTACTTGCCCTTTGAGATAGTTTTAATTAATTTATGGTACTCTTCTTTATTTGGTTGTTAGTTTGAAACTAATTTATTGATTATGAAAAAGCGTGGCAAATAAGTATTGTTGATTTCCTTTGATAATTAGTTTTTCTTGCAATTTTCAACAAAATAGTCAGAATCAAGATTTTAGTAAACTTTCTTAAGATATATTTATGTGAACTATTATTGCAGAGTTATTATGATCAAAAGATATCCCTGGTCGCAAGTAATCTCGAGGGGAGAGGCATAACATTGCAATGACAAACAAACTTGGTTCATGCTAATTTAGTTAAATTAGTAAACTACTTAGTAGAGTACATCACATAAATTTTGTGACTCTTACTAATGATATAAATGAATACATGTGCTATAGCTGGTGAAAAGATATAATGGCATAAAAAGGTACCAAAATGTACGCAAATGAAGTAAATTATTTTATACCATAATGTGTATATCATCAAAAATTGCTTACATTCTTCATTTGTTGATTGCAGGGGCGGATCCTAAATACAGAGAGTGCAAATTTTGCAAGTTGTAGGTGTTGAATTTCATAGTATCGCAGTTGGGTCATGTAAATTGATGTGTTGTTCTTCAATATCTACAAAATGAAACAGAGGGCGATCACGGGGGTCACTAAGTGAAGTCATCCTTGCTGACCCACATATTGGCCAATTGCTCTCTTATCTCAGCTTTCTTACTTTCTCAATTGCTTGCTTCTACTTTTAAACTTTACAAATTTTGTGTAGTGATTATATATCAATATAATGTTAAAACTAAATGTCCCTATAAAGATTCAAAGTTAGTAATTGGCTTATTGCATGTACATACTAAAAAGTTCACTTCAATTTTCATGTTTTCTTTAACTCGCGTACCTTCTATCCATATACGTTTGTTTATATATGGATTTGTATGTTACTAATACTCATTTGCTTTATGTATTTTACTTATGATCAATTTGTTAGTTACCGAATATGTAGCAAGGAGTTAACGTGGTAATGAAAGTATATGGTTTCAATTGGACTCATATTAGGGGTAATGAAAGTACATGGTTTCAATTGGACTCATGGTTGTACAAGTGAGCCATATGTCTTATCTGAAATATCGTTGTCAACATTTAAGAGGACATAAAGCAAGCAGTTTTTACATGTCAAAACACCTATATTGTGAAAAGGATCCACTTCGATGAAAACCTTAGATTTGGGATTCTTCTGTTGTTACGAACTTAAATTGAAAGTGGGTGTTTCGGTCATTTTGTTATGAAACACTGATCAATCCAATGGTTTGTGCAACAGAACATGACTTCGTGTGGATCGGTTGAAGAAAAGTTGCATTGATGCCATTATAATCAACAACAGCCATTTTGGTAAACGAGTGCTTATCGCACGGTTGAAATATCATCTTCTGATAAACGTTTTCTGTTAAAGATTGTAAGGAAGCATTTCCCCGTGTTCGTCTCTTTCACATGGACAATCAACAAAAGTAGGGACAATCACTTGGGCAAGTCACTTTGTATTTACCACAACCGGTTTTAACACATGGAGAAATATATGTAGTCGTCTCTCGCGTTAAGAGAAAAAAATATTGAAGATGTTGTTCGTGACGAAGAAGGAAATCTAACTAATACCACCACCAACGTGGTCTACAAAGAAGTTCTACACAATTTATGATCACATCTACACGTACACGTATATCACATTCGTAGAATTGAAGATGCTTATTTTATCTTTTGGGAGTTTTGACTATTATGTTTCATATTGATGATTACCAAATGTACACTTTACGTTTATTTATCCATATGTGGTTCTTTCTAACTTATAACTTCATGATACTCAATGTCATTTACAACATTCTTCAACGTTACCAAAAAATACCCGTAATTTCACGGGTCTTTTAGCTAGTAATCAAGATATACCAAAATTCAAGAAACAATTGAATCGTAAAGGTTTTTCTATATATCAGTCATAAAAACTGTTTGGATACAATTGCTATCTATTTATACATAATGAAATGGTACAATGAAAAGTTATGTTGGTTCAAGAGAGCCAACAAATGTGTTGGTTGATGGCATAACTACCATACAGCAGTTACAAATAGCAGTTACTTTTTAATTGTCATAAAACTGCTTGGTTGACTTTTCTTCTTTGACTGTGGGTTGACCGGGTCATATGGGGTGTTGACTTGGGTCGATTGGGATTAACCCAATATTCTCCCCCTTAATCACAATCGCTGCGACGTAGGTCTTTAAGTCTTCTTGATTCATCTTCTGGTCAAATCCATCATCTGAGATTTTAATTTCTTGTAGTGCTTGTGATCATCCATATATCCAGGTAGATCAATTTTCCTTCGGTTACTTCCACCATTTTTGCTGTGATCTTCATTATGTCCATGTTGATAATATTTTTCTGGTTACTTCCACCTTTATTGTTGTGATCTTCCTTAATTCTGGGGTGATCATATATTTCTGGTTATTTCCACCTTCATTTTTGTGATCTTCCTTAATTCCGGGTTGATCATATTTTTCTGGTTATTTCCACCTTCATTGTTGTGATCTTCCTTAATTCCGCGTTGATCATATTTTTCTAGTGCTTCTTCAACAGTTGCCATAAGCAATGTTGGTTTTAAGTCTTCTTCAATGAGATTAGATTGTTCTTCTTTCTTTGATGGACATTTGTTTGCAAAATGCCCATACTCCTTGCATCTAAAAACACATCACCTTACTCTTATCACGAGTAAATTTATTTCTGTTGCTGTTTGATTCTTTCTTGGAATTATTTTCTTGGACTCACAACAAATCTTGTCCTCATTTTTCACAGTGTCTTCCGTGAGTATTGTTATTGTTGTGATGTGTAAACAATAACTTATATTGAACGTTATTGTCTTTATTCTTCTTAAACTTTATTCTTTCCTCGGACTTCTTGAGTCTCCCATTTGCTTATTCCATCATCATTTCCTTAGATCGGAATATTGTTCTATAGATGCGACTATTTGCATATACCTATCGGGTACAACATTTAATAGTTTATGTACTAAGGTTTGATCTTGAATTGTATGTCCTAAACTAGAGGCTTTGTTTACGAGTGTTGTTAGTTTTGTAGCGAAGGTGTCGATTGTCTCGTCTTCCTTCATTTGTAACATCTCAAAATCAGATTTGAGTGTTTGTAGTTTGCTTGTTGAACTCTGTCTTCGCCAACGTGTCTAGTTTTCAAAGCATTCCAAATGTCTTTCGCGGTTTTGTGCTTTGTTATTTGAAGTAATTATTCCTCGGGTAAGGCTTGATAAAGGAAAGCAATAGCTGTTTTGTCTTTTCTTTATCGGGTTGACTCGATTCAGTCGGCTCTATTGTTTCCCATAAACCATTCGCTTCGAGAATCATATGTATTCGAATTGCTCATAATGAGTAATTCTCGGGTTTTAGGATTGGGCATTGGAATTGAGGTGTAGTATTAGGTGTACTAACCTCTTTCTTTCCATCTCCACCATCTTTAGTCATATCTTAAAGATAATGACAAAATAATCTCCTAAAAATTCTAACACGGGGTCGTTTTTCTGGATCTATAATCAAGATATAGCAAAATACAAGAAACAATTGAATCGTAAAGTTTTTTCTATATATCAGTCATAAAAACTGTTTGGATACAATTGCTATCTATTTATACATATATGAAATGGTACAATGAAAATTTATGTTGGTTCAAGAGAGCCAACAGATGTGTCGGTTGATGGCATAACTGCCATATAGCAGTTATTTTGTAACTGTCATAAAACTGCTCGGTTGACTTTTCTTTTTTGACTGACCGGGTCATATGGGGTGTTGACTTGGGTCGATTGGGATTAACCCAATAAAAAATAGGTGATGACTTTGGAATCCTGTTACATTCTTTGGCTTAGAACGCTCATATGATAGAACCATCAAATGTTATAACTTGGATATACGGAGTAAAGTGATAATTACAAAATTCCTTTACGAGTTGCAGGCTACAACCATAAGAATATGCAACTACATGTGCCTAATAAGAAGACCAACTCTTTCTTTGAAATCCATTTGGACTAATATGTACAAGTACAGTTTATTTGATGTTAATTCATTCATCCATGTTTAGGGGTCGTTGTGTAATTAGTAAATTTAACTGTAGTTTTAATCTTAACTCTTATATATGGTATATTTCGGGATTCTATAGGGTTCAATGGGACATATAGTGAGATTGCAGCCCTTAAAGCATACCCAATGTGCAAAACAGTTCCATGTGATCAGGTTGAATCTGTATTCAAGGTGTCATTATTCCTCAGGTCTTTAAGTTTTTACTGGAAGTGCTTAATAACTATATTTTGTATTCTTATCTGCAGGCCGTTGAATTATGGTCAGTGGAAAAAGGAGTATTCCGAATAGAGAACTCTGCAAGTGGAAGTAATCATCGAAATTATGATTTATTACTTCGTCACAGGCTGCACATTGCTGGTGAAGTTGAGCTGGTTGTTAACCATTACCTCTTAAGATTACCTATTGTAAGAAAAGAGGAACTAACACATGTTTTAAGTGACCATGAGGTTAAGTTTGAAGTTTATCATGTTCTTATAGAAGAAAATTACTCGAGTTTAAGGAGCTTTTTTTTTTTTTTTTTTTTTTTTTTTTTTTAAATAAATATTTTGCCATATTATAGTAACTTGAGAAATGTGAGATTATATTGAACAAGTTGGGCATTGTGAAAGTTAGCACCGAATACATTGCTGGTGCAGCTCAGGTTCCGTATTGTACTCTCTCGACTCAAATAAGGAGTCTATTTTACAATTTACACTGAACTTAACCGCACATTGTAGAAATTCAACTACTGTTTTTCACTTGACCTTCGAGCTTCTCTGTTTTAGACAATCTTTATTTGTATATGTGATGATAAATCAAACCTATATTCATTGAACAGGTTCTTAGTTTGCTGAAGATCTTAAATCTCAAAGGTTGTAATGTAAAAATTCGCATTTTTGGGTTTTAACTATTCATCCTCGGATTTTCACTATTCACCAGTACTATTCATTTTACTATTCATCGTATTTTGGGTCATTATTTAAACTCAAATTTTTTCCTAAAAAATTACTATTCATCGTATTTTTTTTTATTATTTACTAATTTCGCGTAAATTGAACAAGTAAAAACTTTTACATGATTTTCATGCATAAACAATGTACTATGTACTCATAATATATAAATATTTAGTTACTATTTATAAATATCTAGATATTTTCAAAAATATCTTAACACTATTCATCAAAATATCTAGACACTATTCATCAAAAAATCTAGATATAAATAGAAAAAAAACTAATTCATTATTTACACAGAAAAACACACAAAACACCTCTCCTCCTTGATGCCACCCTCAACCCTCCATACACCTCCATACTTGATTTTAGGCTCGGTTATACACATAAGTTGAAGGCATAGGTATTCTCTACGTAAAAATTAAGTTTATTTTGTATTTTCGCGGTTGGATTAAGAGCTACACAATGGTGGATAGGAGCTGTGGTTCTCAGAAATTTCTTGAATCTTTGGCAAGGATAGATCGGCTAATTCCAAGGATGGGTTTTTATTATGGGAGCAATTAGGATAGGTTTGGGGTTGATATGAGGTGATTTAGAGGTTTTTATAGTTTAGGAAATGGATTTTTGAATTAAGATGCGGAAGCGCTGCCCAATTTGCTAGTATCATTCATCAGTTATTATCAGGTGAGTTATAGCCCCACTTTCTATTACTTAATTGTTTTACAAACCCTTGGGAGAGATACATGCTTTATTTTAAACTGAACACATTGCTTTCAAACTGTATACTTATTGATTTTTTTATTTGCACTAAGTTACCGCATTTGCCAAACTTAAGTCCCTAAATCATGAATCATTAATCACGAGTGAAATGAGCGCGAATATTGTGGATAGATCTATCGGGATTGACGAATCCCGTTTGTGTTGACCGGGTAGGCAAACAAACACACTATATTTGAGTACATTAGGTAAAACGGCAATTTTACCTATTAGAGGCATACCGCAGTTTCACCAATTAATTTTGGAGCAAGTTAACACCTTGATTGCATGATGCTTAGTGAAATAATGACTGTTTTGTTTTCAACATTATGGGTGTATAACAACGTAACCCACACAAGCATTATGTGTTCAACATTTAACAATAAACTCTATGAAATCACTCAACCTTTGTGTTGATAGTTTTAAGCATGTATTTCAGGTCCATATTATACGAGGTACGCGGAGGACACGGATACTCGAAGGCTATAAATTTTATTATCATTCAAAAACCAATTTAATGTATCTTGTAAACTTGGAACCATTTGGGACCTCATTTTTGTAAACTCTGATATTTTTTATAAATCGAATGATAAATCTTTTAAAACGACTCCATTAGAGTTCGTTTTCTATTATTATATTTGGTTTGCCATGAAGTAACACCCAGTTTAGAATTCATCCGCTGCGTACCTGAAGTCGGTGTTCAATTTGTATCAGAGCCTTAATTATAGAGAAACGGGTCTAATTGTGACCTAAACTATAACCACTTTTACAAACAAAACATTTTATAGCCTTTCGCTCTCCGTGTCTTCCATCCTCTAGACGATTATGTGACTTTTTGGCATTTTAAGCTATACAAACATACTAGTATATTGATATATACACTCAACATAATTTCAATCATAAACGATGTACTAAACATACCTGTGTATGCCTATTCTAAGGCATTACGGCACAATCATATTTTCCCAATCATGTATCTACTCGTGCATTTTAGGATTCCAAAACTTTATCCAAGACATTGTAACCGATTACAATGGCTTTCTTACTTCCCAGACATTGTGAGATATAATGGTCTCATTCATTTTTCAAGACAGTGTGAGATACAGTAGTTTCTATTACACTCTCAGACACTGTAAATCCTACAGTGGTCTCTATTTGATCCTCAGACACTGTGAGTGAAACAGTGGTCTCATTTACTTTTCAGATATTGTGAATTACACAATGGTCTCTATTATTTCCTAGACATTGTGAATTGCACAATGGTCTCAACAAATTCTCAGACATTTTGAATTGCACAATGGCCTCAAATATTTCTCAGACATTGTAAGTTACACAATGGTCTCAACTATTTCTCAGACATTGTGAGTTGCACAACGGTCTCAACTACTTCTTAGACATTTTGAGTTACACAATGGTCTAATTTACTTCGCACAAATTGTAAATTATACAATAGACTCTAGAAATTATCTTATAAAACCTTATTTGATACTGTTTTACATGAAAGCCATCACAATCTATCGATTTTCCTAATGGAAATACAAGAAATGGGATTTCTAAAAGATAAACTAACTCATCATCTACAAAATCTGAAGTTCAGCAACTTTCTCTACATTCATCAAAATTCTCTTCTGAAACCTTCATTGTTAAAGGTTCGTAATTCTAGCCAAGTATAGACTATTTTAGAATTACTTAAGATTCCTTTCCACACGTATCTACCCATACTATCTTCTTTGCAATGGAATGTGAAAACATAGATTACAAGTCTTTTATGGCTAGGACTTGCAACAGGATGGTTTAATATCGCCTTTGCTTAGTGGACAATTTCTCAAAAGCTATGGACATATCACAAGTATACTGATAAGGTTTTAAAATTTACCTTTTTGAGGGGTCGTTTAAGCCCTTATTTGATCACTTTTGTATTCGTTATTACTTAATATCGTTCCTTTTTACTTTTTATGTATCTTAAAAGCAAAATGCTGGAATGACACTTATTCGGACGAAAAGGCGCAAATATACGAAGAAAATAGCCAAAGTCAAGAATCGAGACACTCAGGCTGTTGGAACTGAAGGGGACGGTGTCAGGGACAACCAGCGACGCCGTCAGACAACTTTTGTGATGGCTCAATAGCCAAATTGCCCATTTACAAGTGGACGGGGTTTTAAAGAGTAGAGGCGTCGCAACTCAGACGGCCTAGATTTGATCCAGATACGTCATAGGAAGCGGAGGGACGGCGTCACAAGCACAAGGTGACGCCGTTGCAAGACTAACGTGGCCAAGGCGAAACCCTAATACGGCGAGCCGGCGACCGGCGTCACAAATCAAAGTTGCATTCGTCGCATGTGTAATCTTATATATAGAATCCAAATTTTTTAGTTTTTAGTGTGTAGTCTTTGGAGTAAAAACCTAAACCGAACCAAGGCTATCTTGTACAATATTTTAGGGTTCCATACCCTATCTTACATCAAGATAAGTGTTTTACTTCATTAATTCAAGTATGTCTTCAATTAATTGTGTGTATGCTTGCATGTTTCCCATGTCCGACTAATTTACTTGTGTGCTTGCTTAGGGAATAAGAAACTTAATTATTGAATATTGATTGGTTGTCTCTTATCTTAATTGTTAATGATCTAGTATTGCGATAGATCATCCGTTGAGTAGTTAATGCTTGATTAATCTTTGTAAACCTTAGCTTATAGTTACCTAGAGTCGTTGTAGGCTAAACCATCCAAAGAGTACCTTAGTGTTAAGTTTATAAATCATAGAGATTTTGTAGGCAATAACCTTTGGTAGTTTCAAAGAGTTAAGGATAAACACATACCCTACGACCTTAGACACACAATAGGAGATAATTAAGGAGTAATAAAACCTAAGTAAACACATCTTTAAATCATCATATGAGCACACAATAATTAGACATAGACTACCCACTAGCCTAGATAATTAGCATAGATAAGTAGAGTAATCGGTAGAAATACCAACCCCCCAAATCCAAACCCCGAGATTCGTACCTTTCAATTTCCTAAAAAAATATAAAAAGATAAAAAATAATCTTCCTCAACCCCAACCTTAGCGTAGTAACTTCTCACTAGCATTCCTATTCCCCTAGAGAACAATATCAATTCCCGTGGCTTACCCTAATACTACACTACAACGATTAGTTCACTGCCTAGGGTGTTGAAAAACTTGCTTGACGAAAAGGAAGTTCCTTTGACCCCGAACGCGTTGTGTAAGCGTATCAAGTTTTTGGCGCCGCTGCCGGGGAATAGAATAGCTAGTTAGGAGTCCACCTCGTTTAGGTTTCCTTGCTTGGTTCCTATCAATTAAGTCTTTTTTTCCCATTGTTAGCTTCCTCGTAGTCTATCCCCCTTCTTCGTGACCTTTGTTAGTAACACCCATCACTTCTCATCATGGAAGGTATAACCAACCACCATTCATCAACCTACCACCAAATGACCCGCCAAGAGGCCGTACTCTTGGTGAATACTCGAGACCAAGCAACCTAGGCTATAGGAACACCATTGACCTTCCCGACCAAGCCTAAACTACGGCCCTGCGATCCGAAACCATTCGGTTGGTGCAAAACGGATGTGCATTCCATGGACTTCATTCCGAAGATCCTAATCAGCATCTTAAGGACTTCCTTAAACTTGTCGATTCCATCGACCTCGATGCTACTACTCGGGAGACCACGCGTCTGCGTCTCTTCTAATTCTCTCTACGGGACCAAGCTAGTAATTGGCTTGAGCGACTTCCTGCCGGTTCCATCTCAAGTTGGCATGATCTCACCTCTCGCTTCCTTGCTCAATTTTTCCCACCGGGAAGAACCACTAAGCTTAGGAATGATATCTTGATGTTCCAACAACGTCAAGGTGAATTTCTCTACGAAGCATGGACTCGATTCAAGGACTTAATCCATAAAGTCCCTCATCACGACATTGATCTTTGGCTCCAAGTCCAACTCTTCTATGATCATGTCAACTTCCCCACCAAGCGATCCATTGACCAAGCGGCCGGTGGAAAACTTAGTGATCTCACCGCGGAAGGATCATGGGGTATAATAGAGGACCTTGCTCTGTATGACAACGAAAGATGGAGTGACCCCTGTGAGTTGCCCAAAACAGTTAAGGCAATCTCCTTGCCTCCTATTGACTCCCGAACTTAGGATGCTCAAGCTTGAAGATCAACTTAAATTCTTAATGAGCTCCTACGAAAATCCTAAGTCTTCACGCCAAGTGAACAAAGTTTCTTCCTCGTGTGGGCCGTGTAGTGATCCTCATTGTAACACGCGCCTTGCAATTCCCAGAACAAGCTTCCGTTGACTACGCATCCTCGCGTACTAATGGAACAGGAGGAAGATTCCCTACAACACCAGGACCTAGGACTTTTAATGACGCATGAGAAGCATGGAAGGGCAAGGCCGACTTTTATTGGGGACAAACCAAAGAATTTACATCCAATGATTTCTCATGGCCCCCATCTCACGGCCCTAACCAACAAAACATTGAGGGGATGTTGCAACACCTAGTCGCATCCCAAAAAGCCCAAATAGCTAAACTCAGACCGTTTTAACCAAAAACAAGCCGAGATGGATAGGAAGATAGATAACCTCTTGAAAGCCATGACCAATAGTGATAGGAAGGTTAATGCTATCTCAACCCCCGACACTTCCGGTGTAGAGATTAAGGACCCAAGTAAGCTAGCTAAGCACGTTCAATTCGTCAATACCATCGCCTTAGTGAAACCTAATAGAACCAATGATGAAGCGAACCATGAAACGATACTTGAGGTTAGTCAAACACCGAGGAATGAAACAACCGAGGAAGTAGATGAAGTAGACAATGACTATTTCAATAAGTTTCCTACGGAAGAAGAACTATCTCGCCACCCTCACTTAGTGCATGACCTCCGTCACATGTATGTTAGGAGAAGCCCTAGGATCAAGTTTGGGAACACTTGGAATCTTAACATACGATGTTGCATAGGACACCTTTTCGTGGCAAAGGCCTACATTGACCGCAAGTCCCCAATAAACATAATAACTAGCACCTACTATAATTGGGTAATGAAGAAGCCTATCCCAACTAGGCAAGATCCCGATAATCCTAGGGTTAGTTGCAATTTTCTTGGTAGAGTTAAGGGATTGACCGTTTATGTAGGTAGTTTTACATTTCCTACGGATTTCATAATAGTGGATGATATTAGTACGGCCATAGATCCTAGCTTGTCCCACGTTATTCTAGGGAAACCTCTCATAGAAAGCACCGGGATGACTTATGATCCCTCGTTAGGAATAGTGTGATTCAAAGATGAGACCGATGATGTAGCCTATCAAATGCCGTTTAAGATTGGGAAATTTTCATCACTCTCCAATGTTGAAAAGGAGCATAAACTATCGGTCTACTATAGGAATGAGAAGGATAAGGAGAAAGGAGTGGATTATGTTATGGCCAAGATTTTCGGTTTCTATAAGGATTGCTTGAACTTAGGACCGGAATATAGAACTGAGTGGGGAGGGGACAAACTCTTAGAAAGGTGCATCATAGGGCACTTCTACAATATGGAATCACCCACTAGAGACCGTCATGAGGAAGAAGGTGACGGTAATGAAGTCACGTAGGGGCACGACTTTATGTCTAGCTACAAGACTCATAAATAAAGAAAAGCGTCTCGTGGGAGGCAACCCATGCTTAATTGTTTGCTTGTTTGTGCCGTGTATCTTTTATTGAGTGTTTATTCTCATGTTTAAATTTGTAAAAATGCTTTATTTTGTCTTTAACCTCGTCTTAATTACATATAAAGTTATTTTACATAAGGGATAAGTGTAGGGAGGATTACACACGTTTTCAAAAGAAACGTAAACATGAAAATTTCATTTAATTAAAATATATACATGTGCGTTTGTTCGAGTCAAATGCTTGTATCGAGTCATAATGGATGTTTTGCAGGAAATTTTTCCAGATTCTAAAGATGTAAATTTTCGAGAATTTTTTCCAGAAAATCGCATACCGTTTTTGTGGGGATAACTGACGGACGTCAGGATCGCAACCTAACGGCGTCAGGAAGGAGCAGAAACAACTGATTACTTTTTCTCGTTTTCTGAGCTACTTATAAATTTTTGGAATTTTCTAGGTCTTAATTTTCCAGAAATTCTGTAAACATCCATTCCACAAGCATTATATCCTAGTTTAGTAGAGTCCTATATATATTATTGCCGCCAATTTTATGCGAAGGTTTCGTTTGTTTTCTTCAAATGTGCAGGTTTAATTTACCAAGAAGAAGATACATAAGATGAGAAGGAGCTTTTCACGCAAACGTTCTTCTTGAAGAAAGATGTAACCACCACTTTACACGGATCCTACCGAGCTAATCAGGGGAGTATTAGTTTCTTTCATCTTTTATTACCTTCCATTATCATAACTTTGATACTTTCGGGGAACAATGGGGACAACGTTCAGTTTAAGTGTAGGGAGGGAAAATAAAACGGGAACTTTGAAACTAGGCTTATCCTTGAATATTTTCTTTGTCCAAATTGCATTTGTGTAATAAACTATGAGAAAATGTCAATTAGGGTAATTTTGACACCAAATTTAAAAATTTTCATGACATATAAGAGTGGGCCATTAGACTTAATAAAGCGTCTCATGGATAGGAAATTATATGACTAGCACAAAAACCCTTTACCACTTATATTCCACCCAAAATGTGAGGATCTCTTTTAGATTAGTAGGAATTGAAGCATTCATCTTTAATGCTTAAAGTGTGAACCGGTAGTATAATAGATTCTAGAACTTGTTTTGTGATGCATTCCGAGATCGCTAGCAAGACTACACTTGTGTAGTTAGGAATAACTAAATGATAAGAGGCATTAGGATAACCCTTGTTTGCTACCCGTAATATAATTACTTCTTCCACATCGGTTGAGTAATTCCCCCACACCTTTGAGTTGTACTCATCTTTAGTACACGATACCCCTAGTTAACCCCTCAGAGCCTATCCTTTTTGCGGTTCCCGTGATGTTTCGGTTTTCCAGAATATCAATGAAGAGCATTGTTTACAATCCACCCCCAAATGTACACCCAAATCGCCTTAGCCTACCATGTATGCAGTCACTTTTAGTACATTATTGTTATCACACTTAACCCTTAGTTCAATTATCTAGTTGCTTGTATAAGTTGCTAAGTCGATTGGGACTCATGGGAAAAGTTAAACTTTATGAGATGACGGGAAGGGAACGTTAAATTCAAATTCCCTTTATTTGCATAATAATGTACTCCAAGTGTTTTGATCTTTTCAATTCGGGTCATATTAGTGTTAGAGTAATAAAAACTCAAGTGTAGGGATGTGCATATAAATCCCTATCATTTTGATGTTATCGTAGAGGATGGTAGAGTAAAAGTGTATGAAAAAAAAATCGAAAAAAAATAGAAAAAGAGAAAAGAAAAAAATAGAGTGTTGAAAAAAAAATGAAAAAAAAAAACATACGGGCTACCATCCTACATCTATCTTTAATTTATGTTTGTTTATTTCAGTTATCTAGAGTTTAAAGTGTCGAGTCTTGGCTTAGCAACGCCATTCTTCGCATGCTTGTAACATAAAGATTTTTGACTTGCCACTACTAAATAACCTATCACACCAAACCCTTTGTTTCCCTACCGTAAGCCTATCATTACAACCTTTTAAAAGACCTCTTGGATAGTCTTTCCTAGGTGCATACGCCAAAGCAATGGAGGTTTGATCTAGTCTCAAGCCTATGGTAATCTATGTACTAGGACCGGTTAATGAGTGTTTATCTTCCGTTTCCAACTTGTTATATTTCATATACACCCGAGAGATGTGAGTATCCAAACACCCCATGTTAGGTGCTAGTATGTAATTTACGTGCTTGTTATGACTTTTGAGGGGCTTATATGTGTTGTGAATCGTTCTAAACTAATGCTTCATGACCTCTAACTTATAAATTGATTGGCTAAAAGCACATTTGCTTGAGGACAAGCAAATACCAAGTGTAGGGATATTTGATAAGGTTTTAAAATGTACCTTTTTGAGGGGTCGTTTAAGCCCTTATTTGATCACTTTTGAATCCGTTATTACTTAATATCGTTCTTTTTACTTTTTAGGTATCTTGAAGGCAAAATGCTGGAATGACACTTATTCGGACGAAAAGGTACGAATATACTAAGAAAATGGCCAAAGTCAAGAATCGAGACACTCAAGCTGCTGGAACTTAAGGTGGCGTCAGGAACAACTAGCGACGCCGTCGGACAACTTTTGTGATGGCTCAGTAGCCAAATAGCCCATTTACAAGTGACGACTTCAGGTTTTAAAAGATTAGAGGCGTCGCCTTCGGGCGACCTAGATTTGATCCGACAACGTCATAGGCTGAAGGGGATGGCGTCACAAGCATAAGGTGATGTCGTCGCAAGACTAACGTGGCCAAGACGAAACCCTAAGAACGGAGACCCGACGAAATCACAAATCAAAGGGTGACGCCGTCGCATGTGTAATCGTATATATAGAATCCGAATTTTTTAAGTTTACAAATCCTAGAGATTTTGTAGGCAATAACCTTTGGTAGTTTCAAAGAGTTAGGGATAAACGCATACCCTACGACCTTAGACACACAACGCGATTAAGAATAAGAACGTGGCAATTCAACCATCAATAGGAGATAATTAAGGAGTAATAAAACCTAAGTAAACACATCTTTAAATCATCATACGAGCACACAATAATTTGACATAAACTACCCACTAGCCTAGATAATTATAATAGATAAGTAGATAATCGGTAGAAATACCAACCCCCCAAATCCAAACCCCGAGATTCGTACCTTTCAATTTCCTAAAAAAATATAAAAAGATAAAAAATAATCTTCCTCAACCCCAACCTTAGCGTAGTATCTTCTCACTAGCATTCCTATTCCCCTAGAGAACGATATCAATTCCCGTGGCTTACCCTAATACTACACTACAACGATTAGGTTCACTGCCTATGGGTGTTGAAAAACTTGAACTTTCGAAAGGAAGTTCCTTTTGACCCGAACGCAGTGTGTAAGCGTATCATATACCTAATTTAGGTATTTGAAAAATTTATCGAACCTCTGCTAAATATAGTCTAGTCACCTATATTTAACCTAGGGATAGTGGAACATAGTCTGACTAACTATGTTCGACTTAAAATTTTCAAACACTGAGAATAGTTATACAAGGGTTATATTCAGGTTAATTTCCTACTTAAACTTGATTTACCCCCAGAATTCATTAAAAAGATCAAGAGACATGATAGTGTCTTACCACTCAGCAAAATCTTAACATCTTATTTATACTACCTAATTTCATTCTTGAGATTTTCATACATGAGATAATCCGAACTACTATCTTGGGATAGTCATCAAATCTTCTCGTCATTTCTTAGAAGTACTAGCCTGATTCGGTTTCAAAGATATCATTCCGCCATATTCCTTTAAAATCCAGTTATGATTTTAAAGCAAACTTAAGATCTCCACCTAGGAATAATGGTAAATATACACTAAACTCTTCTAATCATCAACATATCACATCATTATCTGAACCCATTATAAGTCAGTATGTAAAACTTGACTGTACCATGTTTTTTTCTAACACTAGTAGACATAAACACTATACGATATAGCCTTCATCTCAAAACTACCTAATACATGATCGATTTTGGAAGTGGTTTGGACAACCACTTGCCACTATCAAGACTTTCCTACAACAACAATTATCACATCATTATAAACCATTTCACATGAACAATATCTTATACATTTAGATTATCAACTTAAGCCACCACAAAAACCATAAAATGGTACATAACACATTCTATGACCAGAAACTTGAGAACGCAAAGATTAGAATTCGGCGTATACACCCTCATTTTTCTAGACACTTCAACATCGGATAACACACATTGAATTCCGGGACGGAATTCCCAATAAGGTGGTGAGACTGTAACAATTCACATTTTCAGGATTTCAATCCATTCTCAAATTTTTACTATTCATCTCAAGAAATTACTATTCATTTTCACTATTCATCCATAAAATTTTTATTTCACATTCTCGTAAGTTAAATTATTTTAGTAATATCCAGAGAGTTTGACAATCGTTAGATCATATTCGCAAAAGTTATTAAGAAAACATCATTTTTGAATTTTCATTTTGGTCAGAACACCATTTAAACATCACGCGCATAACGAAAATCAACTCTGACAATTTTCCTCACATCAGATTAATTTTAAGATCACTCATAATCAATTAGAGAATTTTTGAGATTTCATTTAAATGTTACCAAATAAACCTGAGTCGTCGCGAGAGACTAAATTTACGTTTTAAACAATTCTACTTAGACCCAGACTTTACCATTCCTCACTTTGTGTTTTTCTAAGATGTTTTGACACTTTTACATTTTTTTTTGAAAAGTCAAACATATTTCCCTCCTCCTTTGACCATCAAGAAATTAACCTGTATGCGTTCTACATTTTGCTTAAATCCGCGTAACTTTTAGACTTCACATATAACTTTAAGTTATCCCGTATAACGAAAACCACATTTTGACATCTCATATCACTTATAGACTAATTTTAGTATACTTTAAATATATTCACGTCATTTACCGAAATCTCGTTCTTTTCGATAAATTGCATTTTTCACTTATTTAGCTTACGTTTCAGATTTAACAAAAGCGTTTCACCCATTAAACTTATCACTCATTTTTATAAGATAATAATGAGTATATTGATGAGTTTAATCATTCCTATAAATTTCATACTTTTACGATACCCGGTTTTACGTTTCGTGACCTAACGGCTTATAGTTAGCGATTAACAGAACCAAAACTCACTCCGTAACCAAGATAATACCAAGACTATCCACCTAAGTCATCTTATCTTCATGTGACAGCCCATATGGGTGTGATTTACCCTTCATGTGGCTTAATCCTAACCATGCTTCATTTAGATCATTACATGTGTCTTAACTTAACCATGGTTAACATTTAACCCAATATATGGTTAACGAAACTTACCCTCCTATAAATAGCAAGTGAAATACATCCTAAAAACCCTCATACACTGATTTGGGTCGTTCATTTCTTAAAACAATCATATCTTCCATAATTTGATCTATAAACTCCAAGTTTATGCAAAGAAGTTTCAAATATCAAGTTACTACATCAAATCTCTAGCAAGTTTAAGTGATCTTCTTGAGTTTAGATCCACTCAAGTCATTTAGTACTTCATCACCAACTCTTCAAGATTACAAGGGTGCCAAGGTGTAGAAATCTAGCTCAATCCAAGGTCCTAAGTGTTCAATCAAAGTCCTATCCTTACTAGTTACTCCTTTCTTAATTAAAAGCCAAAAGTTGTAAGCAACTAATCACCACCATCATCTCATGTTTATTATTCATAATCTTGACAATTTCATGCTATATATATAGTTACTATGTTGATTCATGATGTACATATATTCAATCACATGTTTTAATTCACATATTTTCGTAAAAGTAACAAACTAGTAAACTAGTCATATTCTACACATTTGAGACCATTAAAACCAGTTACATATAGACTTTATAACTTACATACTATGGTAGACAAGATAAAAAGGTAAAAATAGCAACTTGAATCACCCAAAACGGACAAATGGGTCAAAAAGTTATAGTCAAAAGAAGTTAGCGAAAACCTAGAAACGCCAAATAGCTTACTGTGGGGTCTGTCCAAAAATAAGTGGTACTTCTGGTCCGAATCATCAAAAAGTTAAAACACAAAAGTTGTTCGGAACGATGTTCTCCTTTGATAACTAAAAAGCTCGGACCTTGAAAACACTTAAATAGGCCATTATCTTTCAAAAACTGAAACTGCCCTATATATAGTCTCACAATTATACTTTTGAAACAACTAAAAGCAAACCAAGAGGGCTAATGGCCATAAGCCAAGACCACGGCTACGGCTAAGGTTAAAGCTGAGTCTCAAGACCATAGTAGTCAAGACCAAAGCCACGGAAAGGCCATGGCTAAAGCCTCAAGGCTTATTTACCCAAGACCGTTAACTAAGGTGTTAACCTTGGCAAATCAACACCAACAAAAACCAAACGACATAACTTTATATACTTACATTATCAAATAATCATATTTATGAAACGACAAGAACTTGTAAAAACATGATAGACTTATTAATATAACAATCTTCACTTAAAACATATGTTTTATCTACTAAGTTCTACAATAGTAGGGAGCTTCATGTGAGGGGTTTCATTTGAGTAAAACGTATCGACGAGTTGTTGGATTTATGATTTAAAGTGTCCTAGCTCCTCGAACAGTTACTACATGACCTCTGAATTATGATGGCCCGAACGGTAGTACGATTTCTATAAACAATATGCACAAGTGCCATGTACTACATCATGATCAACATAGAGACGTATATAGGCTTATTTCTTTCGCATCATTATTTCAAACCTAAGTCGCAACATCCTATTCTAGGTTGCTCGTAAAAGTTCTCACGACATATCCATCATTCTCATTATACATTTGATATCATTTACTCTGAGGTAAGTTCATAGCCCCACTTTCTATTACTTAATTGTTTTATAAACCCTTGGGGGAGATACATGCTTTATTTTAAACCGATCACATTGCTTTCAAACTGTATACTTATCTGATTTTTTTATTTTCACTAAGTTATCGCATTTGCCAAACTTGAGTCCCTAAATCATGAATCATTAATCATGAGTGAAGTGAGCGCGAATATTGTGGATATATCTATCGGGATTGACGAATCCCGTTTGTGTTGACCGGGTAGGCAAACAAACGCACTATATTTGAGTACATTAGGTAAAACAACAATTTTACCTATTAGGGCACGTACCAACAGTTTCACCAATTAATTTTTGAGCAAGTTAACACCTTGATTGCATGATGCTTAGTGAAATAATAATTGTTTTGTTTTCAACATTATGGGTGTATAACAACGTAACCCGCACAAACATTATGTGTTCAACATTTAACAATAAACTCTATGAAATCACTCAACCTTTGTGTTGACAGTTTTAAGCATGTGTTTACGGTCCATATTATGCAGTACGCACGGAGGAGCACGGATACTCAAGAAGGATATAAATTTTATTATCATTCGAAAACCAATTTAATGTACTTTGTAAACTTGGAACCATTTGGGACCTCATTTTTGTAAACTCTGATATTTATATAAATCGAATAATAAATCTTTTAAAACGACTCCATTAGAGTTCGTTTTCTATTGTTATGACTATTGTGCCATGAAGTAACACCCAGTTTGAATTCCGCTGCGTATCTCGAAGTCGGGGTCTTACAGTTAAATGGTTTGTTATAAACGACATTTTCCATTTTTAACCGACTCTCGTCTTCTTCATCTAATTCCTCATCACGATTATATTCAACAACATTCATAATGGAATCATCAATTCGATGTTCTGCGCTGTAGACTTGAGGAGTTGGTTTGAATGCTCTATGTGAAAAACTTGGTTTGTAATCAGCAAGAATTGGTCGATATCTACTTGGATTTGGTTTAAAATAAAACATTTGTATCGTTGTGATTGACTCACCATGTTTATAGAAAACATTTCGAAACTCTTTGATTTTTTTTGTAGGTCGACAATTTCCTCAAGATAGTTTTGTTTCCTCGAATGCTTTTTGTACTCACAAAACTGTTTTTCACAAGTTAACAACTCAGACTTGGCTTTTTGAGTTTCCGAAGTGAGAGCGTTAAGTTGTTGTTTATGATCAAATTTCAACTGTTCGATTTGAGACAACAAATCATTCTTGGATGAAACTAGATCACAGATCTTTTTTTCCAAAGATTTTTCATTTTGGTAAGATTTAGCAAATGCGACTTCAAAACCTTTTTCACGTTTCTCTTTAGTTTGAAAAATGTTGAGTTGAAACTTATAGCATTCATTGTCCTTAGTCAACAGTGCAATTTTCTCTTGCAATTTCTTATTAATGTCATTGCACTTTTCCATTTGAGATTGGGTGGTCTTAACTAAGTTGGTCATGAGCTCAAGATCTGGATTAGACAAAGATTCATTTTGTTCAACATGAGTCTCAACATGATCTTTATTTAGATCCTCAAATGTAACCACGGAGTCAACTTGATTATCAATATTAACCATAAGGTCATCTTGATCGTCAAATATAACTACGGGATCCATTTGATTATTATCGGAATAAGATGTAGAAGATTCATGTTGAACACTCTGAGCCTCGTCGGATGCAGATGTTGGCGGAGATATCAGATCATTAATGAGAATGTGTTGATCCGGTACACGAGATGCCGCCGATGTCATCTGCGGCCTGTGTCACTCATGTGGAGTTCTTGCATGTTTACCATTAACATCACAGCTGCATTAGCCTTCAAGTCCTCCATGTCATCATCGAATCGCATTAGCCATGAAGCTTTGTTCCTTGTTGGTAAGAGTTCCACCAGCTTTATCCTTGAGGGCCAAGAGTAAAGCCTCTTTGTGATAAGCGCTACCTCTTGTCCTCGGCTTTGGACATGCATTAGCCAGATGACCCTTCTCATTACAGTTATAGCATCGGAGACCATTAACCCCAGTTTGAGCATTTCCCTGATCAACCACTTGAACCAGTTGTTGTTGTTGAGGATACTCATGAGGAAAGTAGCTAGAGTATGGTGGTTGAGACATCTTGAAACTTACTTTGATGATGGATCTTTGTAGTCGAATGAAACTTAGAGTTTGTTGATGAAGTAACCTTATGCGTAGAAACCAGCTTAGGCGTAAAAATAACCTTAAGCGTAATACCTAACTTAAGCGTATACAAGAGCTTACGCGTAATGAAAGCTTACGCGTAGACTTGAGAAAAACTTAGCTTATATTGGGTTTTAGGTTCCATTGATCAAGAATTATTCTAAGTATGGAACCACGGCTAGAGTTAATGAAACCATGGGTAGAAGAAGGAAACCACTGCAGAGTTAAACCATGGCTAGTAGAAGTGTGTAACCACGGATAGTATAATTGTAACCACTGCTAGTTAGTAAGTTGGTTTAATGTTTTGTATTAGATAAGTATGGAAAAGATATTTATCTTGTAGAATAAATTTTGTATATTCTAAAGGACTCCTTAGCCTATAAAAGGAGGTCCTAGGTTAGATTAGATATGCGTGTGTGTTTTTGCTATATCTAAGGTCGATACACTTCAAGGTTGTAAAACCCTAATACTGGTTAGAGTATTCGTATTAATAATAATATTGAGGTGTTGAGTGTTTGTTATTCTTCGTCTTAAGATTAAATATTATATTCCACGTGATATTTAATAAGTAATTGTTAAGTCAGTTTCTATAAAGGATCGTTAGCTCAACTGGGATTAACATGTGGTATCAGAGCGGGTTGGTCTTGATATCTAGGATTTCGCAAGGTTTCTTGAAGAAGAAGAAGAAAAAATTCGAATCTGAAAATTTGCGTATGGTTTCTACAGCACTGTTTTTAAACAGTCATAAGTTTTTCTTCAACCATTGGATCGGGACAAATTTTGGACTAAAAGCTCTTGGTATATCAAGGAAGGTTTCCACCGGATGAATTTTGGACTGAAAGCTCTTGTATAAATCTTGTACTATAATTAGTTGATCTTAGTATTGCTACTTTTGTTCTAACCATTGTTAGTTATGTTCAAACCACTGTTTGTTTCTTTGTGTTTCCACTAACTATTTTTGGAGAAAATCAACAAGAATCTTTTGAATGAACTTTAAAAGACAACCATGGAGTTATTATTATTCATAAACTGCATACAAAGATGCAGTGATTACAAACCATGGGATCAACAGTGGATCCAACAACCAAAGGACTCCTAAACATGACTACTTCCTATCACAACCTACTACAGACTCCAACTTCACAACCAAACCCCCAACTACCACCTAAGGCTTCTTAGGCAAAGCCCACTCAGGCATCACTTTAGGCGCCCTTCGACCTTCAATCACCCTCCACACTTTGGGGCATGCTAGCCCAATTACCTTTCCTCTGATAGGTGCTGATGATGATGAAGGACCCTCTGGTGGTGGTGCTGTCAACAATGCTTGAGAAGGTGGTGCTTGCAGCTCTTCTGGAGGGATTACTGCAGTAAAGGGAGGCACAACCATGATTCTTGAAGATGGTTCATCACTTTCATAAGGAAACACATAGGAACTTACATCTGAGCTGTCTTCCTTGATAATAGCATCCTGAGGCATTGGTTGGAGAGATGAAGGACCAGAAGCTGAAGGGTGTGAGAGAGTTGTGTTCATTGGTGAAAAGTAGTTGTTCCAACCACCTTTAGCAGAACCTGAATGAGTTCTCTTTCTAGAAGAAACCTCTTTGAACACCTTTTTCTCAACTCTACCTGGATTGTTCAAAACAAAGTCATCCCAAACACTGTCAGATGAGGAGCTGTATGTTGTTAGATTGATTGGGTTTGAATAACTCATTGTTATTTTTTGGTGAGAGGATTTTGGCAGAATTTTTTAGAGAGAAATTTTTGGGGTGTGTGAGATATGTGTGGTTTGTGAGTTCTTGTGTCTTAAATAGAGTTATGAGCAAATAAGGAAATTAATATGAGGAAGGTGTGAGTGGTTGAGGAGTAAAGAAAGTCTTTTGACTTTGGAAAACACTTCAGTGACTAGGAGTTGACCATTTTGACTTACGATTTAACAATTTTGGCTAACCACTGCTACGCTTATGAACCCACTCCTTGTTATCTCTAACCACTGCTAACCTTAACTATTTTACTAGTGTTTGGTTTGTGTCGATGTGCAGGTATGAAGGATGATTGCACACTTTGGAGTTATTAGGAGTTGTTGCTGATTTTGTTTTAAAACAAAAAAAAAAAAAATAAATAAATAAATAAAAAAAAATCGTTTGTAATCCTTTATACTTTTGGCCAATTTTCTTATTTTTGGATTGGATTTGATTGTTGTATGCTTAGTCAAAGTTTGGAGACGTGATGGCTGTATCCATTGCTAGAGTATTTCAAACCACTGCTATTGGTTTTCAACCCACGGACAGTGTATTGCTGCACATGGATACTTGACGAGCCTGTTTGTAACTTTGAAGAAACCGTATTATTTCCCCAAATCACTGCCAGATCATTTAATTGATCTTCAAATCCCTTCCAAAATTGGCGCTAATCACAAACCCTTATCATTTTTCACTACATAATTCACAACCAACATCATCTTCCTTACCCAATCACAATGCCGACTCTGTATTCAAAAACTAATAACCTCGTAGCATACCTAATCAAGAATTGTCAATCTAAAGGTTTTCACGAAATGATTGACTTTCTTAACCATAGTCCCATTCATTATGCTTTAACAGTTGCACCAACCATTATAAAAACATATGTTCATTAGTTTTGGAATAATGCTGAGATTCAAGAAAGAGATGGATTGGAGGTTTTTAGGAAAATTGTAGATGAGAATGAGATACTGGTTACTGAGGAGGTTATTAGAGATGTATTGAAGTTTGGAGATGCTAATGGGGTGGTAAATCTTTCTGAGACTGATATTTTTGAAGGATTAGCAAGGTTAGGTTATGAAAGGAAGGAAGGAAAAATCAAATTTCATAAGGGTATGTTTTCACCACAGTGGAAGTTTCTGATTCATATTTTGTTGATGTGTATGAGCAATAAGACAATAGGCTTTGATGAATTTCCATCTAAAATTGCAACTGCAATTATATGTCTTGCTGATGGGAGAGTGTTTAATTGGTCTAGGATGTTATTTGAAGGATTTTTGAAGAATGTTAGGAAGAAAGGGAAGTTTTACTTATATCCTAGGTTTGTTCAGTTGATTGTAGATAGTAAGATTAAAGAACCTATAAAACATACCAGACAATATGAGGTTCATTTTATGCTACCAAACGTGTTGGCATACATGAGACATAAGAATCCTAAATTCACTGGTAGGGTCACCCCTCTATTCCCTTACATGATATCCTTACCAGATACGCCAGAGCTAGATGTTGTTCCTGATCCACAACTTCAACAAACCACTGATGCTGCAACCCCTGCAACAACAACTGAACCCCCTGCACCTATCACTGAACCCACTGCTATCACAAATGACTCCATTGCTACTCACATTGAACCCACTGCTGATGCTGAACCTTGAAATTCTGAAACCCAACCCATTTTGTGTACTAGGAGGAGGAAGAAGGGCACCATGCTACCTCAGGCTGGTGTTAGTGGTGTAGTTCATGAGGCTGTCACAAGAAGTGGAGATGACATGAATGGAAGGGTTTCCACTCCGTGCTTAGATCTTTGGTCGGGGTGGTGGAAACATCTGAACCACCATTGGCAACTCCTATTGTGGATAGTTCCTTGGAACTTAACACAAGTGGAGGAATCCCTAGCCAGCTTCTATGGTATAGGTAATCAAAATAGGTCGATACTATGTTTTCTTTATCCAAGGATTCACCTCTCAGGCTTGATTAACCACTTCAGAAGTGATGAGGATAGTTTGGAACATACTATTGAATTGTGGATCCTACTCAAGTACATAATGACTTTTCAATGAACCACCTCCGGACCAGGTTGACCACGAGGTTGAAGTGGGAGGATATTCTTGATCACTTAAAAGAATTGGCGGCTAAATGTACGCAAGATAGAGGCACAATCTCAAGTCAAGATACGTATGTTTTGAGCTGAAGATGTCAAGACATTTGAAGCATAGAGTTTTTGTTTTGGAAAGAGTTAAGAGACATGGGGTTGCTGCTGTAAAGAAGGTTAGAAAACTAAGAAAAAGGGTGCTATCTTCAAAAGATGGGGATTTGGAGGTTGTATCCAAACATGGGAGGATGGATAGCATGGATCAAGGGGAGGCTGTGAATATGGATGAGGATGTGGATAGTAGAGATCAAGGAGGTGCTTATGTGGTGTCTGATAAAGATGGGAATGAAGCAGTACTTGAAATTGTGAGGAGTGTAGAAGAAGTCAAGGAGAAAGAGGTGGAGCGGCAATCACTTGCAAGTATTCTTGTAACTCCCACGGATGGGTAATACACAGAAACCAACTAGCATAACTAGCTAAGGTAACTTGCTACTTTAAACACACGTATTTGTAGTTACTACATCCACAATAGTCACAATGCTATTGCTCCACCCATAACTAAAGTAGAGAAGGAGGTTCTTTGGTACTTTGGTAAATTTGAGGTAAAATCTACGCAATTATAACACCTAAACCTTTAAGTAAAAGTTTAACTATTGGTGAGCCTTTGAAGACCAAGAAGGTTTTACCAGACATTGGAAAGGGAAAGGGTATTGCTAAGCCAGTGTTGAAGTTTAAGAGTAGACAAGAACATATTGCTTATGATGAAGAGTATACAAGGATACAAGGTTTGAAGAAGAATGGTTTACCATAAAAAGAAAAGAAAGAAGAGGAAGAAGCTACTCAGAAATGGTTAGCAGATTGGAATGATAGACAATCTTATCTTCAAGCTTGTGATGGGATAAAGGATGAATATACTACACAAGAATAGGCACATTTATCTATTGATGAAAGGTGTAAAGTGTTGGGTGAATGGGCAAGAAAGATAAGAAAGGAGCAGAATCAAGCTAAAAGAAGAAAACCTCCTACTAAGAGTGAAATGAGAAATGTTATAATGAAGATTATCAAGAACATGGGTATACATATTAGTGAAAATTTGAGGAATTGTTCATATGAAAGAATTGAAGAAATTTTTTTGAGATGTATGAGAATAAATGATGACTTCATCCATGAATTCAAAGAGAAGAAGAATGGATTAAGGTAGACGAAGAAAGTCTAAATCAAGTAACATCCGAATCTAAGAGAAGAGAATCTTTGAGAAAGATTGAAGTAGTTGATCTGATTACCTAGTGCGGTGATCAACAAATTATCTCCTATACATTTGAGCTTAATGGAAGTGAAGGATGTTGGAAAATTCAGCGAGCTAATAATGAAGTCTCTGAGTTTGATAAATTTTCTCAAATGCTTCAATATCTGGATAAAGATTATTTGGTGAATCTTTGGAAGCTTTACAAGGATAAGTTTGGTGCTGTATGTCTAGATGATCTTCATGAGGGTATGGTGTATCATAATTTGAAGATCTTGTTTGAACCAACTCATGATGAAGCTGAATGGAAAGGACTCTACAATGGCAATGTTACAAGATGGTTTTTATATAAGGCTTGTGGAGTTCATGTGTTGACTGTTTCTGGAAAAATTATTCATATCCTTGTAGAAGGTGATTATCCTCAGTTGAATAAATATCCAGGAATTATTACTCAGATGGTCAAGCCCGGTGGTTTAAAGATGCTAAAGCCCTATGATGATCAAGCTAACAGTTTGTTGTTAAAGTATGAGCAAATTCTGGCTGTTAAGTGTTTGGATACATCCTCCAAGACAGATGATTTGAGCTTAAAGGAAACTTGAAAATTCTGTTTGAATATATCAAGTTTAGGGGAGGATTGTTGGGTTTTAGGTTCCATTGATCAAGAATTATTCTAAGTATGGAACCATGGCTATAGTTAATGAAACCACGGGTAGAAAGAGAAACCATTACGAGTTAAACCACGGCGGTAAAGTGTGTAACTAAAGATAGTATAATTGTAACTTTGCTAGTTAGTAAGTCGGTTTAATGTTTTGTATTAGATAAGTATGGAAAAGATAATTATCTTTTAGAATAAGTTTTGTATATTGTAAAGGACTCTTTAGCCTATAAAAGGAGGTCCTAGGTTAGATTAGATATACGTGTGTGTTTTTGCTATATCTAAGGTCGATACACTTCAAGGTTGTAAAACCCTAAGAATGGTTAGAGTATTCGTATTAATAATAATATTGAGGTGTTGAGTGTTTGTTATTCTTCTTCTTAAGATTAAATAGTATATTCCGCGTGATATTTAATAAGTAATTGTTAAGTCAGTTTCTATAAAGGATCGTTAGCTCAACTGGGATCAACAGCTTAGGCGTAAACCAAAGACTTAGGAGTAGAAACCTTACGCGTAATACTTCCTTAGGCGTAAGACAAGCTTAGGCATTGGAAAGGCTTAGGCAAAGAGTATTCTACGCGTAAGTATTAAGCTTAGGCGTAAAACTAGGGTTTTACCCAAAAAATTCTTTACACTTATACCAGTGACAAAGATATCCAAAGTCGATATTTTCGGGCTTATCAAGCAAGAAAACACCGAGTAAACCAATAACTCGAAGATCAAATGATGAGATGCTTCTGCAACTACCTTGGGTGTAGACTTAGAGCTTCTGAGTAAAACTAGGGTTTCTACAGGTAGAAAGTAAAAACTATCACCAAAACTGATTTTTATGCCCTAAAGTGTTTTGAAATATGATTTTAATGATGAAATAGCTTCAATATGACCAAAATAACAAGAAATTTTGAAACTTGATGATCCAAAACCAAATTCACCCTTACGCGTAGAAAGTAGTACACGAATAAAACCAAGCTTAAAAACAACTCTACACACGTAAAGTTTGAAACTTGATGCACAAAACTTAAACTTTAACACTAAATAAACCTTAAACCAAAAGAGATGCGTGAGTTTACAAGTGTAAAAATGAAGCTTTATAAATTATGAAATGTTGTAGCTTTAAAACCCACGTGTATGACTATGTAACTTCAAAAACAAAGTGTTTCACCCAACTAGAAGGCGATTGATACCACTGTTAGGTCACCATAATGTAACACAAGCATCAATATGTAAGAAATAGATAAGAGAAGTGATCGGATGAACACTTAGACACAAATACACGTATGATGATAAAGGATATGTGTAGGATATAAGTGTAAAGTGAACAACCAACCTTCCTTGGAAGGTTTACATGTCTTTATATAGGGAAAGGAACTAGGGCAACACTACAAGTTCCCTTCCTTCCTTATTGGACTTGGGCCAAGGCTTATGGGCTTTCTACATAAGCCTTGCCATTAATACTAACATAAAATCCTAATTAAGCCACCTATTACATATTGATTACTAACACTTGAAATATAGTTTAGGAGTGATTCCAACAGTTTTTAAACAAGAGTTTATGATGTGCTTTTGGGTTAGCTGTGGTAAATAACCTTAATAAGTTTGAGGATATTGAAGGTTTGTCAATGCAGTAAATTGGGAAATGACTGTTACTAATGGGATTTTTTCTTCAAAAGAGTGAAGAATTTATAGGGGTTACGATCACATTAACTATTAGAGGATAAATTTTTAGTGGGGATCGGCTAGGAGGTTCAAAGGTATGTTTTAATTTTTTAGCTTCATATGCTTTTGAAATGTGGTCAGATTTGGTGGTTTGTAATGGTTTTCGTTTCTTTTAACATTTCAGGAAAATTTAAAACCAGGTAATGGTGCCAGCTTGATGTATTGTCTTTATTTAGTGGAATACTGAGATGAGAATCTTTTCATGTATGTTGTAAGATCTATATCTCCACTTGCTCGCTCTAGCAAAACTTCGGTGGTTGCTACAAGATTTGAATCCATTCTACTGTGGTGGGTCTGGTAATATGAGTTTGCCTTCAAGCACTCTATTACTGATTTTCATTCAACAATATTAGCTTAGAGGTTGCCAAACCAATACAACAAACTAATTATGTTGGTTCGAAATGACCCAAATTATGTTTTAAAATGTGTATGAAAATAATATTTTGGGATTACATTTGCAGAAACTATAATATGATCATGAATGATGATGAACTAACCCGGTCAATGGTTGACGCAAGGAGAGTAAATAGCATTCACAATAAAGGTGGCAAAATGGGCGGACTGGGTAATTGTATGAAACATGCCATGTTTTGGTACCCAGAAACATCATTTTCCAAAACATTTTAACATGTACTCACCCATAAACCCTCAAACATGTTAAATATTCGATTTATGTTTGTGAGCTTACCATTAGAATGTTGACCAATGTTGACCTTTTTTACATGGGGCTGACTAAATGGTTACTTCGTATCAATGTTTAATTTTAGCTTAAACTAGAGCATTAACACGGATTGCGATTTTTTTTGGTGAAATTGTAGATAGTCACCTCAACTATTAATACAAATGGGTCAAATCAGGCCAAGTGGGTCAAATATATATGGAGTACCTTTTTAGCTACAAAATGAAGACGTCAAATGGATAGAAAATCATAAAAGTCTATTATTATGTGTGTTGTAGTCGGATCTTTATTTATTATCCGAGAAATGTAAGGAGCTTGTGGAGAAAGCAAGGTCCAAGCAACTTCAGCCTCATGAGTACAACTCAGGTAAATGCTAAATAATATTAGCTTTCAATGGTACTTTTATTCGTTTTATGGATTATGGTAACATCAATTATGGATCTTAACTGTTTCATTTAAACTTTTAATTACTTTTTAGTATATATTTGTTCTACTAAATCATAAAAATAAAAACCACAAGTCATACCGTCCATTGGATGGGTTTTGCCACTAGTGTATATATATATATATATATATATATATATATATATATATATATATATATATATAACAGAGGCATTTTTTAAGCATTTTTTCTGATTTTATGTATGAATTTTTGGAATTTTTAAGCAATTATTTATAATATTTGTATTTAGTAAAATTTAGTAAAAACTGTCCATGGTGAGAATCAAACTTGGGTTGTTTGTAGGATTAGTATAAACAACTTGTGTGTTTACCACTTAGACAACAAGTTATTTTGATAATTATGTTGCATACTATAATATATAAATGGCCATAATTTTATACAACCAAATCTATAAACATGATCTACAACAAAGATAAAATAAATCGTCCAATAATTATCGGAGTATTTTTTTCCCAAAACCCTAATATCACTCATTCATCTCATTCTCACACTTTTTCTTTTTTGATTTGCTGTGCAGGACATTTGTCTTCTTTGTTAGTAATATGGTATTCAGGCATATGATGTGGAAGCAACAGGGTTATAGGTAGTGGAACTCACCACTTTTTTGATATTGTAAGAAGATGTTTACATACTCTTAATGCAAAAACAATTATAGTTTTCATGAATCACACCCACCAACTAAAAGATATTTATTGCAAAAGGAAGAATCCAGTGTTCTGACAACAATACTCTTTGTTATTAGGTTAGAGCTTTACCAATTCACTCTGGTTTCGGTCCACAGTGATGGGAACTGCATGGTCAGTGTCGTGTCTTTATACTTCTACAGTAGGCTTGATATGCCAAAACTATTCAGAATTGCACAACGTATTTGATCATGTCTTTACACTCTTTAGACCTCACATATCTTTTTTCTAGGTCATAAACGACATGCTTAATCCAACAGGGCATTGTTAGGCTCGGAAAATTCTTCTATTCATAACAAAAAACAGAATTACAAGAGGAGTCAACACTACAAAAAAATATAACATTTGGCACTACTTTCTCGTGCCAAAAATGCAAAGAAAGTCTACCCAAACCAAAAATGGGGCGACGTATACGTTACCTTTTTAATTCGACCCGTTTTGTTGACCCAAATAAATTTGCGCGAAAAAAAACCTTTGAAATTTTGGGACGACAAAAGTGTGGGCCCAAAAGGAATTCAACCCGAAAATACTGAGAAGGCACGACATACTTTTGCAAAATGATCTGACAATGTACGTACCAAATTTTATTTTATTTTTTATTTATCTTTTTAAAATAATAATAAAAGCGTAATTTTGAATCTGAATACAAAATGGGACAACAATTCTTTTTTATATTAGGGACGACATAATGTCGTCCTAATAATCTGATGGGCAAAAAATCGACAAATCGCGGTTTTTTCCATATTTTTCGGATTTTTTCGGGAAAAATCTCCAAACAAATACAACCTTAATTAATCACAATCCACAATACCAATTCGACAATATGATACAATACCAAATTACTAAACGGATCGAATAACATTCCACAATTCCACGATACCATTCAATAAATATGATACAAAGTAAACTACTCTTAAACTATACAAGGAGCAAATTTCCTAAATAACATGTCTCAAACTAACAAGTCACAAGCTTATAAAGCTAACATGTCTCAAAATTATATAGTTAACATAAATCCACGATAACATTCGAAAAATTCAATAACATTAAATTTTGTCCATTTGTCCCACGGTCCCATTTGTCCCAAACACCAGACGGTCCGGCTTTCCCAAACACTACATAAAACCATAGTTAAACAAACTATTGTAATAGTCCCAAAACACATTGTCGTAACAAATTAATTAATAAAACTTAAGGCCGCGACATTTGTGTTACCAAAACACATTAACAAAAAAAAAAAAAAAAAGTCACTTACCAACACAAAAGGTGGTGGTGGTGGGAGAGTGCCTGCGGTTGTTGGTGGTGGAGTCGCTGCGGTGGTTCCACGGTGGTGAGGCTGTTCTGGTGGACCATCTAACCAACACAAACACAACATAAAACCATAGTTAATCAAACCATAATTAAAGAAATTAAATTAACAAACCAAATTTTAACAAAAAAATACCTTTAAATGTTACAAAATAACAAAAATTATACAAATTGTGCCGCGATTAGTGCGTGTGTAATTGATGGATTACAGTGATAGTAGTGTTTTGGTTGGTGTGAATTGAAGAAAATAGTGATTTTTGGGATTTTTATGGTTTTTTTTAGGTTTTTTCGTCTTGTTTGTGGTGGGTTTTTTTTACTAAGTGTTGAGAAGAGGAAGTAGATATGTATCAATTATTGATGTAAATTTGGGATGACAGCAGGACTGACGTTGTAGTGTCCCTTTTGCTATATTTTTGCCCAAATATTTGGCGCGTTGTTTAAATTTTGTGGAAATTTCCGTCAAAAAAAGTGCGACATTGTAAAATCCCTTATTGTATTTTTTTCTTTATCTTTTGTATATTAAAATGTGTTTAGAATATTTAATAATTACTAAATAAATTAAATTTATTATAAAATTTTTAATAATTTTAAAATTAATTAAATTAGTTATAAAAGTTTAAATAAATTAAAAATAATTTAAATTAGTAACAAAAAATTTAAATAATTTAAAAATAATTTAAATTAGTTATAAGAAATTTAAATAATTTAAAAATAATTTAAATTAGTTAAAAAATATTTAAATTGGTTGAAAATGATTTAAAATTAATTATAAAGTTTTTATATAAATTAAAAGCATACAGAATGTTAAACGAAGCGAGTTATGATGATGTCGTTATACATGACATGTTAAAACGGATGAATCGATATAGTATCGTGCTATGACATACGTATCATGTTAAACGACCAAGTATAGGTGTTTTTTTCGGTAAAAGGGATACACCCGGTAAAGATATAAACCAAAAAATCAATGAAGTACAATGGAATGTGGACCGTACCACGTTAACCTCAATAGCAAACGCTCAGACATCCAAGAGAAATCTAGTGACAGCCACGTAGGCGTTACAATAACTAAAACATACTGAGTAACTAAAACTCCAACGGGAAAAACCATCCGATGGAACAAGAAACTCCAAAAATCCACGTATACCGCAACACCTATACTTCCATAAATGCTTTTTGGATTTAGCGGAAATTATGTTATCGCATCCTCATGTTAAATGACCATGAGTATAGGTGTTGTAGTATATATCATGTTAAACGACCAAGTATATGTGCTATTGGTATACGTATCATATTAAACGACCAAGTATATATGTGCTATGGTAACATTATCATGTTAAACGACCAAGTACTAGGTGGAACTATGGCATACATATCATGTTAAGCGACCAGAGTATAGGTGCTAATTGGTATCATTATCATGTTAAACTTTGACGGTATAGGTGCTATGGTATACGTATCATGTTAAGCGACCGAGGAATTATAGGGGCTATGGTATACATATCATGTTAAACAGCGACCAAGTATAGGTTCTATGGTATACGTAATGATCATGTTAAGCGACCAAGTATAGGTATCATGTTAAAGCGACCAAGTATAGGTGCTGTAATGGCATTATCATGTTAAAAGACCAAGTATAGGTGTTATGGTATGCATTATCATGTTAAGCGACCAGAAATATAGGTGCTATGGTATAAGTATCATGTTAAACGCTGACCAGTATAGGTGCTATGGTATAATGATCATGTTAACGACCAAGTATAGGTATCATGCTAAGCGACCAAGTATAGGTGCTATGGCATCGTGATCATGTTAAACGACCAAGTATAGGTGCTATGACATAACGATCATGTTAAACGACCAAGTATAGGTGCTATGGTATACGTATCATGTTAAACGGCCAAGTATATGTGCTATGGCATACGTATCATGTTAAACGACCAAGTATAGGTGCTATGGCATACGTATTATGTTAAACGACCAAGTATAGGTGCTATAGTTGTTGTTCTGGCAGTTGTTGTTGTTGTAGTATGTATCCGTCAAGTATTTTTATAAATCAAAGCACATGCTGAATTTGTAAAGTGTTCTAAGTTAACAAGATTATGGTTTCCAAACACCCCTTTTCCAATACTAAATTACACATGAATAAAGAAACAACTTGACAACAAAACGAAACAGGTCAAACGAAACAACTCGGCAAGCAAACGAAACTACTCAAACGATATGATACACAACATGACATAGACCGTATGCTACACACGACATACGAAACAACTCAAACGAAACAACTTGACAACAAAACGAAACAGATCAAACGAACAACTTCGGCCATTCAATTATTTTCCTCGCTACTTCCCGCTCTGCTAGAACACGCACCATCTTTTCCCTTCCTTTGCTTGACAAACTGTTCAAACAATGCTTCAAGATTTGTTACCCTATTTCCCGCATCATCAAATGTGTAATAGAACTGGCTTTTACTTCATCTTTTTCCTTCCTTTGCTCGACGAACGCTCCCACATTGCTTCAGCTTCAGCGTTTTCTCCTCAACACCATTAGCTTCTCAGTCAAATACACCGTAGAATCGCTCTTTCCTTAACCATTCCGCATGCGGTCTCTCATCAACGGGTCTATGTTCTTATAAGAACCATATTCATCATAAATTTCACCCATAACATTATCAATAACTCGAGTAAAGAGATATATCGACGACAAAACCGTGACCACTCTTTTTCCCGGTGTAATCACCATTATATTGTTACATGTGTTTTGTCGGAATTGACGATTGGGTTATTTATGTTTTGTCGGGATATATAAGGAAAACTTTGCGGGAAAAATAAAGGCGGGAAACTATTGGCGGTAAATATTTTTTTTAATTCTATAAATATATTTAATTTTAAATTAAAGTATTTAATTATAAATATAAGCTATTTATTTTAATTTTATATTAAATAAAATTATTTAAATTAAATAAAAATAATTTTTTAAAATTAAATAATTTAATTAAAACGGTTTATAAAGTTAAAAAAATAGAGATTTGGGGACGACAATGTCGCGCCCCAAAGTGTTTATGGTCCAAAAATAATGGCGGGATGTATTCAATTTTCGTGAAAAGTTATTTATAAAGATTTTAAATACTAAAAAATGAAATAATTACAAAATGGGACGACATTGTCGTCCCAAACTGTGTGGGTCAAAAGCTCTTTGTTGACTGCTCTTTTTGTTGAAAATTTGTGGGACCCATCTTCAATTTGGGACGACAATGTCTACCCAAATATTTTGGGCGTCCCCAAACCTTCAATTTGGTGTAGTGCAAGCTCACTCGACTACAAAAAACCGAACCTATTACAAATACTCTCAAGTGTTTATCTCACTGATTGCTCTCTTGTTTTTGATGCTTGGAACCTGAATATTGAAGCTCTATTTATAGATGAAAAAGTTACAGCCTTGGATGGTGTTAGTCTCCCTACAGTGTGTGAAAGGCTTAAAGCATTTAAAGCCAATATCATGCTTGACTGAGATTGCCCACCATTGGAGCAGAGATTGCCCACTATTGCAGCATGGACCTTGTCCATTTCACACTTCTAATTTGAGGTCGGACACAACAAATCTCCCCTCCGGACTCGTTGAATCTGCTCAATCCAACTATGTCTGAGCACAACTTGTGTTTTCATATGGCACAACTTTGGTCAGCGATGCCCGGGATTATCGCTTGTGTCGATTTTGAGAGCTACAAATCTCGTTGCTCAACCGCTTTCTAAGCCAATGATATCGTACGTCAATATGTTTTGTGCGGGAATGATACATCGAATTCTTGCTAAGATCCAAGGCACTCGACCGCGTAATGAATCTTGTACTCTTCTTGCCGAAAACCCAATTCTTGACGGAACGCTTTTAGCCACGTAAGTTCCTTTCCGGCTTCAACTGCAAAGAATGTACTACGGCTTTGGTTGATAGAGCTACACATTTCGCAATTTGATTGCCACGATACGCCCCCGCTAATGTGAATATGTAACTCGAAGTAGATTTTCTCGCTATCGAGATCTCCCGCCATATCTGCACTGTGTAACCCTCCAAGATTGGTTTCACTCCCCGTAACACAAACATAATTTGGACGCATCTTTTAGATACCTTAGTATCCATTTGACAGCCTTCCCAATGTTTTCTTCCGGATTTGATAAATATCGCTACAACACCTACATGAGCAATATCGTGCCTCGTACATACTATTGCATACATCAAACTTCCTACCGTTGAAGAGTAGGGCACCTTTCATCATCATCTTTTCTTTCTCGGAAGAAGGACAATTTTGCTTACTCAACTTGAAGTGGTTTGCTAGCGGAGTGCTAATAGGTTTGGCACTTTCCATGTTGAATCTTTTGATCAGCTGCTCAACATACTCCTCTTGTGACAAGAACAATTTCCTTGCCTTCCGATTATGAACAATTTTCATGGCCAAAATTTGTTGCGCTGGGCCTAAGTCTTTCATATCGAAAAACTTAGACAAATCCTACTTGAAGTTCATGATCATGGTAGCATCTTGACCTACTATTAGCATATCATCGACATAAAGAAAAAGGATGATAAATTTACCATCTGGAAACTTCTTTAGGTACACACAATGGTCTGCAACTGCTCTCTTGTATTGATGTTCTACCATGAACGAATCAAACTTTTTGTACCATTGCCTTGGGGCCTGCTTGAGACCATAGAGACTCTTCTTTAACTTGCAAATGAGATGCTCTTTCTTTTGAACCTTGAAACCATCAGGCTGCTCCATGTATATTTCTTCCTCCAAATCACCGTGGAGAAATGCCGTTTTCACATCCATCTCGCCAAGTTCAAGATTTAGACTCGCAACCAACCCAAGTACAACTCGAATTGACATCATCTTCACAACCAATTTAAAAATCTCATCAAAGTTAATTCCTTGCTCTTGTTGGAATCCTTTGACCACGAGTCTCGCCTTATACTTCACAATTTTGCCGTTTCCATCTTTCTTCGTTTAAAACCCATTTGTTTTTCAAGGCTTTCTTCCGTCGAGGAAGTTTCATCACCAGACGCTTGATTCTTGTGAAATGAGTTCATTTCTTCCTCCATGGCCTTCCACCAATGGGATTTGTCTTTATGAGATTGAGCTTCTAGAAAGCTCTCGCTCTCCTCACGGTAAGAAGGATCCATTCATTGGCTAGTATTGCTTTTGTGGAACTAAACCTCGCTTCGAACGTCGAACTTGAGCATTTTCAGCGAAGACTTGGGGTAACTCTCCCCGCTTTCAGAATCTCCTCGTCTTGATCATCACCAACATCTCTGGATCATCTTGTTCACCATGAACATTATCTCGGCAATTCTCGTTGTCGAGAAATATGTGGTGATTCGAGAACGTCTTCGAGTATGAGAACTTTGTAGTTTTGCCGATTCGCGGAGCAAACTCGTGAAATTGATTTTCATGGAACACCACATCTCTGCTACGAATGACTTTCTTGCTTTCAAGATCCCATGACTCATACCCAAACTCTTGATCTCCATAACCAATGAAGATGCACGAAGTTGATCTGTGATCAAGCTTCTTCCTCACACTACAACATTCACTGGCTACCCCAACATAATATAATAGGGGATTCCCAAATGTACACGTCATCTGGGGAAGGTATCCCAATGGCATGTCATTTGCCGGGAATCTAGCCGGGAAGTCTCGTGGGATTGTATCCCCGTGACAATCCCGGTGACGGCGTGGGTCCCACTCAAATTTAAGTCAAAGAAGCAAATGCTGCATCACATTATTCCGGCGACATGTCACGGGAATAGTCGATTAAGCAAAATGATTAAGACACTAATTATAGTGATTAAGTATCCCGGCGACATGTCTCGGGATACTATGGTTACTGTTGACAAGTCAACGAAGTTAGCCTACTATCCCTCGGCGACATGTCCGGGGAAACCTAGTTTCTCGTTGACTTGTCAACGCTTAGGTCGTGTATATCTCCGGCAACATGTCGCCGGGAAGGTCTACATTTTTAATGCAGCCGGCAGCAGGCGATTTCGATTTTTTCTGGAATTTTTCGAAAAAATCTACAAATAAACACGTACCAAAACCCTGATAGACTCGCCACAACTTGTACCAAAACACAAATACCATATAACGGATCAACGCAATACAAATAGATCACAATTTTTACATAAACACGAATCAAAGTCAATATGTGCATTGATAGATAGGGAAACAAGTGTTTAAATGGCGCCAAGATGAACCTAATAATATATAACACAACTACCTAAAGTACCAATGTAGCATACTAATAATATATAACACAACTACCTAAAGCTAGTACCAATGTAACATACTAATAATATATACACAACTACCTCTCGCCGTTGTTATCCTCATCACCGCCATTCTCCTCGCCATCACCACACCCACCACTCCCGCTAGCACCACCCGAGTCATACTCCCTAAACATATCTCAGATTGCTATCGCTTGAGGAGACTCATGATAAAGCCTACATCTTTAGTGACCGACTCACGGCAGGCATATACTTGGCCTGGATGTGGCGATAATCTGCGACCCACACCGGAATATGCCCACGAAGCTTACCCCCTCTTGCCAACGCATTGATTTGATCCTCCGTATTGACCGTGGCCTCAAGCTTTTTCATCTCGTCCTATGTAGTGACAAAAACACAAGATAGTAAATATATTAGTCGGGTTGCTACATTATTTCTGGATAATTCATTAAAGTGTGTTTTGAAACAAAACTTACATATATCCGGCGGTCCTCATCGTTAGAGAATACCCCATCAACGAAGATGTGTTCGCCAAAAAGTGTCGATGAGTGACGGGTATTCATGAGTCTCGATGCCCGCATGCATGCATACACACATATAAGATGAATAATTTTAAAAACGACAAATCACAACACACCAAAGCGTATAATCATATATATATATATATATATATATATATATATAATAATTATAATTATTTTACATGCATATATATATACACACACACATATCATTATATATACAATATATATATATATATATATATATATATATATATATATATATATATATATATATATATATATATATATATATATATATATATATATATATATATATATATATATATATATATATGTATATGTATATATGCATGTAAAATAATTATAATGTTTATTACCATATCATCTCGTAGGCGCGACAACATCGGATCCTGCTAGATATGACCTTGCTCTTTTGCCGGTTAAGCCGATTTGTAGCGGCTCGAGCAATGTTCTTGGGATCATTCCAAAATTTAATGTACTCATCCCAATCACCGCTGTATTTCCTCGGACGGCGTGCCGCTAATCGCTTCCACATCGTAATCCCCGGTGGTGGGGTCTACCTTCCAATGTTTGGCCTTGAAAGAAGCCTTGTTTGTATTGTAGGCTTTTGCAAAAGCGAGTTTATGCCTTCGTAGATCCTGGGGCCGGGGAGTCCATGCTGCCTTAGGTCAAATAGGGTCTGCAATCATATACAACAAAACGCAAACAGAAAGTTAGAGATATAATTTATATATTTATTTAAATTTGTTTATTTATTTATACGATATAAATAAATAAGCTAATTTAGATAAATATACACAATTAAATAAATGAACACGATAATGAAATAAACATCAAAGGATAACTGACCCAATATCAAAATGATTCCCGCCTTCTTCCTTCGGGACCTTCTCCCAAGAAGGGTAGTAAACGCACCTTCCTAACGACCTCCCGATGTAGTTAGACCAATGCCGCAATGGGGGCGAGGGTTTAAGGTTTGTTTGTCACCCACCTCAAAAGTGATCGACACGGGACCTTTTTCGCTGCGATTGCCTCGCAAAGGTTCGGTCTGTCACGGTATTCAGCCATTGCCTACGCCGCCGCCCAAATTGGGCTTTCATTTACCTTTGCCTGCAAAATCAAGTTAGTGATAAAAGTCATAAATATGTATCAAATTTATGCTTGTATTACAATAATCCGAAATTCTTACCTTTGTTAATGAAGCTTGCCCAAAGGAACCGGTGGGTACGCAGTCCGGAGGGGACGATCCTCCCGCCACCGTCACCACGCCGTGGGACCGCGGCAACATCGTCGACATCCGTACAAGTAAATTTAGCATAAGATATAGAAATTCATGAACAAAATAATATAAGCATGCACACATCCAAATACATACACATCCAAATAAATATACACATTTAAACAATCCACAACAATTTCATTCATTCATTCAAATATATAAGTGTATTTTGCAAGTTACAACTCAAGATCAATCTTCTTCTTCACTAGAATAAACTTTCTCAACACCATCATCATCAACATTGATGAGGGCTTCAACATCAGAATCTGCTAAATCATGAGGAAGGGCGTCTTCATCAACAATAATATCATCGTCTTCGTCAGAACATCATGATATCCGGCCGTGCGTCAACAATCGTTGATTGACCATCTATATGCAAGGTCGCATTATCCAAGTCATTCAAACTAGTAGAAAGTGGGAGATCTGATGAGTTGTCGAAATGTATAATATCGATCGTCCCTACCACGATGACACCCCGCCGGAAAACTTTTATGATTAACATGTTTGACGACCTTCCGGTGGGGTTTGGTCTTATCTTCAAGGTAGAAGACTTGTTTGACTTGTGTTGCAAGAATGTATTGGTCATCTTTAAATGCCTCAAACAATGGAGTCGATTTGTGTCATGTTGTTTCTAAAGACAAGTTTTTGACTTTACGTCCTTTGTTGCTAGTGTCGAACCACTTAACTCGGAACAACGAACCGCGCCTTGAACAACAAATACTTAAACTCGAGGATTTCTTGAAGTCGACCATAATACATTTCTCCCGCCGCCACGGCGAGCTAACAAATGCAGTGTTTTGAGTTGTCGACGTTCATCACGGTCGTGCACGACGACATACCTCACACCGCTGACTACGCAAGAGTTTACTGAGATTGGAGTCCATGATGGTCCATTATTAGCCAAAGCTAATAACTCACTGGTTGTGCTAACCTCTGAGTCTTGGTCATTGTCTATGTGACGTTGACGGATCTATGAAGAAGACAAGATTAGCTAGATAGAGAACACAAAATATGATATTGTTATTTTTACAGTTAAGTAGACAAAATAAGTCTTAAGTTTACTCGCTGACCCAAACCAGGGAATTCTTCTTGCATGTCTTTGTTAGGAAATAATCTGAAAACGCTCATGGTATTAGAATAAGTCGGTCGAAATGATAAGTTAAGAAAAAGTTTCAAAATAAAAAACGCGTACCTCTTTGAACGGGTCCGCTTACGTGCGGTCGATCTCTGTGGATCGTTGTGAAGTACATACCATTTCACTTTTTAAACACTTGGGCATCAAACCCAATAAATGACCAGTAAACCAATCGCTTTACATACCAATCAAAACACGCGACACGCTGGGGAGGGTCCACATTACGGCCGGACGATTAAATTTCGTGGTAACATCCCGAAAATAATGAGAACTGAATGTCAATGCTTCTTTAGCAACATAACCCTCCAATCGAACCTTCCTGCTTAGCTTTATTACAACATAACCTTTTAGCTTCTTCATGTATCTTTCAAATGGATACATCCACCGGGCTAATAGGCCCGCTTCAAGAGCCTCTATAGGTAAATGGATAACCAAGTGAACCATAATGTCAAAGAAAGCAGGAGGATATATGAGCTCAAGCTCGCACAGAATATCGACCACCTTGATCTGAGCTTTCAACATGTCATCCTCCATCAAAGTTGTAGAGCATATTTGCTTAAAAAGGAACACAACTCAATTAATGGTTTTGCAATCTTATCGGGCAAGTAATTTTGAAGTCCGTAAGGAAGTAAACTTTGCATCATTATATGATAGCCATGAGACTTGTGGCCCGTTATATTGGTATCATTATGGGTCACTCGTGCTTGAAGCATGATCCGAACCCATCCGGTAGTTTAGATCCTTTGATGTCCGACAAAACTTTTTTCGTTCTCGTGTGAAAGAATACGCGGACCGAGGCTTCAAGCACTTCCGCTTTTGGTTTGGCGAGCCACAAGCCACTTCGAATGCCCAACATTTGCAAGTCTTGTCTTGCCTTGACGGTGTCTTTAGATTTATCATTCATTAACAAAGTGTTCAAGATGGCCTCTAACACATTTTTTCGATATGCATGATGTCTAAATTGTGTCTTAGTGAAAGAAAAGACCAATACTCAAGCTCGTAAAAAATAGACCGTTTAGTCCAGTTATGCTCGACAAGAAGATTGCGTTTTATCTTCACACCTCCATAACTCGGATGTTTACCCTTCACACGCATTGGCAATCTATCAAGTTGAGCCGAGATTACATCCCACCAAATTCTTCAGGGAGGATCTCATATCGGTTTGGCCATTGAATTCAAGTGAGCGCCTCCATTTATGGGGCTTCGTTAAGAATCTTCGCGGGCCAAAATAAGTCGTTTTGCTTAACACACTAACAGATGGAGTGTCTTTATTACATGTAGCATGCCTTGTAACCTTGCCCACTCCCGGACAAACTACTTCGCGGGGAAAATCATTGATGGTCCATAAAACCATCGCCTCATATTAAACTTCGCCCGAGGCAACGCCTATAGTCTCGATACCTTTCTTGTCCCATAAATCCTTCAGGTCCTCAATCAAAGGCCTCAAGTAAACATCAATGTCCTTGCCCGGTGATTTAGGACCAGGAATTAACAACGTTAGCATAAAAGAACTCTCTTTCATACATAACCACCGGGCGGATTGTATGTTGTCAATATCACCTGCCACATTGTAGGCTGACTAAGGTTCCCAAATGGATTGAAACCATCGCTGTAGATACAACCCTAGTCTAACATTTCTGTTCTTTTGCAAAATATGGATACTTTGTGTCAAATTTCTTCCATGCTCCACCATCAACCGGGTGTTGATCTTAGCTCGTGACACTTTCCAAAAGCATGCCAAATCATATCCTTTGCGGTGTGACTAGACTTGTACAAACGCTGTAGTCTAGGAATGATCGAAAGTAACGACACCTTCTTAGGAACTTTCTTCCCAAGCTGTTATCGTTCTTTCCATCTACTCAGATACGAGGACAAAAATCCAAATCTTTGTTCTTGTCTCCCGAAATAAGCAAAGAATCGTGTTCACAAGCATGTATCGACTCGCACTTAACCCAATCGCTTTAAATGTCTTCTTTATTGAATAGTATGATGGTGGGAGCTTGAATCCTTTACTGATGGGAAATACATTTTGTAAAAACTCTAACATTTCATTAAATATAGAATCATCAAATCTACCTTTAGCCTTAAAATAGGTAAACTTTGCCATAAAGTCTAATCGAGTCACATAGTCACAACCGGGGTATAGCTCCTCGTTGGCATCGGCATATAACTCTTCAAACTCATTACGTGTAGCTTGAGTCGGTTCACATTGTCTCACCAATATCTCCTTGAGTTGGTTCATTGTGTTCATTATTCAGAGGAATATAGCTAAGATCATTAATTAACTGCCATGTCACTCATCGAGAGGTCGCCTTGTGTTATCTATTATCGCGGTGGTGGCATAGGTGGAGCCGGTTCACCGTGTTCCACCCATATTTTATAACGTGGGTCCCACCCTTCTCTCATAATGTGGTTTGAAAGGTTTTGATGTACCATAATATATTTCCGACAAGACTTGCATGGACATCTTATTCTCCCAAGACTAGTCACTAACGACTTGCAATGATTGATCTAATTTTCAAGACCGAGAATAAATAATGGTTCATGACGCCGTGAAAGCTGGCCAAGTCTTATCATCGAATACCATAACTGCGTTTTAACGATACATTTAGTTATTATATGCAACTTAATTAAACACACTCAAACGAGGAATACTGTGATGTTTTGTTCACCTAGTGCAACTATGGAAGGCAATCCTAACTCACTCTTTTGAATAATTTGTTCATATATGAATGTGAGATAATCATTTATTATTTAAGAAAATTTCAGCAATATTTCTCAACTCCCCAAATATGTGTTTAAAGACATATTCGTAGGAGTAAAGGAGAAACACCGTGAAATCATCTCAAATAGTAAACCAATTAAACGCATTCATATCCTAAATGAGACAAAACATTCAAAAGCATTCCCAAACGGACTTTCCAAATTAATTTCTAATAAATTAATTTCGACGGTTTTCTATAGGATGATTAATTTTAGACTGGGATTTTCCAAAATTAATCACTAAAATCCTAAAACAACTAATTATTATAAACTATAAACGGCTCATATCAACAAATAATAACTATAAACTAACAAAATAATATAAACGAGCACATGTCAACAAATAATAACTATAAACTATAAACTAACAAAATTATTATAACGCTCAAGAGTTGAAAAAAGTGAAATGGTATTTATGTTGCTAAGAGTTTTAACATACATACCATTTCACTTTTTAACATATATACCATTTACACTTTTTTTAACATACATATCATTTCACTTTTTTAACATACATACCATTATTTTAACATACATACCATTTCACTTTTTTCACCAAATAATAACTATAAACTAACAAAATTTAAACAACTAATTATTATAATTATAAACGAGCACATTTCAAGGCAATTGAACTAATAATAACTATAAATTAACAAAATTTAAACAATAAACATTCCCAAAGACATGAATAAACATTCCCAGCATACGTCACCCGGGATACCAAAAGGAGAAAAAAAATTATTACATACCTTGTTCAGCTAGCTCCTCGTCGCTCACTGCCAAAAACCATAACTTTTCTAATTAACAACTTACAACAATAATCTCGCAAAATTATAAACATACCTCGCTCTTGCTCCTCGTCGGTCCTCGTCGGTTACTTCGCCAAAAAAAACTTTACTTTATCATCTAATTTACAACAACTTACAACAATAATCTCTAAAATCATAATATAATTAACTAATTTAGTTGAATAATATTTAAAATTTGTAAACAAAACCGTCTAACGTGGTGGTGGTGATGGTGGATGGGTGGTGGTGATGGTGGATGGTGATGATGGTTGATGATTGTTGATGATGTTTATTATTGTTTTGCGTAAATCGCCTTGTGGAGAAGAAGATATGTTTTTTTCGTTTGTGAAGATAATACCCACGATCCGCTTTATCTACAAACGCTCGGCGACAATCCCGCATGTTTATGTCACGAAAGATGTTTTGTCGTTTTGCGAAATGGCGCGATAACGAAAATTTTGGTATCCCCGGCAACATGTCCGGGAAAACTAATTAATTTTTTTATAATCCCTACACTGGTCACGGGAAAACTTTTAAAATTTAATTACTTTATGTTGTTAACGACTTCAAAAGAATATGATTTTATCGCATTTCATCCCAATTTAAGAAAAATATTGGGAGAGTAATTTTGATGAAGCTACTATCTTTATTTTATTATCCTCCTAAAAGCTCTCAAAAATAATACGATTTTTCTTTTATTTTTATTATAATCCTAAATATTTCTTTTAATATAAACTTGGGAACAAAAAGTTACCATTCGGCATCTTTATATTCTTATATGAGAGTTAGATTTACAATCTAGTAACGGGCTAAAGGAACAAGAACATATTACATCAAAATGTTGCATGCAATATTTAATTGGATCAAGAAGCCAAACGATGCATAGTTGAATGTGTTTTATAAATCTATGATTCACCGAAGAATAATTATGGTTACACATTAGACGCTCAACGGATGAGTCGGTATGTTAGGGTTACACATTAGACGTTCAACGGATGAGTCGGTATGTTATGGTTACACATTAGACGTTCAACGGATGAGTCGGTATGTTATGGTTACACATTAGACGTTCAACGGATGAGTCGGTATGTTAGGGTTACACATTAGACGTTCAACGGATGAGTCGGTATGTTAGGGTTACACATTAGACGTTCAACATCCGAGTCGGTATGTTATGGTTACTTATTAGACGTTCAACGGATGAGTCGGTATGTTATGGTTACACATTAGACGTTCAACGGATGAGTCGGTATGTTATGGTTACACATTAGACGTTCAACGGATGAGTCGGTATGTTATGGTTACACTTTAGATGTTCAACGGATGAGTCGGTATGTTATGCTTACATTAGACATTCACGAATGAGTCGGTATGTTATGGTTACACATTAGACGTTCAACGGATGAGTCGATATGTTATGGTTACACATTAGACGTTCAACGGATGAGGTGATATGTTATGGTTACACATTAGACGTTCAACGGATGAGTCGGTATGTTATGGTTACACATTAGACGTTCAACGGATGAGTCGGTATGTTATGGTTACACATTAGACGTTCAACGGATGAGTCGGTGTGTTATGGTTACACATTAGACGTTCAACGGATGAGTCGGTATGTTATGGTTACACATTAGACGTTCAACGGATGAGTCGGTATGTTATGCTTACACATTAGACGTTCAACGAATGAGTCGGTATGTTATGGTTACACATTAGACGTTCAACGGATGAGTCGGTATGTTATGGTTACACATTAGACGTTCAACGGATGAGTCGGTATGTTATGGTTACACATTAGACGTTCAACGAATGAGTCGGTATGTTATGATTACACATTAGACGTTCAACGGATGAGTCGGTATGTTATGGTTACACATTAGACGTTCAACGAGTGAGTCGGTATGTTGGGTTACATTAGACGTTCAACGGATGAGTCGGTATGTTATGGTTACACATTAGACGTTCAACGGATGAGTCGGTATGTTATGGTTATACATTAGACGTTCAACGGATGAGTCGGTATGTTATGGTTACACATTGGACGCTCAACGAATGAGTCGGTATGTTATGGTTACACATTGGACGTTCAACGGATGAGTCGATATGTTATGGTTACACATTGGACGTTCAACGGATGAGTCGATATGTTATGGTTACAATTTAAACATTCTACGAATGAGTCGGTATGGTTAACACATTAGACGTTCAACGGTTGAGTCGGTATGTTATGGTTACACGTTAGACGTTCAACGGATGAGTCATATGTTGGGTTACACATTAGACGTTCAAGCGGATGAGTCGGTATGTTATGGTTACACATTAGACGTCAAACGGATGAGTCGGTATGTTATGGTTACACATTAGACGTTCAACGGATGAGTCGGTATGTTATGGTTACACATTTGACGTTCAACGAATTAGTCGGTATGTTATGGTTACACATTAGACGTTCAACGGATGAGTCGATATGTTATGGTTATACATTGGACGTTCAACGGATGAGTCGATATGTTATGGTTACACATTAGACGTTCAACGAATGAGTCAGTATGTTATGGTTACACATTAGACGTTCAACGGATGAGTCGGTATTTTAAGGTTACACATTGGACGCTCATTTAATTACATTATGTGGTTAACGACGTCAAAAGAATACGATTTTATCACTCCATTTCATCCCAATTTAAGAAAAATATTGGGAGAGTAACTTTGGTGAATCATAGATTTATAAAACACATTCAACTATGTATCGTTGGCTTCTGATCCAATTAAATATGGCATGCAAAATTATGAATTTTTAATAAATAGAGAATCCCAACACATGTCACGGGAAAATGTTTTACGCCACGTTAAGATATATTAACACTAATCATTTATTTTTAATAAATAAAGAATCATGACATGTCGCGGAAACGTTTGAAAAATTTCCCGCCACGTTTACCATGAAATATTCGGTCAAAATATTATCGTTGAATCCTGGCGACATGTCGCCGGGAAAAGTGAGATAATTTTTGCGCGACTCTTTCACGACCGTACAGGATATATTTTTGTCGTTTAGTGAGGATTCCTCAGCGACAATTGTCGCCGGGGAAAACAGCGATGGGGAAAGTGGTAAATGTGGTAGTGTCAGCTCCTTAGAAACGTGTGCAAATGCCTTGCACCTGAATACTTTTAAGTGGGAGTAGGCAATATCCTTTCCAGACCAAACCTTCTTTGGAACTTCAAAGTTCAACGGAACTGATGGTGACCTGTTGATAGATAACAAGGCGTCGCAAAGACTTTTCTCCCAAAATGATTTTGGCAATTTAGCCATACTGAGCATGCATCGAGCTTTCTCCACAATAGTGCGATTCATTCTTTCAGCTCTACCATTATGTTGTGGGGTCCGTGGCAATGACTTCGTGTCGATCCCATGTTCAGCATAATATGTCGAAAATGCCCGAGAAGTGTACCGCCTCCATTGTCCGATCGGAGGCATTTCAAATTTTCTACCTCTCTCTTCTACCATGGCATGAAATACTTTGAAGCGATCGAGCACTTGATCTTTCCCTGCTAAGACAAGCCCACTTTCGATGCATCATCGATAAATGTCAAAAATACTGCTTTCGCCAAGAGATTCTTCATCAATGGGACCACAAACATCGTGTGGATTAGACTCAACAACTCGAAGCGATTCTTTCGCTCGAACGGAAGGAAACCGGTGTTGTTTCAATAGACAATGTTGGCAAGGATCCAAAGGTACTTCTTTATCAAATGGGATAGCTTCCTTCTTTGCAAGAGTTGCTAATCCCTTCGCCATGTGTCCCAACCTCGCGTTGTAGTTTGGAGAAGTCTCTTTTTCAAGAGCATTGAGACTTGGACAATACAACTTTACATGGGTTTTATAAAGAGTACCACAAATATGTCCTTTAGAAATAACCATAGAACCTTTACATAACTTCCACGTACCTTCTTTGAATCTATTTTCATAGCCCTCATGATCCAGAGCTACTCCTGAAATTAGATTCAAGCCATTCATTAAAATAACGACAGTGGAATATGGTCACTTCGGTAAGTATCTTATTGTGTTGTTACTTTCTTTCATCTAATTTATCAAATACATAAAAATAAGAGGAAACATCTACTGCAGGCATGTCAGCTAGAGTTACAGCCGAGAAATCAGTAAGATTAGCATACTTAAGGGCTACTGCAAGTGTAAAAGCATATCAATATCAATATATATTCTAATATGGAGCAGTTGAAATAGATCGTTATGCCTTCATTATGTATGACACTTGTGGAAGTTGAGGATTGATGTGTTAAAAATTAGGAACAATGAACAAAGGTCCATGTAGCACAAGACGCTTTTTATAGTGAAAATGGTTACTTGATCATTATGATAAGAAATTTTGAATGAGCTACTGAAACGGGTATTTTTTTTATTAATATTTTGTTTGTAGGGGTAAGAGGTCAAATGAGTTCAAGGGATAAAATGTGTTTAACTACAAACAACTTTTTCTACTTATCAGGTTTTTGTGAACTTACAATCTTGATTGTTTCTTTTTGGTTTTAGTAATGGTGGATGCAAGTGTGCAGCGGCTAAAACATGGAGCAGAAATCTTATGTCAGTTTTCCTTGCTTAGAAGGTAAATTATTTACTTATTTATTTGGAAAAGTTTTTAGTGTACAAATTTAAAACTAAGGACCAAAAGTTCGGTTCCTGTTTAGTCCAAAAATCGACATAAACCGAACCGTGCTCACCCGAGCATTGTTTACAAAGGGTTTATATATGGAAAAAAGACATTAAGTTTTTTTGTTTGGCTTAAGCGTAGGAGGTTGTGTTATCGATATCAATATTTATGTTTATATATGGAAGAAAGACATTAAGTTTTAGGTGTTTTTAAAAAAATCTTCTTTCAAAAATCACCCAACCCCACTCTTGTGTCGGTATATGTACTTACCAATACGTTTTCATTAGTCATAAAATATATATTTTGAACTCCATGTCCTACTAAAAGCTTATAAAGTTAAGTGAAAATGAGAACAAAGTAAAAACTCAGAGGTGATTCAGTGGGTGCATTGGAGATGTTCAATGAAAATCAGAATTGGAAACTTTATTTAAGTCTTTTGTTGCTTGGCGATTTTTTTGTTGTGGGAAAGTTGGGAACTTGAGGTAGCTTGTGCTGATCAGTTTGGAAATGCTTGATATTTCAAATGCTTGATATGCTTTTGATTTTGCGGTACATAATTAAATGCCCACTTATTTTAATTTGTGTATGTCATATCTACCACTCTTATACGTTTGCAAACTGCTTAATACTTTATATATGGCCTTAAACAAAGCTGTCCTTAATAACTGATTAAATAAGTAGCTGCTAATAGTCTCTTAAATCTCAAAAATAGAGATCTCTTTGCTTCACCCTTGATCTATGAGTATTAGGCCTATTGCTATAAACTAGAAAGAAATAGAAGTTTACCATTAAGTAGATTTTTGAAAGTATTCGATTACCAGTGTATTGATTATGTATTACTTTGGCTTTGGACAAAATAATAGCCTTGAACATATGTATTTAATCTGGTGATGGTATCAATGCAAGTATTTTTATATTAGCGTAAAGGAAATGGAAAGACAATAATAGTAGACCGACAGCCAATGTGGTGTGCAGCAAGTAGATGGTTACTATGGATGTCTTTGAGAGTCTTCATATAGTATGGTGGGAGAGTCTGTTTAAGCCTCATATGTAAATGGGTTGGCCAAGTTGAATTTTGATTTGTTCATTTTGTAACAATACTTAGTAGGGAAAATTGTCTGAAAAGGCATCGAAGTTGCCACTTTTTCCTTTTCTAGGCATCAAACTTTTTTTTTTCCTATTGTAGCCCTAAACTTGCCTAATTTTCCTTTTGTAGCACTGAGTCACACAAAATCACACTTAAACCCACTAAACCCGTTTTAGGTGTGATTTTGTGTCACAATAGGAAAAAAAAAGGCATCGAAGTTGCCACATTTTTCCTTTTCTCGAGCATCGAACTTTTTTTTTCCTATTGTAGCCCTAAACTTGCCTAATTTTCCTTTTGTGACACAGAATAATAAAGATATTGTTATTTTTTCAGCATCGAACTTTTTTTTTTCTTATAGTAGCACTAAACTTGCCTAATTTTCCTTTTGTGACACAAAATCACACTTATAGTGTAATTAACCACACTAAACCCGTTTTAGTGTGACTCATGCTAAAAGGAAAATTAGGCAAGTTTAGGGCTACAATAGGGAAAAAAAAAAGTTCGATGCCCAGAAAAGGAAAATGTGGCAACTTCGATGCCTTTTTAGATAATTTGCCCTACTTAGTAATGTAGATAAAAGAATAAAATTTGTTATTGTAAATTTGTAATTTATTGTACTTTTTGCTAATGTACATTTTTAGCTTCATCTGAATCCGCTACTATTTGTTCCAGTTCTCATATAAAGATTCTTTAGAGCCAAGGACGTCTTCATAATATTCGTACGTTTAATTTCAACATTATATCTCTTTAACGTTATTCTATTATGCATTTTATAATTTATTTTATGTTATAAACAAATCCTTAAGAGGAACATTAATTTATTTTGTACTTTACGTTGGTCTTACGGAAAAACAAGTGAAAATATTTATTTTTGTTAAAAAAAACTTTCATTATCTACAACTTTACAAACATACATAAAATTCATAATGCTGTAAAAATTATATATGTCGTGTTATTAACCATCCACGCAAACCATACAATTATTTATAATTCTTTAAAAAAAATCTAAAACTAAAAACCAAAGAAACAATTGTCTTATAATATTGTTTGACAATTTTAAAAAATGTATTTAAGTTAACAAAAACAACAAACAAATAATTATAAGTCATGCCCGCCCATTAGCTGTTTGAAAACTAGTATATATATATATATATATATATATATATATATATATATATTTTGTCAAATATATATATATAAAAAGTTTGTTAAAATGAGAATAGGAAGGTGATGTGAGGTGTATGTGTCATCTGCCACATCACCATGCCTACCCCACCCCACCCCACCCGAACACCCCACCCCTCAAACCGAAAAATCCGACCTAAAAAAATTTGGGGGGCAAAAAAAATCTCGCCAAATTTTTTACTGCACCACGTTATAAAGTTATCGATCACAATCGATTTTAGTCCCAAAGTTATAAGTTACTACATCACAATTATTATTTTAGTGCATCAAGGTTATAAGTTATTGCATCATGCATCATAGTTGATGCACTTAACTATTAACTATGATGCAGTACCTTACAATAATGATGCACCAAAATTTATTACTGCATTAAGGTTATAAATTACTGCATCAAAATTATGATTTTTATGCATCAAGGTTATAGGTTACTGTATCAAAATTATGATTTTAATGCATCAAGGTTATAAGTTACTCCATCATGCATCACGGTTATAAGTTACTGCATCACGGTTTTAAAGTTACTGCATCACAATCATGATTTTAGTGCATTAAGATTATAAGTTACTTCACAATTATGATTGTGATGCAGTAACTTTATAACTGTGATGCAATAATAAATTTTGGCAGGAAACTTTTTTTTCGCGGGGTGGGGTTGACACATGTCATATGATGTCATATGATGTGTCATGATGTAAGATCATGATGCCAGTGACTTAATACATGCCCTCATTTTCTATTCCTTTTTTTATTTTAACAAACTTTTTAATTTTAACCTCACCCTACATATATATATATATATATATATATATATATATATATATATATATATATATATATATATATATATATATATATATATATGTATATATATATATATGTATATATATATATATATATATATATATATATATATATATATATATATATATATATATATAGAGAGAGAGAGAGTCCGGTTCTAGAGAAAAGTATAATTAAATAGAAAAGTGGGAAAAAAAGTTACAGGGTAGATTTTGATAACAATCAAAACTTCAGGGTAAAATTTGAAACAATGCAAACTAAATACGGAGTAGCATCAGATACAAACAATCATATCATCATTTTCATTCACTCACTGGAGATGAGCTACTCCATCCTAACGTCACCACCGCAACCACCATCGACACTATCTCCGCTGTCTGCACCGTCACAACCGTCTTCTGCACCATCACCACCGCGTCAATATTGTTCCGACACCGTTACACCATAATCCTTCTAATGCAGTTCATTCAAAAACGATATGTCAAATACTCTTCTTCAGGTTAATCAATTGTATATAATATTTTTAATTATTTAATTTATATAACTTTCTTTATTTATTTTAATGTTTAGTTATTTATAACAAATTTGACAAAAAAATGCATAAAAATTGTGTTTATTAAAGCACACCGAGTGTTTGATAAAATGTGTGAGTAAGATTTTATAAATGCGATGCACTAATTTATAGCATATGTGTTTATTATTGAAGGTTATGACATCTTAGGTCATATGTGTGTAAATTTGCAGCACCAGGTTAAAATATTTGTATGAAGTGCATCATTGAACTTATTAGAGCATCGGCGGATATGATTTGTGCATCGTTAGACATATTAAAGCATCATTGTATGTATTTAGTGTACTCGTTTGTATGTTTAGTGCATCATTGGCCATAGTAGAGCATCCATTTGTATGTTTGGTGCATCGTTGGAACTATTTGTGCATCTCTTTGTATATTTAGTGCATCATTGAACATTTTGGAGCATCATTTAGTATGATTAGGACATCAATGAGTAAGATTAGTGCATCATCAAATATATTAAGGCATCAATTTGTATTTATCCATTTGTATGTTTTATGCATCGTTGATCATAGTAGGGAATCCATTTGTATGTTTAGTGCATCGTTGGAACTACTTGTGCATCTATTTGTATGTTTAGTGCATCGAAAAACATGTTAGAGCATCAATGAGTAAGATTAGTGAATCGTTATACATATTAAGGAATATGTATTATGTTTAGTGTATCCGTTTACATATTTAGTGCATTTGTGGTAATAGTAAGCCATCCATTTGTATCTTTACTGTATTAAACCAAACATAAGAACAAACTATTCTTTTATTGTGCCATCTCATTATGTGTAAACCTACTTTATATTTCTGTTATGCATTTCGATGTTTATGCTATGATAAAGTCAACCTTGTTGTTAGGAATGTGACCATCCTTTAACGCCAAGATTAAAGAAGTATGTTCGCGTTGGCATTTTAGACTGTTGGAGAATTAGGGGAAGTTTCTAGCTTACCATTTATATTACTTCTCTGGATCATAGCTCGTTGTTTAGCATCTAATCCTTTTTTTATTTTTTTTTCCTTTATCCATTTTTCCTATTTATGTCTTTTTATGAGCTGTAGAGGTCTACTTCCAATAGTTGCATACAAATATACTTTGTCCATTCATGTTTAACATATAAAAGCCTGCTTTCTGCATCACCCTAGTTCAAACTTCAAATTGCTTTGCGTCATCCTATGTAATTGTTGTTGTGGCTGCACATAATGATAAAATGAAGATGAGTGAAAGGTTTAATTTTTTTTTCTCAACTTCAATGTTGATGGATTTCCTGATAGATACATGTACACACATAAATTATGATAAAGCTCGTCTTTTGACTGACATCATATAATATGAATGAAACTTTCTTATAGTAGTTTTAGTCTGTTAATGGTAATCTTGGCTAGTGAACCTTGAAGTATGTGAACGTTTGTTGGTGGAGCATGTTTGGCACATTTTACTCCTTCACTGAACCGAGAGATCCATTTATAGCATACCGATACAACAATCGACCAGGAACTAGAGCGGTAGGAACATTTAAATATTTGTAGATAGATTGCTTTTAATTTGCTTTGCTTCGAGTCAAGGCTTTGTCTAATGTTTTATTTTTCTCTTTCTTCTGTATTTTGCTGAAGTACCTGGTAGAAATGCATGCGAGATCAAAATTGTTCACCAAGAAGATTATTGTTTGAATGTTGAAATGGCAAAGGTAATATTTGCCAAAGGCGTATGGAGTTATGTATGTAAGATGGATAATGCTCTTTGGAAGTATTCGACATGTGAGTCAGCTTATCCGACTTCGCTTGACTTATTCGAAAGTACGATATACCCATGAAAATTTTAAAAGAAAATATATTAGTAAATGAAATTGGATATACCTATTTTGGAAAACAAGTCAGTCGCGTCTTCTAATGCATCTTGTAATTTTCTTTCAAAGGCCTTTTGCATGATCAACTAGACAGTTCTCTATGATAGGGCATCAATGCGTAAGATTAGTGCATCGTTAGAAATATTAAGGCATCTATATGTAGTTATTAGATGTATCTGATACTTTCTTTTTCTTCAAGGGTTTTGGCACAAAAATGTTGAGTGTCGGATAAAAAGGGTTTTGGGTCAACTCAAGTAGCTCTTTTGTGAGGATCATGAGCAACTCGGGTTTGAGCTTTTGAGGGTTTAATCTGCCTTCTTTTACGTTTTTTTGGTGTTTTCTTCTTATTCCAAGAAATCATGTTAAAAGTTAATGCATTTAGTATCTAAAACATCCTTGTTATTTCATAGTTCTTTTTTTTAACTCAACTAGGATACTCACAAGAAAAGAGTTTATTTTTTTCTTTTTTTAACTTAGCGGTAAACGAACAGTTATGAACATGTAAAATGGTGTAAAGATGTAAGACAAGAGTATATATTAGGGCATCTATGAGCATGATTAGTGCATCGAAAAGGAAAATATTAACGCATCTATGTGCATGATTAGTGCATCGAAAATGTATATATTAGGGAATCTACGTTTGACCTTTAACCCATCTGAAAAATTAAATGTTTCTTCTGCATTGTTACTAATGTTTTATTAAAAAAAATGTTTGCAATTTGTGTAACCTACATCAAATTTCAACTCAGAGCCGAAAGATCTTTGAATTGATGAAAGAGTTGCAGCACTTTTTGACGGGTTTACTAGTGTTCCAAACAAATAACTTGAGATGGTTGCTGATAATTGTTTTTTCAATTTCCTTATTATTCTCCTTTTTTGAAAGTTTTCTGCTAGTTAAAATATAATTTCCTACAGAAAAGTGCTACAAATCACTTTTGATCATGGTGAGCTGCAGAGGTGGGGATACTCTGAAGTACCACTAACTGCTATGAATGTTTACGCAACCTGCTACCATTCGAAACTTTGGAACCGATAGTAGCTTATAGCCAGGTATTTTTTTGACTAATCTGTATCTTATAATATACTAATTTTGTGCTTTTATGCTATATGATGGTAACCATTCTCTGCTTGTAGACTATCCCACAATTAGCGAATCCAGTTATGGCATACATTATGTTTAGTGCATCTTTTTTTTTATGTTTAGAGCATCTTGGTCATAGTATGGCATCCATTTTATATGTTTAGTGCATCTTACTCATTTTTTATCTAATGGTATTACGATTTCAAACATCAGAAGCACGTCCAAACATGTTCTTTTGTTGTTTATACTCATGGGCAAGGTATCACGTGGAGAAATGAGATGGGATCCTGTCACACCCCCAAATTACCTGTTTTGCAGCGGAATGGAATACCTTGGGGAGGACTGTCATAGCATCAAAGTTATAGTTATATCGAACGACCTAAATTGTCGTTTTGAAAATATCGTTTGATTTATTAAAACAATCAGAGTTTACAAAGTATAGGTCCCAAATGAAAATCAATTTGTGCGGAAATAAGTTTGTTACAAGCCAAATGATGTTTTAAAATGCATAAATCCCATGTGTGACGCGTCATCACCACGACTCTATGATATGTCCAAATGCATGCCATGAAGTGAATGCCTTAGATACCTGAGATAAAACATGCTAAAAGTGTCAACACAATGGTTGAGTGAGTTCATAGAGTTTGGTTAACAAGTAAAGCTTTTAAAGAGCGAGCATGCAACAAAGGCAAAGTTTTTGGTCATTTAGAATAGTCCACAAAGCAAAGGCATCGTAAATCCACTTTCAGTTCCTCGCCCATACAAACTTGCAAAACTGGTGGTTTACAATCCACCGCCAAAATATGTATAGTACGTCAATCATGTACGCATGTATCATAGTAGTTAAAAGTATAAATGTTTTAATAGTAACTAGTAGTATTGATCGATACACGCGTGCATCAACTTATGCAATTAGCCATGAGTCTCCACTTCATCTCCAGAAACTCAGGTGGGTATGATGCTCACAAGGAAAGTAATAGCATTGGTTCTACTTCATCCGAAACCCAATCGTGTGTTATCCAAGGAGACTTTGTGTTGCTCATAAGGAAAGTAATAGCATTAGTTTTACTTCATCTCCGAAACTCAATGCGTGTGTTATCCAAAGAGACTTTTCATGCGAACGAGGGGACTGCTCAGTGTATGTTGGGAGACTTTCAAGTTTAGTATAACACAATCAAGGATAATGCAATCAAGTATAAATGCTATCAAGTATAAAAAGTATAGCGTAGCATAAAAGTGTAAATGTTTTGAGTATTTGTATTTGTAAAAGCAAGTAGTTGAGCATGTATCTCCCCCAAAAGTAGTATAAAAACAATTGAAAGTGGGGCTATGGAACTCACCTGTTGCAATAGTTATGATGACAAAGGTGGATACACTGAAATGCGGCGCAATCTCTAAGCGCGACCTATTATGAATGATATGTTCTAATGTAAATCATGAAACAATGTCGTGCATGCAAACTCATATGATATCCATACCACTTGTGCATTTGAAAATAATGTTTGTCGTCGAAATATATGTTTATGACATCTCGTCATGTTATAAAATACTTTAAAAGTATTTGCGTTGAAACAATATCCTACGATAGTCGTTTAGTGATTTATCAAGAATTTATAACTTTTCGTCGCAAAATAATATAATTTGACAAGTCATGAAAGTGACTATATGGCCTCGAAAAGCTAGTCGTAAAATGGTGCACATCGAGTGTTAGGAAACAAACTCAATGGTTTTGGGAAGCTTGTATCATTATCTCAAAGTTTTAGCATTTAAGTTTTCATCATAGAGGTCTCGATCATGGAGAAAAATATAGGTAAAGTATGGTACTTGTGTCCAAAATATTGTTTAAGGGTGGTTTTCGGAAAAGTTTGAGTGACCGTATTTTACTCGTTACAACTCCGTTTGACGAACGGTTGGACATTTTGGAAAATATGCTAGGCGAACTTACTTTTACTAGAAGACATCACGTTATAAAAAGTATTACATCCTTGTTAAAAACGACCCTCAACATGGTTCTTCGTGGCGTAATATTTGTCTAATAGAAATATATTAGTTTTTCTTATATAATAAAGTTACGGCAACTTTGTTAAATCTCGTGTAATTTAATCGTTACAAGTCCGTTTTCTACGTTTTATATGTCCTCAGAATCGTAATAATATATACTAATATATTTTTGATAAGTCGACACAATTTATAACGCTTAAGACTCATTTTTGACTCGTAAAAAGTTGAGAATACATGCTGAATTTTCTGAAACAAATAATTTTCGTCGTCAAACTTCAAAATAGCATAACTTCTTCGTTATAACTCCGTTTTAACCCATTTAAGCGGCCACATTTTCATTTTAAAGTATATTTTCTAAATATCTAGCCCAAAAATTTTTGTAAACTGTCGAGATTTCCAGATTTCACAATTAAGATCAGACCACTATTTATTGTTGTCGAAATGGGTTTTTCTCACGCCAAACCTATTCTAACCAATTCAAAACAACTCCGAAGCTATTTTAATCCTACCATACACCTTCTTAGGGTGTCATGGGTTTCTAGGCATCACCGAAAGTGATATATTTCAAGGAGTAATTATAGGATAACATATATGAATTTATATAGTTTATAAACAATTTAAGTGGTATAGACATCATATAACTTGTATGTTTTACTCAAACATGATAATATGAACATAACATTAGTATGAAAGATGAAAATGAATATGAGATGCTTACTAGTTACTTGATGAGGTGAAGTGAACAAAGGTTAATCCTAAACACCCTAGGTTTTTATTTCAAAACCTTACTCAAGAGTGTAACTAGATTGTTAATTAACTTGACTTGAAAAAAATGGTGATCACCTTCTTGGTCCTATGGGTGGCCAGTTATGGAGAAGAGAGGAAGAGAGTACTTTGATCTTTACACTTTGGGATATTTAGTTGTATGTGTGTTTGTAATATAAAATGATATAAGTGTAAGATACATTAGATATTTTGTGAAGAATGAAATGACTCATCTTTGTATGTCGACACATACATTTAAACAAAAGACTAGATGCATTTTGATCATTTAAGCATGTAGGTAGAAGTAAAGGTGTAATTATTTAAGAATGATTAATAACTTGTGTATTTATTTGAGCTTTTAGGGCAGCGTTAGTAAACAAATAAATTTTAACGGAGCAAAATAAAATATGTTGAAGTCATAAAAATTATGAAAAATACATTTCTTACAAGAGCTGAGTGAAATAATAATTATCGTGTAGAATTTACGAAAACCGTCGTAATTATATAAATATAACAATTTATATACAAAATAAATTTAAAACACCGGTAAACTCATAATATTATTTTTATAATCTTAATATGAATATAAAATATATCGGATAATTTTGGAAGCGCCGATCAAATGTTCAAAATAATTAATTACGCGATAGTGTTTATTTAATAAGAATTTATGCTTAACGAAATGCAAAACCATGCATGAACTAATATGATGAATATTGAGTTTGAGAAATGACCGGAAATTGAGAATTGTGATATTCTTCCCATGTCACGAATCCGTCCTCGTGATCAATTAATGATAACTATAGTCGGATCCCGACGGGTTCTAAAATTCATGCTCGTATAGTCTAAATGATCATGTCAATGCTCATGCATATGGGCTCCTCAACCAACTAAGTACGTTCTCGTGATATCGTGAGCATTTCCCGTCCTGAATACATGCTCTCTTATGATTAGGCTTGATGAGGCAGGCTTTCCCATTCTCGAGCGAAACCCTCAAAAGATTTTTTTTAGGTAACCGATTTTTACTTAATCTCAACACTCATCAAACAAGAACTGTCATGAGATTAGGCTAAATCGGTTTGAGCAACAACTTGTTTCTAGCTTGATCTTTGCAACTCATCAAACAAGAACCGTCGCCGGACCAAACCGGAAACAAGTGGTTTGAAGAAAATCTTTTGAAAATTTGGCTCGATTACGGAATTGCTTACACATATGAGACTACTACTCCTTCATTGCATGATTCTTCCTGAATTAGACATAGGTGATCAGGCTATGTATAATTTAATAGTAACTATGCAATGTTGGGACAAATCGTCTCATATGATGTTTGGTGTTGAATCATAAGTCGCGTGTATAAGGAGTATGCACTTATAATGATATGATGAGATGCTATGATGATGCGGTTATAGTCTAGGGTCAATGATGCAACCTAGTTCTCTATAACCGATGCTTTGATACAATCGTCACACCCCAAATTACTGGCGGAATGGAATACCTTTGGGAGGATCATCATAGCATCAAAAAGAGTCGAATGACCGAGTGGTTTTGAAAATATCGTTTGATTTATTAAAACAATCAGAGTTTACAAAGTATAGGTCCCAAATGAAAATCAAATTGTGCGAAAATAAGTTTACACAAGCCAAACAATGTTTTAAAATGCATAAATCCCATATGTGAGCGTCGTCACCACGACTCCATGATGTGTCCAAATGCATGCCATGAAGTGAATGCCTTAGATACCCGAGATAAAACATGCTAAAAGTGTCAACACAATGGTTGAGTGAGTTCATAGAGTTTGGTTAACAAGTAAAGCTTTTAAAGAGCGTTCATGCAACAAGGGCAAAGTTTTTGGTCATTTAGAATAGTCCACAAAGCGGCATCGAATCCACTCAGTTCCAAGTTCCGCCCATACAAGACTTGCAGAACCGTGTGTACAATCCACTGCCAAAATATGTATAGTACGTCAATCATGTATGCATGTATCCTAGTAGTTAAAAGTATAAATGTTTTAGTATAAACTAGTATATTGATCGCATACACGTGCATCAACTTATGCAATTAGCCATGAGTCTCCACTCCATCTCCAGAAACCTCTGGTGGGTATGATGCTCACAAGGAAAGTAATAGCATTGGTTCTACTTCATCTCCGAAACCCAATGCGTGTGTTATCCAAGGAGACTTTGTGTTGCTCATAAGGAAAGTAATAGCATTAGTTTTACTTCATCTCCGAAACTCAATGCGTGTGTTATCCAAAGAGACTTTTCATGCGAACGAGGGGACTGCTCAGTGTATGTTGGGAGACTTTCAAGTTTAGTATAACACAATCAAGGATAATGCAATCAAGTATAAATGCTATCAAGTATAAAAAGTATAGCGTAGCATAAAAGTGTAAATGTTTTGAGTATTTGTATTTGTAAAAGCAAGTAGTTGAGCATGTATCTCCCCCAAAAGTAGTATAAAAACAATTGAAAGTGGGGCTATGGAACTCACCTGTTGCAATAGTTATGATGACAAAGGTGGATACACTGAAATGCGGGGCAATCTCTAAGCGCGACCTATTATGAATGATATGTTCTAATGTAAATCATGAAACAATGTCGTGCATACAACTCATATGATATCCTGCATTTTGAAAATAATGTTTGTCGTCGAAATATATGTTTATGACATCTCGTCATGTTATAAAATACTTTACAAGTATTTGCGTTGAAACAACATCCTACGATAGTCGTTTAGTGATTTATTAAGAATTTATAGCTTTTCATTTAAAATAATATAATTTGACAAGTCATGAAAGTGACTATATGGCCTCGAAAAGCTAGTCGTAAAATGGTGCACATCGAGTGTTAGGAAACAAACTCAATGGTTTTGGGAAGCTTGTATCATTATCTCAAAGTTTTAGCATTTAATTTTTCATCATAGAGGTCTTGATCATGGAGAAAAATATAGGTAAAGTATGGTGCTTGTGTCCAAAATATTGTTTAAGGGTGGTTTTCGGCAAAGTTTGAGTGACCGTATTTTACTTCGCACAACCTCGTTTGACTGAACGGTTGGACATTTTGGAAAATATGCTAGGCGAACTTACTTTTACTAGAAGACATCACGTTATAAAAAGTATTACATCCTTGTTAAAAACGACCCTCAACATGGTTCTTCGTGGCCGTAATATTTGTCTAATAGAAATATATTAGTTTTTCTTATATAATAAAGTTACGGCAACATTGTTAAATCGCGTGTAATTTAATCGTTACAAGTCCGTTTTCTACGTTTTATATGTCCTCGGAATCTTAAAAATATATACTAATATATTTTTGATAAGTCGACACAATTTATAACGCTTAAGACTCATTTTTGACTCGTAAAAAGTTGAGAATACATGCTGAATTTTCTGAAACAAATAATTTTCGTCGTCAAACTTCAAAATAGCATAACTTCTTCGTTATAACTCCGTTTTAACCCATTCAAGCGGCCACGTTTTCGTTTTAAAGTATATTTTCTAAATATCTAGCCCAAAAATTTTTGTAAACTGTCGAGATTTCCATATTTCACAATTAAGATCAGACCACTATTTATTGTTGTCGAAATGGGTTTTTCTCGCGCCAAACCTATTCTAACCAATTCAAAACAACTCCGAAGCTATTCTAATCCTACCATACACCTTCTTAGGGTGTCATGGGTTCCTAGGCATCACCAAAAGTGATATATTTCAAGGAGTAATTATAGGATAACATATATGAATTTATATAGTTTATAAACAATTTAAGTGGTATAGACATCATATAACTTGTATGTTTTACTCAAACATGATAATATGAACATAACATGAGTATGAAAGATGAAAATGAATATGAGATGCTTACTAGTTACTTGATGAGGTGAAGTGAACAAAGGTTAATCCTAAACACCCTAGGTTTTTATTTCAAAACCTTACTCAAGAGTGTAACTAGATTGTTAATTAACTTGACTTGAAAAAAATGGTGATCACCTTCTTGGTCCTATGGGTGGCCGGTTATGGAGAAGAGAGGAAGAGAGTACTTTGATCTTTACACTTTGTGATATTTAGTTGTATGTGTGTTTGTAATATAAAATGATATAAGTGTAAGATACATTAGATATTTTGTGAAGAATGAAATGACTCATCTTTGTATGTCGACACATACATTTAAACAAAAGACTAGATGCATTTTGATCATTTAAGCATGTGTAGATAGAAGTAAAGGTGTAATTATTTAAGAATGATTAATAACTTGTGTATTTATTTGAGCTTTTAGGACGGTTAGTAAACAATAAATTTTATGAACAAAATAAAATATGTTGAAGTCATAAAATTATGAAAAATACATTTCTTACAAGACGAGAGTGAAATAATAATATTGTAGAATTTAAAACCGTCAGTAATTATAAATATAACAATTTATATACAAAATAAATTTAAAACACTGGGTAAACTCATAATATTATTTTATAATCTTAATATGAATATAAAAATATATCGGGATAATTTTTGGAAGCGTCGGATCAAATGTTCAAAATAATTAATTACGCGATAGTGTTTATTTAATAAGAATTTATGCGTTTAACGTGAAATGCAAAACCATGCATGAACTAATATGATGAATATTGAGTTTGAGAAATGACCAAAAATTGAGAATTGTGACAGATCCTGAAATAATAAGCCATTTGACTTTTGCACTGTTAACATGTGGTCAATTCGAGTGCTTGGATGTTCACTTGAAGCAACTTCTTTCTGGTGTATATAAACGAACTTAGAGATGGTATTTTCTCGCTCTTTGTTAGAATGCTGAGAAATTTAGATAAAACATTCAATAATCTGATGTTATATTATGATATGGTTGCTGGAAGCTCAACGAAGGGTTTCAAGCTATTAGCTTTGATAGTATCTGCTAAGCAAAGATTTGGTGATGCTGAGAGCCTGAGACTATAGTTAACTTTTGTAGGTGCATATTTATTGCAAACTTTTTTTTGTCTCTTTTCACTTGATTGCTCAATAGAAGTGGTAATTTAGCATGTCGAATAGGGCCTGTTTAGAATGGGTAAATATTAATACCAGTCAAAATGGGCCTGGTCGGCCAACAAACGTTTACCTTTTCATTTTTCTTGAATCAATTATCTAATAATCTTACATAATATTTTTTCTTACATGAAGTTATTATAAGGGGTTATAGTTTCAACCCAATTCAATCCACTCTGATACTCCATATCTAACCAAGTATTTGAAGTTTACCAATCTTATCTGTTCGATAAAATGTAACCTGAATCGACCCATTTTTAGGTAATTGGGTATACTGTATTTGATTAATGAATTTTGTAATATGTTGTAGAGAGCATCATGGAGCCATACCATAGATACTTGCATACATATGTATCCATTCCAGGACCACATTTAGGTTATCTCTACAGTTCAAAATCTCTTTTCAATTATGGCTTATGGTTGTTAAAGAAGCTTTATAATACTCCTTGCATTCATCAGCTGATTTTGAGCTGAAAGAGAAAACAATTACTAGTTCACTTTTATAACAGCAACAAAATAAGGGGGTGTTTGGGAATGCTTGTTTGAATATGTTTAAATGACAAATCTATAAAAAAATGACATGCAAACAAATGCTTGTTTCATAATAGCTGCTTATTCACAAAAGTGTCCTTTTTGGTCGATTGGTCATGCAATGGTGTACATTTCGGGGGCATAATGATCGTTCATTAGATGCATCAAATGATGATATACGATGTGTGCACCACATATCATTTGAGGTACCTTAGTGCATCCGTTTGAGGCACTTTAGTGCATCAGTTTGTGACTAGAGTGTGAAGGACAATTGCGACTTGATGATGTAATGCTTCTGGCAACGGTTGGTATGATTTATCGACTAATGAACATTCTTTCTTGCAGTTCTGTCTCTATTTATGTTATGAATTGGAGTAATATGTTATCTAATATTTGCTAGCATGTTCCTTAATTAAAAGCATATTGTGTAAACTTCTACAGGACACAAGTGAGGAACTAAAAGAACAGTCGACTTTTCCTCAAACTCATTGAAGTTGTTTTACGGACGGGTAATCAAGTGAATGTTGGCACAAATCATGGTGTGGCTACAGCCTTTAAACTTTACACAGCTTTTAAACTTTTCCACATGGAAGTAAAAACATTTATGTGGTATTATTTCATGTTTTTAAGTACTTTTAGTTGTAGAAACAATTACTTTTGGTTTTATCAAGCTACGATGTAGCATATAAAATGTTGAGATTCGTACTTGAACTATATGTTACTTTTGTACGCACATGAAAATGAAATGCTACAGTGCTTATATAAAAATGATATTGTTGTTGATTGAATGATAATATAATGATGATTGGAATGATATATACGCATCCGTATTAATCAGAAACAAATGTATAAAAGAAAGGTGCACCAGTTTGAATAATAAAGGTGGATCAGTACTTTAAAAAAATAAGTGTTTCAATTTGTATGATGTAGAATTCATCTTGCAATATAAGTATTTAAAACTTAACTTTAAATATTGAAATAAAAAATGCTTTTGTTAAATTAAAAACACTTAAATGATTGTATAAGAATGATTGGAATGATATATCCGTCGTCATACAACAATAAATGTTTAAAGAAAAGGTGCATCTATATTAATAACAAAGGTGCATCATTGCTAAAAAAAAGTGCTCATTTGGGATAACGTATATTCATGGTGCTAATGATATAAATGAAAATTTTATTTACATATGTTTCATATTCCAAAAAAGAATAGAGAATAAGGAAAAGTATCAAACACAAAATATTATCAAATCAAATATACAAAAAACAACATTCTTGATAGCTTATTTGAGCAGCCTGAACTGAGCAGGTAGGTCTCTATTGAATATCATCAAGTACTCCATTTCACCTTATAAACATCAATTATCTCAATTGATTTTGGTTTCTTTCGCTTAGAAGAGTCACTCATTTCTCTACATATTTTTCTGGTGATAGCTCTGATCTCAACTGACACGTGTTCCGTTTATGAGAATGATCATAAGTCAAACTCCCCAGTCGCCTAAAACAAAAAAAGTAAGAATTGATAAGTTGGGCAAAAAAAGATGAAAACTGATTTAAGATTAGAGGTGGCAATCTTAATCTCATCATTTTTTTGCATCAATAAAACACTATTCTTACAACATCAGACCTATTCTAACAGCATCAGGCCTTTTGTTATCTATATAGAAAACAAGAAATAGTAACAATTGTTTAAAGGAAGATCTCAAAAATGATTGTTAGATTAATAATGAAACATTTGTACCAATTGGAACCATTTTTTTGCATTCAAGCATCTCATCATGAGCTTGAACTGTGTTTTTCTTGAGCTTGGGCTCCTGTTTACATTGGAAAAATAGAACTTTTAAGCATATCCTTTGGACCGTCGGTTATAAGTAAGCTTGTTATAAATCATAAAGGAATAGAATAACTTGGGCTCATGTTTTTTTTGTCTTCCCATACTAATAATACCTCCATACATAATTACTTGAATATAACACATCCATTATTGACCTTGCAAAATCACCAAAAAGTAACTATATGCGTATATAGATATGAAAATATATGTATCTAACTAGAAGGAAAAATTGCTAGAAAATCAATGTGCCTAAAACATTGAAATGGGGCAAATTTGAACCAATGACATAATTAGAATTTGCACACACGTTAAAGGAACAATTACATATATCATCTAGCACATATATACAACATATAATCAAGCGGATCAAAGTAGCGAAAGAGCACAACATTACCAAAACAATAAAAAAATCACAATCTTGCAAGTAATCTGAATACAAGTATTTAATTTTTTTGTCTGTGGTATGTTCCAACTTTAGGTGTTATAAGATACAAGTCATAACTTATTCAGGGTAAAATATAAATGCATCATACTAACTAATATAAGGCATCAGTTTATTACCAAGATAATCAATATCTACATAGCTTAAGAAATCAGTAAAATGTTTTATTGAAATCCTTCAACAAGAAAATAATAAAAAATTAGTGCATCACATTTCGAAACAATGTATCATACGTTATGAAAATATCGTCTACAAATTTTATTAAACACCTTGTGTGACGTTTTATAAACACGTTTCCAAGCTTTTTTTCCTCAAATTTGCTTAAAGTGATTAATCAATATAGTCCATCGATCACAAAATGATAAAATCGATACATCAAACATGATTACGAAAATAAAATAAAAAGCGAAATTAACACACATTAAACAATAATCGCATAAATAAACAATAAAAAACACATACAAGTAAACAATGAACAATTAGTGCATCACATTTACAAAATTTCTGTAAGACATTTTGTCAAACACCTTTTGTGCAGCTTTTGTAAACACCATTTTAAGACATTTCTCTACTCAAATTTGCTACAGTAACTAATCAATATAGTCCACCATATCACAAAATTCGTAAAATTGATGCATCAAACATGATTTCTGGAAAAAAAAAAAAAAAAAAAAAAAAAAAAACGACACTAACTCAAAATGAAAATTAATTGTCACGAATTAACAATAACAAACACATATACAATATGTTTATTTGATTTAAATAGCAACACGAGTAAAATTATAATCAAAATCAGATATAAAACTTACTCTATCTCCGATTTGAGCAATTACGACGCGATAATTAAGTAAATCTGAAAATAATATGTGTTTATTGTGTTCATTGGAGGGATATCGTGTATTTTTGATACAAAATCAAAATGGTAAAAATGAAGAAATCTGGATCGTATGTCTATGATTAGAGTAAAGAGAAAAGAAAAAAAAAATGAGGAAAAATAGACATTTTATATGATAAAGGTTAAAGTTTCATAAAATACCCGAGAAATAACAAAAGAGAGCAATGCACCTTGGAGTTAGCAGAAAAAAGGAGAGGAGGAGGGATGATCTAGCGGTTGAGATCACTTCTCTCACTTTTCTCTGAGATTCACTTTTAAATGATTCATATATATATATATATATATATATATATATATATATATAGAATCTAGTTCTAGTGAGAACTTTCTTAAAGTTATAAAAGTAGGAACCAATAAGATGGAGACAAGTGGCAATGGATTTAATTTACAAGAAAAAATAAATCAAAATGAATTCAAATTAATTTATATAGGATCAAGGGCATTTTGGTAAAGTGTATTTCTCAAAGATCCGGTATTCAATGACCGTTCTTCCTCTCCCAATATCTCACGACGTAGTCATGAATCAATCCGTAATTGTAGCCTACAATTCTAGTATAATGATTCAACCCCATTTTGAACTAATTATATTATTTTCCTATAATTCCCAAACAAAGGTTTCTAAACCCAAAACACTAACGAACCCATTTCATGGATTGTCCGGTTCCAAATCACCACGTTGATGATTATGTTGAAGGTACATAAATGCTTAAATTTATATATTTTTAATATTTAAGAATTTTATGTAACGAGGGTTGTTAAATTAGGATTATGTTGATAGTTGTGGATTATGTTTGGGGCAATTTTTTTGTAACAAAATGGGTTTTCAAGTTTTTAGTTTTAGACCAATATGCAAAAATCTCACCCAAAGTAGTATGTAACTAAAGTTGTTTTGTTACATTTTGCTATTCAATATTGTAACTAATGTTTTTGATACAAATGGCATTTACAATATTGTAACCAATTTCTTGATACAACCCAAACACCCGTTATTGGGTTTCAAGTTAATGTTTTTGCCATTTTGTATAATCAAATTGATTTTATCATAAAATTGGTATGCACATTTTGCAAGTTTCATTTAAGAAAATTTGGTAAGTTTTATCTGCACATTTGCAAATGATGGGTCATGTGTCATGTTATAAAAAAGAAATGAACTGACCAGCACCATACTTGATCACCATATTTCATTAAAAGGCTTATGTTGCAAGTTATGATTATGTTACATTAAGTATGTACTAGTTTTTAATAATTTACATAAGGTTTATGTTGCAAATATTTGTAAATTGATAAATGTTTCTATGCACCTCTTGTTGTTGTAGGCTAACCATTGTCCTCGAAATTCCTCATTGTAGGCGATCCATCAAC
>OU343218.1:93371439-93492017 GCA_910596185.1 Chrysanthemum makinoi | reverse complement strand
AATCAGGAATACTAGTACATGCTCGCTTAAGTTCCAGCCTAAGACGGAAAAACCTTCATTGGTACGATAGAGTTGGCAACAACAATTGATGACAGTGTTGATGGTGTAATTATCAAAAGTAACACCCAGGGAACATGATTGTTTGAAAATATCAAGTGAAGTCGAATAATGTTTCATTTTGGTAAGACTTTCTTGAGCTGATTAAACTGATCGATAATACCACAAGGGAGAGGCTGTTGCTTTGTCAATTTATCAAACAGACGTAACGCTTCACCTAAAGTGGCAGGCGCAGATTCAGATTCAGATTCAGGAGGAGCAGCATTTGAGCAAGAAGAATTCGACTGAATTAGGGAAGCTAGGAGTGTTTTGTGAGGACCTATTCCTATTCCTATACCTAATGAAAGAGGGTTAGGGTTTTTAATAAAATATCTGCTAGTACAATTACCTTTGATTTTGAGTTTGATGAAAGCATCAACAGCAGCTCTCTTTATGGGATTCATCATCACTTTACTCGCTCTCTGTGATTTTGCACGCAGCCTCTCATCACTCACTTACATCTTTTCTTTTTTGTTTGGTAAAGTCTTCTTTTATTGTTATACCCATCTAAAACATCATTTGTCATCCAATACAAAGGCTTAATTAAGGGTCTGTTTGGTTTTGTTAATTGGATATGGATATGGATACGGATACGGATATAGTTTTGGATTTGGATTTGGATTTAGATTTGGATTGAATTTGGGTTAAGTTTATAGAAAAAATTATGAAAGAAAAAATATATAAATGGTATGATATTATATTTTAAAAATATATAAAAAATTAAATATTTTTTCTTTTGTTATAAAATAAAGTCTAAATTATGTTTTAGATAAGAGAATAAAGCACGCTCTTTCTATAAAAATTAAAGGATGTTAGATTATTATTATTATTTTTTTTGTGAAATTGTTGATAAAAAATATTTGGCATTGAACCCAATCTGGAGCCCACCATTTTAGTACCAAACAACTTGTTGTGAGTGTGAAACTACACGCACAGTCATAATTAAAAAGATACTAAAAAAAAGCTTAAAAAGCGTAAAAAGTGTTTACATCCGTCAGATCTCCCATCAAACCAATCTCACAAATAATTAAAAGATACTAAAAGACGCTGTCTTATACATAACATGGCTAAATCACCAAACCAAAACGTTTAATCCCCTTTACCCCACAATCACTTTCCATCATTTTTATTCCGCATAAAACTCGCATCATCTCTTAATTCTCTCTCTAAAAGTTGAGGATATATAATTATTTTTTAATTCGTCATACACTTCGAGCCTTACAATATTATTCCCTTAGAGAACGATCTTCCCGATCTTACCTATACTATACCAGAAACGTTAGGTACACTACATAAAAGAATTGTAAAACTGCGGTGTTTCTAAAATCCGAGATCAGACGCTAAAACAAATGTAATATATATATATATATATATATATATATATATATATATATATATATATATATAATCTAGTTCTAGTGAGAACTTTCTTAAAGTTATAAAAGTAGGAACCAATAAGATGGAGACAAGTGGCAATGGATTTAATTTACAAGAAAAAATAAATCAAAATGAATTCAAATTAATTTATATAGGATCAAGGGCATTTTGGTAAAGTGTATTTCTTCAGCATCTGGTATTCAATGACCGGTTCTTCCTCTCCCAATATCTCACGCACGTAGTCATGAATCAATCCCGTAATTGTAGCTTCAGTTACAATTCTAGTATAATGATTCAACCCCATTTTGAACTAATTATATTATTTTCCTATAATTCCCAAACAAAGGTTTCTAAACCCAAAACACTAACGAACCCATTTCATGGATTGTCCGGTTCCAAATCACCACGTTGATGATTATGTTGAAGGTACATAAATGCTTAAATTTATATATTTTTTAATATTTAAGAATTTTATGTAACAGGGGTTGTTAGAATTAGGATTATGTTGATAGTTGTGGATTATGTTTGGGGCAATTTTTTTTGTATCAGCAAAATGGGTTTTCAAGTTTTTCGTTTTGCAGACCAATATGCAAAAAACTCACCGAAAGTAGTATGTAACTAAAGTTGTTTTGTTACATTTTTGCTTATTCAATATTGTAACTAATGTTTTTGATACAAATGGCATTTACAATATTGTAACCAATTTACTGATACAACTGACCCAAACACCAGTATTGGGTTTCAAGTTAATGTTTTTGCCATTTTGTATAATCAAATTGATTTTATCATAAAATTGGTATGCACATTTTGCAAGTTTCATTTAAGAAAATTTGCAAGTTTTGGTCTGCACATTTGCAAATGATGGGTCATGTGTCATGTTATAAAAGAAATGAAATCCGACCAAAGCACCATACTTGATCACCATATTTCATTTAAAAGGCTTATGTTGCAAGTTATGATTATGTTAACATTTAAGTATGTACTAGTTTTTTAATAATTTCTGTAACAGGTTTATGTTGCAAATATTTGTAAATTGATAAATGTTTCTATGCACCTCTTGTTGTTGTAGGCGAACCATTAAGTCCTCGAGAAATTCCTACTGCTAGGCGATCCATCAACTCCTCGTGAAATCCCTATTGGTGTAGGCGAACCATTAACTCCTCGGGCAATTCACATTGAGCAAGACACGTATGTTGAAGGTTATTATACACCTCCTGAGCATCAAGTTGGCACTTTTCAACCGACTCCTAAGGTAATAAATTTTGGATCCCCAAAGCTAATAATAAACCTGCGGAAGGGGCGGTATTTGATACTATTGAACTAGCTCTAACGGCCTACAAAAATTATGCAATAGAAGGTGGTTTTGAGGTTAGAAGGGGTGGGCAGAAAAACACAAATGATAAGAACGAAGATCCATCTCTTAAGTACTTTTATTGTGTTAGACAAGGTTTTAAACCCACACGTAAGCCCGGAGATTCTCAAACTAATAAGACACGGAATGCCAACCCTTTAGGTGTTACCAAGGTCATAAAAAGAAGTAAGCGTGCATCTTGTCGTTGTGGATGTACCGCCCAACTTAGACTTAAGAAGAGACCCGATGGCAAGTACTTTGTCACCAAGTTGATAGAAAAACATAACCACAACTTGGTATATGAAGACGATATCAAGTATCTTAGGGCATCTCGTAGACTAACTTTCTCTAAGCAACAACTCATAAATAAGCTTTCTAATGTGAATATAGGTCCGGTTAGGTCCTGGAAAGTTATGAAAGAGATGTACGGTGGATTTGAATATATTGGTGCAACAGATGTTGAATGCAAGAATTATAGGCGTGGTTTGAATGATTTTATTGGTGGTCGTGATGCCCAAATGGTCGTTGATATGCTGTTGAGTCGAAGAGTTCACGATTTCTCCGTTAAATACAAGTGGATGAAAAACTAAATCATTGGTTGGTCTGTTTTGGGCCGATGAACAAGCAAGCGTAATTACGCTTTGGTGACGTTGTGTCATTTGACGCTACATTTCGCTCAAACAGGTAACGTACTAACCTGTTATAAAATCACCTCAGTCATCTTTTTGTTTCACTATCTGTTGCTTATAGTCGTACTTTATGGATATGTACTTGTCCCAACGTCGGACACAAACACCAGTAAGTATTGTCAGCAAAGTAGTATGCATACCAATAGTATCGTTTCTCAATAATGGTGCATACATTTCGTATGCACATACTTTTGTATCACAACATGTACCAATTTTGGGTCTGCAGATTTGTATCAGTTCATGCTATATTTTTATGCCGATTATACATGCAAATAATCATTGATGCTACATTTTATGATGTCAGCAAAGTAGTATGCATACCTTAAAAATCGTTTCTCAATAATGGTGATCAAGTTAGTATGCACATACTTTTGTATCACAACATCCACCAATTTGATGTCCTGCGATTTGTATCAGTTGCACGTACCAATTTTTGGGTCTGCACATATTTTTTAGGCAGTGTTTGTTAGTTCAAAGTTTGTTATGTTGGCATGAATCAAGACGATAGTTTCAGTTTATAGAAAACACCTACTTGGGCACTTGGCCTTGCATTGTTGTGATTCACTTATAGATAAGTTCATATATGTCGTATTCAATGGTCCAAAAGGTGCACATTTGTGTGTAATCACACATGTTTTAACCGTTTGATGCATGGTTTTTCGAGACAAACGCCTCGCTTGATACTCATACCTGTTGATATTTAGCAAGTCTAATAAACTCACGATATTCAGACCTGATAATTATACTATTTTTTTGTTTTAGATATAAAGCAGTTTAGAACAATGTGGACGTTTAGTGTCTGCACATTTGCCAGTTTTGGTTCTGCAGTTTTGTATCAGTTCATGCTACCAAAAACGTATCAAATGGGACAGATATAACAAAACTTTTTGAATGTGTGTTTGTGCTAGATATAAAGCACCATGTTTACTTAAGATACAGTACAGTAACACATTAATACACATGTATATTCAACCTTACAGGTACAATATGGTTTTGGTACCTTTTATCGGTATTTGAACCATAAAGATGCATCATATTTGCTGCGGCTTTATTAGCAACCGAATCTGCAATAAAGTATACGTGGCTGTTAAAGAAGTTTAAAAAGGTTTTTGTAAAGGTACCAAAGGTTGTTGTTTACTTGATCAAGACCCGTCAATGAAGATCGCAATAGAGGAGATGTTACCTGATACGCGCCACCGTTTGTGTATGTGGCACATTATGCAGAAACTTACTACAAAGGTATGCTTTTTTATTAAACTTGATGTCATTTGAATTTTATTTTGAGTTAATAATAGCCATGCTTTCAATTATTTTTAAATTATGTGTAGGTCGGACACCTTGTGTAGTAACACTGATTTTAAAAGGCGTTTGTGTGACATTGTTTGGACGAACAAGATTGAACCGGATGTGTTTGATGAGCAAAGGGCACACAATAATTGAAGATTTTGATCTCGGTGAACACAAATGGTTGCCGCGACATGTTCGAAATGCGGTCTAAGTGGATACATGCCCTTCAGGAACGAACCATATGCGGGTTGATCGCACAACATCGCGGTCCAAAAGTGAGAATCACTTCTTTGGTCAGCTAACAAACCCACATTTGAGCTTGATCGAGTTTTTGAGTCATTTTGATACAGCGATGGACTCCCAAAGATACAAATATGGGAAGAATACCCACGACTCAAGGTACAAGACACGGATTTAAAACTAATTTGGAGGTTGAAAAGGAAGCTGCAAAGCTGTATACACACACACTCTGTTCTATGATGTTCAGGACGAGATATGGTCTTCACTTTATCATTGTTGTTCACTAAGTGTACAAGAAGATGATACATCGTACACTTACGTGATTAGTGATACTCGCGAGATTACAAAATCAACTGTGTATCCGTTGAAGTTAAATACAAGGTATATCTCTCCTTTACGATTTCTTAATGGGTTCGCGGGTCTGTTTCTTTTTATACAACTATTTTGAAGTAAACGGTTGTTTGTGCAAGTGTCCTTATATTCATATTTTTACATTATGTACCCATTGTTACTGCTACATTCATATCACGAATATTATAACCGTTTTTAATCAGCGTTTTGACACTTCTTCACCCCTTTGTAGGTTAAGTTAGTACCCTCGATTGTTCGGTCTATTGCAGTTGCTTAAAGTACGAGTGTTATGGTCTGTTGTGTCGACATATATTCTATGTTCTTAGGTTGTCGAAGGTGTACCATTTCCCAAGGAAATACTTATTGCGTAGATGGTCAAAGAATGCTTTGCCTAACAAGAGTGTCGTAGGCATGCAGAAGTGATTAAGTGCGAGCTAGCTCGTCTAATCCCGTAGAATTTTTTAACGGTGTCATTAGGGATATTTATGTTAGTGTTGAAGACTCGGTTACCCGTCTAGTTACTGACATCCAGAAGCTTGACATTTACAAGGATGACATTGCTGCATTATGTGAACAAGTCAAACTTGATATTCCTAACGCACCTGAAATGAATAAGAATGAATTGTATGCGGTTGCACTTGGTGTCAAGGAACCGGTCGAAATTAATATTATTGCACCCGAATGTCGTAACAAAGGATCCGTAACTTTGAAGAGGCATCAAACAACAGCCGAGATAGCCATGATTCAATCAAACAAACCTCCACGTCATTGCAGCTAGCTTTGTGACACTTATGGTTATCATGATTCTCGAAACTGTCCCAAAAAGAAAGCAGATTTGGATGCACAAATGTCCGATACAAACGACGTTTCAGAATAGATCTGTTATTTGTTTTTACCATATAAACAATTTTATTGCTTTTTTTACATTTTAGAACTTCTGGTTTCTAGATTATGTCTTATTTTTATGGAATTTAATAAATCAGTTGGTATGGAATGCACACTTTTAATTTTTCATTGGTTCTCATTATGTCCCATTTGACATAGGTGTTATCTAACTTGACGTGTGATACATTAATTTACTTTTTTCGCTAATGTATCATAATTTTCTCAGTAAGTGCAGATAAGCAATTCTTGTGTGTGTTTTTGCCTATATCAGTTTATCATTTGGTATATGGTGTTTTGGTTATATCAGTTTATCACTTTGTATTTGGTGTTTTGGTTTTTTCGGTCAAATAAATTGTACCACCAAATAGGATGTCTATATTGCTGTTTTTTACATTTCAATAATCAAATATATGTATTCCTCATCTTTCTATCAGGCACTGGTGTATTTCCCTTTTGAAACTTGGCATACTGTTATACAGCAAAAGGTGTATTTCCATACTCAAATCCTGGGTATGATTGGTTTTTTTTGTACCACCAAACTGTGTTTCAACAATGGTGCATACCATTTATATCATCAAAAATGGGTTCCATATTGGTAGCAACATCAATACTTCCAAAAAGTTGTATTCAATTGAAGGATAAAGCACCAAACACTTGAAACAGGTTACTTATAAAAGTATTAGTCAAGGGGATGATTGCATTTGGTCAGCCAATGTCATTGTTACTATGATAGACGTGAAAGATTAAACCGACACATTTGATCTGTTGATTAGCATCACTTGGCCGTTTTTATTTTTTGATTTGTGTCACCTTTTGGAATCAACATCATAACCAAACGTGGCATCGAATTGAAGTTAGCTAGATAATACTTACGGTCAAGAATCCATGTCCAATATTTATCACCCCTCTTCGCAAATCTTACAATAAGATAACAAAAAACAACCTTATGAGCCGTCAAAGTCATCACTTGCACCACTAAGCTAACAAAAAACAACCTTACCAATTTCATTTTTTTTTGTCAACTCATGTGTGGGTGAATTTTTAGAAGTAATTTTTTCAACCATCAAAATGCCCACGATGTCATTTTTTTTACCATAACATGCACCATATGTTTTTAACTATAAAATGGGTATTTTAAGCATACACAGACCCACCCGACCATTTTTTTGTATCATCACATACATTGGCATCATATGGTGCATACCTGTGATATACTTATACACTTTCACCCTTTCTTCATTCATTAGTAAACATTCATTAAAAAAAATAGACTAATTAACAAAACATTCATTAGTAGATAACTTAAAATACTTGTTCCACATTAGTTCAAACCTTACATAGACCAAAAACACGTGCGACTAGTTTTAGACCTACCAACAGAAACATTAAAAAGAACATACATCAAACACCTTAGCCAAACTAATTTTTTGATAACCAAAACCATCCAATCTGATAGTCAGCTAATTATTCAAAATAACATAAACCCATTGCCCCTACAGCATACGTGTAACACGAGAGTCTATTGTTTCAAATGCAGCTGCCTCTAACCTGTGTTTTTCTTCCAAAGGCAACATCCTGTACGCTTCACATTCTACTTCAAATGATGCTTTCTTCAGGTTTATATCTGACAACAGTATCTTCGCAGCATACATCCTACGAAGATCTTCCAGTTGCTTATTTTGCTCATTACTCTCTCTCCTTAAACCACAACGGTCATCAAATTCTCCTCCACCAACGTATGTCTCCATGTGCCTCATCGAAAAGATACGCACGATCCAGCGAAGTTTTTCTTCGTCATACATCCCAAACGTAACATCATTCTTGGAGCATTTCTCATTAAGCCTTTAGCCGGATGGTTCTCATATGCCAAGTAATCTTCAAACCGCGCGACCTGTCGCATTGATCCAGAAAACAATAAAAAACACTTTCTGAGTTTAATCTACCCGCTCATCAGATGACACAACTAACTTTTTTTTAATAAAAACACGTACCAGAAACTCCACTTGATCACCGTATCTCTTTGATGCATCTGTTACTGATGTTTCCATGTTATCCAAAATATGCACCTCCTTGAAGTAATGGGAAAAACACCTATCACATATAAAGGAATGTTACAAAATTTTACCAACTTTAAAATTGTGTACCATTTTTCGCATACTTAATGTTTAAAACTGGAATATTACCAACTTCACTATAGCTAAGCTCCCATACGCTGTCTTGTTTAAAACCCTGCACATACTTGCAATGAATTTATCTGACGACCCCTTAACATCCAATTCTTTGTCCCGCGGGTCCTTGACATCCCATTCGTGTTGTTTATATGTACATTTTTTTTATCAAAATTTGAGAAAGAATATATTTACCATACTACTTAATTAACAACACTACAAACACTTAATTAACCATGTTTCAAACACGCATCTGAAACATAACTGAGGATCATGTTTTCCTTTCACTAAACCAAAACCAAATAGTGTGCTATATAATTCCTTATAGTTTATAGTTTTTTTAAATGATACAAAAAAACATCAACTTACTATAATACATACCATCATTGATGTATCGCAGAAAACCTTTCTAACTTTTTTCCTTGGATCACGATAATACTCAGCATTGTTGAGGACCTTCGTGAATATGTCTGACCTCACTTGCTATCTGTATCCCCGGGAACAAGCTTTCCAAAACAATCCTTGGTGCACTGGCATAAGTAGTCTCAAACAGGATGTCCCTATAAAACAAATAACAATGAATCACCAGCTTTTTTATTAAACTATATGTAATAACATGTTCTTAACTATACACATATACTTACGTCTCTTCAAAGCGACCACTGAACAAACAGTCAGATGCTCGCTTCTCATGCATCAAAACGCCATCAATTAATGATACTTCTCTAACTACAAACGAGGAACGTAACACTTCTGTTGGTTTTGTTGTACGTTTTGGTCTTCTACGTTCATCAATCAGGTAAACGGTCTGTATTGGTCTTGCATAAGAAATTTCATATTTTTCCAAGGCACTTGAATGCATATCAGTAACTGTCCCACTAACACAACCATTGCCCACTACATCACATCCATCTACCACCACCTTCGATTGTTCAGGAGTTTTAAACCCATCCCCATTTGTTTGGTCCTGTGACTTATACAGCGGTGGTAACTCCATCATCCTATGCGCTTGATCCATTGAATTGTCCCACATTGACACACCAACAGTTTTACCTTGAGTGGATGGTGGTTGTGTTAAATTCAAATCGAACTCTAACACCTTCCCTTTTTCACCTATTGTCCGTTTACCTTGCTTTGTTCTACCTAATTCCACCTCTTCACTATACGCTGCATATGCAGATGGTGTCCCGTAAAACTGAGTAAAAGGGAATGGTTCTTCATTTTGGTTAAAATTCCATTGTGTGTTTTCATCTTTTTCTGGTGTCAACCAGTCATCAACATTCGGGACCTCATTGTCTTCCTCTGTCGGATATGCGCTTTCATTTGATGGCTTACTGTACACGCGTGATCCAAAGTACAACTCCCTTAGCTCATTCAGCTGAAGTAAATCCTCATCATATGGGTCTTTTTCCAACGCACCATCCAACTCCTCATCAGCCGCCTCCAATAGTTCACCCGCCTTTTTAAGTTTAGAAGCTATGCTCCTTTTAACCACCTGTTATACAAAATAGTTAAACGATACATTAGAACAAAATACGTACCACGTCTCATTCAAATAACGCATTCGCTTAGGAAACTATCCTTTCACGTACCAATACGTATCATGTAGCAATGTTTATTTGTACTTAACATCTCTTATACGCTTTGAGACAAATACTAAACACTGAGATGTACCAATGGGTATCAATAGGATCACACATAAATTAGTCGTGAAGATAACATGATGTTTTAGCCACCTAATCTATACTCACCACGATCAGTTGTGATACAAAAGTAATAAGTCGGTCATATATAACGTGTCACATGTACCAGTTATACGATATGTGTTTCTCAGTTACATAAATAATAAATATGCCGGCGGTGCTCTGTTACTTGGGTACATTTTTTTGTATCAGCAACTTGGGCCTTTCCATGTTTTGTTTTTTTCATTTGTATCAACAAGATTAGTATATCAGCAAATTGTATGCAAAACATATAGCGGGTCAGATACAATGGGTCAAGTTGTATAAAAAAGAAACATAGTAACAAAACACAATACATAATGGTTCATATATAATTGGTCAAGTTGTATAATGGTTCTAAACATACATCACCGAAATCAGCAAAATTCTTTTTTTATACTTATATTTTATTATATTTGTATGTAACATACAAAACTGTTTTACGAGTACCTCAACATTTGTTTCACTGAATCGTTCCTCCTCAAGCTTGTTCAGCATGTCAGTTGTCCACTTGTTTACAAAAGGCACGTCAAGTTCATCCTCATCTGTCCTTCCTTGTAGTGAGACAGCATACAAAATCTACAGGTATTTAAACAATTTATCAGTAATTAAAAAAACATTACTTAACAACACTAATTTTACCTATAGGTCGTAATAAATAACATACCAACAAAATTATTACTGGACCCGTGTATTGTGAATGTCTGACCCAACTCTTTTTGGTCCTCACCAGGCACTCAAGAATGAAAGTGCACCAGTCAAACTGAGGAATAGCATCGACGTCATCGATGCAATGTAGGAACCTTAAATTACAAGTAGCATTCTTGTTTGCTTCTCCAATTGATGTCAAGTACAGAACCAAGAAATTTATCTTGAACCATCTTCCACCCTCCGTTTGTCTACTTATTAGTTGCTCTAGCGGACCATGGTAATACCTAGGTTTCTTTCCAAATTGATTCTTCCATTCAACAACCAGCGGGTGTCGGAAATCCGCTTCGTCCCGTGCTTCAACATAAACACTACCCATGGGTACACCAAGTACATCCTTAATTGTATCCCTTGTGACCGCAATCGACTTACTATCCACACTCAATACACACCTTTCTTCATCAAAGTTATCGAGTAACCAATAACTTAGCCGTGAGGGTACATCCTTTATCTTAAAGTCAAGCACCGATCCGAAACCCATATCCATGACATCTATCCTCTGTTGTGGTGACAGTTTTGGTAACAACCTATGCAATGACCACAACGAGACCCTGGCATATAACCTCCCAACATCTACTCCCTTAAACGACACATCGATTTTCTCTGTCTTCTTATGTACCAGCACCTTCCGCTTCCGCTTTGTTATCTTCCCTAAACCCTCATCACCATTTTTCTCCTTCTCACTTTCTATCCCAACAACCACATCTTTATTACCCTTTTTTTTATTGACCACCAACCTACGCTTGTGACTATTATTCTTTACCAGACCCTCGTTAAAAACAGTTCCCTCAGCAACATTTTCATCCACAATAACTTCTTTTTTCCCTTTTTTATAATTCAAAACTAACTTACGTTTCTTATTTTGTTTCTTCACAGAACCATCTGCACAAATTTTGTTTTCTTTGACACAATATAGTATTTACTTTTCTTTCGCCCGTCCTTCTTGCCAACATCCCTATCAGTACCCTTTCCACCTTGTTCTGTCTCATGTACCTTGTTCTGTTTACCTTGTTCTGTCTCATGTACAATCGAATCTACATGTTTAACAATAGAACACCACAGTCAAAAATAGTTCAACGATACATTAGAACAATAGAAGTACCACGTACCATTAAAATAACGTATTCCATTGTGAAAATATAGGTATCTTGTACCAACACGTATCACGTACTACAATGAACCAATGTTTTTTTGTCAATCGAATACATATACATTGGTAGATTCAAAGTGGTTAGTAGGCTGTGTACTGATTAGTACCATTGTTTTTTTAGTATATAAAAAAAAGTAACTATGATTGGCTATAGTTAACTATGTAATGTACCAATAGGTATCAATTGGGTCAACCACAAGTTGGTCGGGGGATATTCGTATGTTTTTAGTCCACTAATTTTATATCAGCAAATTGGGTTGTCCAGTTTTGTTTTTTCCAATTAAATTAACAAAATGGTTCTTTGACCAACATAAATACCACACTAGTTACATACGCGCACTCTTTGGTACAAAATCACCATATCATCACCAACTCAAACATTCAATAAACAGTTCAGAGGTTTAAAAATGTAGAATATACCTGGTACATCAGTTTCAGTTTATGTCCGGTTAAAGGTCAATAACCCTTCGATCTCAACATTTTTCAATCATATCCGACAACCTACCACTTCTTCTTACTGAAAAAAAAATGCAAATGATTATGGTAATCACTAATTAAAGTTTAAATTACATCATAAAACATATAACAAAACATGTGTATGCATCACTTACAGAAAACAATCGGTATTGATCTGGAGCTTATTTCGTCTTTTTGGCTTTCCATCTCTTTCTAAAGCGCCTAATTTATAATCACATGGTACATTCATAAAATCCCCCAATTGTAGCAATGTAATCGAATCCCCCAATTGTAGCTAGGGTTTTAGTTGGGGATGATATGGTGATTTTGTTTTGAAAAGACTTGATTTCAGGAAAAAATGTAACTGAAGTTTTTAATTTTCGTTCTCTCTCTTTAAAACTTAAATTTAACCCGGCAATATTCTATTTTATTGTGTTTACATAAACCCCTATAAAAAATGTTAATTACACAAATGCCATCCATAAATACATAATCTCATCTACCACCACTCAAAGTGATCCAACGGTGCACATTAGTTCTTACTTTTATAACTTTAAGGTATTTCTTACAATAACCCTCCCATATATATATATATATATATATATATAGGGAAGGGTTCTTTTCAGAACCAAGAAAAGGTCGAGAACTGCGAGAACCAGCATCAACCAATCAGATTTTTTTGGATATTCAATTTTATTATTTAATTCAAAAGGGCATAATAGTAAAAGTACATTTTTTATTTTCTTTTTGATTTTTTTAATAAAATTTTTAGTTCTTAAATTTTAGGATTTTTTTTTTTTTTTTTTTTTTGGAAAAATATTTTTTCATGATTTCAAAAAATAAGATGCATATGTGTTTTTCTCATATAAGTCAAGGTGCACATGTGTTTTTTTAAATAGTATTCAATTGCTTAAACCACTTAAATTTTTGAATAGTTTTTTTTTCAACATTTATGTTTTTTAAAAGTATGGTGCGTATGTGTTTCACTTAAGAAGATAATTGCACATATGTTTTAGCGTACAATTCTTTAATATTCAAAAACTGAAATTCAATACCATAAACATTATACATATGTCTAAAAAAATGCAAGTACAATATATCGATTATACATGTGTGCACTAATAATAATTAACACAATAAGAGACTCTCGTGATCTTTGTATGTACATGTATTCGCATTCGTCAATGTGCACATGTGTCTTTACATCTTTATCACAATCAAATTATCTTTAGAAGGTATATGTTTGCTGAAGACACGTGTGCACTTCCTATATTGGTCATTATCCTCATCTTTATCAAACATATTCAATACCTGAAAACATAAAAAATTGTTATTTATATCAGAGTAAACTACACCATTCGTCCTTGTGGTATACGTTGACCATCAAGTTTCGTCCTTTGACCAAAAAAATTGCATCGTTGGTCCTTAACTGCGAAACGTTAGTCATCGTTGGTCCCTCACCCTAACCGGTTGGACTAACGGGCGTTAAGCCTTGTTAAGTGGAGGGTATTTTTGTCTTTTCCCACCCATTTTTCTGCTTCTCTCTCTTTCTTTTTTCTTCTCCCCCATTTTTCTGCTTCTCTCTCTATAACATTTACTATTTCTTTCTTTAACAAAACATCAAGATCAACCTAACACACTTTCTTCAACATCATTTTCTTTCATTATTTACATCTTTATATTATCAAAACATCATAACAAACTACCATCTTTTTATCCCATCTATGCAGCTCCCCATCTTACTGTGTCAATCCTATAAGTCTATAACTAAGAAAAAAAACGCACACTGAACACTCTCATATCACAAAACATTCCTCTCATCTTCCATCACCACCACAACCAAAACTCCCGCCACCATCGGAACCTCCATCACCGGACTTCATCACGACCAGACCTTACCACATCCGAGAAGACCACCGAGACAAACGCCCACCAAAAGGTTTCTTAAAGTTTTGAGGTATTTTTTTAGTTATTTGATAGATCTGTGACTATTAATAAGGTTTTGAAGTTTTTTGTTCATATATTTTTACATCTTATTTGCAGATCGGAGTTTTTAGAAAAAAAAAAATTATGTCTTTTTTTGTTACAGCCGCCTCTCCGCAGCCAATGCGGTCTCGCCGGAAGTTTTTTGTTCATATGTTTTTAAGGTATCAAGACACACGAGTTTTGTTTCTTACAACACATGAACAAACTTATCTTAGTAACATTCAAGAGAAGCAGCCATTCATAAGCATGAAGCTAACTATTTTTTTTGGATAGATGACCAAAAAAGGCTAAGGTCAAGATTCTTCGCATCTTCCAACACTTCTTGGCGCTTTTTAGCCCTCCAGGGAGGAAGAGCGTTTTCGTCCTTGTGAATCCCGTCCTGTGACACAACAACAAAGAGCATATTTAATTCATTCCGAATAAAACGTACAAAGATTGATTAATTTTGCAGGAAATATACATAGTAGACATGACAAAGCTCACCTTCCCTAGTATCTTCTTCAATTCAGAGGGGCCATTCCAATGCCTCCTTCTTGGTGCTCGCACTTTACACGGACATCTGTGATTCAAGCCTTTTTTGTTCTTTGAATAAATTTTTATCCAGTTTTTTAAAGGTGAAGAGGATGTGATATTTGGGTTTCGGTTTTCCAAAGATTGGCGATGTGATATGAAGATAGGGGATGTAGTATTTGGATAAAGATGTGATATGAAAATGAGCTTCTTTTTTTTTTGGATTATTTGTAGTGCTAAGCTGGTGTTGATGATGATAATGGTGAGAAAAGACAAAAATACCCTCCACTTAACAAGGCTTAACGCCCGTTAGTCCAACCAGTTAGGGTGAGGGACCAACGATGACTAACGTTTCGCAGTTAAGGACCAACGATGCAATTTTTTTGGTCAAAGGACGAAACGTGATGGTCAACGTATACCACAAGGACGAATGGTGTAGTTTACTCTTTATATCATAAACGACTAGCAAACATATATGAAAAATCTAAACAACTAAGAGACGAATTTTTCAATCATAACAACTAACATAATACAAATGCACAATCATTGTCTATATCATATAAATGACACAAGTGCACTTTCAATACATTTAAAACTCCGAAAACTATAAAAACATATATGCACGGAAGACATCAAATTCACCACAAACTGTAAAAACACATATGCGCTCTCAATAACACATATGCAAAATTTGCTAATTTAGTGTACCAACACATCACTCTCAAACCAAATATCATACTAATTTACTATATCTACAATATCAATGTTTTGTCTTTAGGTTCCACATCAAACAAAATATATTACGAACACCAATGTTTTGTCTTTAGGTTCCACATCAAGTGGCAACATCAATGTTTTTTCCTTAGGTTCCACATCAAACAAATATATTACGAACACCAGTTTATAACTTTGTATTTTTTAGATCTAATTTACTTTTAAAATACATATACACTTACATATTTTAAAAGTGGCAACATCAGCCTATATATTACGAACACCAGCCTATATACTATCAAGTGGCAACATCAATGTTTTGTCTTTAGGTTTCACATCAAACAAATATATTACGAACACCAGTTTATAACTTTGTATTTTTTAGATCTAATTTACTTTTAAAATACATATGCACACTTACATATTTGTTTCTTGTATTGGTCATACATATGAAAAAACCATACAGATTGCCACTATACCTTTTTAAGAAATTCGTTTGGCCACGACGCTGTCGCTGCTAATGGATGCTTCCTTTGTTGTGGCATATGAAAAACCAGTGCCAGCAGGCATATCAATGAAAATAACACTAGCCATCTACATAAATATATAACAAGTTGTTATCATTTTCTATTACTGTGTCATGATTTTAAGTATACAAGTATTATAATTATTTATAGAATGAATGTGAGAAACCTTTGTCCATGAGTTTGGATTCAGTTTCAATGTGGTGTCTTCAAAAGCATTTCCAAAGTTGAAATTAAGTGGACCTACACCAAATCAGTGAATTTTCTAATATATACAGTAAAGGACCTACACCAAATCAGTGAATTTTCTAGTATTATAATTATTTATAGAATGATTTGATGAAAGATATATATGAAGTCACAAAAGAAATAGGACCGATTTGATGAAAGATGGAATAGACAGCGGAAGCGCCAGGACCACCAGTGAGATAAAATATGAGAGGATCTACATCTGGATTACCTTCCGATTCAACGAAATAGTAAATCATAATCCGCAAATCAATATGAAAATTCCTACCCGATTAAAAACTAGATATTTGTTTACTGAAAACACAACTCATAACCGTACCTATTTATACCACGGGCCTCCATCTTTTTCACCTATTGAGTAGTTCATTCCAGCCAATAAATCAAGGAAAGATTCAAATATGATGTTTACGGGAGGACGATTTTTGGATCTGTGGATGGTAGTGGGCTGTCGTAGGTTAAAAGATGGGAAAATATGAAGAAAGTAAGCATGTGATGGATCTGATTCGAAAAGATTAGGGATAACATCATCCGGGTTTTATGCTTGTCATTTTGAGTATGGAAGAATCACAGGAGAAAACTAATAGATGAGATGGGCTTCCGCCAGGAAGCATTGACGAATGGGCAGCTTTTAGGGATCAGTTCGAGGCTCGCTTCTCCCTGCACAAAGCTTGTGTCAAGGACCCTACAGAGATCGCCAAGATAGTGAGAAAGGCTAATGAAACGCTGCCGGAGTTCAAAGAAAGGTGGACCACTGAGACAGGATTCATACAGGGGGCTCCGGAGATCATGAGGATCTCCTCATTCATGAACGGGTGCAAGTGCCCCGAGCTGGCAAGCGGTTCGCCGGCTGATAAGATCCCTAAGACTGTGGAGGAGATGATGATTAGGGTCGACGACTTCGTAAGGTCGGAAGAAGCTTTCGCCAGCACCGAATTGCCTCGGGGAGAACACTATGATATAACCAGAAAAGCCTCGACGGGACCCTTCCGAAAGGACGAAAGGGTCGTCAGGAATCACTACGGAGGAGATAAGAGGAATGAAGGACGGCATGCGTACTCAGGAAGAGACCGTGGAAGTTCACACCGCCATGGTGACAGGTCGGCTCCTTATGTGCCCCATCGCGGTGACCACCAGAACCGAGGCAACCCACGCCTAACCCTAGATTCCCTTATAAAACCACCAAAGGAAATCTTAGCTATCGAGCACCAGCTGCGCCTACCCCACCAAAGCCGATGCGTGATCCCCACGCAAGGAGAATCAAGATAAGTACTGCGATTATCATGGAGAAAAGGGGCACTATACAAATGATTGCTATCAGCTCAAAAGACAGTTAGAGATAGCGTTGGAGTCAGGGAAGCTAAATCACCTGGTCAGGGATCTCAGGCAGAAGGGAAGGAAAGAACCCCCAAGGAATGACGCAGGAGCTAAAGACAAGGTCATCAACATGATCCGAACCTGGCCCGAACGAAGGAAAAGGAAGTCATCGGAACAAGAGGAAAGATGGATGAATGTACCTATAACGTTCCCTCCTCTCCCCGACGGTGACGTGTCGGATGATCCTCTCATAGTTGAAGCCACGATGGAAGGATACTTAGTAAGGAGAGTCTTCGTAGATGAAGGAGCTTCGGTGGAGGTAATGTTCGAGCACTGCTTCAACAACCTGCCTCATGAGATAAGGAATCGAATGAAGCGGAACACTGACGATGACTGGGGTTTGCGGGCTGCGTAACGCCCAGGAAAAATCGAATTAGATGTATCATTCGAGACGAGGGTTGTACAGGAAGGTCGGGGATGAAGTTCACATTATTCGAGCACCGTCACCATATAATGTCATCTTAGGAAGGACCGGATTAAAGATCCTGCGAGCCATACCTTCCACGGTCCATTCCATGATGAAGTTCCCAACCCCTCGAGGAATTGCCACGTTGGTCACTCGTTCCGTCATCATTTCGGAATGTAGGAGGTTGGAAAAATTACAGACCATCGTTCCGGAGCAAGACAAGGAAGAAAGAGGCACAGGAGAGGTGGGTTTAACGGAGGAAGTGGCTATCAACCCTGCCTTTCCCGAACAAGCTGTGACGATAGGAGGTGCACTGTCCGCTGAGGGCAAACGACGCCTCAAAGAGCTTTTACAAAGGAACATCGACATATTCGCATGGGAACCGGCGGATATGACTGGAGTCCCTAGAGGAATCATAGAGCATACCACGAATGCCAACCCTTCAATAGACCGGTATGTCAAAAAGCGCCGAATGTTGGCTGCGGATCGAGTCGAGGCGTCACAAAGGAGGTAGAAGAATGGATCAAGGCCGGCATAGTCAGGCCGGTAAAATACCCCACCTGGATATCCAACCCGTTCGGTGAAGAAGTGCGATGGAAGCTGGCGTATGTGCATTGACTTCAAGAACATCAACTCCGCCTGTCCCAAAGATTACTACCCCTGCCGGAGATCGACGGAAGATCGAGTCGGTCATGGGGTATAAATACAAATGTTTCTTGGATGCTTACAAAGGGTATCACCAGGTACAAATGGCAAGAGAGGACGAAGAAAAAACAGGTTCTACAGAGCAAGGAACCTACTGTTACACCAAGATGCCATTCGGTCTGAAGAATGCCGGAGCCACCTATCAACGGATGATAGACTCCGCTTTTCAATCACAGATAGGGAGGAACCTAGAAGCATATGTGGACGACATGGTCATCAAAAGCAAGGAAGAGCGGGGAATGCTAGCGGACATAGCGGAGACATTCGACAACCTCCGGAAGATCAACATGAAGTTGAATCCTAAAAAATGCTCTTTTGGAATGGAGGAAGGAAAATTCCTAGGGTATATGGTAACTTCAGAAGGAATTCGAGCAAACCCAAAGAAGACGAAGGCAATAATGGACATGCAATCGCCAAGGACCCTGAAGGAAATGCAGAGCCTCAGCGGCAAATTGGCGGCGCTTAATCGTTTCTTGGCTCGTTCGGCCGAAAGATCCTTACCGTTTTTCGAAACACTCAAAAGCATCACCAAGGAGAATAAGGAGGAGTACCGGTGGACGGAAGAGGCAGAATCGGCGTTCCAAGAGATGAAAAAGTTGATAACAGACCTTCCCTCACTAACAACGCCGTTGGCAAAAGAAACACATGACGTATACCTAGCAGCGCGGAAGAAGCAAATCGGCAGCGGTTCTCCTCACGGAAAGGAAGGGAAGGCAGTTACCAGTTCGTTATGTGAGTCGAACACTCAACGAAGCCGAGAAGAACTATGCCCCGATTGAAAAACTGGCATTATGTCTGTTACACATGTCAAGAAGGCTCCGGAGATACTTCGAAGCACACCCTATAAAGGTGATCACGGACCAACCGATAAAGCAGGTCCTCAATAAGCCGGAAGCGTCCGGGAAGTTAGCTAAGTACTCGGTGGAGTTGGGTGCATACAACATAACCTACGAACCCCGGAACGCAATCAAAGGTCAAGTGTTAGCAGACTTCCTGTCGGAAGCCCCCATCGGAGAAAACAATGAGAAGTACTTCAACCAACCCACGCCGAAGAAGAAGGAGGAGGGGAAATGGCTTTTATACACGGACGGAGCATCCAATAACAAAGGCTCGGGGCGGGTCTCGTGCTAATCAATCCAGAGGGAATGGAATTCACTTATGCCATCCGACTTGAGTTCGACGGCACTAATAACGGCCGAATACGAAGCCCTACTGGCAGGGTTAAGGATGGCGGAGAGTATGCAGGTTCGTAGCCTTGAGGTCTGGGTGGACTCTAAGTTGGTGGCTAACCAGATAAATGGAGATTATTTGGCAAGCCATGAAAGTATGATCAAGTACCTAGCGAAGGCAAAGGAGTACATAGCTAGTTTTGAGAACTTCACCATCCGAAACATCCCTAGAGGTCAATCAAAGGCGATGTTCTTAGTAAACTGGTCACGGTCGCTTTTGACCACTTGACGAAGGAAGTACTGGTGGAGGTGCTAAGGGAAAGATCGACAGAAAGCAAAGAAGTTAACAATGTTGTTGAAGAGGAAGGAGACAACTGGATGACCCCCATCATTCGGTGTCTCGAGGAAGGAATTTGGCGGAAGACCTAATGAAGCCCGAACCTGAGGATGAAAATCAGTCAATATGTCATGGAAGAGGGCATACTCTACAAGAAAGCCTATTTAGTACCTATGATGAGGTGCGTGGGTCCCCTACAAGCAAACTACGTTATAAGAGAGATACACATGGGAGCCTGTGGTATGCATTCCGGTCCTCGATCGGTGGTGGCAAAGGCCATGCGGCAAGGATACTCTTGGCCTACAATGCACCGGGATGCTAGAAACGAGATAATCAAGTGTGACTCCTGCCAGATCCACTCCCCGATACCACAGCTTCCAAAACCAAAGCCGACGCCCATCATGGCTCCATGGCCCTTCTATCAATGGGGTATGGACATAGTAGGACCTCTACCACGGCGGCCGGAAGGTCAAGTTCCTCTTGGTCGCAATCGACTATTTCACCAAGTGGACAGAAGCCAAGCGGCCGGCAAAGATCATAGGGAAGGATGTCACGAAGTTTGTGTGGGATAACATAGTGTGCCGCTTCGGTCTCCCCGCCGTCATCGTCACAGACAATGCTAAGCAATTCGTAGACAACCCCTTCAAAAGCTGGTGCGAAAAGCTCAACATCAAGCAGGTTAATACAGCCGTGGCCCATCCATAGGCCAACGGACTGGTAGAAAGGGCCAACAAGAGCTTGATGGAGGGAATCAAAACAAGGTTGGGGCGCGCAAGAGCCGGATGGGTAGACGAACTGCCGAACGTCCTTTGGGCACACAGGACTTCCATCAAGACTAGTAACGGGGAGACCCCCTTCAGCCTCACTTATGGAAGCGAAGCGGTCATACCGGCAGAAATAGGCATGCCAACGTACAGAGTAAGGCGGATAAGAGAAGGGATGGAGGAGGAAGATTCCCACGAACGGAGACCAAAACGAAGAAGATATCCGTCTCAACCTTGACTTGCTACAAGAACGGAGAGAAGAGGCCACTGTGATGGAAGCCCGATACAAAACGAAACTGGAAAAATACTACAACCGGAAGGCACGCCTGGTTTCTTTCAAACTGGGGGAATTCGTGTATCGAAAAAACGAAGCCAGCAGAGCCGAAGATCAAGGCAAATTAGGACCCAAGTGGGAAGGCCCCTATCGGATCAAAGAGGCAAATCTCAACGGCTCGTACAAGTTGGAAACTTTGGACGAAGAGGAAGTACCCGGAAATGGCACCCATGAATCTGAAGAAATGTTTTCTTTGAATTAAAAAAAAAAATGCATTGTAAGCCTACGGGCATGAACTACTTTGTTCTCACTAAGTAATGATATATATTCCCCTACCTACGACGGAGGAGGAAAATTTTCCGCAACCATATCTCATGCGTAAGGGGCGGACCGGCGGAGATTAGCTACCTCCGACCGCGCATCCGAAACCCCTCAATCAAACTTAATTTACCCCCGTAAGTGCAATGACACTAGGGAAGGCCACATACCATTCGGTGGCGACATACCCCCGAATAATGCTAAGACATTAAGGGACGAGCTGAGGCATATATGCCCGAACAGCACGCAGATACCCCGTAGGCGTGACGACGCCAGGGATGAGCCACCAGGTAGATTTACCAACAGGCGAAACATTACCCCCAAAAGTGCTAAGTCACTAGGGAAGGCCGGGGTATATTTACTTACGGGCATAATTTACCCCCGGAAAGTGCCAAGTCACTAAGAAAGACCGGGGTACATTCACTCACGGACTCAATTCAATGCCGAAAGTGCCAAGTCACTAGCAAAAATATAAAGTACACACAAACATACACGGATAGATAACCAAAATTGGTCGTCCGAATAATATTACGAAAGTGCATGGATAAATTGTTTAATTACATGTCACGAAGGACTGTTCGGAAATACGAACGGCCAAAATTACATTGCAAAGACGCAAGAATAAATGATTCAAATTACAACCTCGTGCACGGAGGCCCACCAAAGTCTACAAACAAAACATTATCAACATTGAAAAGTCTACAAAGCAAGGTAGCACTAAGATCCTCCTGGAAGTTCCAGCTCCGGGGGTGGCCCCGGTTCCCTCGGGAAGAATGTTCATCAGATCAGCCAAAGGAAGATGATAGGATCTCTTGATTTTTTCAATATATGGGTAGCTTCGGGTGAACATCGCATCATAAACCTTAGTAAATTCCCGCACAGCCTCCATATCGAAATCACTCGGCCAAGAACGATCCTTTCGACCTCTTCGTCGATCGTTCCTCCACGACCCGCAGTCTAACCAGCCGGAATCGATAGCAAGTATTAAAAACTGTCCCAGCTTGCGTGATACTCCTTACTACCCTGTAACCTACGAATCACCGTAGGGATCAACTCTTTAACATAGTTAAAACGCAACATCTCCTCCTGGCCAGCCCGGATGGCAACTTCCTGGATGTTCTTTCTCAAGTCTGAGGCCTCTCTCTCAGATTCCTCCAGCTCCGAACTTTTCTTCTCCAATGACTCCTCCAACGACTTGATCCTTTCGGCCTGTCCCGTACTCTCAGCCTTCAGCACCGCCACCTCAGCCTCCAAACCCTCCAGCTTCACCTTTAAATCCCCTTCTTTTTGCTCGCAACCCTGGTGAACCTCCCGAAGGGCCTGATGATCAGCGGTTAGTCGCTCATTGATAGCAGTTTGGGAGTGAAGGCTAGCTCGGGTCTCGGAAAGCAAAGGCTCAAGTCCGGAGCAGGCAGAATGGGCCCGGTGCAGCTCCACATAATGATGGTTCAATCGTTCAAACCGCTTGAAGACCTCGGCAACTGCGAGAGAGCCGTGACACAATTCAAACCACCCCCTGTATAAAGCCCTTTCGCCAGTTTGATCATCTTGCTCTGAGCGGATAAAGGGGGGAGCAAGATTAGCCATCATATCTCTACAGAGTGCTGCGTCATTCAGGCTCGTGTTGGCCGTTAAACCCCAGCCGGGGATGAAAAGTTCCCCCGAACCTCTTCGTCCAGACAAACCTACGCAAACAAAAATAATAATAAATATAATATATATATATATATATATATATATAAATATAAAAAATATAATATATATATATATATATATATATATATATATATATATATATATAGAAAAAATATAATATATATATATATAGAATATATATATATTATAATATATAAAATAAGAAAAAGAACAAAGGAACAGATCGAGGACGATAGATACCTCCCGCGTAATCTTCGGTGTAAGGTCCCGCCGGTTGTTGGAGAGCTTCTCCCACGTTCACTCCTGACACCCCAGCCTCACCCCCTGCAGAAAATGATGTCAGAATTAAAGAACGTATACGTGCCGGAGGAAAAGGAGGGCATACCTTGAGCGGCAAGGTTGGGAGTAGATTCCAAAGGAATCGGAGGATCCTCGACAGAAACACCCCTCCCGCATGATCCTCCCTCTTGATCACCCTCGTTATCTAGCCCAGGCTCATCCACGACGTCATCCGGCCTCAAGGTATTTATGGGGGAGACCAATGAGCGCCTTGGGAATCTTCGGATGGACCGACACTTCAATAGAAGGAGATACCGCCTTCTTCTTTTTAGCAATGACGAGGCCCACGCAGGCCTCTTCTCCGCCTGCTTCCTCTTCTTCTCCTTGGCTTTGAGCACGCCGGAGTCGGCCCTCTCCACAATCCGCTGGACTCGACTCACCTCAGGGACAGGTTGATCAGCCCTCAACGGTTGAGTCACGTGCTGAGGAATCTCTTCACCTTCAGTCAACGGGCCCCTACCGGTCGGACCCTGCTCCGACCTCAAACGAAGGTCTTGAGACATGGTGATAGACACCGAAACGAAGGGTCAAAAAAAAGTCCGGAAAGGGTCACGGAAAGGGTCAATTACCATTCTTGTCAATATCCTTGAACTCCACGCGAAACCCAGAGTGCTTCCAAATTCTAGTCAACCCGACCTCAAACAAAATTCCGGAATGAACCGGTCGGAGCTCAACTACCCCTTCACACAACCTCAGAACATCACCCTCGAAAAACCTCCAGGGAACACTGCGAAACGTTTGAATCCGGATGCCTCCACGGCATGGCATCGTGGATAGCCTCCGGTCAATCAAGAAAAAGCTATCCTTCCAGTTCTTTAGGCTTGAGCATGTTTCCTTAAAAAGACGCGGGACGAGACTCTACTCCGTATCCTCCTATGGAAGGAAAACCAATGCCCCTGCTTATTCAAAGTATAAAAAACCCGGAACAAATTCACGCTGGGCTCAATTTCTAAGCTCCGGCAATAGACCTCAAACATAACCAATCTGTTCAATCCGATCGGCACCAATTGAGAAATGTGCACCTTAAAGTATCGGATCACGCTCAAAAGAAATGTAGAAAAGGGAACTCGGACCCCGGAAAATGCAAAATACTGCTCATAAAGTCCGATGGCGTCATGGGGAAGGTTGTTCATGGTAAACTCCGCCGGAGGTAAACGGGGATGTAAATCGGTCGGAATACCGTACTCGCTAACAATATGTTCAAGTTCTCCTTCGGATAACAGGGACGAATACACATGCATATCATATTTGGGGGCCGTATCGCCGGAGGGTGCTACGGAACCAGAAGCCATGGGATATTGACAAGAAGGCGCAACGAAAAACAACGGAGGAATAAGGGGATAAAACTCACCTGAACTCGCCGAAAGGTTTGCCAAACAGAGGACGAAAGGATCGAAAAGTAAAAGTGAAAATTACCAATGAGGTGAAAACGCTTTATATAGGCTAAAAAGGTGGGGACACGAAACGTCCTATCGTGTCAGATGTCGACTCGACCGAACTGAACCGCCTACCACGCGGCGCGTCCGCCACGTGGAAAAATCCCACGATTTTCGGTAAAATATTTTAACCCGCTCACTAAATGGGCCCGGGCTCATGGCCCTAAGAGTGGCCCGCGAAGCCAAAGTCAGGCCCGCTGACCCGAATGATTCCGAAGAACGACTAGATTAAGTATCACATCACTTGTCAAAAAAAATAACATGATCTTTGGGGACATGACGGCGTATATGGTCCTTCGGTCGAAAACCGAAAGACACGGAACACAACCGAAAGGCTCTCCGATAGATACTCCGCAGACGACTACGCGAGGGCGAGTTGACTGACGTTACCTTTGGCACCTTGCCGGACACGCGTTCGTCATTCTCCGAATGTCGAAAGTACACGAGAGATTAATGTCAGGTCAGTGTCAGTCCTGACGACACCAGGTGATCCCACACATTACAAACGGTCTCGGGGACCAGATAGTGACACCAAGTAGTATAAATACGCATACAGTAGCTGGAGACAAAGGTATCATTTTCTACACACACACATTTATACTATACCTTTCGGTAAAACACACACTTACTCTCACGCCGGAGTCGGGTCCTGGGATAACACCCGGGGCGAGACTAATGCGTTGTTCATCTTAGCAGGTATCTAGAAGGCTTATTCCTAAGGCTGAAAGATAGCTGTGACAACCCACAAAAAAATACTTCGACATTATGGATGGCGGCTGAAATTTTGGTTAATGAGAGGAGGGATTTACTAGGTTAAAAAATGGAAGAGATGTAGATTAATTATGCAGTTTTTTAGGGTGATACAAGATTACATAAATGCCCTTCCATCCTTTATAAAATGTAACTTGATATTTAAATTTATTACAATTATGCCACTAATGTTTTTAGCCATTGATCAAAAAATGAATGGATCAGATCGGTTCTCGCAGTTCTCGACCTTTTCTTGGTTCTGAAAATAACCCTACACTATATATATATAGGGTGGGGTTAAAATGAAAAGATGTTTAAAATGAAAAGAATAGGAAGCCATCTCAACCATTGATTTAGAGTGGCAAGATTAAAAAGTTGGAGTGGCATTTGTGTAAAAAACATAAACTTGAGGGGCAAAGTTGTAGTAATGAAAACTGAATAAATCATTTACAAAATAGACCTCGTGCTTTTCGTTTCATACTTCCTGGAACAAAACCACTATCTTCATCATTTCATATCATCTCTTCACACACACACACACACACACTCTCTCTCTAAATAATTCACACACTTAATTAAAAATCTAATTCACGCAACTCAAATCTCAACTGTATCATCTCATCAGGTTTAACTACATCAAATCAATGGTGAAAACGAAAATAAAAAGCTTGGAACCTTCTCGTAAGTTAATTTACACGACCTAAAACTGTTATTACATCCTTTTGTTAATTTTATTCTACTAAAATCGTTTGTCGTTTCTTTAGTGAAATTAGAAAAAGTATAAGAATTATTGAGGCGACATATTTTTGAATAATAATTTGTTATTGCAGCAATTTTTGTGTTTTTATTGATCTAATCATGTTATATTAAGAGTTTGATTGAAACTTAAATCATGTTTTCTTTTAGATTTGAACAAAATGCAGAAAAAAATCTATTAAAAACGTGTTTATGAAAGTTGCATACAAGGTGTTTGACAAAATGTCTCAACTAGAATTTACAACTGCGATGCACTAATTTTACATTGTGATGCAGTTATTTTGATGCTAATGCATTTATATTTCATATTATGATACAATAGGTTTTTGTTTTAACTGTGCTGCAGTAGGTTATTTGTGCGATGCACTTGATTTTGAACTATGATGCAATAGGTGTTCAGTTTTCGTGTATAAGGATGTATTAGGTTAAACGTAGGTTGTTTTATATGTGTAAATGTGTTTGTATGTTTGGTTGTTTGTGAGATGCACTCGAATATGAACTGTGATGGAGTAGGTTTTGAGTTTCCGCGTATGAGTTACTTATTCTACTGCATCACTGTGTTATTCTACTACATCACTCTGTTGTTATACAGTTGCATCAAAATGTTTATAATATTATTGCATCACAATGTTGTTCAACCGCATCTCAATGTGTGAAAATGTGTTTGTATATTCTATTTTATGCGCGATGCACCTGGTTTTGGATTGTGATGCAGTAGCTGCTTAATTGTAGTGTATGCGATGTAGGCTACATGTAGATTTTTTAGTTTTGGTTTACTAAAATAATGTTTTTTTGATCAATTTAAGTTCATCATTCTAAATATGATGTAACAGGCTATCAAATATGTTGAAGAGTGTGTGTATGTGTATATTTATGATCGATGCACTTGGTTTTAAATTGTGATGCAACAAGTGCTTTGTTATCACGTGTATGGCTGACTTACGGTACTTGTATGTTGTATTATGTTTAAAAATGAGTTTGTCTGCTTGGTTGTATGTATGATTTACTTGGTCTTAAACTGTTATGCTGTAGGTACTTAGTTGTCACTTCTAAGAATGAATTAGATTACGTGTAGGTGACATTATCCGTTGAAATGTATTTACTTTCTTGGTTGTATGAACGATGCAATTGGGTTTGAACTGTGATGCAGTAGGTTCACAATTGTCATGTACAAGGATCAGATTGGCTACGTGTAGGTTGCGTTATGTGCTTACTTTTGAACTATGATGCAGTTGATGTGAAAAAGTGATGCAGTAGATGTTTTATAATGCATTTTTTTTATCATGCTACAGGTAGAAATGAAGAAGAAAAATAGAAGACTAAGATATAGTGACTATGAAGTTAATCTGGTAAGTTAAAGCTGATTACTTATTTTTTACTGCATAAAAGTGTTATAACTAGCGCATCACAATGAAAATTATATATTAATTTAATAAGCTGTTATAACTTATGACAGCTAAACATGTATGTTGACTACTTGCTGGAATGAGATGCTTACGGAAAGGGATGTGGTATTTTTGAGGAATATTTAAAGAATGAAGACGCGGGTCAAAAAGAACAAATCGATATGCTGTGGGCAAAGTACACGGCAAAGACATATTTGTGGATTATTAAAAAACAATGTTTAACTTCTGTTAGATGTAATACTTTGGATTATTGAATGTTTAATTCTAATATTGTACATCTTTATGATGGTAGTGTTTGTTTAATATTAATCATTTTTGATTTGTGATGATATTTGAATGAACATAGATGCACTAACTTATAATCGTATTGCATTAAAAATACTAGTGCATCATAATGTGTATCTCAAATGCATTACAATGATTCAAATCTACTGCATCATAATGTATACATTTACTACGTCACAATGATTTCAATACTTTTAAAATTATACATCATCACAATATTGTTATACTGCATCGTAATGCTATCATATTATTGCATCTGTCTCCGTGAGATTGTAGAAGAGGATAAGTTAGAGAAACCAGATGATAATGCAATTGGCCATGCATGCTTATATGCCAAACGATCTCAATAACTTCTAGAATGCCTAATTACAATATGCCCTAAAACCTTAGGTGAGCAAGTCAATCCCTTGATACCGTGTTCTATGCCTAGTGCCAAGCATGCAAGTCATTCAATGCCAAATGTTATGAATGTGAACCCTAATGTGCCTTCAAGTAGTTCAGATTTCAAATCTGTTAGTGCTAAGAATGTGAACTCGAGTGTGCCCTCTAGGTGTTCAAATATTGTAGGATATTGGATTTCACAAACACTCTAAACCATGATCAAAGTAGGCGTATAAGTATGTTAGAGAGAGAAAGTTCTAGTGAGAGAAAGGAAGAGAGTTGGGAACTATAGTGAGAGAAAGAAAATATTATTATGAGCTCTAACTCTCTACCTTGGAAGGTAGAGAGTATTTATAGTCTTACAATAAAATGCCACACAACGGGCTGTGGATCATGCATACAGTGGGTAAAGACCCGTCCGTCCTCCACGGTGTTACTAAACTAAATTCTACTTAACTTAAAATAACTACGACTACGAGCTTTCTAACGTTTACATATACTTGAGGTGACCGACTCTTTAATACCTGGAATTTCTAATTCCTAACAATCTCCCCCTAAGGGAGGTCACCTCAATCATGCACTAAAATTACATAGAATACAAACTGATATTACATTAAAGATTGTTCTTGCATTCATGATGTAGTACTTTGCTCCGAAGCTCGTAGTCATTGATTCTTCTCAATGCATGTTAGGTTAATCCACGTGGAGGTCTTTTACTGATCCACGTGATAATAATTTTGAGCCAGCTTTTGAGATTATCAGCTAACAAAAATCTCTGAGACATCCATTGTGGTGTTGGTATTATGTGATGTTGTGACTTTCGGACCGACATGCTCACATTCTGGATCATGATATCTTCTCATCATCAGAGTAACGGAAGCTTTCGTTGATTCATGATATTGGCAGCCAAGGCAGAAGCATGGAGTGTAAATATCAGAGTCATTGATGCACTTATCATGATTTCTTTTGAGATGAATGTGTAGTGTGAGCATGCGGCTATGGATTGACCGCTTCATTACGATCAGCTGCAACGCGTCGGGCGACTGCATACAACAGCTTAGCAATAAAGCGCACAAAAGTGTCTTTGATCACTTTAGTTGAATTGAGGTACACGCCCACGGTTCCCGTTGATCGGTACATGTAACTGCTGTGATCGTATAATTCCTAAGAATTTCCTTGACAGGGTTTCGCAGCTGCACTAGCTGTTCTCAAACCGGAGCGTCTCAAAGAAGACAACACGGAGTGAGTGAACCAGCGAATTTAAGTCCAATGATTGATGAAAAGAGATTTGAAAAACAATCGTGTATTGCTCAATAGAAATTGTTTTGCAATACAACGAAGGTTTTATTGAAAATCAATTATCAATCATAAAACACCTTTGGATTTGAAAAATTAGTACACGGTCGATGTGCTAAAGAAAAGAGTTATTAAGCACAAAGACCGGTTTTTCAAAGGTATCCGTCAATCCATAACTGAACCGGATTGATTCAAAAGATTGAATCGCCCCATTGTTTCTGTTCAGTTGTCACATGGTTGATCTATATAATAGACCTCACATGCCACCTACCAGGAGCTTGTTTGATGTTGGCTCCAGAAGGCTTTCCATCTTTATTGTGAATATGTAAACACATCACTCGGATGTTCCGCAATACCACAAGGATTATGCGTAGGACTCAAGATATAATCTCTCTTTCCACATTGTGTGAAACAGAGAGTCTTCATTGAAAGTGTCCTAATGAGATTTATTGATGATCTCATGGCTCTAGACTCAATTTGTGCATATTTGGATCCTGTGCAGGAGACTAGGGAGAGGGTCTCCTTCTTCAATATCAACAATCTCTAAGAGAAAGTCGATAGATAATGTCGGTTCTCCGTGAGAATGAAACAAGTCCTTTTAAGAGGAACTTGAGTGGTTTGGAAAGTTGAAGTGCAAGTCATCGGGTCCATGACGTCTTGTCTTCAATACCGATGTTACCATCCAGAGTATATGAATTTAACCCGGTTTACTGCCTAAGGTTGAATAAATGGAGGGCTATTTGTTTTCACCCTTTTCTCATTCAATTCTTTTAATTCTTCAACCCCTTCAGTGCTTACCGAGACTTCATAGCTAGAACCTTGTTGGGTTTGTTCCAGACTCAGCTCTGTCTCAGTCCACACTCTTCCCATATCTCATTTTTCTCCTTTTATCATCATACCTAAGCACTTCTACACTAACTAGTGGATTGTCCCCTGGTAGATCCCTCCGGTTTTGGCGGATCATGGGAACAAATACCTAACCTTATCATCCTTATATCACCGTACATAAAGTAAATTTGGTCGATCTATTTGGTATTGTTCATCAGCCATTTGAACCAATTGAAAACCATTTGAAAATCAATCCAGATACTTGTGATATATTATCAAAACATTTTGTACCTGAATTGTTTTTGATATTTTTAGAACAAGTGCTCCCCCTCAACATGTGCATCAAATGTTTGAAATCGTTTTGCACACGGAGGCAAGAGGAAGAATTAACTTCTTTGATTACCATTTTCTAAAAGATATCAACATCACTTCCCTAATCAAGACAAGTAGATAAAGCATTTTTTGGGAAGGATGAGGTTTTCATAAGTTTGCTCCCCCTCAGTATGTGCCTCGAGATTTGAAAAGAGTTTTGCACATACTAGAGGGAACCTGCACATTGAGATAAGTGATCACGTTTCAAATCATAGGTTTAAGATAGATGCTCCCCCTCAACATGTGCATGGAAAATTTGAAATCGTTTGTCACATGTGGGAAGGATAGCATGTACATCCTTATAAAACCATTTACCGAATTATCAGTTTAAATCCAATTTAAATCACACATTCTTCCCCGATCACAATTATCAAATCATTTGAGATTTGTGATCTCTTATTGATTTGAATTGATTTTGAAAGCTTTTAAGGGGAATTGTGACTTGATTATGAAAGCGTTTTAACTGATAAGGATCGGATTTTAAGACTTTAAACTCCATTGATAAAACATGCATGTATATCTTTTGAAAACAATTGAATGCCAAATAACTTTTTAATTTAATTGAAATCATCCTCCCCCTCAATCAATGACATAGGTTGTTGATTGAGAGATTGATATTTTGACAAATAAGTCCAGATGATTATCAAAAATAGAGTCCGAGTTATTTTTCAAAACAATTTGTTTTCAGCAGATAACATGTTAATAGAATCAGAGCATGGAATTTGGTTGATAAGAAGGCTTTTGATGAATGTTCAAACAAATTCTCAAATCTTGAAAAACATGAAAAAGCATGGCTCTGTTCTTTCTTTGAAAAGCGGGTTACTGCCTGAAATGACAATAAACCATTGTTTCTCTTTCTCCCAAAAATATATATATATATATATATATTTTTTTTTTTTTTTTTTTTTATATATTTTTTTAAATTATATATATATATATAAATATATATATATATATATATATATATATATATATATATATATATTTTAAGAATTCGAACAACATCTAAAGTCCCGTGTCATTCTTTGAATGACAACACAAAGACCGTAGATATTGTCGAACCGAGAAAAAAACATAACATATTGACAATATTTTTTTGAAGATTTTTCAAATTTTTTCAGATTTTTATGGATTTTGAAGGTTTTATATTTTTCTATTTTGTTTTTCGAATAGATATATACAAGAGATAGATGAAGATAGACCTTTACTCCTCGTCTTCCTCCTGAAGACGTTTGAGCGTTCCTGGTTGAAGGCTTTTCAAGCCAAGACGTGGAAGAATAAACTCAAAACGTTCTCTTGGAAGAGCTTTGGTGAAGATGTCTCTAACTGATATTCGACCTCACAAAATAGAGTTCCACCACACCTTTTTCCACTTGTTCCTGATGAAATGATGTCGAATGTCGATATGCTTTGCTCTTGAGTGTTGAACGTTGTTGCATGAGAGAGCAATAACACTTTATTATCACAGATGAGGGATTTTGTTGAATTCAAAGCCATAGTAGATAATTGAGATCTCATCCATAAGATTTGAGCACAACAAGATGACATGGCTATGTATTCACCTCTGTAGAGGAAATAGAAGTACTCATTTGCTTCTTTGAAGACCAGCTCACAAGCTTATCACCCAAAAGCGAGCACCTCCGGATGTACTTCGGCGAGTATCTTGACACCTGCATGATCGGCATCTGCATAGGCGTTAGTGACATACGGTGTCTTCGGGTACCAAAGTCTCATATTAATGGTTCCTTGGAGATACCGAAAGACCCGTTTAACCGCTTCAAGGTGCTTTTTAGTAGGCTTAGCATGGTATCTAGCACACATGCAAAAACGAACAAGATGTACGGTCTACTAGCGGTGAGGTACATCAGGGATCCAATCATACTACGATATTTCGTTTGGTCAATCATCATCCCTGAGTAGTCCTCATCTAGTTTGGTTCGATCAATCATGGGGGTGTCAACAGGGTCACTTGAGTCAAATCCAAATTTCTTTAAGATCTCTGTTGCATATTTAGATTGATTTATGAAAATGCCTCCGGGAATTTGTGAAATTTGTAATCCCAAGAAAAATGACATTTGTCCCATCATTGACATTTGAAATTTTGAACTCATTTCATTTGAAAAACGGTCACACTCATTGGGGTCAGTTGAGGCAAAGATGATATCATCAACATAAATTTGAACATGAATTAAATGTTTGCGACTTCTGGTGAACAATGTTGGATCAACTGCTCCTTTGCTAAATCCGGTAGATAGAAGAAACTTTGATAGTGTATCATACCATGCCCTTGGAGCTTGCTTTAAAACCGTAAGAGCCTTCTTCAAAGCGATAAACGTGAGTAGGATGCTTTTGATTCACAAATCCTTCAGGTTGGCTGACGTAGACGACTTCTTTAAGATCTCCGTTCAGAAATGCGTCTTTACATCCATCTGATAGACTACCATGTTCTTACTTGTAGCATTAGCCAAAAATATTCTGATTGCCTCGATTCGAGCAACTGGGGCAAAAGATTCTTCAAAGTCAATACCCTCCTCTTGACGGTATCCTTTAGCAACTAATCGAGCCTTGTTCTTCAACACATCACCATGCTCATCAAGTTTCACTTTGAAGATCCATTTTAGAGCAATAATCATAGCACACTCTGGAGCAGGTACTAACTCCCATACATCAAGTCGATCAAACTCATGAATTTCATCTTGCATAGCATTGAACCCATCTTCGTTCATGGCAGTTTTAACATCCTTTGGTTCGATCTTTGAGAGTACGGAGTTGAAGAAACACCATAAGGCATTGGTTGCAAGTTGTTTCCGTGTTGATACAGGACGAGAGGGATTTCCAATGATGTTGTCTAATGGATGATCGTGAGTCCATTTTCTGAGGTGTTCATGTGGTAGTTGTTGAGGGACAGAAGTAGCAGAGTCGATGTCTCCTGAAGAAGATGGTTCTGATGAAGATTCAGGAGCAAATATGTTTTCGAATGGAGCATCTTCAGGAGTAGCAAAGGGATTAACTTCATCATTGATGCCGAAAACAGTTCCATGATGTACATTTGAAGAATGATGATTTGTTGATGAGGCGGAAGGATCAGCAGAAGGCGCTTCTTGACTTAAAGATATTGAGACTGAGGGATTGACTTCATTCACGGGAATATGAGCAGCCTCTGTTGTAGGAATCAACACCTCATTAGTACTTGGATCATAAAGTTCATCAAACATAGGATCAAACAATTTCTTTAAATCATCTTCATATGGAGGTACATATGGAGTTTCTTGAGAAGAGTTTGGAACAAGGGATGAACCAATGGGACTGTTTTGAAGTGCGGGTCTGAATCTGAATTATCCAGAGAGCCATTTGACCGGACAACTCATCAAACGTAACGTGAATTGTTTCCATGATATTTCGGGTTCTTTTGTTGTAGATTCGGTATCCCTTTTTTTTTGGTGCATACCCTACAAATACTCCAATGTCTGCTTTAGCTCTAAGTTTGCCTAAGTCTTGACCCTCATTAGTTGATAACACAATGCACCAAACACACGAAGGAAAGAGAGATTAGGTTTTCTTTTGTGGACAAGTTCATATGGAGTTTTCCATGAACAGTGTGAATCAGGGAACGATTTTGTGTGTAGCATGCAGTGGCAATAGCTTCAGCCAGAGAAACATTGGAACCTTTGAGTAAATCAGCATTGTTCTAGCGGCTTCTACAAGAGTTCGATTTTGTCTTTCAACTACACCGTTCTTTGAGGAGTTCGTGGAACACTTCTTTGATGGCTGATTCCAATGCTTTCATAAAATTCACTAAGTTGTTTGTTAACAAACTCACGGTTCCCATTGTCTGTTGGATAATTCGAAGCGATTTTGTTAAGTCGAACCTGCAGCCGTTTGATGAGTTTGATGATGATATCAGGAGTTTCATCCTTTGTCCTTAAGAACTTGACCTAGGTGAATCTAGAGTAATCATCAACCACAACTAACACATATTTCTTCCCAAAGATATTCTGCACTCTCATTGGTCCACATAAATTCATATGAATTGTATGAAGAACTTCGTGTGAGTTAGTAGGTTTGGTTATGGGCATACTTCTTGCTTTTTCCCAATTGACATGCTGAACAAAGATGATCCTTTTCATACTTGAGTCTAGGTAAGCCTACAACTAAGTCCTTTCTGGTGAGATCATTGATGGTGCCGAAGTTCAAGTGATTGAGACGACGATGCCATAACCATGACTTTGTTTTAGAAGCCTTTGACAGCAAGCAAATTGGAGAAGACTTCATCATATATTCGATAGAGATGGTGTATAGATTTGAACCACGTGAACCTCTTAAAAGTTCCTTACCATCAAGTTCTCTAACGAAGCAGGTATGTTTTCTGAAGGCTACTTCTAGATCAGAATCGCAGAATTGACCAACAGAGAACAAGTTGTGACCAAGACTTTCTACATAGTAAACCCTGGAGATAACACTTTTGCCAACAACATAGTCTCCATAACCCATAATAGCACCAAAATGATCATTCCCGAATCTAACTGTCCGGATGAATTTGCTCACAAAGTTCATGAGCCGCGACCGGTCGATCATATGCTTGGAACAGTGAGTCCAGTACCACGAGCGATTTGAACGACCTGCAGTTGAACACAGACAAGAATGGATAACTGGATAATTGGGATCCCCATTCACAGTGTGCTCACTTCTTAAGGGAATAGTTCTACCAGTAGGCATCCATTTTCTAGTGGGCATTGTCTGATTAGTCTTACGACCAACAGGTATCCAATAATAGCCTATCTTACTAAATGTTCTTCCTGTGGGTTTCCACTGTTTTCTAACTTTCTTTCGTTTTTGCCTTTTAGCCTTCTTAGCATGAATTTTAGCATTAACAATATTAACTGGACAATTAACATCATTAGGAAAAACATTAACACCACATTCATGATTAGAAACAGAATTCAAGCAGACATCAATACAAGGTTTGCAAATAGTATCAGAATTCAAATTAATTACAGTACGCCTATGGCTAATACTAGAATCAACACGATTCATTTTATTCGGCTCAAACTTAAAGTTCCTAGGTAGGTCTTCTACTTTCTTCCAATGCACATTCTTAGCTTGCGAGGTCGTGTCCTTCCTTGTATTGTCTTGAGACTTTGACCTGCTTGCTTTAATGTCACTGATTACTCCTGTAGAGGGAATGGGAACATTAGTTGGTTTGGCTACTATTTGCTTCACCTGTTTAGATGTGCTGGGATCTGAGCTACATGCAGGCACACTAAGATTAACTTTTTTAACACTTGAATAGCTGGGATTTGAACACCTAGAGGGCACACTCGAGTTCACATTCTTAGCACTAACAAATTTGAAATCTGAACTACTTGAAGGCACATTAGGGTTCACATTCATAACATTTGGCATTGAATGACTTGCATGCTTGGCACTAGGCATAGAACACGGTATCAAGGGATTGACTTGCTCACCTAAGGTTTTAGGGCATATTGTAATTAGGCATTCTAGAAGTTCTTGAGATCGTTTGGCATATAAGCATGCATGGCCAATTGCATTATCATCAAGAGGTTTCTTAACTTATCCTCTTCTACAATCTCATGGAGACATTCTAGGCTGTCCTTAAGGTATGAGAAATATGTTTGAATAGCAAGTTTGTTATTTCTAAGATGAGGAGGAACATATTTCACAGACAAAGCATATTTATTACAGACATGTACCTTTGATACACCATTCTCCCCATTGGTCATTGGCATCTTCCCTTTTACCTGACTCTTTAGATTCTCAATTTCTTTTTGTAACGAGGCTACCTTTTCGTTATTTTTGTTACTAGTGACCTTTATAGAATCAAATAATTCATTGAAATGACGTTTAACCTTTTCATTTTCTTCAAGAAAAACCTCATTTTCCTTTTGTAAAGCATTTACTAAGTTTTGAAGATGAAAGTTTTGAGAATTCTGAGAATCTAAAGGAGGAGGCATTTGGAGACCAGTCACATTGTTCGTTTGACCCTTTAATTGAGAGATTTTGGCTTTCAACTTTCTGATCGTGTTGCAATGAGCTTGAATCTGTTCATCACGTTTGTTAATTTGAAAAACTGCATCAAACTCTGGAGCATCTGAGGATGTCTTGATATTTGAAGTTTTGACATTTTCTTTAAGATGTTGATATTTTAGTTGTAAATTAAAATGCTCAACTTCTAGTTTAGAAAAGTGTTTAACCAAATTGTCGTGATCATCCAGTTCAATTTTCTCATTTAGTTCAGAATTAGTTTTTTCAAGCTCAATGACACGATCATGAGAGACTTTCAAAGCAACAGACAGTTCATGGAATCGAGAAGCAGTAATAGAACAGTTAGTAGCAGTGTAGAACACATCTTGAGCAATACATTCAGAAATCAGGTTCTCATTTAGTGTATGCAAGTTCTTCCTCTCAATATCATTATATTTTAGTGCTCACTCATAGTCACTAACCTCAACTATCATTGCATCAAATTCTTTTTCCATTCCCTTAATATCAGTATCTATCCCCTTTTTAAGACTCTCAAAGTGATCTTTTAGAAGTTTAAAGAAAGGCATGACCTTAGTTAAATAACATTCTTTCGTTTGCTCAAAACCCCTTTCTCCTTCAGTTATACCAGTGGGTGTGATCCTTTTCTTGCAAGTTTTCTCAAAATCAACAAATAGTTGAAAGATAACATATTGGCTAATTAAGGTCTTGCTTTTAGTGGCAATTGTTCTAGGAACAAGATGCATTGGTGTATTAGGAGGATACACAGTCGCTCTAGGCATTTTCCAAAGGGGAGGGTTTGTTTCAACAATATTTTTAGCTTTCTGCTTATCTAAATCCATTTTCCAGAAAACTTGTTCGGGAGTCAACAATGTCTGAGGCTTAAACATGTTCAAGGAAATCCAGTTTTCCTTCTTGTAATCATGGGGTGAGATCTTTATTTTCTTCTCTTTACATTTAGGATCATCTAATTTCTTGTTCATCTTTTCCCTAGTGATTTCATCTGATTTCTTATCTTCCTCTGTGCACTCAGAGCAACTAGGTTTTTGTCTAGGTTTAAGAATCTCATTGCCATCATAGATCACATTTTGAGCTGCTTTTGCTATCTTCCCGTACTCAGGGTTGGGTTTATCTATAATGGGAACACTATGCTTATCGCTTAGAACTCTATGCTTAGTGATCATGTGAGCAAATCGAATGGTGTTCCCTTGTATGTACAACTTGTTTTCAAGTTTGTTTTTCAAAGTTTTCGGATTAGAAAAATCTTTCAAGAGTTTTGATTCCTTTGCATTAAATTCTTGCTTAAGCATTTTCACATTTTCTTGAAGTTCTTGTTTTTGCTTAGCGGTTTTAGAAAGCTTTTCTTGCAAGGAATTTAACTCTTGTTTTAATACTTCTTCTCTAAAATTACTTTTTCTAATGATTATACGCACTTGGTCATCCATTTCTTGCTCACGAGTGGTCAACTCAAATTTTGCACGTTGTTCATAAATAGCAACACGTTCTTTATAGGCATTTAGTTCAGAAATTACAGAATCATCAGGGGCACATGCAGTGTATTCATCAAAAACATAGTCATTGTTGACTGCAGAAGATGCATCACTTAGTACAACTTCACTTTCACTTTGTTTCACATATTGATCATATGGGACAACATTGATATTACCCATATTTTCAATATTTGATTCAATAGTTTCAGTTGATTGTACTTTGTCATACATCTTTTGCACATCAGCATCATCGTATAGTTTTAATACCTCTGAGATGAGTTTGTCTTTGGATGGGCCAGCTTGTGGTGACGAAGAGTGATTCGCTCCCAGACGGTCAAGTTTTCTCACACAAGCTAGCCACTTGTGAATGGCTAACCGTAAGAAACTTAAAACAGTCCGGAAACAAATGCAATGAAGATCAGGAGAGTATAGTGTTTCCCCGGGTCGTTATGTCCCAGCGAGCTATGCGATGAATCACCAAACGAATAGTGATCGAGATGATTTGAATGGAAAAGAGTTTTGATTTATTATAACTACAGAAAAAGTCTATAAATTACAGAGGCTTAAATGCAAATTAAAGAAAGTTAAAAAGATAAAAAATATTAAATAAATGCTATCACTATTTGCAAAATGATGTTTTTGATTTTTCTTTTATAAAATTTAATTTAAAAACTACGCGACGTACAAAAGAAAATGTAAAACTTAAACAATATAAATCCTAAAAATATGAAAATGACATTTTTACAAACCTAATGATAAAAGAAAATTTATAGAAAAAGAAAATTATTTTTATAACTATTTATCTAATTATTATTAATTAAAAACTAATTTTAACTATTTAATTATACCCTAAAATATAAGAAAATATGAAATAAAGCTAGAAAAATGAAATTATGACTTGGAAAAATCTAAAATATCAAAAGAGAATTTTCAAAACTAATTTTATATTTTTCTGATTATTTTTCTATTTTCTATGAATTAAAAACTATTTAAAACTACTTAAATTGCTTAAAAATACAAATTTAACTAAGAAAAATCTGAAAAAATATTTTTTTGACTTTTTATATTTATCTTAATCTAGGAAAAATGAAAAATTATTTTTTTGAAACTTTTATTAATTAATTGTATTAAATACTAATTAAAAAGGCCTAAAAACTAATTTAAATCAAGAAAAATAGCAAACTGACCTAGAAAAATCTGAAAAATTCAAGAAAAGTCTAAAATGATATTAAGAATCTAGGAAAAATATAAAAACAGGGGTTTGTGTGCAAGAAAGTGAAACTGCAATCACAAGTGCTTAAGAATAAGCACTTTAAATAAGCCAATGAACATCCAAGGCCACCAACTGATTACAGAAGCTGTACTATGCTAAAATTACTCAAAATGAACTAAAAACAACAAGCCTTAACCTCTGAATTGCAAGCTTAACAGATTTGATTGTTTTGAGTTTAGTGCTAAAAACAGATTTGAGGCTACTACTTTGGACTTAAGCACAATCTACCCAATAAGCTAAAAATGAAAACCAAGTATTGGAACTTAAAGAAGACCTGGCTGGGAACTTGTAAACCAAAATTCAGACTTGGACAAGCTCTTATGAGCTCTGTGCAAGCCCTGCACAAAACCTGTGCACACTCAGTTAGTACTGAGTTTGTGCACAGGGGAAATAAGTCCCAATTGACAAGCTCATTTGGAGCTTTTAAAAATTTGACAAAAATCTACAAAAATGACAATAAGAAACTAGACCAGCTGAACTTTTTAAACCACAATTTTCACTTGATTTGATCCAGAAATGAAGCAATTAAAAATCAACTCAGTAGGGCTCAAAATCACTTTTTCAGTTTTTTGACTTTTGAAGCAATGAAGATATTTTGACTTTTGTGAGATTTGAACTCAATTTGTTGACTGATTATGATATCAAATGATGAAATGATACTACTGCAATCTATCTCTATGTAATTTAAACACAAAACAAGATTTTGATTTGACAAAATCACAACAGTTAAGAAAATTAAGACAGTTGAATGAGATTTTGACTTAGAGCTGTTGCAGAAGCAAAATGATTACAGTATTGAGTATATATGAGCTAAACAAGCCTAGAACTACAAGTCTTAACCACTGAACTAACCTCAAATACAGTTTAAGTAGCAAATCCAAACACCACTTTTATGACTGATATGCAATTTTAATTAAGCTAACTACTGCACTAGCTTGTTTCTTGATCAAACTCACTCTAATTACTCTAAATACAACTAATTAAACAGGTAAGAACTAATACAGATTATGCAATACTTCTTGAAAATAACTTACAATTTGTCCTTAGCCACAATGGCTTGCCACTGAACACAGGAACAACTAACCTATTCCAAACCCTAACCTAGCTCATTATCAACCCAAATCCTTGTAATTCAACCCATTTCCATGCTCTGCAACAACCATATCCATTTCCATTTCAATTTTGGCCCAGTTTGACTTTCTTTGACCAAAATCCAATTTTGCTTGAAACTTAAATGTAAGCTTATAAAAAGCTATAAGCAGCTTATATAAGCTTATTTTTACTTGGAAAGAAGCTATTTGAAGCTTGAATGTAGGAATTGGAAACTGAAATTTTCAACAGTGGCACAATAATATGAAACTTAAGTAAACTTTGAAATGGATGATTAAAAGTAGATTACACTAATAATGTGACTTTAGTTTAGTACAATGAAACAAAAAATTACAACTTTAAAGCTTAATTAAAACATAATCATAAAAACGACATACATTTTTTTAAAAATAAACTAAGTGCCCTTGTCTCTTGCTTCTTCTTCCTCTTTTATACACCAATATGACTTTCCTCTCTCCTCTGAGCAAATCCCACTTGTAATTGGGACCATTGGATGACTTGAAGTAATCTTGGCCGTTTGATGCATTTTGGCGCCAAAATTGTTTTTAACAGCTGGAGAGGTTGAGTGTTAGGTTGAAGAAGCTTTTAATGCTTCTTGGCTTGGGGTGATGTGGAGGGTAGGAGTAGGGAGATGATGATGGAAAGTGGGTTGAGTTGCAGGCAGGCGTGATGATGGAGAGGGTAACCCGTGACTTGGAGGGAAAAGGGGAGAGTCAAATGGGTTTGACTGGGTATATTAAAAGGGAAGGGGGTCAAAAGTGGCAGGGGGTCACAAGGTTAATATGGCAGGGGGTCACAATGAGTTTTGACAAGGGTCCAAGGTGTTTAATACAAGGACTTGTTTGCAAATTCTGAAAATTCAAGGACCACAGCTGCCAATATATCAAAGATGTTTCAAGGGACCAAAAGTAACAAGCTTCAATAGTACAAGGACCAAACTTGACATTTTCAAAATTCCAAGGACTATTTTTGCCAAATTTGAAACTTGGAGGACCAAACTTGTAATTTCTCAAAACTTTTGATATTTTTCACCAAAGGACTAATTTTGACAAGTTATGATTTTAAAAGGACCTTTGGTGACTTTTCTTTTAAATTAAGTGCTCAGGGACTATTTCTGACAATTTTTGAAACTTGGGGTGAAACGCCAATTATGCAAACTTTGTTCATTTTTTCATCTGATTTTAAACATTTTGCATCTGAAACATATAAAATGCAACTTTGAGATATTTTCAGTATTTTAATGCATTTCTGAGCATTTTTAAGCGTTTTGCAGTTTAGATTTAACCAAAAATGATGAGTATTTACACACTCATCAATCCCCACACTAAACTATTGCTAGTCCCTAGCAATTTTTTGAGAAAAACTTAATGGATTTGAATTTCTTTACAAAAGCCATTACTTCGGAGTAGCCAAATGTTTCAGTTCAAGTAAGAACCATGGTACAACGATAACCATGTGATTTTGAGCAAACCACCAGCTTCCAACGGATTTGATTTGTCTTTACCGGAAGCCGTTTGCTCTGGACTAGCCAACTCTTAGATAAATTATCAATATTATCTTTGGTGAGTCGATTACCAATTATGGTTTTTCCACTGCCTTTACCACAAGCCATAAACTTGCGGGCTAGCCAACTCTTCACTTTTAAGGATATGGTGAGTTGAATACCATACAATTTTGGGCAAATTGCAAGCCGTCAACGGATTTGAGATATCTTTACCAAGAGCCGTTTGCTCCTGGATTAGCCAATCCTTTTGTTTTTTAGACATGGCGGACTGATAACCAAGTGTTGAGTAAGTGTAAAATACTTACTCCAAAAAAAAATTTGGCCAAAAATAGGGGAATTGGGCGGTATAATTACATGATAAAATTCGTGAGAATTCCCCCCACACTTAGAAATGAATATTGCCCTCAATATTCAAAGTCGCGGCGGTTATGCGGCCACGAAACGTAAAAGGGAAATACTACGGCCATTATTTTGAAAGATTTTTTTTTTTATGAAACTTAGATATATACACAACATGTGGGGCAACCTAGGGTGGTAGAAAGATAGAAAGAAGTCAGAAATATGGGTGAAAACCCATATGGCATGCTCTCTGTTTTTGATTCCGAGTTGCTAGCTTGACTCGATCCCCGCATTCATTGGTTCATGGGGAAAGTTTGTAGATCGGGACAACCATGGGTGGAATGTCCTCTCCAAAATAATGCTTCAACCGATGACCATTCACTTTAAAGTTTGGACCATCGGGTTGAGATAACTCAATGGTTCCATATGGAAATACTTTAGTGATGGTAAATGGTCCAGACCAGCGGGATTTTAGCTTTCCCGAGAAAATCTTCAATCTTGAATTGAAAAGAAGGACTCGATCACCGGCGTTGAAAACGCGGTTCTTGATTTTGGAGTCATGAATCTTCTTTGTATTTTGTTTGTAGATCAAAGAGTTCTCGTATGCTTGATCACGGAGTTCATTTAATTCATTCATTTGAACTTTCGGTGATCACCATTGTCTGAATATCAAAGTTGGCATGCTTCAAGGCCCGGTATGCCTTGTGCTCAAGCTCAACGGCGATGACATGCCTTCCGTATACAAGCTTGTATGGAGTGCACCCGATGGGTGTTTTATAAGCTGTGCGGAAGGCCGAGTCGTCATCTAGCTTATCCGACCAAGAGGGCACGATTTTAGCCTCTGTCCTTTCCAAGATTCTTTTTATCCCTCGGTTGGAAACTTCCACTTGCCCACTTGTTTGGGGTGGTGCCGATGAGAGGCGGTGAGTTACACCATACTTTTGCATGACTCTATCAAACAGGTCATTGCAGAAATGCGTACCACGATCACTGATTATAGCTCGTGGAGTTCCAAACCTAGCAAAAAGAGATTTTAAGAATTTCACAACAACTCGGGCATCGTTGGTTGGTAAAGCTTTAGCTTCAACCCATTTTGACAAATAGTCAACGGCCCGCGAGTATGTATTTGTTACCTGAGAAGAAGGAAATGGCCCCATAAAGTCAATGCCCCGGATGTCAAAAATCTCACACACTTGAATGGCGTTTTGCGGCATTTCATTTCTTTGTGAGATATTCCCGTGGCGTTGACAAGCGTCACAGGTTTTGACAAATTCATGGGCATCCTTGTAAATCGTGGGCCAATAGAATCTAGAATCAAACACCTTCTTGGCGGTGTAGTTGGGGCTATGATGTCCCCCAATAGGTCCAGAATGGCAAGCCTTGAGAATGTCATTGGCTTCCTGACCATACACACATCGCCGGATGACTTGATCCGCACAAATTTTGAACAGGTAGGGGTCGTCCCAAAAGTAATGTTTCACATCTTTAAAGAATTTGTTTTTCTGTTGGGGCGACATCCCTTTCACCACAAAGTTACCCGCATGGTAATTTGCAAAGTCAACAAACCATGGGGTAGAAGAGTTTCCACGAAAAGAAACCACATTGATTGTTTCGAGAGGAAATGTTTCATTTATTTCCTTTTTCTCGAACACATCTTGGTGAGGTTTTCTAAGCGGGATAGATGATCGTGACAGCCAGGTTCTCGGCTCCTTTTATCACGTATAATGATATCAAATTCTGTAGGAGGAGAACCCAACGGGCAATCTGGCTTTGCATCTTGTTTGGCAAAGAGATATTTGAGAGCCGAGTGGTCCGTATACACCACGCATTTGGTCAATATAAGGTATGGCGAAACTTCTCAGCATACACCACAGCTAATAATTCTTTTTCTGTAGTGGTGTAATGGGTTTGAGCTTGATCATAGTTTTGCTTGCTTAGTGGATAGGCTGAAAATGCTTGGTTTTGCGTTGCCCCAAGACTGCACCGATAGCAAAATCACTTGCATCGCACATGAGCTCGAAGGGTAAATCGGTCGGGGCAACTAGAATGGGTGCTTCCGTAAGCGTTTTCTTTAATGTTTCAAAAGCTTTGATGCACTCGGAGAGAGAAGATAAAAGGAGAATCTTTTGAAGATGGGTCATAGGCCGAGCGATTTTAGAGAAATCTTGTATGAATCTACGATAAAACCCGGCATGACCTAGAAAACTCCTAATACCTTTGACGGTAGTAGGGTGAGGCAATTTAGCAATAACATCAACTTTTGCTCTATCTACCTCAATCCCGTTTTTGGAAATCTTATGGCCAAGGACTATGCCCTCTTTGACCATAAAGTGGCTCTTCTCCCAATTTAGACAAAGATTGGTGTCTTCACACCGTTGAAGCATTTTTTCTAAATGGGAGAGACATGTATGAAACGAGTCCCCAATGACCGAGAAGTCATCCATAAACACCTCCATTGTTTCCCGATCATGTCATGGAAAATTGCCATCATACATCGTTGGAGCGTGCCGGGCATTACATAGGCCAAAAGGCATACGTCTGTAGGCAAATGTCCCGTATGGGCAGGTGAATGTGGTTTTCTCTTGATCCAGCGGATCAATGGGGATCTGAAAGTAATACCAGAAACCATCAAGGAAACAATAGTATTCGTTCCCTGCTAATCTCTCAAGCATTGATCCATGAAGGGTAGAGGAAAATGGTCTTTACGGGTGGCTTCGTTTAACTACGATAGTCAATACACACACGCCATACCGTAACCAATCGAGTTGGAATTAACTCGTTTTCTTCATTTGTGACAACAGTAATGCCACCCTTTTGGAGCGCAAATGAATTGGGCTAACCTAAGGACTATCGGAGATCGGGTAAATTAAACCGGCATCAAGAAGTTTGAGAACCTCTTGTTTGATAACCTCATGAATCTTAGGATTCACCCTTCTCGGATGTTGGACTGCTGGTTTGAAGTCATCCTCCATTAAGATTTTGTGAGTACAAAACTCGGGGTTGATACCCTTAATGTCGGAGAGTTTCCAAGCAATTGCTTGCTTGTGTGACTTCAAGACCTTTATGAGAGCATCTTCTCCTCCTCAGTCAAGTCTTTAGCAATTATGACGGGTAATTTATCATCACCCTCCAAGAATGCATACTCGAGATGAGGAGGTAGGTCCTTAAGTTCAACCTCGATAAATTCTTCAGTAGATGTTTGTACTGATTTGATTTCCTCAATCGTGATCTCTTTCGGAGGGAGTGAAGGTAATGGATCTTCGTTTAACAATTGCTCCAGATAAAGGATATCTCCCTCCGAATCATAAACACCATCAATTCCCGGCGGAATTGATTCATCACTAACAAGAAACTCATCGATCTCTTCCGGGAAGTCACCTCCCTCAAACGGGTGAGAGAGAGGGGAAGAGTCGGCAATGATAGGTTTAGAAGATGTGGTGGAATCCCCATGAATTATGAAGATAATCAAGAAACTCTTGAGAGTACTCCTCTGAAGCAATATCAATTAAATCGACTCGATTAACTGATTCAGAATCATAATTTGAGGAGTACCTCGAAGTTTGATCAAGGTTAAAAGTAACAGCTTCGTTACCCACACGTAACGTGATTTCTTGCTCAAATACATCAATAAGAGCACGGCCCGTTCTCAGGAATCCTCGTCCAACAATGAGGGGAACTCGAGGATCGGCATCGAAATCAACAACCACAAAGTCAGCTGGAAAATGGAACTTTCCTACTTTCACAAATACATCCTCGGCGATGCCAAGAGGACGCGATATAGAACGATCTGCAAGCTCAAGAGTCATGCAGGTAGGAATAAGTTCCGGAAGAGAAAGTTTCTTCCATACTAAATAAGGCATCAGATTGATGCTTGCACCAAGATCGGCAAGGGCAAAACATTCAATCATCCCAGGAAAAACACAAGGAAGAAGAAATTTTCCGGGATCTCCTAGCTTCTCGGGAAGCTTCTTTAACGAAGCTGCAGAGCAGTTCTCGTTTAAAGGAGTTTTGGCCATTTCAAACAGCTTTTCCTTGTTGCTTAGCATGTTTTTGAGAGTTGATGCAAACTTGGGCATCAGCATGATAGCATCCGCAAAGCTTATGTCAAAATGAAGTTCTTGGAAAATTTGAAAGAATTTTTCCATTTGATGACTGCTTTTTCGCGGAGCTTTGCTCATAAATAAGCGTGAGGGTAAGGAATAGAAGTTTTGGATTTGGGGTTACCAACTGGAGGTTCAAAAACAACTCGGTTTGGTTTGGGACAACTTGAGGATGGACATTGTTAGTACTTCCGTTATTAGTAGGAAGTTCCTTGTCCTTTGTCGCCTCGGGTTCACTTTCCACTACCTTCGGGAGAGAAGAAGAAGAGGTAGTAGGAATAGCGGGTCCATCATACAGAAGTACCACTTCTGGTTGTGATCGCTTTGCATCGCCTCGGATTAGCGATCGTGTTGCTAGGTAAAGTACACGAGCCCCAGAGGGTCGATCATTTAAAGACTTCTTAATGTCATAAATCTGGCTAACCAACAACCGATTCATTTCCTCTTGGGATTTCATGAATTGTATCAACAACTCATCGATGATGGTCAGTTGGAACAATGGCTTGAGTTTGCACAGGAAAATTCTGGCCTCTATTGTTTGGATTAGGGCCTTGATTTTGAAAATTTCCTTGATTATTGCCATGAAAATACCACAGGTTGAAATTTCCCGACCTGGTTTCTATTGAAATTTCCTTGGTGTTGGAAATTTTGATTTTGATTTTGAAAACCGTTGTTTGGACTAAAATTACCTTGGTTTTGAAAACCTTGGTTTGGTCTATTTTGATTTTGATTACGGTTTTGGTTGAAACCGGGAGGTCCAGGGTAGTGGTTAGGGCGGTGGTTCGGGTCTATAGGAGCACGGTATTGGTTGCCTTCTTGATTAGAAATCCCCCAAACATTAGCTTCAAAAGGGTTACCATCGGTGCCATACAATTGTAGTAAGCATGGGGGCCACCACAAGTAACACAGACTTCCACTTTCTTAAAGGGGCCCAGCGGAGGTGAAGTTTGTGGAAAAGACTTTCTTTGGTTGGAGACCAAAGCTTGAATAGCTCCGTGAGTTTGTCAATCTTAGCATCGGTGCTAGATTGACTCCGCGAGCGATGAAGGACCAACACGACTTGGGAAACAACAGGTTTGCTTCGTGCAGTGCGGACTTTAGACTTGTTTTCAATGATCGCTAAAGCTTCTTTGGCATTTGCTTAAGAAATTTCCTCCAGTGGAGGAATTGAGAGAATCTTGATCAGATTGACTCACTCCATTATAGAAAGTATCGAGTTGCATCAACTCGGAGAAACGTGGTGAGGACATTTGCGAAGCAATTCCTTAAAACGATCCCGATTCACGAAGGATTCATCAAACTTTTGAGTGAACTTGATGATTTCATTTTTAAGACTCGTGGTTTTGGAAGGTGGATAAAACTCATTCACAAATTTCTTCACCAGGTCTTCCCATGTCTCAATTGATGAGGGGTTGTTTTTCAAGCCAAATCGGGCTTGTCCCTCAAGAGAAAATGGGAAGAAACACTTAACGGCATCAGTAGGGACATTATTGTATTTGATGGTAGATGCAATCTTGTTAAACCATCGAATATGAGCATGAGGATCATCCCTCTCAAAACCATAGAACTGACTTGAGGTTACAAGATTCAGATAACCGGTTTTGAGTTCAAAATTTTCAGCCACAATGGCTGGAATAACGATAGCGTCTCCATACCCGTCGATGGGTGCCTGGAGAAGCTCACACATAGGGCGTTCTTCCGCCATGATAACGGAAGTAGTGTGAGCAGTCCGGATCTCGATCCGACGGAAGGGCGAAAATCTCGGACACGCCTTCTTGGAATCTTGACAAGCTCACGAAATGGGCTCACAGATCTAGAAGAGCGAGTGCGCATACACTAGAGTTAACTCTAAGAGAACTCAGAGTTAAGGAGAGGAATGGGAATTATGAAGAGAATTATAAAAATGGGGTGAGAAGAATCTTTTTGGGTTTTCTGGTTTTGACAAGTATATATAACAACAAATCCAATTAAAACAAAATCGAGGCAAAACAACAGTGAACTTAAACCAATAATCACAAGATGAATGGCTTCTTTGAAAAAGGTACACCAATCACAAGGACACAAAGGCAAGTTTTAAATCTTTGGTTCGGGAACTTGCTGGGTATTATTCGTCATTACCCAGTTAGGTAGTACTGCCTTGGTTTGCTGGTAATCTTTTATGTTGTTATTATTAAAACAAAAGCGACAAATCTTTTGTGTATTTTATCTTGATATATATATAGAAACAAAAGGAAAATATTTTTGTGTTTTATACGTTTTTGGATGTTTTTGGGTTTTGGATTTTTTATAAGAAAATATATATAGAGATATAGATATAGATAGATGATATGAACAAAGAGTGAATATTCAAATTACTAATCGCTAAGCGGAAGATAATCAGCCCCGGCTCGGCGCCAAAATTTGATTCGCTCCAGACGGTCAAGTTTTTCTCACAAGCTAGCCACTTGTGAATGGCTAACCGTAAGAAACTTAAAACAGTCCGGAAACAAATGCAATGAAGATCAGGAGAGTATAGTGTTTCCCCGGGTCGTTATGTCCCAGCGAGCTATGCGATGAATCACCAAACGAATAGTGATCGAGATGATTTGAATGGAAAAGAGTTTTGATTTATTATAACTACAGAAAAAGTCTATAAATTACAGAGGCTTAAATGCAAATTAAAGAAAGTTAAAAAGATAAAAAATATTAAATAAAAGCTATCACTATTTGCAAAATGATGTTTTTGATTTTTCTTTTATAAAATTTAATTTAAAAACTACGCGACGTACAAAAGAAAATGTAAAACTTAAACAATATAAATCCTAAAAATATGAAAATGACATTTTTACAAACCTAATGATAAAAGAAAATTTATAGAAAAAGAAAATTATTTTTATAACTATTTATCTAATTATTATTAATTAAAAACTAATTTTAACTATTTAATTATACCCTAAAATATAAGAAAATATGAAATAAAGCTAGAAAAATGAAATTATGACTTGGAAAAATCTAAAATATCAAAATAGAATTTTCAAAACTAATTTTATATTTTTCTGATTATTTTTCTATTTTCTATGAATTAAAAACTATTTAAAACTACTTAAATTGCTTAAAAATACAAATTTAACTAAGAAAAATCTGAAAAAATATTTTTTTGACTTTTTATATTTATCTTAATCTAGGAAAAATGAAAAATTATTTTTTTGAAACTTTTCTGAATTAATTGTATTAAATACTAATTAAAAAGGCCTAAAAACTAATTTAAATCAAGAAAAATAGCAAACTGACCTAGAAAAATCTGAAAAATTCAAGAAAAGTCTAAAATGATATTAAGAATCTAGGAAAAATATAAAAACAGGGGTTTGTGTGCAAGAAAATGAAACTGCAATCACAAGTGCTTAAGAATAAGCACTTTAAATAAGCCAATGAACATCCAAGGCCACCAACTGATTCGAAGCGTACTATGCTAAAATTACTCAAAATGAACTAAAAACAACAAGCCTTAACCTCTGAATTGCAAGCTATGATTTGATTGTTTTGAGTTTAGTGCTAAAAACAGATTTGAGGCTACTACTTTGGACTTAAGCACAATCTACCCAATAAGCTAAAAATGAAAACCAAGTATTGGAACTTAAAGAAGACCTGGCTGGGAACTTGTAAACCAAAATTCAGACTTGGACAAGCTCTTATGAGCTCTGTGCAAATGCACAAAACATGCACACTCAGTTAGTACTGAGTTTGTGCACAGGGGAAATAAGTCCCAATTGACAAGCTCATTTGGAGCTTTTAAAAATTTGACAAAATCTACAAAATGACAATAAGAAACTAGACCAGCTGAACTTTTTAAACCACAATTTTCACTTGATTTGATCCAGAAATGAAGCAATTAAAAATCAACTCAGTAGGGCTCAAAATCACTTTTTAGTTTTTGACTTTTGAAGCAATGAAGATATTTTGACTTTTGTGAGATTTGAACTCAATTTGTTGGTGATTATGATATCAAATGATGAAATGATACTCTTTGCAATCTATCTCTATGTAATTTAAACACAAAACAAGATTTTGATTTGACAAAATCACAACAGTTAAGAAAATTAAGACAGTTGAATGAGATTTTGACTTAGAGCTGTTGCAGAAGCAAAATGATTACAATATTGAGTATATATGAGCTAAACAAGCCTAGAACTACAAGTCTTAACCACTGAACTAACCTCAAATACAGATTAAATAGCAAATCCAAACATAACTTTTATGACTGATATGCAATTTTAATTAAGCTAACTCTTTGCACTAGCTTGTTTTCTTGATCAAACTCACTCTAATTACTCTAAATACAACTAATTAAGCAGTAAGAACTAATAGATTATGCAATACTTCTTGAAAATAACTTACAATTTGTCCTTAGCCACAATGGCTTGCCACTGAACACAGGAACAACTAACCTATTCCAAACCCTAACCTAGCTCATTATCAACCCAAATCCTTGTAATTCAACCCATTTCCATGCTCTGCAACAACCATATCCATTTCCATTTCAATTTTGGCCCAGTTTGACTTTCTTTGACCAAAATCCAATTTTGCTTGAAACTTAAATGTAAGCTTATAAAAAGCTATAAGCAGCTTATATAAGCTTATTTTTACTTGGAAAGAAGCTATTTGAAGCTTGAATGTAGGAATTGGAAACTGAAATTTTCAACAGTGGCACAATAATATGAAACTTAAGTAAACTTTGAAATGGATGATTAAAAGTAGATTACACTAATAATGTGACTTTAGTTTAGTACAATGAAACAAAAAATTGCAACTTTAAAGCTTAATTAAAACATAATCATAAAAACGACATACATTTTTTTAAAAATAAACTAAGTGCCCTTGTCTCTTGCTTCTTCTTCCTCTTTTATACACCAATATGACTTTCCTCTCTCCTCTGAGCAAATCCCACTTGTAATTGGGACCATTGGATGACTTGAAGTAATCTTGGCCGTTTGATGCATTTTGGCGCCAAAATTGTTTTTAACAGCTGGAGAGGTTGAGTGTTAGGTTGAAGAAGCTTTTAATGCTTCTTGGCTTGGGGTGATGTGGAGGGTAGGAGTAGGGAGATGATGATGGAAAGTGGGTTGAGTTGCAGGCAGGCGTGATGATGGAGAGGGTAACCCGTGACTTGGAGGGAAAAGGGGAGAGTCAAATGGGTTTGACTGGGTATATTAAAAGGGAAGGGGGTCAAAAGTGGCAGGGGGGTCACAAGGTTAATATGGCAGGGGGTCACAATGAGTTTTGACAAGGGTCCAAGGTGTTTAATACAAGGACTTGTTTGTAAATTCTGAAAATTCAAGGACCACAGCTGCCAATATATCAAAGATGTTTCAAGGGACCAAAAGTAACAAGCTTCAATAGTACAAGGACCAAACTTGACATTTTCAAAATTCCAAGGACTATTTTTGCCAAATTTGAAACTTGGAGGACCAAACTTGTAATTTCTCAAAACTTTTGATATTTTTCACCAAAGGACTAATTTTGACAAGTTATGATTTTAAAAGGACCTTTGGTGACTTTTCTTTTAAATTAAGTGCTCAGGGACTATTTCTGACAATTTTTGAAACTTAGGGGACTGAAACTGCCAATTATGCAAACTTAGCTCATTTTTCATCTGATTTTAAACATTTTGCATCTGAAACATATAAAATGCAACTTTGAGATATTTTCAGTATTTTGATGCATTTCTCAGCATTTTTAAACGTTTTGCAGTTCAGATTTAACCAAAAATGATGAGTATTTACACACTCATCAAAGAGACCTTGGGAGAAACCATTGGAGAAATGCTAGCCATAAAAATTGTGTGTGCAGTAGGTCCATCATCCACATCAGAGTCTTATGCATCTGTCAGCTGACTTGAAAGGCATTCTGATGATTGTGACCTATCTCCTGAATAGGCTGCTCATCAACATCTGCATCATAGGTCTTGGCATTGCCTTCGATAAGAAACAACAACTCCTCTTCATCCAAGGCAACACCATTATCCGAGCTTGTACAAGCGGCATCTTATCTCTGAGTAATCAGGCGATTCGTTGGACGTTTTGGAGATGTGCAGTTCCTTGCAATGTGTCCCTCACCACCACAGTTTTAACATTTGATCGGCTTAGCTTGACCTTGATTACCATTCCTTCCTCGATTCTGATTACCAACATAACCTCTACCAGCTCCACCTCTTCCCTTTTTGATCATCTTTGTCTTTCTGAGTTTTTTGCTGATCCTCCCATCTTTAACAGTAGCTTGATTGTGTGGGTTAGATGCTGTCCTGAGGTTGTTGTTGGTTTGTGGGAGAGAATTCATGTTTTGACTAATCAGAAGAGCTAGTTGATTAATGATGTTACCCACGTGTGCATCAGCATCAGCTTGTTTGAACATAGGATCAGGAATGAGTTTGTGATTACCATTACCCATGGGTATGACTTGTGAGGCTTTGGTTGTGATTCCGATGTTTGAGTAGAGGGCAGTTGAGTCATTAGATGAGCTTGTCTCTCCACGATTGGTTTTGAAATGATTAAGAATAAAACATAGCATGTCTTTCATTCTGAAGGAGGAAGGCATAGAGTTGCTCATAGTTTGTATTCTTTAATCCTTTAGTGAGCTTCACTTGAGGTGACAAACTTGTGCCATTCAGGATTCTTGTTGTTCACAAATTTTGAGTTCAATGTTAGGCATAGTCATTCGATGTTCCTCATATCATTCACCAGCTTATGAAATCTCACATAGTACTCATAGACACTCTCATATGGTTTCATCTTGAAGTGTTCAAATTCGTCATAGAGTTGTGATTCTCTGTCTTCCATAGTTAATTCAGAACATGAGAGAAGCATCTTGACATTATCCCATCTGCCTTTGCCGGTGTTGTGATTGATAAGCTTGTAGATGTCTTTAGGAAGACCTTGAAGAACAATGTTAGAAGCCCGGATATCAGCATCGAATCTCTTTTTCTCCTTATCATCAAGCTCATCATACATCTTTGGTCTGTCCATTCCATAATCAGAGTTCCATCTTGTGCAGTATCAAGTACATCTCTAGTCGTCTCAACCCGATATGGTCCTTCATCAATGGATTTGAGAATGTTGACTCCATTTTCCTTTCCAAGACAGTACAATCTGATTCGTTGAGCCCAAGAGTCGTAGTCAGTTCTGTCAAGCATGGGTGGACGAGTATCTGAACCAGTTGCTTGAACATCCTCGAAACAACAGTGCGATGATGATAGTAGGAACGTTAGTAGACATGTTTCAAGCTCTACGGGATTTTACAATTCTTTGATTAAACCGGGAAATTGATTCTTTCACAGGATTTTACTAAATCAAAAGAACAACCGTAAGAATGTATCACCAAGAAGTAACAAGCCTAAATGAATAAGTACCTAACCACACAACTTCAAGCAATTAACAACTCGCAAGTAATCAACTCGCTTAATAGCCAAGTGTCGGCATCAACTTCATGTAACCACCCAACTCGCAATGAATCAAGTCGCTAAATAGCCAACTCACTTTAGTATCAACTCGCAACACAATCAACTCGCTTGAACACTAAGTTGCTTAAAGAAACTCGCTAGCGTTACAACTCGCTAAATAGCTAAGTCGCTTTAGATCTCAAGTCGCAAAGAAACAACTACGCTTAGAACCCAAGTCGCATAAATATCAACTCGCTAAACAGCTAAGTCGCATGTACCAACTTGCATCAAATAACAAAGCAACTCGCTTTGAAGAAACACAAGTCCGAGACTCAACTCGCTTAGTCTTTTTTTCACAAATAACCACTTTATCAATCCAAAACAACCAAACCACAATGATTTAAGCCTTCCAATTCAAAACATAACCACATATGATGATCCTAAACACAAAAGTACAAGCAAAATTCAAACTTTACCACTAGAATTTGTCCAAATGAATCAAACTCTCCTAAACCCTTAATACACCAAAAACCTTATAAAATCCACCAAAACAAAGAGCATGAAAGATGAGTGATCAAAGCATGGCTCTTGATACCAATTGTAGGATATTGGATTTCACAAACACTCTAAACCATGATCAAAGTAGGCGTATAAGTATGTTAGAGAGAGAAAGTTCAAGTGAGAGAAAGGAAGAGAGTTGGGAACTATAGTGAGAGAAAGAAAATATTATTATGAGCTCCAACTCTCTACCTTGAAAGGTAGAGAGTATTTATAGTCTTACAATAAAACGCCACACAACGGGCTGTGGATCAGGCATACAGTGGGTAAAGACCCGTCCGTCCTCCACGGTGTTACTAAACTAAATTCTACTTAACTTAAAATAACTACGACTACGAGCTTTCTAACGTTTACATATACTTGAGGTGACCGACTCTTTAATACCTGGAATTTCTAATTCCTAACAGCATCACAGTGTTATCATACTGCTACATCACTACTTTATTTACTGCATCACAATGTTAATTTACTGCATCACAATTTTATATTGCTACTCAATGTTATCATACTCCTAAATCAAAAATAAAATTATACTACATCACAATATTATTTTACTGCATCATAGTAAATATTTTACTGTATCACAAGGTAAATGTTACTGCATCAAAATGTATATTAACCTGCATCATGATACATTAAACAAATAACAAAATTAATACAATAACTATTATTCATAAAACAGAAAGATATAGAGTATATTTCAGATGCACTAAGATACTATTATATTAATGTTTGGTAATTAATGTTATACATCTAAGAACCAAAAACATGTCTTGTAAGTAATGCTTTAACATTTATACAATACTTATTTTGAACTTAAACCAAAGAATACTTAAATGATGCTTTTAAACTTTACGAGTACATCCTCTAAGTCAGCTCTTGTTGACTCTACTGATTGGTTGCTTTTCTTCGATAGTGGAAATTTCATTGAACATGTCAAGGAATCATCGCCTTCCTTTTCTTCACTATGTCATTCCACTGCATTACAATGTATATTCTAGTGCATCAAATGTATAGTATACTACATCACATTAAATCAATAATATAAAAAAAGTAAATTATTTAAAACGATTAGAAATATGTTGAGTATATTTCAAAAACGCTTTATTAAAAAGCAGTTGCATCAAAGCATAAAAAGTAGCTACATCACCTTTAATAAACTAAAAATCAAAAAGCTTTGTACTAATGCATCATAGTCTTATATCTAGTGAATCAGATCTATATTACACAAACTCAAACATAATTATCCAAATAACATCAAAAGCAAGCATAGATTATCAAAAAAAAAACAAAAATTAAATACCTTAAACTAGTGCATCATAGACTTATACCTAGTGCATCACACTCTTAGATCTAGTTACCAAACAAAAAAATGTTACATTTTATACTCTGATGCACTAGATAAAAATCTATGATGCAATACATTCAGAATCACACATACAACTATACATAAACACATACAACTATACATAAAAGCATTTTCCACTAAAAAATGGCTAAAACAATTAAATATTAAAAGTTGATGCATCACAGTATAAACTTAGTGCATTATAGTTATAAAATCTCACTAAAACATTTTATCATACACCTTATGTACAGATTTACTAAAAACTTTGTGTATTTATTCTTTCAGATCTAGACACTTTGAATATAATATATTTAAATAAATAAGAACACAAAAATGTTTTATATGTCAGTGCATCACAGTTTTAGCAACAAGTTCATCACAAGGTATATGAACAACTACTGCATCACATTACGAAATTAGTGCATCGCAGTACAAAACTGGTGCATCATAGTTATACAATATCATGTAGACATTTTATCAAACACCTGGTGTGCACATTTCATATGCACGTTTTTAATCTCGTTTTTTCTCAATAACACCTTTGAATCATTGTTTTAAATCAACTAAATACACTAAAAATCAGCAAAAACATATTCGAATTAAAACAAATTAAATTAACCAAAAAAATTGAAAAAAAAACATATTAATCTTACCTTCATTGTTGTACAGGTTTCATCTCAAAATCACATTGAAGAAGACGATGGATAAGTGATTAACTGGTGGAGAAGAATAATATCACGGTGGAGAAGACTATCACGATCGAAGGAGGAGAAGAAATCACGGTGGAGAAGACTATCACGATCGAAGGAGAAGAAGAAATCATGGTGGAGAACAATGGTGATGACGGTGGAGATCACGGTGGTGATGACAGTGGAGAAAGGTGGTTTCAGAGGGAGAAGGAGAGAGGAGATATGTTATAGATGAGAAGAACCGTGAAAAAAAAAGAAAAAAAAAAGCTTATATACTTTCTATTTTGTGGTAAAATGACCAAAACGCCCTTAAGAGTAAAAAAAAGGGAGGGGTGGAGATGGGACACATGGCGCATTGTGGTGGCTTCTCATTCTTTTCATTTTAAATATCTTTTCATAATAACCCAAACCTATATATATATATATATATATATATATATATATATATATATATATATATATATATATATATATATATATATATATATAATATATAAAAGCAGAACATTTTCCACAAATGCCACCTCAATGTCACCTCAATGCTATGTAGTTCAATTTAATGCCACATAATCATTAGTTGTCCACATAAGCAAGTTTTTTGTCCACCTAAGCACCAATTTTTTAATTTAATTAGAATTTATTTAAATTTCGGATTTTTAATAATTATTTTTGTAAATTTCGGTTTTTTAGTAATTATTTTTGAAAATTATTTATAAAAAATGACCCATGCAAGGATTGAACCTTGGTCATTTGGATAAATAACTTGTGTGTTTACCACTTAGGCAACAAGTTATTTTGATAATTATGTTGCATATTATAATATATAAATGGCTATAATTATATTAGAATCCTATACTAAATACAATTTCTCTACAAAAATTATATTAAGTAATTATCTTTTTTAAAACTTTTTATACATATCTTTTCCTTAAATATATATTTTTCTTAATTCATTCATTATTAACAAAAAAATCATACGTATATTTTCAAAAAAAAAAAAAAAAAACCCTAATCATTAGAATTCTCTGCATAAAGAAAACTTCATCACGATTTTATGGTTTTAATGATTTTTAATATGTTTTTGTGCAGGTTGTAATTATAACATCTTTTTAATAATGTTTTAATATGATTTTTAATAATGTCGTTGCTCTTGAAAGAAAGATGCAAGGTCTTTGGAATGCCTCCAAATATCTGGAAGCATGCAACGAGGGAATTACGGTGTGTTATCTATGAACTCTGATACGTAAACATATCTTTTTATAGATGATTTATGTTTATGCATATACGTCCATTTAATTAAAATTACTAATTAGTTGATTATATACTTTCTGGTCTGATTTGTGCATTTTCTATTAGGTTGCTCACATCACATGCTCTAGTCTTTCTGCAGACCGAAGAGTCTCCCCTTGGCAGCGTGATTTGTTTGAAGAGAGACTAAAAGCAGCAGGTTTGCCTGGAGTGGATAATGGTGCAAAGTTATCTAACTTGCGATGGAGTGTCAAATCAAGATATCAGGGTACATCTTAAATAATGCGTTTCTGTATGGGTTTTTTGTACCTCATTCTGGGGAGTTTTCCATGGAAGTTTATGCGTGCCACATCTGAGGTGTTACGCCATGATTCGTGCTACATGAGGAGGAGGAGGATGAGAAGCCAAAAAGAAAAAGATCTGATATGTTTATGCCACTTTTAAAGACTTTATTGGTCGATGATACTGGAAATACATGCTTTATCATTCATATGAAGTATACGACTTTAAACTATGTGGTTGGGAAACTCCAAATTAATGTGTATTGATGGTCTCTTGAGAATTTTTTAGTTGAATTATGCAATATAATATATTGAAATTATCCATTTCTTTATGGGGATTCCCGTGTTGTCTTATGGAGTTACGTACACTGGCTTTTTCTTGATCACTACATGAAAGTATTGTTTTAAAATAAGTAAAATAGAGAGGGCGTCAAGCTTTGAGCCATGGAAAACATGAACTCAGTTTTGGTCATGTATAGAGTAAATACGTTCATCTCTGATTTGCGGGAGAGAATTCAAAACGTTGTTCTTTGCACTTGCATGTGACCTAAAGAAACCAATATCTTGGTTAATTATCTGTTATTTGCAGCAACACTTGCGCTTCCGGGAGTGCTGATGCAACAACACCAGTGCCTTAAGAATATGGAGGAGGTGCAAATTCCTGCAACAAAAGCCGAGTTATCGAGATCTTCAGTACACAATGAAAATTTGACCCACAGGCTAATTGATCTTCTTATAATTTGAATGTCGTTTTCCTACTCCTAATACACTTTTTTTGTTGGTGAGGAGCAGAGCTGGACCAAATCAGAAACAACTGTAAGTATCTGTTCACACTCATATTTAGCTATAATATATATCACCATGATATAATCTATCTGTTAAAGTGTATTCTTTTTAATATAATAGACGCAAATTCCCTTCGATGGAAAAGAAATAGCATCAAAGCATATGTTATTTGCTTTAATTATTCTAGTGAAGTTTTTAAAAGCATAATCTTCACAAAAGATGCAGCTACAAGCACATGCCCACAAAGTACAAAGAGCCCAAGTTGTTGCTGATTTAGTGTGCCCTCGGTGTTTACAAGTGTCAAATATGTTGTCCCAGTTGTTACGCGTTACTTTCATTGAACAACATTTGTTTTCTGTCTTATTTACATACCTGGTGCACGACATTTATTTCAGTGTCCTTTGTAGGCTGAGAGTCAGAAGCTAGGGCTTATTCGTGATGGCTGCACTGCTGATTCGCTGTTAAGGGGAGTTGTAAACTATGCACGCACCATTAGAAGAATCGTGGGCAGCCGTATTCCATGATACTGAATAGGAAAACATGTCGGTTACATGTGTGATTGTTGTATGTTGGGACTCAGAATGTATGCAAATGGGTTATTATTTATAATTTATTTGTTTCATGTATATATTATTGTACAAAACAGCTAAGTAATCCCTAAATTCTAATTCTAACACCTAAATTGTTCACACCATCAATTGTTCACCGGCAAGGCATATTTAAAGGTACAAATGACAATGAGGCGACATCACATAATTATGTTTTGAGGACCAACTGTGACATATTTACAGGTACAATGACAATGATAGGGGCTGATATATAAGGTGAGACTTATTGCTGCAAGTCATGATTGTTGTTTAAGGTGAGCTTAAATGTAACATTGTTAGCCATTTAAGTTATGTAGTTGCATTAGTATATACAACTGATTTGAATATTTGACTTTTTTTCTTACCCGGGTCCATTCTGGACCGTTACCCAACCCGTCCATTTGCCACATTCACTTGTGTACATTAAACACTTTTGTTAACTTCTTCAACTATGTTTCAATTTCACTCTATAAGTGCTCATCTACTACGGTTATTACGTCTATAAGTTGCATTATGTCAAATTAACCCATTCATAAGTTGAGTCACATGGTAAGTGACTTCCATAATCCTTTAGACATATAGATTTTAGTATTTGACATGGGGGTACCTTCGTTATAGATTTGACAAATAACATAATTGTGCACCTTTTTGAAGTTTCATGCTTGATTGGAATCAACTACCACTTTGTCGTCGAAGGATTTTGTTTGATTTTCTTAATAGGGAAAAAAGCATGTCATTTACACATACAACATATACTCACAAACCTCCAGAACTTTCTGTGAATAAACTTTGTCTGGTACATGATATATTCTATGACTAACCTTTCACGGTTAACATTTGTTCTAGAGGACAAGGGAGAGGATGGGGTAGGGATAATAATGGAAATGAACAAAGTCAACAAAACATGGAAGAATCAAATGAAGGAGATGATAGCAACGAGTCTGTTGGTGAACGTGGAAGAGGGGGTATTAGTGAGAATAACTGCTGGTGCACTTCCTCGAGGGCTGTATATTTTGAATCTGTCAAAGAACAGTGTTAATACAAATAAGCCGTAAAAACGTTTATTTATATTTTACGATCTTCTAATGTTTTGTCGATAACAAACGTAAAATCATTTTAACGAAACAAATAAAATGCGTAAATGGTTTGAACTAATAGTTTTTAACATATTCACATTTTCACATAAAACACTAAAACAAGTATAAATGGTTTTATGATTTAGATATATATATGTACAACAACTAGTGTTTACATATTGGGTTAGCATATACTTAAACTAAGTATACTAAAATGGGTAAAAACAAATATATACTAAAATGGGTAAAAACAAGTATATACTAAGGTAAAAACTAGCAAATGGTATTGACCCATAACCCATGGTTTTATATATACCACTTAACCAAGTTAATTGTATCCTTAAGGTACATTGTATCTAGAAAGAAAACCATGGATCAACCCACAACCCATAACCCATGACCCATGACCCATACCCAATGTCTAGATACATTGAACCCTTGGTGAGCACTCAAGAGAATGTCTAGATACATTGAACCCTTGGTGAGCACTCAAGAGATACATTGTATCTAGCTAAAGACCCATGACCCATAACCAAAATACCCATGGGTAAAAGGGAGCGTTCCACGGATCACTGGCTTTATGCTAGCCGGATCCCTTGTGGGAGGGATCCGGGGAACAGTAGAGAATTTCCTCTATAAATAGAGAGCCATTTCTTCCTTTCTATTCATGCCTTTACACACATACTTCCCCCAAGTATTCTAACCCTCTAACCTCAGATCCAAGAGATCTATGTAGTCTTTGTCTTTTGTTTTTGTGTGATCTTCTAGGTTTCTCTTAAAGGAAAGATCACCACTTCTTGAAGACGTGCAAGCTCAAGTCCATGAGTTGCCATGCTTCATCATCTTCAAGACAACGAAGGTTCTCTTGTTGATAGATCTACCTTTCTCCATAGATGTTGGGTTGAAGGCATTAGTGAAGAATGCCGAAAGTGTCAAGATGAAAGCATTAGTGAAAGGTGCTCATCATCCGTGTCAAAGCATTAGTGAAGAATGCTAAAGGTGTCAAGACGAAGGCATTAGTGAAGGGTGCCAAGCGTTGTGTCAAAGGCATTAGTGAAGGATGCCGAAGAATCAAATCAAGTAGCATTTGGGAAGAATGCTTAGGTCGTATAATCGATGAGGTGCATCGTTATACATATAAGTATTTGTTTATTTACAAGGATGGTGATATCCTTGATGGTGTTGTAACAAGGAGTAGATCTCCTTGATAATAGGTGTTGTTGTGCGTGAAGGGTAGTAGTACCTCCATAGTAATGGAACTAGGTGCTTAGCCTAGTACCTAATAAAGGGTAGGCGACGTTGTGATAGGATTAGTTCTCCTAAGGTGTGAAAGAACTCGGTGGTTAGCTTAGCACCGTATAAAGGGTAGGCGACGTTGTGTTAGGTGTGGTTCACCTTGGTGTGAAAGAACTCGGTATTTAGCTTTGTACCTGGAAAAAGGTTAAGCGACGTTGTGAAGGCTTCTCCGCCATAAGGAGATTGGTGTAGTGCTTACGAACTCTCGAGTAGGTGATTCGGGGAGTGGAGTAGGGCAAGGAAGGTGTCCTTGTAGCCGAACCACTATAAATACTTGTGTCGTGGTGATGTGCTACTTACTCTTTATCTTTCATTACACGTTTATATATCTATCTATCAACGTCCAACATAAACAACCAAATAGATTGACATAAGTCGATCTAAATATTTAAAAGGAAGTTTTAAATTGGTAAAACTATTCAACCCCCCTTCTAGTTTTCCACAATTGGCATCAGAGCTTCGTTACCAAGTTTTTTTTGTATATTGTACTTTGAAAACTTGATACGATCCGTGTATGTTTGAATACTACAAAGAAGGGAATTTCTTAAAACAAAAAGTCATGTTTTTATAAATCATCATATGTTGGATAGTGATAGATCATTCTAACATTTTCCTTTGAGAAATCTTCATACTAGGATTTGGGTATCTTAGAAGATCATGAAGTATTTCGCGTCTATGGTTTCTAAAACCATAAAAAGGGAATATAGCAAAGGATTGGGGTATCTTAGAAGATCATGAAGTATTTCGCGTCTATGGTTTCTAAAACCATAAAATGGGGATATAGCAAAGGTATGTTTTCTTAGTTACATTTTTTTTCAAAAACGTGCTAAATTGCTTGTGGACAAAATGGTAATATATGCTTCTATCTTATAATAAGCATAATATGAAAAGTGTTTTAGTGATTTTTTTTCCTTTGAAGTTTTGTTGTTAGATATCTTGTTAATCAAGCTTGAATAAAGGTAAAAATGGGTAATATAACTTCACTAAAAAGTCTACAAATACTAAACCTTTTCGTCGGGTCAAAACGTACATTTTTGTAATTCTGTGTCAGATCCGCGGATCCCTCAGGTTACACTGGACGGATCCCTCAAGCAAGGGATCCGTAGGTACAGAAGACAGTTTTTGTCTGAATTTCAAAAATTCATAACTTTTTAACCGTAAGTCGTTAGAAGTCGTGCCACCTATCGTTTTAAAGGTATTTGAGTCTACTTTCATTTAAAAATGATTTCAAAAACTGATTCATAACAATAATTTACATAATCATTGATTAATAATAGAAAGTCATTTTTCGGTCATAACTTTTGCACAAACTTTTGATCTAATTGGAGACGGATGTTTTCGATTTTGAATAACAATGTGTCCTCTATTGAAATTAAGGTTTTGATCATATTTATAAATATAAAATAAACTAATCAAGCTTGGTATACATGTTTATATTTAACACAAAGCGATGAAAAGAACTTTCATATGCTATGCTAAATGATAAATTGTCTTCTTTGCATTACTTGATTATTTGCTTATCTCAAATAGCTTTTGTGCTTGTTTGATTGAATAGCATATGTGGTTTCCTTACCTTGCTATTCATTCTCTTGTTTGTCGATTTAGTAATATTCTACTAATCAATGTGCTATTTGAAGGAGTGTCTGGGATAACATCTAGTTGTGTCAAAAATGTTAGTTTACATACTTAAATAAGTCATATAGGTTGAAAAATGTTTTATGTGCTTATATGATTTCTTTTGTTCTTGTATCGTTTTCTAAAAACAACAAGAATGTACATCGGATCATAACCTACACTTGTGTTGATGATGTACTCTCCCATTTTCCTTTTCATGATCGCTCTTCAAGCTTCATAGTAGGATTGACAACTTGATTATTTCATCCGATATACTCAAGTAAATTATTTTGCAACGCAAATATAATTGTTCATATCCGAAAGTCCAAACTCAAAGCTTTCCAACAACATATGTTGAACTAGCTCATCCAACCATTTTTTGTTGTTTACCATATGGACAACTTTTAAACTTATTTTTAACATGACGCCTTCATCACCTTAGTTGTCTCAAGTATAATATTAAACGAAGCAAAGTATCATCATTGTTACTCTTCGATAGGCCATTGTAGGAATATAAATTTTCTTAACTTGAGAATGAATACTGGAGAACTTATGGCACTAGAAACTCAATTTGACCTGACGGTTGAATTGCTTCCTTGATAGAAGTTGGGTATGTGGAATCACCCGTAAAAATGGTCGTGTTTAGCCGTAATTGAGCACCACTAGTAATAGTCTCATATTCATTCTCTCACTTGGGAAATCTATACTCCCATGTTTCCCTAAAGTAAGTTTACAATGGAAATACTTTGCGTTGTCTTAGGATTACTAATCAACCAAGTTGTAAAATTGATTTTTATTAATCACAACCACTTGCCTCATCAAACGATTATCTTGCTTTGATCGAGAAGAGCTACATGACTTCATGGACGAAGTTCATTGTATGCTAATCACCATCCATAATGACTATACATAGTTCATTGCTTCCGTTGGCCAAAACAACCCTATCGTCTTGAACACCATCATCTAATCTGCACGCCATTGTTAATACAAACGATTTACTAATCTAGATCGTAAATCTATTTTGAGCCTCTTAAATAGCGCTTGTTAAGTTTGATAAACCTCTGTGTTACTTGTGAGCTAGATCTCATTTAATTGCTTATGTGCTATTTCTACATGATACTCAGTATGTTTTACTTGTATACATGTATGCTTACTGTAGAGATCATTAGTTTCTAATTTTGATACTTAGAACAAACGCTCACTGTTAAGTAAAACTGTCCCAGATGCCGGATCCCTAGTTTGTAACTAGCCGGATTCCTCAAGTGAAGGATCCGTGGGATCCAGGCAAATAGAAGTAGAGTTTCAATCCTTTACACCTCAAACCATGTTCCTAGACTACTTCACACTAGCTGAACTTAATACCTTAGGATCTCTTAAGTCATACTCAAGCTTTGTAAGCTTCACACTCACTCATAGGATCACACTCAAAGTGCTTTTTGATCTATCGTTTCACATAAACTCATTACTCTTCTGCTCTCTAGATCACTCATTATTTCTCACATGATCCCTCACATCTAGACTTAGAAATCGTTTGATTATGGCAAAATTGATCATAATCATCCTTACCTCAAAATTGGTAGTAATGGATCAAATTCTAGTTCACCTTAAAACCTTTAGGATTTTCTCCAAGACATTATCCTAAGTCACTATCTGATCACTAGGATCATTTACCTCCATTTGACACTCTCAAGATTTTAGTGTCATCTTTGTTCATTCATTGGTACTCACGAAAGTTCCAATTTCTTCCATATAAGGCAATCATTAGCTACATCACTCATTGCCCTTGAACATTTAAGTACCCTTCCATTTAAAGACACTTAGGAGAACTGAAACACTCAAAAAGGTATAGGCTTTAGACCTTTCAAACACCACTACTATCCTTTCCTAGCTACTGAGAGCCGAATACCTAGGATTAGCCTAGACGGATCCCCCATTGGTGGGAACCGTAGGATCCGGGTGACAGATTTATGTCAACTCTTGATCGAACAGTCATTTCAAGCTCATCTTGCTAACTTGAACACTCCACCTCATCCTAATTAAATCCCTAGATCAGTAAAAATCTAAAGTTGACTCTTGTGCATGCTAATCATCACATTCCAAAAGATATTAGAGACTTAAGTCTTGAATGCACTTGCCAAATCCTTCCCTTTATAAGTCATCTTGCTACAATCCCTTAGTCATCAAACACAACATAATTCTCAGCATTTAGAAACCTTTTCCTTAGTCATTTCAGCATGAGGAAAGCTCCTAGTGCTAACTCATCCAACCAAGAACCACCCAAGAAACTTGCTCGTATTGTACACGAAATTTCCTCAACCGAATCATCTCCGGTTAAACCCACAAATGGTAGGATTTCCCATCCACCGAATCATCATCCGTAAGAGATAATAGTGCTAGAATCTCACCTCAACAAACCCATTCAACAATTGCCAAGAGAACCGCAATAATTAGCATTAAACCTTTTAGGTTAGAAAAGGGATCATCGAGCTTTAAACCAAACGTACCTACTTCTAGCAAAACGTCTAAACCTTCATTCCTAGAGCATGGACTTCACCAAGCCTCTCTCTATTCATTAGAGCATTCACCACCGAAAACTTCCCATTCACCAACCTTCTCGTTAAAATAGGAACCACCAGGGACTTGATCATATGTAGGAATTTCCATTACCACCACTCTCATTCCTAGTAGAACCTCATCCTAAATTACTCAATGTACCTCCACCATCATTTGTAGAATCTCCTCAAAACACATTGTTCCTAATCAAGACAATAATTGCTCTAATTGTCTAATCACCCAAGGACTTGTTCAAGAAGTACGAAATGAGTTGCATTTCATGTTTAATCATCTTCTTGAAAGATTGGACCAAATCAACAAGTCTACTCATCCCTAGACTCAAGCATATTGTTGCTTCTTAAGCTTTGGTCACTTATTAGTATTAGTAGAATATGGCTAAATCATTCTCTTAGTTTATAGAGATTTGTTGATCCTCTCTTATGTTTTATTGAATGATAGTTACTTGCCATATTGCATTGAGTATATGTTTGCTGGTTGAATACATATCTCATTTTGATGTTAACATTACTTGCTACATCATCATTGCTGAATTTAATCATCAGCTATACGGATCCCTCAAAATTGCATAGACGGATCCCTACTAGGAGGGAACCGTGGGATCCGTGAGACAGAAAACTATTTTTCTACTAACTTGGATCACATATGCAGGAAATTGTGCATTATACTTGTTTTCTAACCTTTGTTTTGTAGTTATTCAATCTACACTTGAAGCATTTGACACCCTAAAGCTAGGGGGAGCTTTGTGTCAAAACAATACATTGCAAACTACTTGCAATATTAGGATTACATTTCTCAACATCCCTTTGCAAATTGCAATCATCAAGGGGGAGCACACTCGTCACTTAGACGAAATCTTTTGCAAACTTAGTTGCAAACAAACTAGCTTAGTATTACTTTCTTGACGCCCTTACATAGGGATGGACTCGTCAAGGGGGAGTAAAGACGAGATCCGTTCCCGTTACTTGCTCTCAAATTTTTTTCTTTCACATGTTTTTTTCTAAAAACAATGTGTTAGTTTTCTTTCGAAGCTCTTTTTGTTTCGACAAAAAGGGGGAGAAGAAAGTAAAAACTACAAATTCAAACTTTGACGAATTTTAGCTTTTCCTTAAAATAATTTTATGTTTTGTCATCAACAAAAAGGGGGAGATTGTTAATACAAATAAGCCGTAAAAACGTTTATTTATATTTTACGATCTTCTAATGTTTTGTCGATAACAAACGTAAAATCATTTTAACGAAACAAATAAAATGCGTAAATGGTTTGAACTAATAGTTTTTAACATATTCACATTTTCACATAAAACACTAAAACAAGTATAAATGGTTTTATGATTTAGATATATATATGTACAACAACTAGTGTTTACATATTGGGTTAGCATATACTTAAACTAAGTATACTAAAATGGGTAAAAAAAGTATATACTAAAATGGGTAAAAACAAGTATATACTAAATGGGTAAAACTAGCAAATGGTATTGACCCATAACCCATGGTTTTATATATACCACTTAACCAAGTTCATTGTATCCTTAAGGTACATTGTATCTAGAAAGAAAACCATGGATCAACCCATAACTCATGACCCATGATCCATACCCAATGTCTAGATACATTGAACCCTTGGTGAGCACTCAAGAGAATGTCTAGATACATTGAACCCTTGGTGAGCACTCAAGAGATACATTGTATCTAGCTAAAGACCCATGACCCATAACCAAAATACCCATGGGTAAAAGGGAGCGTTTCACGGATCCCTGGCTTTGTGCTAGCCGGATCCCTTGTGGGAGGGATCCGGGGAACAGTAGAGAATTTCCTCTATAAATAGAGAGCCATTTCTTCCTTTCTATTCATGCCTTTACACACATACTTCCCCCAAGTATTCTAACCCTCTAACCTCATATCCAAGAGATCTATATAGTCTTTGTCTTTTGTTTTTGTGTGATCTTCTAGGTTCCTCTTAAAGGAAAGATCACCACTTCTCGAAGATGTGCAAGCTCAAGTCCATGAGTTGCCATGCTTCGTCATCTTCAAGACAACGAAGGTTCTCTTGTTGATAGATCTACCTTTCTCCATAGATGTTGGGTTGAAGGCATTAGTGAAGAATGCCGAAAGTGTCAAGATGAAAGCATTAGTGAAAGGTGCTCATCATCCGTGTCAAAGCATTAGTGAAGAATGCTAAAGGTGTCAAGACGAAGGCATTAGTGAAGGGTGCCAAGCGTTGTGTCAAAGGCATTAGTGAAGGATGCCGAAGAATCAAATCAAGTAGCATTTGGGAAGAATGCTTAGGTCGTATAATCGATGAGGTGCATCGTTATACATATAAGTATTTGTTTATTTACAAGGATGGTGATATCCTTGATGGTGTTGTAACAAAGAGTAGATCTCCTTGATAATAGGTGTTGTGTCGTGAAGGGTAGTAGTTCCTCCTTAGTAATGGAACTAAGTGCTTAGCCTAGTACCTAATAAAGGGTAGGCGACGTTGTGATAGGATTAGTTCTCCTAAGGTGTGAAAGAACTCGGTGGTTAGCCTAGCACCGTATAAAGGGTAGGCGACGTTGTGTTAGGTGTGGTTCGCCTTGGTGTGAAAGAACTCGGTATTTAGCTTTGTATCGGAAAAAGGTTAAGCGACGTTGTGAAGGCTTCTCCGCCATAAGGAGATTGGTGTAGTGCTTACGAACTCTCGAGTACGTGACTCGGGGAGTGGAGTAGGGCAAGGAAGGTGTCCTTGTAGCCGAACCACTATAAATACTTGTGTCGTGGTGATGTGCTACTTACTCTTTATCTTTCATTACACGTTTATATATCTATCTATCAACGTCCAACATAAACAACCAAATAGATTGACATAAGTCGATCTAAATATTTAAAAGGAAGTTTTAAATTGGTAAAACTATTCAACCCCCCTTCTAGTTTTCCACAAACAGTATCTGCACCATTTGCAGCTGATGATCTCGAATACCAGGTCATTAATTACATTCATATTCCATTAATTTGATACTTTGATTCTCTAATTACCAAGTGGAATAAGCATGATCTCATAGGTGTGATGATTTCTTCCCTTTTAGTTATAAATGGGTCTATTAAGGACATATTTCTTCGACTTGCATGAGCAATGTAGTATAGTATCCTGCTTTGATGTTGCGTGTGGCTTATTAGTCTGTTGCAGATAAAATTTCAAGTTTGGATAATGTTGTTCTATTTAAGTTCCTAAAAATATAAAAGAAATAGCCATTATATCATGTTTTTGTATCTCCAATTAGCCTTAACCTATCATCTTGAGGGTGAAGATGTAGATTGTATAAGCTCCCTAAGCTACCAACTTCTCTTGAAATGTAGAACTGTCTGCCCCAAAAACGCAGATGTTCACTATATTCAAAAAGTTTGTGAAACACGCTTTCTTGCATGGCCACGATGTCACCTATGAGTTTTGCTTACCTTTCTCCTTACTTTGCTTACTGACTCCACAATGGCTGAATTACAATCCTCATATTTGTAGGTATGTAGAGACCGAAAAACTACCATTTTTAAATGACCACAAGATGATAGAAACCTTCCAGATATTCATCTTGGCCTTTATGATGACGTGATTGTGTTTGACCAATTTGAGAAGGTTTTCACCATTCCCAACAGACCACCCCTATTAGACACATGCCTACTTTTATAATTTTCTGAAGTCTTTCCCCAATTTAATTTCCAGAAAGCATATGTGATTCATGGGTGCGAATGGATCAATATTCTTTTGTTGACGAGGCTTTTAAAGATGGAACAGAGCGTTTGGAGACTTTAGTGTCTAGAGTTCATGATATTGTCCCGTGAGTGATCCAATTCTATTAGTAAGTCACACCTAATTTGTCTTATGTTTCATTGATAGTTCTGATATGAGTTCCAATACAGCCCAAAACTTTCTCCAGTGTCAATTAAATTATATACCAATCTATTTGGTCCAACTTTGAAGAATTCAAGCATGACAACTGAAGCATACAAGGGAACAATGTCACGGGCTAAAGAACATATTTTTAGCTGGAGATATATTTCAAATTGTCCTAAGTCAACGTTTTTAAAATAACTATTGTGCCCTTCGTCTATATATATATGTTTATCGGACTGATAGCAAATCTAATATATACATATTCTAAAACATGAGCTCAGTAGAGTATATCATCATTTTTTAATAGAAACCACGTGACCAGTAACAACTGGGTAGTGCAAGATAAGTAAAAAACAGGTCACACATAGCAGGTCACACATAGTAGAAAAGGATTTCACTCATGGTTCTTATTATATATATTGTCGTAGACGTAAATGTACTCATTCCTATATAGTATTGTGGAGGGGACGATATCTTAGCAGTTTGATGTTGGAATTATATAACATGACTAATCATAAATATAAACAATAAACATCAAAGTAAGTGCGGAAGCGTATAGGAACATATAATGAATAATTAATTAACTAAAGAATAAAGTATGCGTACCTTTCTTGATTCTAGCCGAACAAGAATCAAATCCACAAACTAGCAACGGATGAACCCTAATTAGGGTTTATAGGATTATATGAATTACCCTTTACCGTTTTGTAATTCAATCCAAGATAATAACAAAAGTATGTTATTACTATGTTCTTGTACACACGTACTAAACCGAATTAAAGTACCGCTAGTTTTTATCAAACCAAATAACTTGATGTTTGGAAAAGAGTGGATCGACACCTATGAAGGGTGTTCGACCGGTTTTGGACAAGAAAACACACACAAAACAATTTTAGGGTTTAGCTTATGAATACAATAGATAGAAAAATAAAACCCCAAGCCTTGTTTATATACCCAAGCAAACTTGGTGAACAAGTTGGTTTTTCTTTCCTTGTTTTGTGTCCCTAGGCCGATCGGTTTGGTATCCCTAAAGGGATTCCGGAACCTTCTCAACTTTTGCAATTTAATCCTTTTCCATAAACATTTAGACGTTAGTCCATTACAATAATTACTTAACGTCCGTTAGTTATTTCGTTTAATAAATAAATAAATATAACATTTATATTTAATTATTAACTTTAAATTCTCATACGTAAAGTGTGCAATCCCATAGTCTCGAGTTCGATCCTAACACACGTCTATTAATTTATTGTCCATAAAACCAACAGCTCCCACTTGGACATATCTTAATAGAGTGATCACATTCGGTTAGCGTCTAGCAACACTTCGATGCCTCTAGTACAACTCGAGCAAGGCTCCTGGAAAACCTTTTAATGATTTCTCATTATTATTATCCTTTTGTTTCTAATACCATGTTAAATAAAGATATGGAATTAAGTCATTCTTTATCCAACTATTCTGTTTCTCGTTATAAGTGATTGAGCAAGATTACCAAATCTTCTGAACATATTCAGGGGAGAACTTTGGGCATGGCCATGCAAACATCTTGTCAACCCTACGAGGGGCCCAGCAGTATTAAACTCCAAAATTAAATTTGAAGGAACAAATTCTATCTTGACTACGAGAATAACCCACAAACTTTGCAACACTTCAAGAAACAACCCTTATGACTACCAGTTACGTATAGCGTTAAGTTGTTCCACAGAAGTGCACTACATTCATGACACTTATCTGGTATCTCAAGTCTGAGGATAACTATTCACAATTTACTTATAACAATATCCACAAAGTAAATTATGTAGTTGGGATAAGTCCTATATTCAATTCATTGAATATCATCTGAAATTGGTATGCATTCTCATCAATATACTTTCAAGTATATTCTACCATATCTCTCAGATTTGTCTTAGTTTAATGATACTCCCATATCATTAATTGACAACGGACGATTTAGAATAAATAAATTTACTCACGGATTAAACATGCAAATATAGGATACAATATATTATAAAATCAAACATACCAAGTATTTGATTTATTATAACAATTGTTTAACATCCCTTATCCAAATACCAAATAGATCAATGCATGAAAATTCCAGTTTGATGAATTATGCCTCAAGTAATGACAATCATACTTGTTGACAAGGCATAAATCAACCAACTTGATCTATCATAATTTTGAGAATACTTATTTCAAGAATTCAATTAATGAAGTCCTTGTATGTGTGCATTCACCAATCCACATAGTAATTCATAAAGTGTGTGACATCCTCTATCACCAATTTATGACAATTTAAACTTTCAAACATTTTAAAGTTTAAAGTATTCTTATTCTTTTAATGTATAATGCAACTGCGCTCTTAGTAGCACAACTAGTTCACATGGCTATTAACAAGGATGAAATCCTACCACGACTAGTATTGAGTGTCATCTCAATTAAACCAGCATCATTGTATACAAACAACAATGTGCTCATTAAAACTCCGTAAACTTTAATATCTTATTGTGTAATGTTTGATGCTTTCCTAACTTTCAAGTTTAAAGCTGATGACAATTTGCACAATAATTGACATATTGTTCATCCATAGAATCTAGGAGCAATTCCAGGTTTTGAGGATGTAATTCTTTTAGAATATTCATTACACAAGTTATCTAATAACTTTTAATTATATATCAATGTTGTCAAATCACTTCTTATTCAAGAATGATACAACAATTTTAATACACTACATGATGTACATGATGAATCTACAGGTCAAACTTAGACTTCATTCACGTTCTATCTTGTAAAAAAAATATTTATCCATTTCCCAAATGATATATCATGTTTTATTAGAATCATTTATTTTACTGCACATGTTTATTAATAATAAACATATATTCCAAGGTTGTATGTTTTAATTCTTAAATCTTACAAGTGAAGTTTCATTCCAATCTAAGACTTAACATTTTAGCTTACAAGGAATGTTACTTACTATATGTTATACAACATATAAGATTTAAAACCTTAACATAATACTCCCACTAGCTTTCAGGAATACTTAAAATTTATCTTATTTTAATTATAAATCGAAAATTGATTTAATAATTTAACATAAGAATAATTTCATAGATGCATGCATTTATCCATTCATGAATTATTGCACTTCGTACACTTCCAAAGATTATATGAATTCAAAAAAAACTTTCAATTACTTACCGTCCTCGCTTAAGTAATTTCTCAAGAAAGAGTTTTGATATTCCATTGTCATATTTCATATTAATGAAAACAAGTATGACAATTATCATCTTTATATATTTAATGTGTCTTGAAAAGAATATTCAATCATAATTAATTGCTTAAGTATGATTAATAATCTTGTCATAAGACATGCATTAATTATGTGTACAATATTGTCCATATGATTTCTACATAGAAATTCAAACCACTAGGGTTTTTCATCTCTTTGAAGAAACTCATTTCCATTCTCTAGTCTAACTATTAAGATAAACCAAATTTCCAAAATTGATTATCTTTATGGACAGCATCTTTAACATTCATAGTATGAGTAATTTACCCAATTCAATATTTGGTAATCCATCATAATGATTATCAGGTTTACTATAATCCTGTAACTCATATTTCTCAGCATATATGTCAAATATCTGAGATATCCTTGCAGATCTATGAATGAAAATTCCATCATTATGAGGTTTATCATTTTCATGTCTAACCTCATCATGATATTTACTAGTGTGTTTTAGAAGATTATGTATTTTGTAATTTTATCTTTCAAGATAAAACTCCCACTTGCCTTTTGTAATATATAGACTATCTATATATACTTAGCAATTAGAGCAAAACTATATTGTTCTCTTTTTGGGACATTACAAATACACATTGATAATTCATGACTTTACTTTGTTAATAACCTATTCATAAATAGTTTAACAAATTCAGAATCTTCAATTTTAAAACTTAATGTGATTCATCACATTCCATAATAAAATGGTGTTTTAACAATCTTCTAGGTTGGAGTCATATTGAGTATATTCAATCCATACTCAATTTCTAACCTTGTTAATTTTTAAGAAAGAAGTTATGGTTATCTTGAATCAAACAAATCAAATATACTTTGATTCTCCTAACTGAACATACCATCAACTTGTGGTATTCATTAGAATTAATATTGTAAGAGAATCTAACAATATATAAGATAAACATATTCCTTTTGGCTTACTTATTTACCAACTAAGTCAACTTAATGGTATAATAGACTTTTCAAGCCAATTGCATGCTTTATAACACAAGTACTTTTTGACCAAGTCACTTCATATCTATGTCTCATCAAGGAACATAAACTGTTATAATCCCATTATACGTTATAAATCATTGATCAACTCAATGACTTCTTGTATATGTCTTAATAAAAAAAACATAACAAGTTAACGTCTTACTTTATTATAAGTCTTAAAAGACTTTATGTTTATGTCTTTACCATGAATCATAAACATGTTTAACTAAAGTAATTATGAACACAACTCTTGGTTTCAATAGTAATTTCAAGTTAATTTATTTTAATTCACAATAATGTAGGACTACATTATTTTTCATTTATGTCATTCCAAAATACATAAATAAACAAATTTAAGTAGTATTAGATTACTTCATTTATTTATGTCATTCTAATAATACATAAATATTTAATTTGAAGTAGTCTTATATATCATTTTGACACATGTTCTAAATACTTGTCTAATTAAGAAACTGCAAATATGTCCATGCAAGATCTCACTTTACATAGAGATTTACTTTGTTGTTACAATCTCGCCAAGTTCTCACATGACGTAAATTGCAACACCAAGTGTTTCTTGAATTAGATATGTACAAGTTATATTAGAACGTTAGTCTCTTACCTTGCAGTCAAGAGAATCCTTTAAATCATATACCTATATGTTGTACCTTGCACACAATATAGATTTCTCCCACTTGTGCATGGAACAACATCATGTAGCAGATAAACAACACGACATATGTTTGTTTATGTGACCAATATGATTGTGTCATTGATATTAGCATAACTAGTAGATGTAGAACCACTTCATTGTCTAATAAGGAAACGTACATGACTGTCCTTGAAAACATAAGTGTCTACAAGTGGAAAGTAATTATCTTAAGACATTCTAGAGATAATCTGGGTTACTACCAAGATGACAAAGCTTGTAACTCCCACTGAATAAGAGATCATTACATTAATTCCTTATTCAGTAATAAGAACAAAATACTCCCACTGGATTTGACAACATTGCAAGTGTTTCATTAACCAATGAAAGAAAATAGTGTTCTATTTACTTCCCTACACCTTTGAAAAAGTCCATACATAACAATTACTTATGTACTTAAAGAGTGTATTCTACTATGTAGATGATGAATTTATCCATCAATGCTATTAACTTGAAAAATTGGGCATGCAATTTCTTTCTTAATAGTTCTACTATTCCAACAATTGTAAGTAGTACTTTTAAATGGTCAAAACAAACAACTACATAAAATATGCTAGTTTGTCTTTTACCAATTATACAGTAATTAGTCTAGCTTCTAATTTAATAACTCAGAAAATATGCAATTTTCTTAACTATTAAAATTTGCTTACGAGTTATGTATTTAGAATTTAGACAATTCTAATTGTCCTATCATACCTTTCTTCATTCATGAAAAGGAATATGATTGAATCTCACTCTTTCTTATATAAAGAGGACTAGGTTTATCCTTTTAGCAAAGTTGACTCTACCAAAAACCCTTACAGGTGTAGATCAATTTACCAATACAGGAATAACCTTCGTTTACGGTTTAATGTTGCATTAATACATTTAAAGAATTAGCAAAATTCAATTTTAGTATTTTCGATAATTAAACTTTTCAAGAAAATAAAATACCCAAGGTAATATTCATATAACCATAGAATTTTCTCGAAAACTAGGATCCAAATTATCGAAGTTCCATTACATCAGTTGATCTGCTAGTAACGAAAGCACATAATAGGGTAATCTGTCGAACAATAATTGGCAAACAATTTCCAATTCCTAGATCATTATGGGATTTATATTTTCCAACGCTATTGCAAATATAAACATGTTTCATCCCATCTTATGCCATTGAGTCCAGGTCTCACTTCCTACTCAATTTAAGTGTCTAACTTAAAGAACTGCAAATATGTCCATGTAAGGTCTCACTTTACATAGAGATTTACCTCTCCATTACAATCTCGCCAAGTACTGTCATGACGTAAATTGCAACTTCAAGTGTTCCTTTTAATTAGATGGCATATAACTTAATTTAAAAGGGTACTAGTTTTGATTTTATGTGGTCAAATCAAATATGTACAAAGATGTCATGCATTCATCTTGTAGCATAATTTTAATAAAAATTTTTTATTACCAATTCATAAAGATCAAATTATTAAAGTTTTGATTGAGGTATTGGGTTCACCAATCAAGGAATTTAGTGTTAATTATCATCCATTATACCGTACTTTTGCATAAGTGTAAACACTTAGTGTTTCGGGTAATTACCACCGAAGTGGCGCATGGAATTAAAACTAATTCGCCCTTAAGATGAGCTTGTACATTTATGGCTTACTTAGTAGCTCCATTCGAACTTCACAGAGGGGCAGAGGACGGTAAGCGCAAAAGCATAACCTTAGACATCCTTTCAGTGTGGTACATGCACTTCTTAAATAACCCCTTTATAGTTCAGTTGAATGGGTGAGCCGTTCAGTCATTGTACCAAAGTCACCAATCAATTAAACTATTGAAAACTTAACTCTTCAAAACAAATCAAATTTCACCATTGTTTAGTCCATATTATTTTTCTATTCAAAATTACCCTTTGCTTAAAACTGCCGCACATAATAAACAAACAAGTAATACCAATAAAAAATAAACTACTAAAAACAATGCGCACATAATAAACAATTTATACGTGTAAACAAGTAGCCACATGCAACTTATTCGATAAAACCCTATTAATAATCAATGTCTAGGTTAAATAAACGTATATATTAATTAGGGCTTTCACTCTCTCAATTGAAAGTGAGCCACATACATCGACGAATCGATTGCGTAAACCCATAATTAATTATATACCAAATTGCACATAATTGATTCATTAATGTATATAATTGAGTTTTCCCCAATTCAAGATTTATCATAAATATACATGTGTATAAAACTTAACAATTAATTTTCGCATAACCAATCTTAACAATTAAATATTCAAAGCAACTTATCCATGACTAACATGCATGTATAATCATGGATACATCATAACAATTATACAAATAGTCACAAGATGCATATACAATTCCATGTCTCATAACACTTTATTCATGAATTTATCACGTAACAAATATATTAAATCTAGGTTTCGATATAGATAACTTAACAATTAATATAAACCCTAAAAAAAATTTAAGGAAATCGATTAAAAAATTTTTAGGGTTTCCACCCATAAAAAAAAAAATTCGATCCATAATAGATTTTTAAAACCAAATTAGGGCAAAAGCCCTAACCCTAAAATTAGGGTTTATATAATCATAACCAAAACCCTAGAATAATCATATCTAACAACATACAATATTTGTTATTTATGCGTTTAGTAATTAATTACTCATTAAAACCAATGACTCGTGATGCCACTGTTGGAATTATATAACATGACTAATCATAAATATAAACAATAAACATCAAAGTAAGTCGGGCGTATAGGAACATATTATGAATAATTAATTAACTAAAGAATAAAGTATGCGTACCTTTCTTGATTCTAGCCGAACAAGAATCAAATCCACAAACTAGCAACGGATGAACCCTAATTAGGGTTTATAGGATTATATGAATTACCCTTTACCGTTTTGTAATTCAATCCAAGATAATAACAAAAGTATGTTATTACTATGTTCTTGTACACACGTACTAAACCGAATTAAAGTACCGCTAGTTTTTATCAAACCAAATAACTTGATGTTTGGAAAAGAGTGGATCGACACCTATGAAGGGTGTTCGACCGGTTTTGGACAAGAAAACACACACAAAACAATTTTAGGGTTTAGCTTATGAATACAATAGATAGAAAAATAAAACCCCAAGCCTTGTTTATATACCCAAGCAAACTTGGTGAACAAGTTGGTTTTTCTTTCCTTGTTTTGTGTCCCTAGGCCGATCGGTTTGGTATCCCTAAAGGATTCGGAACCTTCTCAACTTTTGCAATTTAATCCTTTTCCATAAACATTTAACGACCGTTAGTCCATTACATTAATTACTTAACGTCCGTTAGTTATTTCGTTTAATAAATAAATAAATATAACATTTATATTTAATTATTAACTTTAAATTCTCATACGTAAAGTGTGCAATCCCATAGTCTCGAGTTCGATCCTAACACACGTCTATTAATTTATTGTCCATAAAACCAACATTTGAGACTAGCGATAAAGCAGTAGTAATGCATCAGACTAATTAAAGTGTAGTTCAAGTTTAGGGAGTTTTTTACAAACAAATTGTCTTAAGAAAACTTATTTACCATTGTGTTGCCTGTTTAAAAATATTTACCACTATATAGTAGTTTTTTTTCTCCTCGCTTTTTAGTTTAGCCTATTTTTACTATTAAAGTAATGTTAATATGATCTAGCTACGGAAGAAAGTGACGACTTTTTTATTTGTCAAATATAACATCTTGAAGACTTTTCTTGAACTCATATCTTTTTAGTAATTTAGAATTTTAGAAAAACAAAACCAGTTAATATATTTGGAGTGTTTGTTGAAACTTATTGAGATAATAACTTTAAGAAGCATCATATTTGTTTAAAAATATTCCTTTGGGTATCGAACAATAATTTTTGCTTATATAGGTAATAAACTTTTAATTTCGGACTTTTTGAGGTACTTTGTGACATTTTTTCCTTTCAAATTGTTAAAAATTCAGGGCGAAAATGTCACAAAAGTACCTTATAAAGACCGAATTTGAAAGATTAGTACTTCAAAAAATCCGAATTTGAAAGTTTAGTAACCGCATAAGCAAAAAAATTTGTTCAATACACAAAAGAGTATTTTCTGAACACAATAAATTGGTCAAAAACTCAAGTTTAGGTACATACTGTTTTGAAATCAGAAAAATCACATGGATTTTGATGTCATGCTAAGGCCCCTTGAAAAAGACAAGCTTCTATTAACTTTCACGTCTAACGTGCTATCAGTCCGGTAATGAAGGGCACAATGGGTGTTTAATAATTGTTAATTGATATTAATAGATTTAATAATTGAATGGATAGATATGACAAATTTTATGATTAAATAGGGTATATATGGCATTATAAGTTTTGGTTGGACGTACATCACACCCCCAATTTAACTGTTTTGCAGCGGAATGGAATTCCTGGGGGATTGACTGTCATAGCACCACATCACAGTCATATTGAACGACCTAAAGTGTCGTTTTAAAAACACATCGTTGGATAGTTCATAAAAACATTCAGAGTACAACATCGGTCCCAAAAGGTTTACAAAGTTTGCGGAAATACAAATATATTACAAATCCAAACGATGTTTTGAAATAAAGTGCCATAATGTACATAATGTAAGTCGACGCCGCGACTCAAAATGTAGGTCCCTAAACCATGTCATGATGATAATGCCTCGCATTACTGAAAATACATTGCAAAAAACGGTCAACAATAATGTTGGTGAGAAATCATAGGTTTATGTAAATGTTTTATACGACTACACAAGTATCTATCATGCATGACCATCAAGTCACGTAAAAATAATGTTACAATTGCTCTAAGCCCATGACCCCGAAACTAGACTGTTCAATCATGTATGCCCTTGCAGAGTGTTTGCCAGACAACTCCGTAATGTGATCAAATGAAATGCATCCGTTTTCCGGGTTGGGATTCACCAACCCGGATGGAGGCGTCACCCTCGATAGATCTATCCACTCATCCTCGCTCCAAAGATTAACGGTTCATGTTCAAGTAATGGGGACTTTCAAATTGGCAAATGCGGTAACTTAAGCAATGTAATGAATTTAACATACTTGGTATTGTACAAAGAAAAATGTAGTGCAATGTATTCTCCCCCGTGGGTTTGAAAATAATCGAAAGCATGTAAAGCGGGGCTATGAAAACTCACTTGGATAAACTGGAATATTGGCAAAAGTGAGTACACCGAGGTTTAATGTGATGCGTTAACTGGGACCTATTATCAATGATATGATATGTCATGAGTTGCAATGTAATGTTATGCATGCACTTGATATGTTATTTATACCATTTACGAGTTTTGAAAATATTACTCGACGTCGAAAAATACTCTTTTGACGTCTTAACCAATCAAAAATGACTTTACATGTTTTTACGTCAAAATGTCATCCTACAATGGTTTTATAATGATTTTTAGAGAAATTACCACTTTTAGTCGCAAAACAATGTCGTCGGAAAATCATGAAATTTACAAAATGGCTTTGGAAAACAGTCGTAAAACAGTGTAATGCGTCGATCGTTAGAGAACGAACTCGACGGTTTTGGAAAGTTTGTATCGATAACTAAAAGTTTCAGTTCAGGAGTTTTCGTCCAAAAGGTCTCGAACATAAAGATAATAAGGGTTAAAGATGGTGGTTTTGGCTAATGGTGTGCAGAAAATTAGTTACGGCAAGTTTATGAAAAAGTGCATATCTTTGTCGTTTCAAATCCGTTTTCTACGTTTAATATGTCCTTAGCCTCGTATTGAAGTAAACTAATATATTTTTGAGAAGTCGAAATAATTTGTGAAGCTTAAGGCTCGTTTTGACCCGTACAAGATAAAAATATGTTGCTGAAAATTCTGAAAATTATAATTTTCGTCGTCAAACTTGTAAAATCCATAACTTCTTCGTTATAAGTCCGTTTTAATCCGTTCAAGCGGCCACGGATTCGTTTTAAAGTATATTTCCTAAATATCAAGGCCAAAGTTTCGTACCAACAGTAGGTTTTTCCAGAAATTCGAATCAAGGACAGAACATAAATATATAGTTATCGAAAATAGTTTTTCTCGGACAAAACCTATTCTAATCCCTTCAAATCAACTCCAAAACTAATCTAATCCTACCATACACCTTCTTAGGGTGTCATGGGTTCCTAATCACCATCAAAACCAACCAAAACCAAGGGGATAATTATAGGATGACCAAATATATATATATAACTCTAAAATCATGTAATAAATGGTATAAATCACATATCATGCATAATATCTCCAAAAATGAAAAGAAACATATGAAAATGAAAAGGAAATATGAAAATGAAAGAAATATGCTTACTAGTGAAGATGATGAGGTGTAGGTAACAAGGATAATCCTAAATACTCTTGGTTTTTATTTCAAAACCTTATATAGAGTATATACTAGATTGTAAATACACTTGAACTTGTAAAAATTTTTGATCCCTTGTGAGCTTGATGTATGGCCGGTTTTATGGAGAAGAAACAAAGAAGAGAAAAGATTTTTCTTTACTTGAATTATTAAGATACATGTATGAGAAAATGAATGTGTAAGTTAGACTTTTAAGTTGTGTAAACATCTATGCAATCAAAGACCATACCTCTTTTAATATCACCTCCCCCTTGGTCGGCCAAGGGGGGAGGGATATGTAAAAATTATATTTTTTTTTTTTTTTTTTTTTTTATAAACTTGTGTATAGACTTGTGAAGTTGTAAGAAAATGTAAGTAAAATGTTGTGTAGATAATTGTAACTTGTAAGGTAATGTGTACATTAGGTAAAAGAGATTTTTAATGGACCAAAGTAGAATGTAATGAGATAATAAAAATTGTAAAAATACTTTCCTTGTGAATTTTGAGTGATAAAAATAATTATCGTATAATTTTTAAGAAAAGCAACGTAATAATATAATTTTAACGATTAATATACCAAATAAATTTGAAACACTAGGAAAACTAAAAATATAGTTTTTATAAACTAAATGTAAGTTTAAAAATACATCGGGATCATTTTTGAAAGTAACGGATTAAATATTCAAAATAATGACTCACGCGATAAAGATTATTAAATATAAAAATTACGCGTTGAAGGTGAAATGAAATGTCGTGAATGAATTAATGAGATGCAAATGATGTCAATGAAATGTAGACTAATCTTAGTCCATATGAAATGTACGTGATGTCATGATCATGAATTCGCCGCTAAACCTCCAAGGTTACGCGAATTTGAAACAAGTAAACCAAGTTTACTATAAATGTTGAAATAATGAGACATGAATTGTGTCGAAATGATGACCTGAAGTACGAGTTGTCACATTCGCCCATCCAAAAAGGAATTCAGTCCCTGAATTCAATCATTGTTAGGTCTAACGGTGTCGGCGAAAAGATGAGGATACTTGCGTCGCATCTGGTCTTCCCGTTCCCAAGTAAACTCAGGACCTCGTCGAGAATTCCAACGAACTTTCACAATCGGAATACGACTCTGTTTCAACTGCTTGACCTCGCGGTCCATGATTTCTCTGAGGTTCCTCCACAAAATTGAGTTTGTCATCAAGCTGAACTTCGTCCAATGGAATAACAAGCGATTCGTCCGAAAGACACTTCTTCAGGTTTGAAACGTGAAACGTGTTGTGCACATGACTGAGTTCTGAAGGAAGATCAAGACGATAAGCTACCGGACCAACTCTGCTCAAAATCTTGAATGGTCCAATGTATCTCGGGTTTAACTTCCCACGCTTTCCAAATCGTACCACGCCCTTCCAAGGCGATACTTTCAACATAACTTTGTCTCCCACTTGGAATTCCAAATCCTTGCGTCTAACATCCGCATAACTTTTCTGTCGACTCCTTGCGGTTCTGAGTCTATCACGAATTTGAACAATCTTTTCCGTGGTTTCCCGTACCATTTCTGGACCAGTAAGTTGTGCGTCTCCTACCTCGGCCCAACAAACAGGTGAACGGCACTTACGACCATACAGTGCCTCGAATGGTGCCATCTTGATACTGGTGTGATAACTATTGTTGTACGAGAATTCTATCAATGGCAAATGGTTAGCCCAACCATTTCCAAAATCAATTACACATGCTCTCAGCATATCTTCTAGCGTTTGAATGGTCCTTTCACTTTGACCGTCGGTTTGTGGGTGATATGCCGTGCTCATCTCTAATCTGGTTCCGAATGAATCTTGCAATGAATTCCAGAAGTTTGAAGTAAATCGACTATCTCTGTCGGAAATGATAGAAATTGGTGCTCCGTGCCTCGAGACTATTTCCTTGACATAAAGTCTAGTGAGTTGCTCCATGGAATAAGTCTCTCTAATCGGTATGAAATGGGCTGATTTGGTAAGGCGATCAACAATTACCCAAATAGCGTCGTAACCTCCCGATGTCTTAGGAAGTTTCGTAACAAAGTCCATAGTAATGCGTTCCCATTTCCATTGAGGAATTTCCGGTTGTTGGAGTAATCCTGAAGGCTTCTGATATTCAACTTTTACCTTAGCGCAGGTAAGACATTTGCTAACGTACGTGGCAATCTCCGCTTTCATGTTCGGCCACCAATAAAGCTTCTTAAGATCTTGATACATCTTATCCGATCCTGGATGAATAGAATACTTTGACTTATGCGACTCATGCATAATCAATTCTCGTATTCCGCCATGCAATGGAACCCACATTCTATCCTTGAAACATAATACTCCATCTGCTCTCTTCACAAAACCATTTACGCTTTCGGGCATACCATAAAGCTTTTCACTTGGTCGATTTTCCTCTTTAAGTGCTTCGACTTGTGCTTCATGGATTTTCGATGGTAAAGGAGAAATAATCGTCATTCCCAATGATCGAACTCTTAAAGGTTTAGGCCTCTCTTTCCGACTAAGAGCATCAGCCACAACATTGGCTTTTCCCGGGTGATACTTGATTTCACAATCATAGTCGCTGAGTAACTCCAACCAACGACGTTGCCTCATATTAAGCTCCTTCGGATCAAGAATATATTGCAAACTCTTGTGGTCGGTAAACACTGTGCACTTTGTACCGTAGAGGTAGTGTCTCCAAATCTTGAGCGCAAAAACTACGGCTCCTAACTCGAGATCATGAGTTGTGTAATTCTTCTCATGAGTCTTAAGTTGTCGAGAAGCATACGCTATCACCTTCTCGTTTTGCATTAAAACAGCCCCAAGTCCTTTATGCGAAGCGTCACAATATACAACAAAGTTCTCAATGCCTTCGGGTAGTGCCAAAATGGGCGCACTGCAAAGCTTTTGCTTCAACAACTGAAAAGCAACTTCTTGTTTCTTTCCCCACTCGTACTTTTTGTTTTTCTGTGTCAACTTGGTCAAAGGTCTCGCTATCTTCGAAAAACCTTCGATGAACCTTCGGTAATACCCGGCTAGTCCTAGAAATTGTCGAATTTCCGTAGGATTCGTTGGAGTAGCCCAATCTTTCACTGCTTCAATCTTTGCGGGATCAACTTGTAGTCCATGACTATCAATGACATGACCAAGAAATTGCACTTTGTGGTTCCAAAAATCACACTTCAAAAACTTGGCATACAACTTCTCACTCTTGAGTAGCCTTAAAATCATCCTTAAATGCTCTTCGTGCTCTTCTTTGCTCTTGGAGTAGATCAAGATGTCGTCAATGAACACTATAACAAACTTGTCCAAATACGACAAACCCTATTCATGAGATCCATGAATACCGCCAGTGCATTAGTCAATCCAAACGGCATCACTTGAAACTCGTAATGACCGTAACGTGTTCTAAACGCTGTTTTCGGAATATCCTCTTCCCGAACTCGAAGCTGATAACCGACCGAAGATCAATCTTGGAGTAGATACTAGAACCTTGCAACTGATCAAACAAGTCATCAATTCTAGGGAGTGGGTAACGATTCTTCACCGTTAACTTGTTCAATTCTCGATAATCTATGCACATTCGGAAGGATCCATCCTTCTTCTTCACAAACAAGACCGATGCTCCCCAAGGCGAGGAACTCGGTCTAATGAATCCTTTGTCTAGAAGCTCTTGCAATTGATTAGACAATTCTTGCATTTCGGATGGTGCTAGACGATACGGTGCTCGCGCAATCGGTGCAGCTCCGGGCACTAAGTCAATATGAAATTCTACTTGACGTGCCGGTGGAAGTCCCGGTAAATCCTCGGGAAATACTTCAGAAAATTCACGAACAATAGGAACATCTTCAAGTCGCTTCTCCTCCGACTTTTTCTCGGTTACATGGGCTAAGAAAGCAAGACAACCTTTCTTAATGTACTTCTCCGTTTTGATACTCGATATGATACTAATTCTAGTTCCACTTCGTTCCCCACGAATAATCAAAGTTTCGCCGTTATAGGGAAGATGAACAACTTTCTCATCACAAATGATCTTTGCACGATGCTTAGATAACCAGTCCATGCCGATGACGACGTCGAAACTACCCAAATCTACGGGCATGAGGTCTATGTTGAAGGGATGATTAAGAAAATTGAATGTGCAACCGCGGACAATGGTGTTGGTGTTAACTACGCTACCATTAGCTAATTCGACGTTGTATGATATGTCTAATGTAGTTGGTTTAATGTTGAGCAAAGGTGCAAATGCATTGGACACAAAACTTTTATCGGCACCCGAATCAAATAAAACTGAAGCGTAACGATTATTGAGAAGAAACGTACCCGTTATGACATTCGGGTCCTCCCTATCTTCTCCGCCTCCAATGACGTAAACCCTTCCTGGTGCCAAACCTCCTTGATTCGGATTTGCTTGATTCTCTCCTTTCTTACAATCCCTCTTGTAGTGTCCAGTTTCCCCGCAACCAAAACATGTAACTTGTGGCCACTTGCAATCCCTAGTACGGTGACCAATTTTCTTGCAATTTTCACACGGATCAGGACATCGACCCGGATTGTGATGACTCAAACACTTATTACACTTCGGCAAAACCCCCGTATATCCTTTTCCTTCCTTCGGACCCGCAACATAAGCCTTAGCAACCTCTTGCCTTTTGGGTGGTTGTTGAGTAGCATTCCTACCCCTTGTGTTGTCCCACTTGCGCTTGTTGTTGCTATTGTTGTTGTAGTTGCCTCGGTTATTGTTGTTGAAACGGTTGTTGGGGTTGTTGTTTCGGTTGGTGTTGGTGTACTTACCTCGCTTCACCACTTGTGCCATCAACTTCTGAGTCACTCGAATAGCTTCCTCGATTGTTTGTGGATCAAACGAAGTCACATCTCCTTGAATAACCTCGGGAAGTCCCCCGATAAAAGCTTCTAGCAACTTTTCATTATCCGGTACCATCGACGGGCATAACGCGGCCAATTCCTGGAATCTCCGAATGTAAGTGTCGATATCATACCCAATGGTTACCAATTCATAGAACTCCGTCTCCAACTTTTTGATTTCCGTTCGAGGACAAAACTTCTTAGTCACCAAGCCCTTGAATTCCTCCCAAGTAAGCTTAAAAGCATTCTCCATTCCAATCGGTTGAGCATATGAATTCCACCAAGACAATGCTCCATCGAGTAATGTGCTCGTAGCAAATTTGACCTTACTATCATCCGGACAGTTACAAAGCAAAAACACTGATTCCAATTTCTCAAACCATCGTACCATTGCAGTAGCTCCCTCGGTACCTCGAAACTTAGTGGGTTCACCACTCTTGAAATCTTTGTACGAACATTTCTTAACCCCCCAGATCCTCCGGCATTACCAGTAGCAGTAGCTAGCCTAGCGGCCAGCAGCAGCCAAATACTGCTTCCCTTTCGACTCTTAGAGCATTAGCAATGCTATCATTCACCAACTTTTGAATTTCGCTTGGGTCATTTCCAATGTAGCTTTCTTAGGCGCCATAACTCTTCAAAATCACAAGATGAAACAATCATGAGAACTCGTAAGTAGAAACAACCATCATACAAATATATCCACAACCACATCATGCATAAAGTAAATGAAATCACAACGGAACAATAGCGAAATATCACAAATATAATCACAACACACGTGGATAATATACATGAAAATTTCGGCCTACATGGACCGATATCATAGATAATAATAACCATTCCTACATAGTAGAGTCAATACTTGATACATTTGTTTGTACAACAACCAAAATACAACAAGTTCTTAAAACTACGTCACACACCTTGTGACTAGGATAATAATGGTCAAAACTATACAATGACAAAGTCTACATAAGGCACCTCATGGTGCTCCGCCCCTCATCCTCGAAGATCGCGAACCTGAATAACCAAACTATCCACCAAACTCCTCAACTCATCAACCTGAACTTGCAAAGAAGCAATACTCTCCTGTCCTCTAACGCTTGCCTATCTGAATACTCTGATGAGATAAGTCAATCGAAACCTGCCTAACACTAGGCCCTCGACCTCCTCCTCCACATGGGCTCAATCCTACCTACCGACAGTTCCTCCAACTGTCGCGACAACCTATCTATCTGGATCTGCTGACTATCAATACGGGCTCCTAACGCCTCTAGAAGGTGTCAGAGCAGCTAGAGCTGCGCCTTTACGCCTTAGAACTCTCTCTAACTCGAACCTAACGGGTGGCTCGGGCTCGTGAGATGGTGGTGTAGGGATATCAAACGCGAGCACGCTTTTTGGGCAAGTCATGTCGTAGGTAAAGGAGCTCTAAGAAAATATGATGAAGATGGTGATGATGGTGGTGATGGTGCTAGTAGTGGTGCTGGTGGATCGTGAGCTGGGCTAACGTGAGAAGTGGGTGCAACCTCGCCCTCCTCGAAGGTTCGGTCTCAGTGTCGGTCATGATAGGTGGAAAGACTAGAGTAGATCCAATGGAAGATACGATCTCAGTGGAATGTGATGCAACATCATCCATGATGGGGTTAGCTGGAACATCATCCGAGCAGAGTCCGATGATGGTGATGGGATGTAAATCTGAAGACATGTCTGTGACAACCGATGTGAAATAAAAGTAAATAATCTCGAATAAAGTGTAAGTGAATCCGCATGATAAACATGAATATGTACTATGATGAAATGATGAGATGCTATGATAATGTAGCTATAGTCTAGGGTCAATGATGCAACCTAGTTCTCTATAACTGTAGCTCGGATACCAATCTGTCACACCCCAATTGCTGTTTTGCAGCGGAATGGAATTCTGGGATTGACATCATAGCACCACATCACAGTTATATTGAACGACCTAAAGTGTCGTTATAAAAACACATCGTTGGATATTTCATAAAAACATTCAGAGTACAACATCGGTCCCAAAAGGTTTACAAAGTTTGCGGAAATACAAATATATTACAAATCCAAACGATGTTTTGAAATAAAGTGCCATAATGTACATAATGTAAGTCGACGCCGCTACTCAAAATGTAGGTCCCTAAACCATGTCATGATGATAATGCCTCAGTTACATGAAAATACATTGCTAAAAACGGTCAACAAAAATGTTGGTGAGAAATCATAGGTTTATGTAAATGTTTTATACGACTACACAAGTATCTATCATGCATGACCATCAAGTCACGTAAAAATAATGTTACAATTGCTCTAAGCCCATGACCCCGAAACTAGACTGTTCAATCATGTATGCCCCTGCAGAGTGTTTGCCGGACAACTCCGTAATGTGATCAAATGAAATGCATCCGTTTACCTGGTTGGGATTCACCAACCCGGATGGAGGCGTCCCCCTCGATAGATCTATCCACTCATCCTCGCTCCAAAGATTAACGGTTCATGTTCAAGTAATGGGGACTTTCAAATTGGCAAATGCGGTAACTTAAGCAATGTAATGAATTTAACATACTTGGTATCGTACAAAGAAAAATGTAGTGCAATGTATTCTCCCCCGTGGGTTTGAAAATAATCGAAAGCATGTAAAACGGGGCTATGAAAACTCACTTGGATAAACTGGAATATTGGCAAAAGTGAGTACACCGAGGTTTAATGTGATGCGTTAACCGGGACCTATTATCAATGATATGATATGTCATGAGTTGCAATGTAATGTTATGCATGCACTTGATATGTTATTTATACCATTTACGAGTTTTGAAAATATTACTCGACGTCGAAAAATACTCTTTTGACGTCTTAACCCTTCAAAAATGACTTTACATGTTTTTACGTCAAAATGTCATCCTACAATGGTTTTATAATGATTTTTAGAGAAATTACCACTTTTCGTCGCAAAACAATGTCGTCGGAAAAATCATGAAATTTACAAAAATGGCTTTGGAAAAACAGTCGTAAAACAGTGTACGTCGATCGTTAGAGAACGAACTCGACGGTTTTGGAAAGTTTGTATCGATATCTAGAAGTTTCAGTTCAGGAGTTTTCGTCCAAAAGGTCTCGAACATAAAGATAATAAGGGTTAAAGATGGTGGTTTTGGCTAATTGTGTGCAGAAAATTAGTTACGGCAAGTTTATGAAAAAGTGCATATCTTTGTCGTTTCAAATCCGTTTTCTACGTTTAATATGTCCTTAGCTTCGTATTGAAGTAAACTAATATATTTTTGAGAAGTCGAAATAATTTGTGAAGCTTAAGGCTCGTTTTTGACCCGTACAAGATAAAAATATGTTGCTGAAAATTCTGAAAATTATATTTTCCGTCGTCAAACTTGTAAAATCCATAACTTCTTCGTTATAAGTCCGTTTTAATCCGTTCAAGCGGCCACGGATTCGTTTTAAAGTATATTTTCTAAAAATCAAGGCCAAAGTTTCGTACCAACAGTAGGTTTTTCCAGAAATTCGAATCAAGGACAGAACATAAATATATAGTTATCGAAAATAGTTTTTCTCGGACAAAACCTATTCTAATCCCTTCAAATCAACTCCAAAACTAATCTAATCCTACCATACACCTTCTTAGGGTGTCATGGGTTCCTAATCACCATCAAAACCAACCAAAACCAAGGGGATAATTATAGGATGACCAAATATATATATATAACTCTAAAATCATGTAATAAATGGTATAAATCACATATCATGCATAATATCTCCAAAAATGAAAAGAAACATATGAAAATGAAAAGGAAATATGAAAATGAAAGAAATATGCTTACTAGTGAAGATGATGAGGTGTAGGTAACAAGGATAATCCTAAATACTCTTGGTTTTTATTTCAAAACCTTATATAGAGTATATACTAGATTGTTATTAACACTTGATCTTGAAAATATTTGATCCCTTGTGAGCTTGATGTATGGCCGGTTTTATGGAGAAGAAACAAAGGAGAGAAAAGATTTTTCTTTACTTGAATTATTAAGATACATGTATGAGAAAATGAATGTGTAAGTTAGACTTTTAAGTTGTGTAAACATCTATGCAATCAAAGACCATACCTTTTTATCACCTCCCCTTGGCCCAAGGGGGGAGGGATATGTAAAAATTATATTTTTTTTTTTTTTTTTTTTTTTTTTAAACTTGTTTATTGACTTGTGAAGTTGTAAGAAAATGTAAGTAAAATGTTGTGTAGATAATTGTAACTTGTAAGGTAATGTGTACATTAGGTAAAAGAGATTTTTAATGGACCAAAGTAGAATGTAATGAGATAATAAAAATTGTAAAAATACTTTCCTTGTGAATTTTGAGTGATAAAAATAATTATCGTATAATTTTAAGAAAGCAACGTAATAATATAATTTTAACGATTAATATACCAAATAAATTTGAAACACTATGAAAACTAAAAATATAGTTTTTATAAACTAAATGTAAGTTTAAAATACATCGGGATCATTTTTGAAAGTAACGGATTAAATATTCAAAATAATGACTCACGCGATAAAGATTATTAAATATAAAAATTACGCGTTGAAGGTGAAATGAAATGTCGTGAATGAATTAATGAGATGCAAATGATGTCAATGAAATGTAGACTAATCTTAGTCCATATGAAATGTACGTGATGTCATGATCATGAATTCGCCGCTAAACCTCCAAGGTTACGCGAATTTGAAACAAGTAAACCAAGTTTACTATAAATGTTGAAATAATGAGACATGAATTGTGTCGAGAAATGACCTGAAAGTACGGATTGTCACATTGGACAAATATGACATCAAAGGGTTTTAGTTGGGGATATATGAAATTAACCCGTATTTGGTCTTGTCTTTTGGTATTGAGTTGATGTTGTTTGCTAAATCGTTGTAACTCTTCCTATCAAGCTTGGGCAAATTTAATTATCAATAAGTCATTTTAAGACCCTTCTTTGTTACTGACGTAGATAATCTGTTATCATGTACTGGTAACATTTTCGGATGCAGTATTTGTGAAGCACCTCTTTAACTTTGTTTAATCTCAACTTTGTTTGAGAATAAGGGTTACTGTGCCCCCTACAGAGTTGCAACTTTTGCCTCTTCACCTATTACGCTTCGTTTTTGAATAAGGACCGATTTCAGACCATTGACCAATCCTAATAGGAAGAAAACTCAAAACCCCATTCTTAACTTCATGTCCTTGAATCAATGCTCCTTATGCGATCACCGTCTGGTCTCCTATATAAACAAGTGACAGGTCAGTAATATCAACTGTATCTAGCAAAACCGATGAACCAATTCTTGCTCCAAATAGCTCAAACCAGTATTTCAAAAACATCGTCCCCCTAAAATGAACCGCCATCACCTTGGAAGAAATTTCTTGAGCCTTATATAAGGTCCACCACTTCTCAAAGTCCATAGACCATATGGAAACTTCAGGGGTAAGAGCGTAATTTGGTTGGTGGAATGATTTACCGAATAATGCCACTGATATGCAAGTAGTGAATATGCAGAAAATCCACGCAACAGGAGCAACCACTAGAGAAACAGTGTACCCGATCCACGAATGAGAGTGTTCAACAAACATTAAGTTCATGAACATGGTAACTAATAGATAAGTGGGAAGAGAACCTGAGCCCCCTACGGGTCCTTGATCTCGATGATAAAATGGTTCAATGTAACGTAATTTGAATTGTATTCAGTTTCTGGAATAAGTTAAGATTATGTTGACAAGTATGGCAAATTTTTTTTATAAATGTAAATGCATATGAGCAGAAAAATGCTTCTATAAAGCAAGTTCCTTTTTATCGAATGACCACCCATTTATATAAAAGTGGGTCAGTTGGGGTTGTTATTTAAATAAGGGTCTTCCGTAACCATGGATATTCCTCTTGATACTCTCGATAAGGTATGTCTTTTAATATTTATTTAAAGCATTTTGCAACAAAGATTGTCTGCAGTTATTCTTCAGCCTCGGGGCTGGTGAATCAGTTTCTCTTATGCTTTGTTGGAACTGAGATGGCTAACACATTTAAATGTAGGAACTAATAACATTTTGAATTGATAACTGAACTTTATAGTAGGTATGCCTTCACGGGGGAGCTTAAGAACTTTACTAAGCAACGGAAATTTAACCCCAACTGCATTCGTGTTAATTAAGATTTTTGATGCTTGCCATAATGTAAGCAGTTTGGAAAATGGGTGGCTTACAGGCTTACTGATCTGATCCCATCAGTCCCTTTTAGGATTAAACTTGCGGATAATAAAAGAAAGGCCACATAATGTTGAGCATGATAGAAAATGAATGTTGTAGATTGTGTTGCAAAATAAACAGTGACACTGAATTTGAAATAAAATGTAATGAAGGTGTTGAGCCTGAGGCAATAAGATGTGTCTTGGGTGATTTTGGGATTTTATTTAGAGGTGATCGGACAATAGTTAAGGCCGAACTTGGACACGTTTTTCCCTCAGTTATTGCTTCAATGCTGTTGTTAGTGATGGAACAACATCCATACCCATCACATGCTTCTGCCCCAACTTGGACACATTTGTTAAAAAATGCCAAGAGGTTGTTGACGAATTGCAGAATAAGGATCTACACACTCTACCCGATAAGTAATAAGACTGGAAAATGTTGGAAACACGAGGCCTTTTAGACTTATACTTGATAAAGAAAGGAACACTTAAAGGTTTGATCTTTATGCTCTCTCTAGAGGTGGCGGAATGGGTGGTGACAACGAGTCAAATAGTAACATTTTTATGCGGATCAAAGCAGACCAAGTTGATTTCTTGTGTGTGTTTATAAATTGGTATTGTATCAAAAAATATTATAATATGTAAAATGATACTTATTTGTATTTAATAAAGCAATTAAGGTCTGAGCATATTTGAAAAATATGTGACACATTTGACAGGTATCTTACGTTCACCTATTTGATGTGTTTTCATGTAACTCTGTCTTGACCCATTGCATAATTCAAACCAAAATTCCATATTGAACCATCTTTAGGGAAATAGTTAAGGAATGATAAGCTAACTTATGATGTCCCTTGGTTTTAAAAAAAATGTAGTTGTGTATATGGTGTTTGTTGCCTTAATGTAAAAGCGAAGCTAGGTGGATCAATAGTCTGATAACGTTAACACCTACATTGATGACAACAAATGAGATGTTGCTTTCATGTATAAGGATCCTTTGGCACCAGTTGGTTTAATCTATGTCACTATATCGTCTAATCAAAGTCGCAAGTGTTGATGTGAAGCTTGACGTGAAATTAAATATCCCTGCACAATAACTTTGGCGAAGCATAGTTTGTGTGAAGTTTATTTATCTCATCATGCCCCGAAAAGAAATAATGTTTTATGCGAAATATGCTACTGTATTTCTTTATTACAATTTGCAATTTGAATATATTGGTTTGCTTTTAAATTTTTTTGATACGATTAATTTTTTGTTTACCTTTTTTTTGTGTATATACTCGGTGCTGTCGCTCAGCATGGCTACTGGTATTGATACGTGCAATATACCGCATGTGCAAGTACCTATAGTAGATGGTACATTTCAACTTCCAAAACGAACTCCTCTAATGATGTTCCTTATATGTACCCCCGTTGTTCGTCGTCGGTCGGACCATTGGTCACTAGCTAATTACGTGTCAGGTAACATATGTTTTTGTGAGCTTACCATTATCTTTTAGAAAAATGATTGGGAGGCCTAAAATATGTGACTAATTGTGTGCCTAATATATGTGACAATAAATTATTGGTTTGTGAAGAAGTGGTCCTCCTGCTGTCCCCAATAGGATGCTGATACATATGTTTAGACATATTATTAAGCATATGAGTTAGTCATCCCAATCAATGCTCTATCTTTTATTAAATACGGACTACTTAACTTTAGAGACTAAAAATTATCTTACTACTTAATAATGCATTTAGGACTTCCTTAAAAAGGAAGTATTAAAAAGTATAAGCCAACACACTTGCTAATATAAGAAAGTCTCACATTGTAATATAAGTCAACATCTTATAGTAATCTTCCATAAGAGTCAACGTTGTTCACAATATTAGTCAAACCTTTTAATTCTGTAATAAAAGCCTTGTAATACAAACATCAATACGCTAACAGACTTTAAGGCTTAAAAAGCCCTGTAATAAAAAAGTCTTACATTTTTCAAATCGTGTTCAATACATACACATATATTATAACTGAAAATTTAAAGGTCTTTATGTGCATCCCATTTTGTAACAGCTCATTTTATTTAAATACCCAAAAAACACACAAACAATTACACTACCACCATAGTTACACAAATCCACCGAACCTCTCCATCCCCACAGTGTTACACCACCACCACCGGACATCCACAACAGCCATATAACCAACTAATAATAACAACTTTTCTTCTCGGAAAATAAAAATAATGGGCGATAGCTACAATACTACAACAAAAACACATTTCCACAACAAACCAAAAAAAGACTCGAATCAAAAAATAAATAAAGATCTTGGGTTGATTTTTTTAAGCAAATATATTTTTTGTTAAAAAAGCCGAGACTTTGTTATCATAAAGTCAACATTAAAGAAGGCTATAGAGACAGTGAGCTTGTTTTCTATTCGTAGAACAAGAAGTGTATGTGTTGTGTTTGTATTTCGTTGAAAGAAAAAACCAGTGAGTTTGTGATTTGGTTATATGATAAAAGAAAGGAAGAATTTATGAGTTGTGATTTGTTTGTTGAGTGTTAATGCAAGAAATGAAATGAAATGTTGATTGTGGCTGCGTAGGCTTAAAAGAAGTGTTTGGCTGCTATTGTTGTGAGATAGAAAAGGGGTGTGGGAGGCGAGTGAAATTAGGGAAGATGATGATACGAGTACCGAGATAAGGATATCGAGCAGCACGTCGTAGAAGATAGAATTCGTCATCTCTTAAACATTCACCACCAAAGTTTCCAAGACTCTTGAATCAAAGAGAGAAATTGAGCCACTTGAAAGTGAGACTTTGGTAGCTTCCCTCCAAACCGTAAATCTTTTTATTGAGCAGATTCTAAGATTTCTTTCGAGCTTGCCTTAGCCAGATGCACAAGGACGCACACCATATCATCGATCTTGCTGCTCCATATAAGAAGGATCATTGTAAGTCTCTGTTCGGGGTTATATCATCAAGTAGAACAACAGAGAATCATCCCACACTTAAATAATTCTTCTCAAATTCCTTTTCCACTAAAGTCTGAAGCAGTCCATTCCAAAAAGGTGTCACGAGACAACTTCCCCCACATAGTTGAGTTGATGCAGTCAGTCTCTTTGACTAGAGCTCATGAACCCGAATACACATATAACCGAAGACAGATAAACTTATACCATCGAAGTAGCAGATTAAGTCCGATAGCCAAAGAATAACCCCAATGTATACTTTTCTCTCCCCCTAAAGAAAGTGTATGAAGCTCAAGAACCCGAAGTACCCGAATGCCCAAAGAGAGAATACCGATAACATTGAAGAAATAGGCCGAATCACTGATTATCTCTGCGGATGTCCATTCCGGAATAAGTGATTATATCTCTAAATCAAAGATTAAGCCCTCAAGTGAAACAGCTGAGCATCCCCAATGTACACAATCTCTCTCCCCTGATGATTGTGATAACATCAAAATCATCACACACTTGTGTACCTCTTTCATCTTCAGAAACTTTCTCTAACATCTCTTCCCCCACATAGTTGGAGTAAGAACACTAAACGCCATGAGTTAAACCTTGAGTGTCTCTGCGGTAATGACAATAGTCTTCCCGGCATATCTTCAATCACTTAGAAGAATTAAGTTCATCAAGTTTACTCGCCATGAGTCAAACCTTGAGTTTCTCTGTGGTAATAACATTTGTCTTCCCGGGATATCTTCAATTAATTAAAAGTATTAAGTTCATCAAGTTTACTCGCGTTTAGGTGCTTGTCTCCTTCCCTCTGGTTTTGATACTTCATAATCAACACACTATAAGCCCAGATATAGAAATCTGTGAGAAGAACACTTGAAAGTCTTTGTGAGAATCAACTTGATGAAGCATGTGAGCAAGTCTAATTGGGGATTAAATTAGACATTTCACCCTCCCCCAATTTAGTTCTCTCCCCTAAACCAACAATCTGTTTGATAAATGCCCAGATTAAGAAGAAGTCTTTAGATCGTTAAATTCAACTCGTCTTTAGTCTTCTAACATGTAGCAGAAAATATAGAACAAACTGTAGACTCGACCTTCTTCAAGATTGTCCAGTTGGGGAATAGATAGTTAACATCTTCAACACACCAAAAAGCATCCCAATTAACTTACATCTTGCAAATACCCTTAACAAAAATCCCTCCCAATCAAACAAGAACAGAAAGATGTTCATCAAGGAAATCAACAATCAGCCCGCAACGAACACACTAAATGGTAACACCAAACTACCACTCACATCAAACAAGAACAGAGAGATTTTTCGGAGTCATCATGTTGATGTGTACGTGAAGCATTAACCGGAAACACTTTGTCAATAGACTCATTAGTCCGTGAGAAGATGTCAACTAACGGCTCTTAGAAAGAAAAACTCCATGTGAAGATGACCCGATAAGAAGAAGTTCGGTTCTTACATGAGTTTGGAGCCGTTTAACCATTTATTCTCATATAATAATCAACCAAGCAGTAATTTCACACTTTTTCTCCCCCTCAAGAATTGCATACGGAGTTGCCATTCTTGATTGAATAAGTGAAATCATCCAAATGTAGTCTATTCACACTTCTCCCCCGCAAAATTAACACATGATGTCTCCATCTTCATTATAGTTGAGCAAGTGGAATAAGAAAACAATCAACAGTAGCTAGGTTCACTTAATGACTGAAGCGCATGGAAAAAGTATGAAGCATGTTGATGAGAATGGTCATAATAAGAAGATTTCTCTTCTTCAGAAGATAATGCGCACTGGCGCGTACACATTTCTTTTCTTTAGAATACGAGGCATGAACTGTTGTGTTCATACATCATAATGATGAAGTACGAGGCCTGAACTGATGTGAACAGACGTCATAATCTCTCTCTTTTCATCATCTCTTGGCAAAACATGTAAATATCACCATTATCATTTAGTAGGCTCTTTGTTGTGACAGATGATGGAGAAAACCAAATATGATGAATTTGACCCTGAAGTAAACTAACCCGAACTCGTGACTTAAACTTGCACATATGTAACAAAGAGCGGTGCCTATTTCCATTAGCATCTCTAAGTACTCTCTATGTACTCTATACTCTTCAACCAACCAACCATCAAGTATAAGACGTACATTACCTCTTGAAAATCCACAATTGAATGTGACACTGAGCACTACAACGTAATTCCTTAAAGTGATAGTTATCTTGTGGTGGTAAGAGCCCAATTCCCCCAAGTGGTAAAAGAAAAGGTAAAAGACACCCAATAATAACTAGATTTTCAAGTCTTCGTTTTTGATAATAAGCTCGAACAAGGATCTTGAAGAATCTTCATCCATCCATCCCCAATACCTTCAGATACTAAGTACACTCGCCCGTGATATTTCACTTCAACCTCAAATAAATAATAGTGAATTAACCCCGTTGTCACATCTTCTAGTTAAAAGCTCAATTCTAGCCTCCTTTGACGTTTAAAATGAACTGTTAAAAACACATAACCCCATAAAACCATGTAATAACCAAACTACCATGACGAATATCCAAACACACATCCAATTCATGAAATACACCCTTTTATCCCTTCTTCGAAGCAGAAACCGTAGCCCCAGCATCAAGTAAGATCCGAATTACACTTTTCTCCAAGATGGTTCCATCAATACGGGATTTTACAACTCTATGATTTAAACCGAGAAATAGTTTCTTTCGCGGGATTTTACAAAACCAAGAATTAACCGTAAGATTGATCCAAAAATGCACTTTACTATTACCAGGCTATTTCCATTGTCACGGGATTTTACAAGACTATGATTTAAACCGAGAAATAGATTCTTTCGCGGGATTTTACAAAATCAAGACAAAACCGTAAACAATGTCAACTTGAATGTGTCATGACAACTTTGGTTTCGGTGAATATCTGTTTTAAGGGAACATGCAGCGGTTCGTCAACGGTTCATTATCCAACATCAACAATATCATCAACCATTCTTTACCTGAATGTAGACAACATCACAAACGATACTAAGTCAAGTAAACTCCTTTTCCCTGGAGGTTAACCTTAAAACATCAAAGTACACGCTCCCCATGATGGTTTCGAACTTTCGAAGCATCATAACGTGTATGACCATTTGCACGAGAAGTTCTTGTCATAAGCAAACATCTTGAAAATCATAAATGCGACGAAGATTCTTGAAAGATTTTGCTTAGACTATGAAGTCATTGACATTACGTGGCATCAATATCTCATGGAATTGCTGAAATTGAACCTCCATTGATTCATCGGCTAACAGAAATGACCACATATGGAGATAACCCGATACGAATAACTTGAAAAGAAAGGAGACATCCCAACTTAGTGACTTACTGCTTGTCTTATATTTTTGAGCAATCCACAACGCCGTGTGACACTAAGTACTACAACTTCCTTAAGGTGATAGTTATACACTGTGAGCACGACGACGTAACTCCATACATCAGTTATAACCAGATTGTCAATTCATAATCACTTAAAGTGATAGTTATGTCCCAACAAGTTATCTTGAGACATGCATCCAACCAACCAACATCTCAAAGATAAAGAAGTTCACCCGTGAGTCGTCACTTCAATTTCTAGTTAATAATACTGTACAAAAACCCCGTGATCATTTTTCTCAAATTTAGCTCAAGCTGTGAATTCTGTATCCCTGGTGAAACTAATACCATACCAAAAATATATCACTCACTCAATATAAAAAATTGTATCCAAGAATTTGTAACACAAAAGTTGGATAACAAAATTTCCATGTACGTTCAAAACATCATATTTCGAATATGCATAACTCAGCCCAGTCTGAGTAACATCACCCATGCCAATCATTTAATTTCAGCCCACGGGTGAATTAGATGCAAAGTCCAAGTCCATTTTGTGAGAGTCCAACCCAAGATCCAATACAAATTCATAATAAATGGCTCTTAGGCCCACGAACCAAACTGAAATCACACATGGCCCATTCATTTGCAAAATGATTAAAGAAAAATTGTAATCAAAAATTTGTTAAGAACAAATTATGATAACAATTTTTAAACGTGAATCCTTGTAAACATTCATTATCAAATAGAGAACAAGCACACAATGAGAAGCCCACGATCCAACAAGCACAACCAAGATCCAATAACATCAAGGGGCCCAGTCCATGTCCAGTGATCCATGTGATCTAATGAGTTGATTAACCACATTCGGCCCATGACTAATCCCACCCGATCCAAGAGTATACCAACCCTAATTTTAGAGGAGTATAAAAGACTCACCTAATATATACATTACCCTAATTTATCTCACATCCTCTAACCCTAAACACTCTCCAACTTCCGCCCCTCATCAAAATAATCTCTGCTTCCACCAAATATTCACAAACCCTAATATCAATCTCAGAAAAAATCCGCCTCTATCCTCCCATAATACCATCAATGCAACAACAAAAAAACTTTAATCCCATATCAAAAACCATTCGCCTCATATCATGATGATATCTCTTTAATAACACCTCCGCCCCCCTCTTTCATCTTCACGCATAATTACAAGAACACATAATCTTATCAAGCCACATGGATGGCATGAGGGTATTGAATCGGTTAAGCCACAGGGATGGCACGACCCATTGATAAGGCATCAAAATTGATCAATTGATTCAAGGTAAGGCTTAAATATGTGATGGTAGTCGATTATAATAACACGAAACAAAGATGCAAGTTATAACAAAATTGTTATAAACTTGAGTCTTTATATTCGTACATCATCAAACCACTTTGATCAATGAAGAGTTGATGTCTCGTACGTTTATAGTCTTTGAACGTCACGAGATGATAAGTTGAGATAAAAAATGATGTAGTTTCTTTGATGAGATTTGAGTCTTATGGATTGGTTTTTCATTTGTTTTTCATTCGAGTTGTTGCTTGAGATCTGTGATGATTGAATATTTCGTGTTTTGGACTCTCGATAGTCTTGAAGTTTCTTTATGAGTACACGAATAAATCTGAGATCATGTTATGCTTATGTAGTGTCGTGTTGGTTCAAAGATAGGGGTATGGAAAATGGTTTCTGATGTTGTGGTTGTGGTCAAATCTACTTCTTCTTTTAACATTCAAGTCGCTACCTTTTGTAGTCAAGTCGCTAGGTCATGTTGGTTTTTCAAAACAAATCGCTAGCAGAGTTCTTGAGTCAACTCGCTAGCATTTTAACAAAACATAACTCGCTAAGCCATTAAAACTTATACGTCGCTATTGACTAAATAGTCAATAGACAAGTCGCTAAGTCTTTTAACATAACAAGTCGCTACATATTTCTGTTAACAACTCGCTAGCACAACTCGCTGCTCTTATACAACGAATCTAGATGACTTGTAAAGACAAGTCGCCACCAGTAAAGTCACAAGTCGCTACATGTAGTACAACTCGCTAGGAAGAACATAAACCTTTTCCGATGAGTTTTCTGACCAAATTCCGACCATATTCATAGCAACCCAGAAACATCGACTGAAAACTATTCATTTATGCCCGTTTTGACCTAGAAAATGACCAGTTGACCACGTATTTTACCGTTTAAGACCATTAGCATACATTAGTATCAAAAAGTCTAAAAAGAATGAAAATAAAAATATCAGTTTTTGGACATTAAGATGACACAAAGACAAATATTTTTCAAAAGTAAGGACCAGGACTTTTTATTAGACCAAAACCAGATACACCAAGACATGTAAAACTGTTTTACCAAAAATAATGTAAAAACATTTTCCGAACCAAAAAATGATGCAAAAGAAGTTAACACGAGAATCAAACACCACAAAAAATCATCAAAACACAATAACCATGACTCTGATATTGTTGATACAAAAGTTGGGCGTTCCTTGTTCGGGGCTCCGGCTCTCGTACCAATTGCTGATTGTTGCTTGAGACCTGCAAGCACTAAGAGAAAACACCGCTAGGCTTACCGGTGATTGTCTCCCACGATTATCCTCCGGCGTGAGAGTAAGTAATCGATTTAGGTTTAAAGGTGAGTTAGGGTTTTGAGATCGTACCTTTAACGAGGGATGTGATTCCCTTTATATACACACAGAGTCCTTGTTGGTTCCGTGTTCCTCAACCTTCGGCGTATCCTGCCTAAGTCGGTTGGGGAATGATTATCTCCTTGATTAAGAGATATCCGATATCTATCCCGTAAATAGATTCGTATTTGGGCCTTCGTGGGCCTAAATGCTTATCAGGGTAGCCCAGCTCGTGCTGGGCTTATCATTATTAGGTTTTGGGCGGGTTCGTGACCCGGATATAGACTATACATCATCATGTCCCCCAGTCTAGTATGCGCAGTGAATAACTACGGATGCTAGACTAATAACCGTAGTCATTGAAAAAACTTCGAAGCGTAGCCAAGAAGCCATAAAAATATACCCACCGGTACATTGTATCTTGACATGAGATTAAAAAATGGGCGCCTCGTAAGTCGGGGGAAAGTAACTGCCAGAGCGTCCCATCAAGCTATCTCAGCCACACAGTTAGTGCAAGTGGGGTCCACGTGTCACCCATCGTGTGGATGAGAAAAAGTATATAACACCTCGCTTCATTTTCACTGTGTTTCTCACAGTAAAAACTAAACTCAATCCGCCATTGTTCAAGAAAGCTTGCAGTTGCAATCCAGAAACCAAACTATTTCAAAGGTAGCCGCGCGTGCGCTTTCAAAAAACAACAACATGGTCAAACAATTGTCTGACTTCACTTCCCACCTCACCGAGGGCGAGCTCTTAAAATTCACCTCGGATTACTTTATACCCCTTGACGTGCATCCTATCATTCCGGGTGCGCGGGCATCAATAGCGGACTACCCCGAAGGGAAAGTGGGGGTATATACACGTTTTTCAATTCGCGGAATCAACGTGTGCCCTGGCCCGCTCGCGTATGGCGTATTAAATTATTATACTGCGACATATCCTAGTTGCATCGTACGGGGCGGCTAAAATTACCAATTTTGAGGTGAATTGCCGCTATCTGCGATTAACCCAACCATCCACCTATTCCGCTTCTATCACACGACATACAAGGCACGGGTGGGTATCCTTTGCTAAGCGCGCTGGTAGACTTCAGTGTTACACTGATAAACTAGACTCGCTTAGGAATTGGAGGGAGTTCTTTTTCTGGGTAGATGACACATGCTTTCCGTGGCATTATAATTTTTATACCAGGGGTACGTTAGAGAGGGATGAGTACCCCTTGCCTGGATCTTATGTCGCTGAGGATGCGGAACTGATAAATGCTAACCGCATCCCCATTAGTTCCTACCCAGAGGAATTTTTGGTGCATATGGGCATCAGCCGTAATTATTTTGGTATGCCGGATGAGATGCCAATTTTCTTAGGCGCCAATGGCCAGGGTAGGTACTCATTCTTCCGCACCCCTTTTTGTAATTAATGTAAGAACTTTCTGCCTTTTTCCACGCATTATATTACTTGTGCTATTTGTTGTCTTTTATTGCGCAGAGATGGATCTATTTACCGTGGTGCATCTAGCAAAGCCCGTTGAGGTAAAGACAGGGGTACGACCCTTGAAAGAGAGTGAAGAGCCGATACTGGACGCCACCGCAGGGCATACCCTGGAGTTGAACGTGGGAGAAGCAGGGACCAGTTCTTCCATTGCAGTAGAAGCGACGCCGTTGCAAAAGCTGCAAACCTCGGTGCCCTCCCCAATTACCGCAGCAGGGCGCAGCCCCATGGACGAGGAGGTGGAGGAGCAAGAGTCCGGGTTAAAACGCAAAAGGACACTCGGAGAGGATGACGCGAGCTCTTCGAGGAAGAAACGTCCAGTGGTCTTCAATGTGGAATCATCTGCAAGTGAGGCTGCGTCATCGCATCCATCCGCGAATGTCTCTGGCCCCAGTAAGTAATCTCGACCATACTTGTTTCCTTTTCTTTTTGCTTTTTCAACTGTTCATATGAGAAACTAACAATTCTATGTATGTTCCTGCAGGTTTGAACAGGGTGCGGCCCCCCCCCATAATAGTCCTGTGCATTCTTCTCACTCCGCCGGTTCAACGCGCGAGCCACAATGATGAGGATTTATTCGCGGGGATGCATCATGGGGCAACTGGTTGAAGAGTTGGTGCAAGTATCTGCGCATCAAGCTTCGCTGGTAGAAAAGCTAAAGGCTCAACTCTCTTGTGAAAACAGCCAAGGCGTTCAAAAGGATCAGGCAATTGTGTTGCTGGAGGCGCAATTAGCTACTGCCCGGACTGAGGTAGAAGCGGAAAATGCGATCCGAGAAGCTTGCAGAGAGAAATGTCGCTTATCGCAACTAAACCAGAGCGTGTTAAGGTAGCGCAGATAAGGCATCGTAGGTGGGCTCTTAAGCATCTTGAGCAGGTAAGAAGGAGTTGGTCGCTCGTTAGAAGATCTTGGCGCTACCGTGAGCAGTGCATTGGAGGTGCAGAGGCCAAATTTGCGAACTCAAGATTGAGTACGACGAGGAGTTGTATCCCCAACTTTGTCTACTATAGCCGCCGGGCTCATAGGCCATGGTCTACGTCTTGCTGCCCTGAGTACTCTGGAGTCGCAGGAAGTGGTTACTGCCTTTGGTGGGGTTGTTCAATGCGCTCTAGAGCGCGGCAAAGCAGAAGCTGTGGAGAAGCTTCATGAGGCGGAGCTTCTAAAAGTGCCCATTGACAAGGTACCTGGGTATAATGCTAATACCTATGATGATCTAGTTGCATCCATGCAGAAGATGAAAGTGTTGGAATTGCCTTTGATTGCTGAATTAGAGCGCGACCAAGATTATCCTATAGGGGTAATAATGGAGGGGCTAACATTGGCTAGGCATCGATCCGAAGATGCAGAGGCGCAACAAGATTATTTCTTGAAACCCCATGAGTCTCAGTTGCAGGTACCTATATTTGTGCGCCCTCGTGATATACTGAATCCGTTTGCTTTGGAGAGGGAAGTTCCGCTGAAAGAAGTCTTAGAAGCTCACGCCACCAGGCTTGCCAAGAAAGAAGGTGTCAAGGGCAAGGCCATCTTGTGTGGCGTTGGTGCTGCGCACCTTCCTCGATCTGACGGGGTACCTGCTAGTGTCGCTACAGTCTCTCAGCAGGACTCTGACTTGTTAAAGAAACTAAGTGAGGCCAAGGATGCAGCGGGTCCCGCGAGTAGCTCTTCCATGAAGCGGTGTAATAGCTGGTAGTTTACGCGTTTGAAAGTAATCATCTGTTTGTAATAACACTTAGTTATTAATAAAGATCCTCTTTTGCGTATGAGTTTTGTTGCAATGTACTTGTCCTATTTGTCTTCGATTGAAAGACGTATTTATTGCTTAAGTACCAAAGTTGTACACTGGTGCGAATAATATGAGAAGTCCATAGTCATGTATGAAAATCGTAATATACTTAAGAGATAATTTCTAAGTATTTTTTTTAGCATAATCGTATATGTCGTGATATGCAGCGTACTGTAAATATCACATTAAGGAATCAAGTGTCTTGGTTCCTCAGTTGTTAAACGTGCACCATATGCGATGTTGCGCACCCATCGTGAGATGCGCACAAACTTATTCCAACGCCTTGAGAACAAGGTGTTTAACAAGGATACGGATCCGTTGATGGGTTTGCAACATTCTTACTCAACAAGTTGTTTAGTAGGTTAACTTATCCTTTTACCATCGTGGTTTGATTTAGTGCATGCACGCCATGTAGGCAAGAAATAGAAAATTGTTAAGACATACAAAGATATGGAAATAACAAATTGGAATGTGTCACGGAGTTAGCTAGAAACCGCGACGTTTTATTAATACTTGCAAGTTTTTATAAGAAACAAATAAGACATTATACTAAGGAAATAGAAAGTAAATACATAGATGTTTATTGGGTACTGTAGTAAAGTGCCTGAGAGCTTGTGCGCTGGGTCGTAGCCCTTCATATAGGTAGCACCTCTTGAGGTTGCAGATATTCCATGTGCGCGGCAGTTCACGGCCATCCAAGCCTCAGCCTTATACGCCGTTCCTAGTGCTTCGCGAACCTCATAGGGTCCTTCCCACTTTGGTCCAAGATTGCCCGTCTTCTCGTGGCTCGCATCATTGGCGCCTGTAGACGAAGTCACCGGTCAATGAAACACTGCACACTTTAGCGTCATAGTATCCCTTCATCCTTGACTTTGATTTTGCCTCCCGTATAGCTGCGCGTTCGCGCCTCTCTTCTACCAAGTCTAAGTCGACACGTCTCTTGTCATCATTGGTCGCCACATTGATTTCAGCAGTGCGGATAGTGGGCATTCCGATCTCGGCTGGTATGACAGCTTCTGTCCTATAGACTAGAGAGAAGGGGGTGTCCCCTGTGATGGTTTTTATTGAAGTGCGGTGCGCCCACAAAACATGTGAAAGTTCTTCTACCCATCTTCCTTTGTGTGTGTCCAAGCGTGCCTTGATTCCTTCACCCAGGCTTCGATTAGCCCGTTCGACTAGGCCGTTGGTTTGTGGGTGTTTAACTGACGCAAAGTGCTGTGTGATGTTTAGCTCGCACCGCCCCTTGAAAGGGTTATAACATAATTGTTTGCTGTCCGAGATGATTTCCCCTGTAGACCGAAATGGCATACAATGCCCATACAAAGCGCTTCACCGTTTCCGATGATTGTTACCACTGATTTTGCTTCGATCCACTTAGTGAAGTAGTCTATGGCGACTATGAGGAATTTTAATCCTCTGGCTGCGACAGGAAAAGGACCTGCGATGTCGATACCCCACTTGTGGAATGGCCATGGTGCCGTAATTGGTGTCAGCTCTTGTTGTGGTTGGCGGGGAATGGGTCTGTGAACTTGGCGCCGCACTTTCTTATTAAATCCCGCCGCGCGTATGGTGGGCCAATAGTATCCCGATCGTGAAAGCGCCAGCGCCACCACGCATCGTGGTCCTGAATGCATGCTGCATGAACCCTCGTGGATTTCTCGCAGTACATATGTTGCTTGTAGGGGACCAACACAGCAGAGCCATGGTTGCAAGAAAGAGCGGCGATACAGTATGTTATCCCAAAGTTCAAACCGTGTGCGCCGATCTTTCGGCCTTCTGCTCATGGGTAATACTCCCTGCTTATGAATTCTACTATCGGTGTCATCCACGTAGGTCCATCTTCCTCTATTACCGTGGATACTTCCATTTCTGAGATGGATTTGTTCTTTAATGTTTCCACCAACACCTGTTTGGATAGGTGTGCAAAGCTTGTGGATGCGATTTTGCTTAATGCATCCGCCTTGCGGTTTTCCCTTCTTGGGACTTGTTTGATGGTAAACTTGTCAAAACTTTGAATCAATGCCTTTGTTTTGTCGAGGTACTGGATCATGTTTTCCTCCTTGGCTACGTACTCACCTAACACGTGGTTGGCTACCAGTCTGGAATCTACATTCGCTTCCAGGTTGCGCACACCCATGCCCGATGCGATACGGAGTCCAGCTATTAGGGCTTCATACTCTGCCTCGTTATTTGTTGCTGTGAATTCGAAACGCAGTGCGTATGTGAACTCCATTCCTTCTGGGTTTGTGAGGATGAGGCCTCGCTCAATCCATCTACTAAAGAGGAACCATCTCAGAACAAGATCCATGGATCCGATAGTTCCTTTGTACTTGAGCGGGTGCGTCATCCGTGTTCCGTTTTTAACGATGAAGTCTCGCAGTATTTGCCCTTTACCGCGAGTCCGTGGTCCGTAAGTAATGTTGTGCTCACCGAGCAACACACTATTTTGCGTCGTCCGATGCATCAGGCTTGGAGATGATTTGTTTGATAGGTTGGTCTCGTGATTACCGCTATCGGTGTGCTTGGAAGTACATGCGTAGCCGTTAGCAGCAAACACCAATGCCGTAACTAATTTTTCCATGGCGTTGTGTATCTTCGCCTTCTTGAGTGCCTTGCTTACAAAATAATAGACATGGGTTTGTATCAATTCTATTCCCTAACACCATACGACCGCTCCATCGGGCCAGTGCACAAATACATGATCGCTCTTCCCTGGTCGGGTGCGATAAGTGTTGGGAGCGTTGCAGATGCCGTTTAAGCTGTGTAAAGGCCTCTTCCGCCTCGTAGTCCACCGAAATCACCTTTTTATACACTTCTTGAGTGTTTTAAAAGGGGTAATGATTTGTCGGCTGACTTGATAGGAATCCGTTAGAACGACTTCAGCTCGTTGAGAGATTGGACTTCCTTCAACGCGTGAAGGAAGATTGATGACCGCCTTTGTATTTTCTGGACACGGTTTTATACCGTCAGGTTCTATCAGGTATCCAAGGAACTTGCCTTCAGTAGCGCCGAAGGTACACTTCTTAGGATTCAGCTTCATGTTGATCTCTCGTAGAGTTTTGAACGTTTCCTCAATATCGCGTACTAATTCATCTTCAAGTGGCTCTTTATAACTAGGTCATCAACATAGACCTCTAGGTTGTGACCCACCTTTTTAAAGCATTATCTACTAACCATCGATAGGTGGCGCCGCGTTTCAAAGGGCATTTGTTGTGTAAAGAACGCCTTTGGCTTGTGTGAAAGGCCATTTTTTCTTCGTCCTCCTTAGCCATCTGTATTTGATGATATCCTTTGTATGCATCGAGGAAACACTTTAATGGATATCCGCACAAAGACTCTATTTTCCAGTCTATCTTTGGTAATGGATAGCGCTTGTGGACATGCTTTGTTAAGGTCGGTGAAGTCCACGACATTCGCCACCGCCGCCGCTCTTCTTTACCATGACTGGATTGGCCAAAGCGGTAGTAGACTTCCCGCATGATACCGCCCCTACTAGCTTGTGTACCGCCAGATTACCGCGGCGCTCCCGAGCTTGGCGCGCTTCATGTATGGGTGAGTATCCTTGTTGGATTCTCATTTATGCCTGTGGATTGAGCGTGGTACCCGGTCATGTGTTTTGCCTCATGCAAAAATGTCCAGTTCTTTTGCAGAGTGCACATACAACTGCTTGCCGTTGTCCGACAAAGGACTCCTCATGGATATTCCTGCTCCGAAGTATTCGTGGTGAATTGCAACCTTCGGATTTGAATTCTGGTTGCACGCCGTTATGGGATCGTGTGTTGCCGCATGTAATCGTGTTACATTCTCTATGTGGTACAGTGGCATTGTAAAGAGTAACAATACCACCTTCTACTGGGAATTTAAGCATCCCGTGCGCTGTTGATGGCACCGCGCGCATAGTTGATATCCCAGGTCTCCCGATAATGCCATTTTATGGTGAGGGAGATTTGATCACCATAAATTCCATCCAGGCTGTCGCGGAGTGTTTTTCGTTTCCGATGCTGACAGGTAATCGTATTTGCCCCATAGGCCATATCTTGTCACCTGTAAAACCACCAACGCCGTTCGACCGGCTTAACTGACTGCGTATTTTAGGGCACACGCTGAAGCAGGCTCATACATGATGTCCGCAGATGCACCATCAACGCACATGCGGTGGATGTCGACCCCCAAGACTTATCTCTATGGTGAGTGGTTCCACCACTGCGTTGTCTGCAGTTAAGGTGGGGAAAGAGATTTTTCCACAAGAAAACTCCTGCCGACATTCTCTAGTGACCGCCATGATTGTATCATGTAAATAGTGTCGGCCTTGTCTTTAGGTGTCTCTTTCTTGTTCCCACTCTTCTGCCTATCCTTTCCTTCCTTTATGTTTTTGACCAAATGGTCCAATTTGCCCTCTTTAACCATTTTGTCAATGAGCTGGCATAGTTGGACACATTCGTTAGTGGTGTGGCCCTTCTTCGCGTGGTAGTCACAGTATCCATTCCCGGTGCGCCGATCCTCCGAGCGCGCATTTGTGGCGGCTTGGGAAGTTCGCACACTTCCGTTTGCAGTATTTCCTTGGGAGTTTTGGTCACGTATTTGTCATTATCCCTTCCATTCCCGATCGATAGCTCCTATTACGGTAGCTACTCCGGTCGGTGGATTGTCTCCCAGGTTGTTCCTGTGACCGATAGTTCGAATAGTTTCTTTTGCTATCTGCTGCGGCAGCTTCTCCTTGGATGAATGACCGAGAACGTTTCATGAGTTCATCGAAGGTTTCAGGAATCTTGTCATTCAACCTCTTGATGAGTTCTGGGTTATTAATCCCATTCATGAAATCAGAAATCTTTAGCACTTCAGGGCATGCTTTAACTTGTATGCATTCGTCTTTGAAGCGTTCCATGAATGCGCTTGTAGATTCTCCTTGGCGCTGCTTTACCCTGGCGAGTTCAACAGGATTTTTAGCGCACTTCTTCCGTTGAGTAAAATTCAGGCGAAACGCCTTTCTCAATTCCTCAAAGCCATTGATGCTCCGTGAAGCTATCAACCAGCTTCAGCGTTTCACCAGGTGGAATTGAACATGTGGCACCATACGCCGCGGGCCAATTGTAGCGGCCGATTCAAAAATTTTGAGGTGATCATCCGGATCACCTGCTCCATCATAGGTTTTACATTAGCAGCATGCGCCTCCTTTGTTCTCTCGAGAAGTCATCGACGCGTCGAGTGAACGCGATCCACCTTTTGACTCGCCATGGGAGAGATATATCTTCATCCTCCCGGTCATTATATCTGTTCTCGACTTCCGTGTCTAGTTTCACTATCCCCGTTGTCCGAGGAATTTCCGTGAGGATGAATTTTCCTCCTTCGGCATTCGCTCGACCGTCCTCGAGTTTGTACTCGAAGGGATTTCACTTGGGGAACATCGCCCAAGTCTGTCTTTGTATTCTCGGCTACCAAGTCTCGCGTGGACACCGGTACGCCGTTCATCCTCCTCATTTCCTTCCAGTACTGTGGAGTTGGACGCTCATCATCCTCAACCTTTTTCCCACCTCATGTAAATGGGGTCGGCGGTTGTCTCGCTGGCGCTTCTCCTTCGATGGTGCGGTGGGAGGTTTCGTACTCTGAGTCAAAACCGAAGTCGGGCTTTTAGGCTTCGACTCGATCTCTTTCTAGCTTCCTCTTCCATGAGGGCGGCCAAGGTTTCGTAATTTTGGGATACAAAATCCCTTGGTGTTACTTCATGCACCCCTTCTAAAGCAAGGGTGTTCGCTTCTACCGCTATGCCCTTGTTTCTATCTGGTGCATCCGGTGCCTTTGTCGGTCGGGCCTACCACCCATTGAAGAGGAGTGGAAGAACAGTGCGAGGGATCCCACCGCTTAGTGGTGGTTGTGGTGGTCCTGTCCCAGCCGTTCCACCAAAGGGAAGACCACGCCCGGCTTGATCCCTTGTTTTTAGCAAAGACGGTTGTCCAGAGACCGCTTGGAAGTGAACCGATGTGCGCTCTTTCAAGAAGGTCCGCTTTATCGCCGATTTCCATGCTTCGTCATTCTAGTCTTAGTTCTTAGTGAAGGTCCACGGATGGCCACTTGTTGATACAAAAGTTGCGCCTTGTTCGGCCCGCTCGCACCAATTCGTGATTGTTGCTTGAGCCCTGCGCACTAAGAGACAGAAAACACCGTTAGGCTTACCGTGGGATTGTCTCCCACGATTATCCTCCGGCGTGAGAGTAAGTAATCGATTTAGGGTTAAAGGTGAGTTAGGGTTTTGAGATCTTACCTTTAACGAGGGATGTGATTCCCTTTATATACACACGGAGTCCTTGTTGGTTCCGTGTTCCTCAACCTTCAGCGTATCCCGCCTAAGTCGGTTGGGGAATGATTATCTCCTTGATTAAGAGATATCCGATATCTATCCCGTAAATAGATTCGTATTTGGGCCTTCGTGGGCCTAAACGCTTAGTCACAAGAGCCACCGTGCTGGGCTTATCATTATTGGGTTTTAGGCGGGTTCGTGACCCGGATATAGACTATACGTCATCAGATACCATTTGTAGGATCGAATATTATTGTGTTTGATGATTCGGGTGGTCTTGGATGATCACATGTTTGCCATTAGAGAGAGAAAGTAGAGAGTTGGGAGATTTCTTGGTAGAGAGTTGCTTCACTAAAAAATGTAAGGTTAGATTGAAAAGCTCCACCCCTTCCAAGGATGGAAGGGGTATTTATACTTACAAACCTAACGTCCTCCTGCTGCATCGTGGATCAGGCATACAGTGGGTAAAGACCCGTCCTTCCTCCACGGTGTTGCTCTAAACTAAACTATGCTACAAACTAACTAATAAACTAATAAATAACGTAACTAACGACAAGTCTACGAGCTAACCTATGCTAGATATTATTTGGGGTGACCGACTCTTCACAATGGAATTTCCAATTCCTAACAGTAAATCTTCTGAATACCCTCACAGTACTTTGGATCACAGTACTTTAGACCAAAGTACTGCTGCACCTAATAACAGTACTTTTGATGATGATCCAACCATGCTTGAGTTAGAAGATACTGATGATGAGCTAGATGATGAAGGTATTTTCACCAATGAAGGTGCTGATTACAGAAATTTGGATGATGATCTAGCAGTACCACAGACTCCTACATTAAGGATTCACAATGATCATCCCACTGGTCAAATTATTGGACCTTCTACATCTGGAGTACTTACAAGAAACAAAGCTAAAGGGTCTTTCTACACCTCACAATGCTTTACTTAGCTTTGTTTATAAACAAAACAGGTTGAATCACAAGGATCATCAAACATGCCTGTTCACTTGCTTTATCTCTCAAGAAGAACCCAAGAACATTGCTCAAGCATTATCTAAAGAAAGTAGAAGCTATGCAGAAGAACTTCAATTCAAACTTCAAGAAGTTTGGGTATTATGTAATCTACCAGATGGAAAGAAAGTTATTGGAACCGATGGTTTCGTGAGTCAGAGAGATGAAAGAGGTAATGTCATCAAGAACAAGGCTAGTAGCACAAGGCTGCATAAGAAGAAGGAGTGGATTATGATGAAGTATTTTCTCTGAGCAAGGATTGAAGCCATTCGAATCTTTCTTGCTTTTGCATCATATATGGGATTTCAGGTATATCAAATGGATGTCAAGAGTGTCTTTCTCTATGGCAAGATTACAGAGGAGGTTTATGTCAAATAGCCTCCTGGTTTTGAAGATCCTGCACATCCAAACAAAGTCTACAAGGTGGTTAAGGCTCTTTATGGCCTTCATCAAGCACCTAGAGCTTGGTATGAGAGGCTCTCTACTTTCTTACTACAACATGGTTACAGGAGGGGAGCTATTGACAAGACTTTGTTCATCAAGAGAGACAAGAAGGATATTATGTTGGTTTGTTAGGAATTAGAAATTCCAGGTATTAAAGAGTCGGTCACCTCAAGTATATGCAATCGTTAGAATGCTCGTAGTCGTAGTACTTTTAAGCTAAGTAGTATTTAGTTTAGTAACACCGTGGAGGACGGACGGGTCTTTACCCACTGTATACCTGATCCACAGCCCGATAGGTGTCGATTTATGTAAAGACTATAAATACTCTGTACCTTCCAAGGTAGAGAGTTGGAGCTCATAATAATACTTTTCTTTCTCTCACTAAAGTTCCCTAAACCTCTAACTTTCTCTCTCTAGAACTCTTTGTATGCCTACTTTGTGTTTGGTTTGATGTGTATGTGAAATCCAATATGTTACAATTGGTATCAAGAGCCATGGTTAGATCATCTCTTACATATCTTTGGATTTCTAGTGACTTTTAGGTGGTTTTAGAGTTTGAAAAAGTTTAGTGGTTTTTGCATCATTTGGAACATTTCTAGTGTTAAAGTTTGAAACTTGAGTGTAGTTTTGTGTTTAGAATCATTGTATGTGCTTGGGTGTTGATTTGTTAAGCTTGAATCATCGTGGTTGGGTTGTTTTTGGATTGAAAAGTGATGTTTATGTGTTTTTATTGCTAGCGACTTAAGCCACAGACAAGTTTTTCTTGGTAGCGACTTGCTTTGTAATTTGATAGCGAGTTGTAGTTGAAAGCCTTAGCGAGTTGAGCTAGCGACTTGTCTATTGAGACAGCCGACAAACAAGTACACTTAGTGGATTCTCCACTACAGGTAGCGACTTAGTGAAAGTTAGCGACTTGTACTTAAGTTTGTTAGCGAGTTGGTGTTAGCAGTCGCCTTTTAGCGACTTGACAACTTAGCTTAACTTGGTGCTTAGCTTAATTGTCAGCTCAAAATTTTGCTAGCGATTTGGTGCTTAGCGAGTTGTTCTTTAGCGACTTGACAACTTAGCTTACTTGGTGCTAATGACTTGTCACAAAATTTTACTAGCTACTTGGTGCTTAGCTTACTTGGTTCGTGTTTTCTTAGCGATTTCTGGTGACTGCCTCTAATAATTTTATTTTCTTTGATTTAGTAAAATCCCGTGAAAGAATCTATTTCGCTTAATCATAGAGTTATAAAATCCCGCTTAATCGCCATCATGTCTACCAACGCCTACAATCATCTCCACTGTCGAGGATGTTCACAAATTGTTCGTGATACTCGTCCACCCATGCTTCATGTAACCGACACGACTCTTGGGCTCAACGAATCAGTTTGTACTATCTTGGAAAGGAAAATGGAGTCAACATTCTCAAATCCATTGATGAAGGACCATATCGGGTTGAGACTACTAGAGACTTAATTGATACAGCTGAAGATGGAACAATGATCTATGGAATTGACAGACCAAAGACATATGATGAGCTCGATGATAAGGAGAAAAAGAGATTCTGTAGGATCGTAAATATGTATGTGTTTGATGATTCGGGTGGTCTTGGATGATCAAAATACATGTTTTCCATTTTAGAGAGAGAAAGTAGAGAGAGAGGGGGTGTTCTTGCTAGAGGTTTACACAAAGGGAATATTAGATTGAAATGAAGCACCACCCCTTCCATGGATGGAAGGGGTATTTATAGTTACATAAGACACGACCTCCTATCGGCCTGTGGATCAGGTATAGAGTGGGTAAAGACCCGTCCTTCCTCCACGGTGTTGCACTAAACTATTCTACGCTACAAATTAACTAATAAACTACTACATAACGTAAATAACTACAAATATACGAGCTAACATATGCTAGACTATAATTGGGGTGACCGACACTTTAACATGGAATTTCCAATTCCTAACAATCTCCCCCTAAGGGAGGTCACCCCATGAAATACATTTTGCATCCTAGCATTCTTTCTTTGACATTGTTCTTGAGCTCGTAGACTTGAATTCTTCACTTTCGCAATCTTTGTGCTTTAGTAGCGAATCTTCAAAGTCCGCATTGATTTGTACTTTCAGTAGAAGCCTTTAACTGATCCACATCTTTGATGATCTTTGAGCTTTCTTTGAGATCATCAGCCACAACAAATCTCTCTGGATCATCCATAGTTGTGTTGCCTTCATTTGATGTTGTGACTTTTGGACCGACATGCTCACACTTTTGAATCATGACATCTTTCCATCAGAGTAGCGGAAGCTTTACTAGCTCATGATATTTGCAAAGAACGAGCATAAGCATAGTATAGAAATATCGAGCCGTTATGTAGATATGCACCACCATGATTTCTTCAAATTAAGTGTGGATGCCGTGAGCATGCGCTTTGATTGACTCCTCATTCGATCACCGCAACCGCCCAAATGTACCGCAAACAACGCTATTAAAAAAACACACGAAAGTGTCTTTGATCACTTTCGTGAATTGAGGTACACGACCACGGTTCCTCGCTGATCGCAAGTACCGCATGTGAACAGTAGGATTCCTAAGAATCTCCTTGACAGGTTTCGCACTGCTCTAGCCGTTCTCAAACCGGAACGCCTCAAAGAAGACAACACAGAGTGAGTGAACCAGCGAATTGAGATTCACCGATTGATGAAAATGATTTGAAAACAATCGTGTATTGCTTGAAGAAAGAGTTTTGCAATACGACGAAGGTTTTATGAGAAAGATCAATTTTCAATCAAAATACCTTTTTGTAGAATACACATTCATGTGCTAGAGAAAAGAAGATTTGCACATCGAACGGTTTTTCCAAAAGTATTTTTTTCCAATAAGATATACTTTTTGAGTTTGAAATATGAATACACATTCGACGTGCTAGAGAAAAGAAGGTTTGCACATCGAACGGTTTTTCCAAAAGTATTCACAACCAACTGACCAAGGTTGATTCACATGTGAATCGCCCCATCGTTTCTATCCAGTTGTCACAAGTTTGATCTTTTGAAAAGATATCACATGTCACCCACCAAGAGCTTGTTTGATGTTGGCTCTAGAAGGATTTCCATCTTCATCGTGAATACTTTTACATACCACTCAGATGTTCTGGCAATACCACAAGGATAATGCGTAGGACTCTCAATATCTACTTACTTTCCACATTGTGTGAAACAGAAAGTCTTCATTAATTTATTGTCCTAATGAGATATTGTGGATGATCTCTTGGCTCTAGACTCAATAGTGCACATTTGGTTCCTGTCTGAGACTGAGAGGGTCTCCTTCTTCAATATCAACCATCTCTAAGAGAAAGTCGATAGATTATGTCGGTTCCCCGTGAGAATGAAACAAGCCCTTTAAGAGGAACTTGAGTAGTTTGGGAAGTTTAGTGCGCAGGCATCACTGGGTCCATGACGTCTTGTGTTCAATACCAGTGTTACCTTAGTAACCACTAGTAGCATATGAATTGAACCCGGCCCTTCTAAGGTTGAATTGATGGAGGGCTATTTTTTTCACCCTTTTCTCATTCATTTCTTTTTCATTCTTCAACCCCTTCAGTGCTTACCGAGACTTCATTACTAGAACCTTGTTGGGTTTATTCAAGATCAGCTCGTCTCACCGCACTCTTCCCATATTCTTATTTTTCTCCTTTTTCAATATACCTAAGGACTCTACACTATCTAGTGGATTGTCCTCGGTAGATCCCTCCTTCTGGCGATCGGGAACTAATACCTAACTTAACCATCCTTATAACACCATGCATAAAGTAAATTGGTCGGTATTTTGGTATTGTTCTTTCTTTCTTGAAACCAATTGAAAAATCATTTGGAAAATCAATCAAGGTACTTGTGATACTAGATCAAAGCATTTGGTACCTTAATAGTTTTGATCATTTAGAAAACCTCCCCCTCAACATGTGCATATGATTTAGAATTGTTGAGCACATGGAGGCAAGAGTTCTTTGAAATAATTTCATGATCACAATTTTCATAGAAAAATCCATTTGATTTTCTTGGTAAATTCTCCCCCTCAATATGTGCGTAGGATATTTGAAATCATTTTATCACATAGAGGCAAGAGTCCTTTTGAAGCATCTTACGATCACACAAGCCATTAAGAAACCATTTAAAACTCAATCAAGGTACTTATGTAAAACATAAAAGCATTTGCACCTCGATAGTTTTCTTTTAAAATGCTCCTCAATATATGCTTCGAGATTCAAAGCCGCTTAGCACATATGAGAGCAAACTGCATTAAATCAAAACGATCAACTTTATCAATTTTCATTATTAAATCACAAATTCTATCCCGATCAAAAATATCAAACCCTTTGGGATTTTGGATCCCAAGTGATTTAATAAGGTTTATAAAACATGGGAGAAAATGTGCCGATTTAAATACTCATCTAGTTTTGGATAAATGCTCCCCCTCAACATGTGCATTATGTATATTGAAATCGTTTGGCACATGGAGGCAGGAGTGCCTTTGAAGGACTAAAACCAATTCCATTAAAACAGATTTGAGATTTAAATCACGATCTCTCCCCCGATCAAACCATTTGAGATTTGTGATCCCATCTGATTTAAATCATTTTGAAAGTTTGGGGAAAGACGTGGCAAGATTTAATTTTGAAAATGATGATAAGGAACATTTGACATTAAAGATTGTTAGTGTCGTATGATAGTTTTAAGAGATCTTTAAGTAAAATAAAACAATTTCACAATCAAACAAGAACATAAAAATTTCATTTTGAAAGATCTTTGAGTTTTAAAGAAAATCATACCATGACATAACATTAAATCTTTAGATCACCACATTTTAACGCATAAACGGACTTCTGATGAAATATTGTTTGAAAATATTTTATTTTAAATCACTCTCCCCTCAATCGATGATCGAGTCGATAATTGAGTGACTTAGGTTTTGATAAAAGAAGTCCGGTGATTTTCAAAATTTAGTCCAATTTATTTTCAAAACAATATTTTTCCATTTTCAAAACAATATTATTCAAAGTTTTAGAAAATGGTATCATCACTATTATCCTCGCACAAAGATACGTTAGGTGGATGAGAAGCTCGCTTTTGTTGCCTGTAGGGTTTGAAGAAAACCATCTGCCGATGCAAGGAGACTTCTTACGCATTTTAATGCCAACCGAGGTCAAATTAAGCTTCGCTTCTTCAATCACTTAAGAAAACCATCTCCGATGCAATGAGACCTCTTACGTTGCATTTCATGCCAACTCTCCATTGAAGTCAAATTAAGCTTCGTTTCTTCATTTGTCAACCCAAGATATAGTTACCCTTTCCTTTCGGCATCCAATCATATTCAATTGTGGGATCCGGATCGGGAACATTCTTTTAAACCAATATACCGCATACGCTAGTGAACACACATACATATATATGGTGATCGACATCACCCAAACAGCAATCGACTAATAAAAGTCAATTCAACATATCAATCATATCATTCAAATATATGGGAATAATGTGTTTATCAAACTCTAATCATCTAAACCTAACAATCATATCCTAGAAACCTAGTCCTTCAACATAGGCAATTGTATTTTTTCAGATAAGCACGTAGGATGATTAAGATAATCTCGTTAGATGATACAGATTTGAAAACATTCTCCCCCTCAATCAATGACTTAAATATCTGAAAAGTTTAAAAGCGCTGAAGTCATTGATTGAGTTTTTAATTTTTATAAAAACTCTGAATCTGATTGTTTTTAACATTTACCACCAATTTTCGAAAACAACAAATATTTTTCTGAAGAATTTTAGACGGAAAAACATTTGTGTAGGAACAGCAGTCCTTCGACATACTTTCCTCATTTTGTTTTAGGATAAGTGCACGAAATTTGTGAAAAACGTTTAAGCTTAGCACTTTCCTTTCTTTTAAGAGTGGGTTGCTATCTGAAATGATAGCAAGCCATAGTTTAAGCACGGGTTACAGTCTGACGTAACTGTAAGCCATATTTTTAGACATGTTTTGGAAAAAGAATATTTACACCTCCTGCTCGAACTTCATCTATGGTCCCGTGCCATTATTGAATGACATTTCTAAGACCGTAGATGTTATCGATACCAGAAGACATGTCTTTAGAAAACATATTTTTGGTATTTTTGAAATTTTCTGATTTTTATGGATTTTTTGAAGGTTTTATATTTTTCTATTTTCTTTTGTTTGGTTTTATATTTTTGTATTTGGTTTTTGAAAAGTATTTACAGTGATAGAGAAGATGATATAGTTTAAGAAAGATGATGATACGAGTACCGAGATAAGGATATCGAGCAACACGTCGTAGAAGATAGAATACGTCATCTCTTAAACTTCCACCACCAAAGCATCCGAGGCTCTAGAATAGAATGTAGAAGATGAGCCTTTGAGAAAACGAGACTTTGGCAGCTTCCCCCCAAACCGAAAATCCATAAGATGAGCAGATTCGAAGCTCTATTTCAAGCTTGCCTTAGCCAGGTGCACAGAAGAGCACACCATTATCATCGATCCCGCTGCTTCTTTTAAGAACGATAATCGAGATTCTCCATTCGGGGTTATATCATCCAATAAGAACAGCAACGTATCATCCCACACTTTAAATTTCTTCTCATATTTCATTACCACGGAAGTCTGAAGCAATGCATTCCCAATGAGTTGTCAAGAGACCACTTCCCCCAAGTAGATGAATTGATGCAGCCCGTCTCTTAGAATAGAGCTCAAGAACCCGAATATACAAATAGATTTCCAAAGAATAAATGATACAACCACCTAATGCACATTTATCTTTCCTGATGATTGTGTATGAAGCTCAAGAACCCGAAGTACTCAAATGCCTCCTCACTTGTGTGCCTCTTTTATCTTCAGAAACTTTCAATTACATCACTTCCCCCACGTCATTGGAATAATAACACTAAAAGCCTTGATGAGTAAAATCTTGAGTTTCTCTGCGGTCAAGACATTTGTTTTCCCGGGATATCTTCAATCACTTAGAAGTATTAAGTTCATCAAGTTTACTCTCCATGAGTCAAACCTTGAGTTTCTCTGCGGTAATAACATTTGTCTTCCCGGGATATCTTCAATCACTTAGAAGAATTAGGTTCATCAAGTTTACTCGCTTTGTGTTTAGATGTGTGTCTCCTTCCCCTTGCTAGTTTTGACACTTCAGAATCAGCAACATAGTATAAGCCCAAATACATGAAATCTTTATGAGAAGATCACTTGAACTCTTGTGAGAATCAACTTGCTGAAGACTCACTCTGACTATTTTTTTATCAACCCTTATGTAGACAATTTGAAGTCACCACTGAAGAAGAAAACCCGATATACCCTACTTGAAATCAAGTCACCCCACATTTGTATCTTAAGCTTGAAACTAATGATAGAAGAACGGTGTCGAGAATTTATGCTTCAAGCAAATCTCTAAGTACTTACTACCCAAACAAAGTATGAGACATTAACACCTCTTGCGATTATCCACACCACATATGCATCGACACTGAGTAAAACTACGTAACTCCTAATAGTGATAGTTAACCAGGTCTTCAACCATCCACCTCGACTGGTGGTAACTAGATAAACCAAGTCTTCAACTCAAATTATTAAGCCCGAGC
>OU343218.1:93138240-93371339 GCA_910596185.1 Chrysanthemum makinoi | reverse complement strand
AAGTTATCAAATAAGAACACGCCTTTGTGAAAGTCAACTTCAATCTCAAATAAGTGATAAATGATTAACTACGAAGTAATCAACTTGTGAAATGTCCAACACGTGAATAAATGTACAACCGGATGTACATTGACCCATTTAATGAACCGGAACAAATGATTCCTCAACATCAATTCCATCTTCCTAAAGATATATGATCTGTGCTAAACCGTCAAGTCACCAATAATGTCTTCGAGCGGATGAGGTAGTCATTTTCCTTAATGTTCATGTGGTTGATTTCTGAGGTCACAATGTCCGTGAAGATTTGGTAAAGGAATACCAAAGAGCGATCATTTTCTCACCTAACAATAATCCGCGAGAAGATTGGCAAAGGAATACCAAAGAGCTGATTACTATTCAATAAATGCACCGCATTACAATAGTCAATATCAACATCTCGAGGAGTCACCTAACTAATATGAGCAAGTCTAATTGGGATTGAATCGACTTATACTTTCTCCCAATTAGTGCTCTCCCCTAAACCATAATCTTTGATAAATGCCCGATTAGGAAGTCTTTAGATCGTTAAATGCAACTCGCTTTAGTCTTTAACATGTAGCGTAAAATGTAGAACAGACAGTAGACTCGACCTTCTTCAAGATTGTGCAGTTGGGGAATAGATAGTTAACATCTTCAACTCACACCAAAAGCATCCCACCAAAAGGCATCCCAATTAACTTACATCTTGCAAATCCCCTTAACTAAAATCCCTCCCAATCAAACAAGAACAGAAAGATGTTCATCAAGGAAATCAGGGAAATCAGCATAGCAACGAGCACACAAGATGGTAACACCAAACTACCAATCACATCAAACAAGAACAGAGAATTGTTCGAATCATCATGTTGATGTATACGGGAAGCATTAACCGGAAGCACTTTGTCGATAAACTCATCAATCCGAGTGAAGATGTCAACCAACGGCTCTTAGAAGAGAGAAAACTCCATGTAAAGATGACCCGATATGATAAGAAGAGGCTCGGTTCTTACATGAGTTTAGAGCCGTATGACCATTAATTCTCAAATATCAATCACCAATGCAAAAAATTCACACTTCTTCTCCCCCTCAAGAATTGCATACGAAGATGCCATTCTTGACTAAATAAGTGAAATCATCCAAAAGTATTATATTCACACTTCTCCCCCGCAAAATTAGCACATGATGTCGCCATTGTCATTATAGTTGAGCAAGTGGAATAAGAAAACAATCAATGGTAGCCCGGTTCACTTGATGACTGAAGCGCATGGAAAAAGTATGAAGCATGTTGATGAGAATGGTCATAAATAAGAAGATTTCTTCTTCGAAGATAATGCGCACTAAGCATACATTTCTTTTCTTTAGGGAACGAGGCATGAACTGTTGTGTTCATACGTCATAAGAAGATTTCTCTTCTTCATAAGATAAAGCGCACTGAAAAGTACACTTTTCTTTTCTTTAGAGAACGAGGCCTAAACTGATGTGAACAAACGTCATAGGAAGATTTCTCTTCTTTGGAAGATAAAGCGCGACCAAACGCATAAATTTTCTTTTCTTTAGAGTATGAGGCTTGAACTGATATGTTCAAACGTCATAAATCTCTCTCTTTTCAATCTCTTTTGGCAAAACATGTAATCAACCCATTATCATTCTGTAGGCTCTTTGTCATGACAGCTGATGGAGATAACCCAATATGATGAATTTGACCCTGAAGAAAACTAACCCGAACTCGTGACTTATACTTGCACATATGTAACAAAGAGCGGTGCCGATTTCCATTAGCATCTCTAAGTACTCTCTATGTACTCTATACTCTTCAACCAACCATCCATCAAGTATAAGACGTACATTACCTCTTGAAAATCCACAATCGAATGTGACACTGAGCACTATAACGTAACTCCTTAAAGTGATAGTCATTTTGTGGTGATACGAGCCTAATTTCCCCTCGTGGTAAAAGAAAAAAGACTCCCAAAAATAACTAGATTTCCAAGTCTTCGTTTTTGATAATAAGCTCGAACAAGGATCATGAAGAATCTTCATCCAACCATCCCCGATACCTTCAGATACTAAGTACACTCGCCTGTGATATTTCACTTCAACCTCAAATGAATAATAGTGAATTAACTCCGTTGTCACATCTTCTTGTTAAAAGCTCAAATCTAGCATTCTTTGACATTTAAACGAACTTTGATAATGGTTTTCATCCCGACCATGGTTAAAAGCACATAACCCCGTAAAACCAAGTAATAACCAAACTGCCATGACGAAAATTCAAACACACATCCAATTCATGAAGTACACCCTTTTATCCCTTCTTCGAAACAGAAACCGTAGCACCAGCATCAGAAGATCCCGAAATATGCTTTCCTTCCTTCAGGATGAATCTATCAATACGGGATTTTACAATTCTATAGTTTAAATCGAGAAATAGTTTCTTTCGCGGGATTTTACAAAACCAAGTATAAACCGTAAGAAAGATCCGGAGATGCACTTTACTTTTACCAGGATGTTTCCATTGTCACGGGATTTTACAAGTCTATGATTTAAACCGAGAAATAGGTTCTTTCGCGGGATTTTACAAAATCAAGACAAAACCGTAAACAATGTCAGCTTGAATGTGTTATGACAACTTTGGTTTTGGTGAATATCTGTTTTTAGGGGAACATGCAGTGGTTCATCAATGGTACATTTACCAACATCAACACCATCATCAACCATCCATTAAAAATACTTTCGTAAAAACATCATTCACTCATTCTGTCTGCTAATGTAGTGACCATATGGAGAAGTAAACCCGATATACCAAACTTGATCATGAAGTAAAATTCTCCAGATTTGTTACTTAAACTTGTACTAATCCTTGTGAAGAAGAAACGGTGTACCCAATATACAAAACCTCTTGACATTCTCAACTGAGTGAGACACCATAGTGATAGCAATGTTGTGGGTCAAGCGAGAAAGAATCACAAACGTAACTAAATAGCCAAGTCTTTATCACGCTCTATAAAAGCCCAAACAAGTCATCTTCGCGGAAGGGTAGAAAGAAAGAAGACGAAATAAGTAAACGCGCCCAGAAAACCTCACTTCAAAACCAAATAAGAAATACCATCCAAACAACCCTGTAATCAGCTTAGTTAAACCATCAATTCAAATCGAGACATGATATACTCCTTGAAAATGTTTTAACCAAAGTATCAAACCCCATAACAAAACAAAACTCATCATCATACCCAATCTCATCATCGAATCTCATTATCACCAATAATCATCCAATCAAAAATCCATTAAGCCTAGTCCAATCCAAATCTAACATCGGCCCACTTGATTTATATTCAGTCCAGATAAATTAATTTTAAGCCCAAGTAAAATATAAACACAAGAGTCCTGAAATCAAAATCCGTACAAAAATCCCAATGCCATCTTTATCTCAAAACTAAGCACAAGCCGTGATCTTAGGTATTTTTCCGTGAAAATATACCATACCAAAAGAACCACTCTTCAACGACTAATATCAAACATGTGTATCCAATGTTTTTATATCCAAAAGAAAAAAAACATTCGGATTTCAATTTATGTTTTACATTATAAAAGTCCATTCAATATTAGTGTGAATCACAAATTCCACAACCCATGTCTCACGTCAGCCCATTTCTTTTATACTCGGCCTATTGAAGAGTTTAAAAAAAACCCATGAGCCAATAAGTACAACCCGATCCAAGAGGCTGAAATGTTTACAACCGGTTATATAAGTAACATAACCTAAAAAATAGATCTTTTAACACTAACCCTAAACTCTTATTCAGAAAAACATCCGCCTCTTTTTATCATCACTTCTCAAATCAAACCCTACAATATTTCCAATTCAGTCCGCCTCTTTAATCAATCACATATCACAAAAATCTTGTAAACCTCAATCAACATCTTAAAGTTAAACCTGAAGGACAAACAACTTACACTCATCAAGTCATGAATTGGTTTAGACTATTCTCAGCCACAGGTAAGGCTTTGAGAAACGATGTGACATAGCCACAGGGATGGTTCGAGTGATGAGTGACTGCCATGATATCCATTACACGACTCAAGGTAGGTATTTCTTTGATTCTTGTCTTGATACATTGAATGACTTAAAGAAGCAATTATAACAATTTTGTTATACTTGTTTCTTTGTTGTCGTATAATAATGAAGCTTGGCTTCGAACAAGGATTAATGATGTTATGATTCAACAATAAATCTATTAAAGATATGTTTAAAAGATTGAATCAATCTGAGGTCTTTTTATCTTTATCATTTCGAGTCTTGTTAGTGCTAGAGAAGATGGAGGATAGGATATGTTTGGGATTTGATGGTGAAGTTATGATGTGGGAATAAATAGATTTGATATGATAAAACTTTGTTCTTCTTGATTTGAAAAAAATGGACTGATGATGGTTGTTTATCCAGAGGTCGTGATAATGGTATTTGTTGAGTGGTATTGTATTGTGGTTGAGTCCTGTTGTTTTGTTGTTTGGTATTTGATGTTGGTCTAGTGGTCGTGGTCAACGGTCAATATCTTATTCATCCTTTCTGTCTACATCAAGTCGCTAACCTGTTTACATCAAGTCGCTAACCAAAAGTTTTTCAAAACAACTCGCTAGTATTATAGCACTAAGTCGCTAGTCTTTTTATCTTGTGTCAAGTCGCTACCTGTTGACAGCACAAGTTGCTGACTTGTTCAATAACAAGTCGCTACATCTTGAGTCATAAGTCGCTATGTCTAAGTTGCTAAGTTGCTAGCGAGTTAGTCAAGTCGCTATTAACTTGAGTTGATTAAAGAATCAACTCACTACATGACTCAACTCGCTACTCAGATTCAATGAATCTAGACAACTTGTAAAGACAAGTCGCCAGGTCTGTTTTTGGGTTCATCAAGTTGCTAGCAAGATATTACAGTTTTTCGATGAGTTTTCCGACCAAATTCCGACCACCTACATAATAAACCCAGAAAATGCTGAAAATATGCTTCTTTGACCCAGTTTGACTGTTAAAAAAACTGACCAAAATGTTTAACGAGTGAAACATATTTGGACTAATGTAAATGACCAAGACAGATTAAACATATGACTTTTAGACCACAAGAGGATACTACAACACGTAACAACTGTTAACCACAAGCATACTCGAAAAACAATTTTTTCGACCATTAAACAGTACCAAAAAAAAAACAGCATAAAACCATGTATCGAAATGACAACAAATCATCAAAACACAACAACCTGGGCTCTGATGCCAATTGTAGGATCGTAAATATTTATGTGTTTGATGATTCGGGTGGTCTTGGATGATCAAAATACATGTTTTCCATTTTAGAGAGAGAAAGTAGAGAGAGAGGGGGTGTTCTTGTTAGAGGTTTACACAAAGGGAATATTAGATTGAAATGAAGCACCACCCCTTCCATGGATGGAAGGGGTATTTATAGTTACATAAGACACGACCTCCTATCGGCCTGTGGATCAGGTATACAGTGGGTAAAGACCTGTCCTTCCTCCACGGTGTTGCACTAAACTATTCTACGCTACAAATTAACTAATAAACTACTACATAACGTAAATAACTACAAATCTACGAGCTAACATATGCTAGACTATAATTGGTGTGACCGACACTTTAACATGGAATTTCCAATTCCTAACAGATTCGATGCTGATATCAGGGCTTCTAACATCGTACTTCAAGGTCTTCCAAAAGATATCTACAAGCTGATCAATCACAACACCGAAGCCAAGGCAGTGTGGGATAATGTCAAGATGCTTCTCTCAGGTTCAGAATTAACTATGGAAGACAGAGAATCACAACTCTATGATCAATTTGAACACTTCAAGATGAAACCAGATGAGAGTGTTTATGAGTACTATGTGAGATTCCACAAGCTTGTTAATGATATGAGGAACATCAGAATGACTATGCCAAACATTCAGCTGAACTCAAAGTTTGTGAACAACATGAATCCCGAATGACACAAGTTTGTCACCTCTGTAAAGCTAACCAAAGGATTGAAGAATACAAACTATGAGCAACTCTATGCCTTCCTCCTTCAGAATGAGAGACATGCTATGTTTGAAAAAAGGATTCTTAATCAGTTCAAAACCAACCAGGGAGAGACAAGCTCATCAAATGATTCAACTGCCTTCTACTCAAACATCGAAATCACAACCAAAGCCTCACAAGTCATACCCATGGGTAATGGTAATCACAAACTCATTCCTGATCCTATGTTCAAACAAGCTGCTGATGCACATGTGGGAAACTTCATTAATAAACTAGCTCTCCTGATTAGTCAAAACATGAACTCTCTTCCACACACCAACAACAATCTCAGAACTGCTTCCAATCCACACAATCAAGCCACTGTCAGAGATGGGAAGGTTATGGTGCAGCCAGTTCAAGAACGACAGTACGAACAAGCAAGAGGTGGAGCTGGTAGAGGTTATGCTGCAAATCAGAATAGGGGAAGGAATGGAAATCAGGGTCAAGCAAAGCCAATCAAATGTTACAATTGTGGAGGTGAGGGACACATTGCAAGGAACTGCACATCGCCAAAACGCCCTCAGAATGCAGAGTACTTTAGGGATAAGATGTTGCTTGTGCAAGCTCAGGATAATGGTGCAGCTTTGGATGAAGAGGAGTTGTTGTTCTTAGCTGAGGAAAATGCTAAGACATATGATGCAGATGTAGATGAGCAACCAATTCAGGAGATAGGCCATAATCATCAGAATGCCTTTCAAGTAGCTGATTGTGATGCATACGACTCTGATGTTGACGAAGAACCCACTGCACAAACCATTTTCATGGCTAGCATTTCTCCAATGGTCTCTCCTAAAGTCTCTTCATCACCACAAGCTGGTCCATCCAAAGACAAAATCATTTCTGAGGTATTAAAATTATACGATGAAGTTGATGAGCAAAAGATACATAACGAAGTACAATCAACTGTAATTTTTGAGTCAGATATTGAAAATATGGGTAATATCAATGTTGTCCCATATGATCAATATGTGAAACAAAGTGAAAGTGAGATTGTACCAAGTGATGCATCTTCTATAGTCAACAATGATTATGTTTTTGATGAATTCACTGCATGTGCCCCTGATGATTCTGTCATCTCTGAACTGAATGCATATAAAGAACGTGTTGCTATTTATGAACAACGTGCAAAATTTGAGTTGACCACCCGTGAGCAGGAAATGGATGACCAAATGCGTACAACTATTAGAAAAGGTAGGTTTAGAGAAGAAGTATTAAAACAAGAGTTAAACTCCTTACAAGAAAAACTTTCTAAAACTGCTAAGCAAAAACAAGAACTTCAAGAAAATGTTAAAATGCTTAGGCAAGAATTCAGTGCTAAGGAATCAAAACTTTTGAATGATTTTTCTAATCTAAAAACCTTGAAAAACAAGCTTGAAAATAAGTTGTACGTACAAGGGAATACCATTCAAATTGCTCACATGGTCACTAAGCATAGAGTTTTAAGCGATAAGTATAGTGTTCCCATTATAGATAAACCCAACCCTGAGTACGGGAAGATTGCAAAAGCAGCTCAAAGTGTAATCTATGATGGCAATGAGATTCTTAAACCTAGACAAAAACCTAGTTGCGTTAAGTGCACAGAGGAAGATAAGAAATCAGATGAAGTCACTAGGGAGAAGATGAACAAGAAACTAGATGATCCTAAATGTAAAGAGAAGAAAATAATTATCACACCCCATGACTACAAAAAGGAGAATTGGATCTCCTTGAACATGTTTAAGCCTCAAACATTGTTGACTCCCGAACAAGTGTTCTGGAAAAAGGATTTAGATAAGTAAAAAACAGAGAATCTTGTTGTAACAAACCCCCCTTTTAGGAAAATGCCTTCAGCAACTGTGTATCCTCCCAATACACCAATGCATTTAGTTCCTAGGACTATTGCCACTAAAAGCAAGACCTTAATCAGTCAATATGTTATTTTTCAACTATTTGTTGATTTTGAGAAAACTTGTAAGAAAAGGATCACACCCACTGGCATAACTGAAGGGGAAAGGGGTTTTGAGCAAATGAAAGAATGTTATTTAACTGAAGTCATGCCTTTCTTTAAACAACTAAAAGATCATTTTGAAAGTCTTAAAAAGGGAATGAACTTAGACATTAAAGAAATGGAAAAGGAGTTTGATACAATGATAGTTGAGGTTAGTGACTATGAGCAAGCACTAAAATATAATGAGATTTGAGAGGAAGAACTTACATACATTGAATGAGACTCTTATTTCTGAATGTATTACTCAAGATGTGTTTTTCACTGCTACAAACTGTTCCATTAATGCTTCTCAATTTCATGAATTATCTGTTGCCCTGAAAGTCTCCCATGATCGTGTCATTGAGCTTGAAAAGACTAATTCTAAACTAAATGAGAAAATTGAACTGGATGATCACGACAATTTGGTTAAACATTTTTCTAAACTAGAGGTTGAGCATTTTAATTTACAACTAAAATATCAACATCTTAAAGAAAATGTCAAAACTTCAAATATCAAGACATCCTCAGATGCTCCAGAGTTTGATGCAGTTTTTCAAATTAACAAACGTGATGAACAGATTCAAGCTCATTGTAACACGATCAGAAAATTGAAAGCCCAAATCTCTCAATTAAAGGGTCAAAAGAACAATGTGACAGGCTCCCAAATGCCTCCTCCTTTAGATTCTCTGAATTCTCAAACGTTTCATCTTCAAAACTTAGTAAATGCATTACAAAAGGAAAACGAAAGTTTTCTAGAAGAAAATGAAAAGGTTAAACGTCATTTCAATGAGTTATTTGAATCAATAAAGGTCACTCGTAACAAAAATAACGAACAAATAGCTTCATTGCAAAAGGAAATTGAGAATCTGAAGAGTCAGGTAAAAGGAAAATGCCAATGACCAATGGGGAGAATGGTATATCAAAGGTTCACTCTTGTAATAAATATGCTTTGTTTGTGAAATATGTTCCCCCTCATCTTAGGAATAACAAACTTGCAATTCAAACATATTTCTCATACCTTAAGGATTGTCTAGAATGTCTCTGTGAGATTTTTGAAGAGGATAAGTTAGAGAAACCACTTGATAATGCAATTGGGCATGCATGCTTATATGCCGAACGATCTCAAGAACTTCTAGAATGTTTAATCACAATATGCCCTAAGTCCTTAGGTGAGAGAGTTAATCCTTTGATTCCTTGTTCTATGCTTAGTGCTAAGCATGAAATCCATTCAATGCCCAATGTTATGAATGTGAACCTTAGTGTGCCTTCAAGTAGTTCAGATTCCAGATCTGTTAGTACTAAGAAAGCGAATTCTAGTGTGCCTCCTAGGAGTACAAATCCCAGCACTTCTTGTGTTAAGAAAGTGAACCTTAGTGTGCCTGCATATAGTTCAGATCCCAGCACATCTAAACAGGAGATGCAAAGAGTAGCAAAACCAACTAATGTTCCCATTCCCTCTACAGGAGTAATCAGTGACATTAAAGCAAGCAGGTCAAAGTCTCAAGACAATACAAGGAATGATAGGACCTCGCAAGCTAAGAATGTGCACTGGAAGAGAGTAGAAGACCAACCTAGGAACTTTAAGTTTGAGCCGAATAAAATGAATCGTGTTGATTCTAGTATTTGCCATAGGCGTACTGTAATTAATTCGAATTCTGTTACTATTTGCAAACCTTGTAATAATGTCTGCTTGAATTCTGTTACTAATCATGAATGTGGTGTGAATGTTTTGTCTAAAGCTGTCAAATCTCCAGTTAACATTGTTAAAGCAAAATATCATGCTAAGAAGGCAAAAAGGCATAGGCTAAAGAAAGTTAGAAAACAGTGGAAGCCCACAGGAAGAACATTTAGTAAGGTAGGTTATCAATGGATACCTGTTGGCCATAAGGTTAATCAGACAATGCCCACTAGAAAATGGATGCCTACTGGTAGAACCATTCCCTTAAGAAGTGAACATACTTTAAATAGGGCAAATACGGACACTAGTACTGCATCTATTCATAATAACTCCATTGATTCAATTTCTGATATGAATGTTTCTATTTCTGATGTGGGTGTTCCAATCACTGTCACTAACCAAATGGAACCCATTATTGCATGGAGATCCCAAATATCCAGTTATCCATTCTTGTCTGTGTTCAACTGCAGATCGTTCAAATCGTTCTGTGGTACCTGGACTCAGGCTGTTCCAAGCATATGATGGAGACCGGTCGCGGCTCATGAACTTCGTGAGTAAATTCATCGGGACAGTTAGATTCGGGAACGACCATTTTGGAGCTATTATGGGTTATGGAGATTATGTGGTTGGTAAAAGTGTGATTTCCAGGGTATATTATGTGGAAGGTCTTGGTCACAATCTGTTCTCTGTTGGTCAATTCTGTGATTCTGATCTAGAAGTGGCTTTTAGAAAACATACTTGCTTCGTTAGAGAACTTGATGGTGTAGAATTATTAAGAGGAACTCGAGGTTCTAACCTATACACCATCTCTATCGATGACATGATGAAGTCCTCTCCAATCTGCTTACTATCAAAGGCTTCTAAAACAAAGTCTTGGTTATGGCATCGTCGTTTCAATCACTTGAACTTCGGCACCATAAACAATCTTTCCAGAAAGGATCTTGTCAAAGGCTTACCTAGATTAAAATATGAAAAAGATCATCTTTGTTCAGCTTGCCAATTGGGTAAAAGCACGAAATATGCCCACAAACCAAAACCCACAAATTCTGTAATGGAAGTTCTTCATACCCTTCATATGGATCTGTGCGGACCAATGAGAGTGCAAACGATAAATGGGAAGAAATACATTCTAGTAGTTGTTGATGACTACTCTCGATTTACTTGGGTAAAGTTTTTGAGGACAAAGGATGAAACTCCAGATGTCATCATCAAACTTATCAAACAGCTTCAGGTTCGACTCAACAATACAGTCAGAATTGTTCGAACAGACAATGGCACAGAGTTTGTAAACAAAGACTTAATTCAGTTTTATGAAAGTATTGGAATCAGTCATCAAAGAAATGTTCCACGAACTCCTCAACAGAACGGTGTAGTTGAAAGACGAAATCGAACTCTTGTAGAAGCCGCAAGAACAATGCTTATTTATTCGAAGGTTTCAATGTTTCTATGGGCTGAAGCCATTGCCACTGCATGCTACACCCAAAATCGTTCCCTTATACACACCTCTCATGGAAAAACTCCATATGAACTTGTTCATAAACGAAAACCTGATCTTGGAGTTTTTGTTGGGTATGCACCAAACAAGAAGGGTTACCGAATCTACAACAAGAGAACCCGAAATATCATGGAAACAATTCACGTGACGTTCGATGAGCTGACCGGTCAAATGGCTCATAGAAAATCCAGTTCTGGACCCACACTTCAAAACAGTCCCATTGGTTCATCGTTTGTACTAAATTCCTCTCCAGCTATTCCATATGTACCTCCAACTGAAGATGATTTGAAAAAATTATTTGATCCGATGTTTGATGAACTCTATGAGCCAAGTGCTATTGAACTGTCAATTCCCACAACAGAGGCTGCTCATATCCTTGAGAATGAAGTCAATCCTTCAGTCTCAATATCATTAAGTCAAGAAGCACCTGCTGCTGATAACTCAGTCTCATCAACAAATCATCAATCTTCGAATGTACATCATGGAACTGTTTCTGGCTTCAATAATGAAGTTAATCCCTTTGCTACTCCTGAAGATGCTCCATTTGAAAACATATTTGCTCCTGAATCATCATCAGAACCATCTTCTTCAGGAGACATCGACTCTGCTACCTCAGTCCCTCAACAACTGCCACATGAACACCTTAGAAAATGGACTCACGATCATCCATTAGAGAACATCATTGGAAATCCCTCTCGTCCAGTATCAACACGGAAACAACTTGCAACCGATGCCTTATGGTGCTTCTTCAACTCCGTACTCTCTAAGATCGAACCAAAAGATGTTAAAAATGCCATGAATGAAGACAGCTGGTTCAATGCCATGCAAGAAGAAATTCATGAGTTTGATCGACTTGATGTATGGGAATTAGTACCTGCTCCAGATTGTGCTATGATCATTGCTCTAAAATGGATCTTCAAAGTGAAACTTGATGAGCATGGTGATGTCCTAAAGAACAAGGCTCGATTGGTTGCTAAAGGATACCGTCAAGAGGAGGGTATTGACTTTGAAGAATCATTTGCTCCTATTGCTCGTATCGAGGCAATCAGAATCTTTTTGGCTAATGCTGCCAGTAAGAACATGGTAGTCTATCAGATGGATGTAAAGACAACATTTCTGAACGGAGATCTTAAAGAAGTCGTCTATGTCAGCCAACCCGAAGGCTTCGTGAATCCAGAGCATCCTACTCATGTCTATCGTTTGAAGAAGGCTCTGCACGGTTTAAAGCAAGCTCCAAGGGCATGGTATGATACGCTATCAAAGTTTCTTCTATCTACCGGTTTCAGCAAAGGACCAGTTGATCCTACATTGTTCACCAGAAAGACAGGCAAACATTTAATTCACGTTTAAATTTATGTTGATGATATCATCTTTGCCTCGACTGACCCCAATGAGTGTGACCATTTTTTCAAATGAAATGGGTTCAAAATTTCAAATGTTGATGATGGGACAAATGTCATTTTTCTTGGGATTACAAATTTCACAAAGTCCCGGAGGCATTTTCATAAATCAATCTAAATATGCAAATGAGATTTTAAAGAAATTTGGATTCGATTCTAGTGACCCTGTTGACACTCCCATGATTGAACGTACCAAACTAGATGAGGACCACTCAGGGATCATGATAGACCAAACGAAATATCGTAGTATGATTGGATCCCTGATGTACCTCACAGCTAGTAGACCAGACATCTTGTTCGCTGTTTAAATGTGTGCTAGATACCAGGCTAAGCCTACTAAAAAGCACCTTGAAGCGGCTAAACGGGTCTTTCGGTATCTCCAAGGAACCATCAATATGGGACTTTGGTACCCGAAGGACACCGGTATGTCACTAACAGCCTATGCAGATGCTGATCATGCAGGATGTCAAGATACTCGTCGAAGTACGTCTGGAGGTGCTCAGTTTTTGGGTGATAAGCTTGTGAGCTGGTCTTCAAAGAAGCAAATGAGTACTTCTATTTCCTCTACAGAGGCGGAATACATAGCCATGTCATCTTGTTGTGCTCAAATCCTATGGATGAGATCCTAATTATCTGACTATGGCTTTGAATTCAATAAAATCCCTCTGTACTGTGATAATAAAAGTGATATTGCTCTCTCATGCAACAATGTACAACACTCAAGAGCAAAGCACATCGAAATTCGACATCATTTCATCAGGGAGCAAGTTGAAAACGGTGTGGTGGAACTTTACTTTGTGAGGACTGAATACCAGTTAGCAGACATCTTCACCAAAGCTCTTCCTAGAGAACGTTTTGAGTTTATTCTTCCACGACTGGGTCTTAAGAGCTTACAACCAGAAACACTCAAACGTCTTCAAGAGGAAGAAGAGGAGTAAAAGGTTTCCTTCATCTATCCCCTGTAAATATTTAAAAAAAAAATCATTTTGTCATGTTTCTCTCGATTCGATAATATCTACGGTCTTGTTGTCGTCATTCAAAGAATGACACGGGACTTTAGATGTTGCTCGAATTTTTATTTAAAAAAAAAATTGAGAGAAAGAAACGATGGTTTATTGTCAGTTCAGGCAGTAACCCGCTTTTCAAAGAAAGAACAGAGCCATACTTTATCATGTTTTGAAAATTCCATGCTCTGATTCTATAAACATTTATCTGCTGAAAACTAACTGCTTTGAAAAATAACTCGGACTCTATTTTTGATAATCATCTGGACTTATTTGTCAAAATATCTATCTCTCAATCAACAACCTATGTCATTGATTGAGGGGGAGAATGATTTCAATTAAATTAAAAGGTTATTTGTCATTCAATTGTTTTCAAAAAATATTCATGCATGTTTAATCAATGGAGTTTAAAGTCTTAAAATCCGATCCTTATCAGTTAAAATGCTTTCATAATCAAGTCACAATTTTCTTTAAAAGCTTTCAAAATCAATTTAAATCTACAAGAGATCACAAATCTCAAAGGATTTGATAATCGTGATCGGGGGAGAATTTGTGATTCAAATTGGATTTAGACTGATAATTCGGTAAATGGTTTTATAAGGATGTACAAGCTCTCCTTCCCACATGTGCCAGACGATTTCAAGAAATTCCATGCACATGTTGAGGGGGAGCATCTATCTTAAACCACAATGATTTGAAACGTGATCCTTTATCTCAATGTACAGGTTCCCTCTAGTATGTGCAAAACTCTTTTCAAACCTCGAGGCACATATTGAGGGGGAGCAAAACTTTAAAAACCTCATCCTTCCCCAAAATGCTTTATCTACTTGATTTGATTAGGGAAGTGATGTTGATATCTTTTAGAAAATGGAATCCAAAGAAGTTAACTCTTTCTCTTGCCTCCGTGTGCAAAACGATTTCAATCACTTGATGCACATGTTGAGGGGGAGCTCTTATTCTAAAAATATCAAAAACAATTCAGGTGCAAAATGCTTTGATAATATATCACAAGCACCTGGATTGATTTTTCAAATGGTTTTCAATTGGTTTCTATGGCAGATGAACAAAACCAAATAGACCGACCAACTTTACTTATGTATGGTGATATAAGGATGATAAGGTTAGGTATGTGTTCCCATGATCCTCCAGAACCGGAGGGATCTACCCAGGGACTATCCACTAGATAGTGTAGAAGTCCTTAGGTTTATTGAAAAAAAGAGAAAAACGAGATATGGGAAGAGTGCAGACTGAGACTAAGCTAGTACTGGAATAAACCCAACAAGGTTCTAGCTATGAAGTCTCGGTAAGCACTGAAGGGGTTGAAGAATTAAAAAGAATTGAATGAGAAAAGGGTGAAAACAAATAGCCCTCCATTTATTCAACCTTAGGGTAGATACCGGGTTCAATTCATATGCTACTGGTGGTTATCAAGGTAACATCGGTATTGAAGACAAGACGTCATGGACCCAGTGACGCACTGCACTTCAACTTCCCAAACCACTCAAGTTCCTCTTAAAAGGACTTGTTTCATTCTCACGGGGAACCGACATTATCTATCGACTTTCTCTTAGAGATTGTTGATATTGAAGAAGGAGACCCTCTCCCTAGTCTCCGATACAGGATCCAAATATGCACAAATTGAGTCTAGAGCCATGAGATCATCCATAATTCTTATTAGGACACATTCAATGAAGACTCTCTGTTTCACACAATGTGGAAAGAGAGATTATATCTTGAGTCCTACGCATTATCCTTGTGGTATTGCCAGAACATCCGAGTGATATGTAAGAATATTCACAATGAAGATGGAAAGCCTTCTGGAGCCAACATCAAACAAGCTCCTGGTAGGTGGCATGTGAGATCTATTCAATAGATCAACCATGTGACAACTGAACATAAACAATGGAGCGATTCAATATTTTGAATCAATCCTGGTTCAAGTTATGGATTGACGAATACCTTTGAAAAACCGGTCATTGTGCTTAAAAACTCTTTTCTTTAGCACATCGACCATGTACAAATATTTCAAATCAAAAGGTGTTTTATGATTGATAATTGATTTTCATTAAAACCTTCGTTGTATTGCAAAAACAATTTCTATTGAGCAATACACGATTGCTTTTCAAATATCTTTTCATCAATCAGTGAATCTTTATTCGCTGGTTCACTCACTCCGTGTTGTCTTCTTTGAGACGTTCCGGTTTGAGAACAGCTAGAGCAGCTGCGAAACCCTGTCAAGGAAATTCTTCAGAATTATACCTGATCAGAGGCAGTACTTGTACTAATCAACGGGGAACCGTGGGCCGTGTACCTCAATTCAACGAAAGTTATCAAAGACACTTTCGTGCGATTTATTGCTAACTGTTGTATGCAGGTACGCCTTACGTTTGCAGCTGATCAGAATGAAGCGGTCAATCCATAGCCGCATGCTTACTTAACACATTCATCTCAAAAGAAATCATGATTAGTGCATCAATGACTCGGATATTTTCACTCCATGCTTCTGCTACGCTGTTGCCAATATCATGAATCAACAAAAGCTTCCGCTACTCTGATGAGAATATTTCATGATCCAGAATGTGAGCATGTCGGTCCGTATGTCACAACATCACATAATACCAACACCACAATGGATGAGTCGGAGATTGATATTTGCTGATGATCTCAAAAGCTGGCTCAAAATTATTATCACGTGGATCAGTAAAAGGACCTCCACTTGGATTAACCAAACATGCAATGAGAAGAATCAATGACTATGAGCTTCGAAGCAAAGTACTACATCAAGAATGCAAGAACAATTTTTAATGTAATATCTGTTTGTATTCAATGTAATTTTAGTATATGTTTGAGGTGACCTCCCTTAGGGGGAGATTGTTAGGAATTAGAAATTCCAGGTATTAAAGAGTCGGTCACCTCAAGTATATGTAATCGTTAGAATGCTCGTAGTCGTAGTACTTTTAAGCTAAGTAGTATTTAGTTTAGTAACGCCATGGAGGACGGACGGGTCTTTACCCACTGTATGCCTGATCCACAGCCCGATAGGTGGCGATTTATGTAAAGACTATAAATACTCTCTACCTTCCAAGGTAGAGAGTTGGAGCTCATAATAAGACTTTTCTTTCTCTCACTAAAGTTCCCTAAACCTCTAACTTTCTCTCTCTAGAACTCTTTGTACGCCTACTTTGTGTTTGGTTTGATGTGTATGTGAAATCCAATATGTTACATGGTTCAAGTATATGTTGAGGATATCATCTTTGGAGCTACCAAATAGTCCATGGTTAAGGAGTTTGAGCAGCTGATGCAAAATGAATTTCAAATGAGTTCTATGGGTGAGTTAACATTCCTTTTGGGACTTCAAGTTAAACAGTCAAAGGAAGGAATCTTCATCAGCCAAGATAAGTATGTTTCAGACATACTCAAGAAGTTTAACTTTGATGCTATGAAGCCAGTCACTACACCTATCAAATCTATCAACTCATTGGGCAAGGATGAAGATGGTCAACCTGTTGAAGTCAAATTGTACAGATCCATGATTGGCTGTCTTATGTACTTAACTGCATCTAGACCTGATATCATGTTTGCTGTTTGTCTATGTGCAAGATATCAAGTCTCACCAAAGGTCTCTCATATGAATGCAGTGAAGAGAATTTTTAGTTATTTGAAATAACAACCTAAGTTAGGGTTGTGGTATCCAAAGGATTCCCCTTTTCACTTGGAAGCCTTTTCAGATAGTGATTATGCAGGTGACAACCATGACAGAAGATCAACAACTGGAGGATGCCAATATCTTGGAAGAAGATTAGTCTCATGGCAGTGTAAGAAGCAAACAATTGCAGCAACATCCTCTACTGAAGCAGAATATGTGGCAAGCTGTTGTGGACAATTTTTGTGGATGCAGAATCAACTATTGGATTATGGGTTCAATTTCAAGAATACTCCTATCAATATTGATAATGAGAGTACCATTTGCATTGTGAAGAATCCAATTTATCACTCCAAGACGAAGCATATTCAGATTAGGCATCACTTCATCAGAGATTGTTATGAGCATAGGCTCATTAATGTTGTCAAGGTGCATACAAATGATAATGTAGCTGATTTACTCACCAAAGGATTTGATGTTTCAAGATTTAATCACTTGGTGGTAACCATTGGCATGATTAATTACTAAGCTACATTTAAGGGGAGGACTGGTTAGTAAAGTTAGACAGTCCTGTGCTTTGCTTGAGGGGAGGCAAAACCATTCCCACATGGAGTGTTTGTCATTATAGAGAAGAAGATGGAAAAGTACTGATGTTTTGTCCTATGAAAGTACTGCTCTGAAAGTACTGCTCCGGAAAGTACTGCACACGTGGAAAGCACTGCATGTCTTATCAACGTACTGTTCCAACGGTCAAAAAGAGGGGTAAAATTCAAATAACGGTAACTTTTTTATTATGGGTTGTGATTTTGCAAATCTCACCTATAAATAACTACTTTCCGATTTTCCCTCTCATCTTTATTCTTATTAATTTTTTCCATATTTCTCTCTCTCTCACAATCACTTAATTCAAGAATCAATCTTCTTTACGAATCATCCATGGCAAACCTAAACACAGTTTCTAAACACAATATGGTGGCGAATTTAGATAACACAGAGGCGAATGTCATCTTCCATGACATCATTGATTTCTTAACTAGTTCTCCAATCAGTTATGCGCTTTTGGTGGAACCTGATATGATTGAGCCCTGGATTCAGCAGTTTTGGGCAACTGCTAGGATACATACAGAGAATGATGAATCTTATATTCAAGCTAAAGTCATTGGAAGACTCATAAAGATTACTGAAGCATCAATTCGTGAAGATTTACTATTTGATGATGAAGAAGGAGCTATTAGGTTTGATAAACAGCTTCTATGGGATACACTGAGAGATATTGGCTATGAAGGGTCTTTGGTTGACACAACAACATTCAAGAAGCCCTTATTCAGTCCATATTGGAAGTACTTGGTACATGTTCTTCTTCATTGTATCAGTTCTAAAAGTACTTCTTGGGAGCAATTTGGTTCGAATATTGCATCAGCATTAGTAGGATTAGCTACCAACCGTATTTTCAACTTCTCAAGGCTAATCTTAGATGGAATGCTCTCACACATCTCTCATGGATCAAGATGGTTGATGTATCCAAGGTTTATTCAAGTCTTTCTGAATAAACAACTTCATGATGTACCCAAGCCTTCAAGTCTTTTACCTGTAGTGGTACAACCAGCCAAGATCTTCACTTTTATGGCTAGGAAAAGTGATCTATTTACTGGAAGGAACACTCCATTGACTCCTTCAATGATGGAGGTAGTTCAGGCTATAAGAGATGAGGCTGCAGAGAGTGATGACAGAGAAGGTACTGCTTCAACACAAGGTACTGCATCACAAGGTACTGCTAGCAATGAAGGTACTGCAGTTTCTCCCACTTTATCACACCATACTACTCCACTAACTGCATCACCAGGACAAGATATTCCTATACCCTCTTCATCTTCTAGTGGTAATGCAGCTGAAATACCCCCTGAAGGATTGATCTTGGATAACTATGTTCTTACCAGGGAGTTAGTTAGATTGAAGAAGACAACTGAGGCTCAAGTTGCACAGATTGCTCAGTTGAAGATCAAGTTCAGAAAGTTTAAGAAGTCTGTTTGGCCCTTGGTTAAACACCACAGAATATGGGTCAAAGCTGAAAAGAAGAGGAGAAGGCATTTAAAGAAGACTTCTACAGGTACCAAGGTTCCACAGTATTCTTCTGTCCAATTAGGGAGGAATTTAGAAGAAGAGAATTTGAAAGAAGATTCTGAAAAGGTGAATGAACCACAAAGTACTAAAGCAGAATTAAATATTCAAAGTACTGAGCTTGAAAGTACTAGAGTTCAAGCAACTGGTGTTGAAGGTACTGATGATATTCAAAGGAAAGATCAAATAACACCAAGGACTTTGAACTTTGATGAGGAAGTTGGTCCCTCTACTGTTTTACAAGAAGAGGAGATTGATACACCTATGGTTGAGCATACAGCAAGTGATGATGAAAAAGTTGCTGAGATTTTGCAGAATTTATCAAGACCAAGAGGTGTTAGCATTCCTGGCGTTTCTGAAGAACAACAACAAGCTTGTCAACCAGCTATAGATCCAAAGGACAAAGGTAAAGGTAAACTGGTGGAACCAAAGAAGAAAAAGAAGCTGACCTTGGCAGAAATAAGAGCCATTGAAGAGGCTAAGAATGAAGCTGCTGCAAGGGAGTTACAAGCAAAATTTAATGTTGAATTGAATCAACCAGTACCTGAAGCTGTCTTACCACAAAGACCAATCAGTAAAGCCAAAGAAAGAAATGCAATGATGGCTTATTTGAAAGGTCAAGGATACACTGGACTACAAAAGCTGAATTATATTGAGATGAAAGATTTGTATGAAAATGTTAGAAAAGCTTATCAGAAAGATGTTGAAAGAATTGTCTCATTCAAGGATGATAAGCATATGGATGATCTCAAGAAAAGAAGTTTGAAGAGAAAAATAACAACTGAAGCTGAACAGTCATCAAAGAAGGTTGAATTAAGAACAGATACAGTTGATGAGTTGAGAAATTACATTAGAGTTGTTGATTTTGAAAATCCTAAAGCTAAAGATGTTGCAGAAAAGAAGTCAAAGATTGTTACATTCGAAGTTGTAGATGCAAAAGATGGAAATTATCTTATGTTTCATAGAGAAGATGAAACAGAAATACTAAACCAATTCCACGTGTTGTTTTCCCTTCTTGCACGCCAAACGTTAGTGATCATTCTTGTAAGTCTTAGAAGGTAAACCTCTAACTAAATTGCCTTTGACCAATTTGTTGATGTTCTTGAAATTGACATGGCCCAATCTTCTATGCCACTGATGTGCTTCTTCAAGAGATGCCTTTGCAACTAGACATGTTGCTCTTTCAGAAGAGTGAAGACTCTTCATATCCAGACTATACACATCATTGGTTCTTGGTACTCTTAGTACGACCAAGTTATCATCAACAGGCTTGAAATCATGTGAAAGAATGAGACATTCTGTGTCAGTAAATAACACAGGATGCTTTTTATCACAGATCTGAGATACTGACTAAAGGTTGAACTTGAGCTCCTTTACATATCTAACATTCTCAAAATCCATGCTCCCTGCTTTGATAGTTCATTTGCCTGTAATTCTTCCTCCACTAGCATCATTCCCAAATGCAACTCTACCTCCACAATAGGATCTAAAATCTGACAGAATATCCTTGTCTCCTGTGATACTTCCACAGCAACCACTATCCACAATTAGATGATCTTTAAGCTCCTCTTTTGGGTTGCCCTGCACAAAGATAAGAGAGTTAGTTAATTTTAGGAACCTAAGCCATTACTGACTTGTATTTCCCTTGTGGAGTTACATAATTAAATTCTTTAAGTATGTAATTTCCACTATCTTTAAGCACATGATCAATTAACTTTATTTGTTCCAAAACTTGGGTTGGTTTTTCAATAAAAATCTCTGTTTCATTCAAGTTTTCTTTATTATTTTCCACAAAAACCTCTGTTTCACTCACACTTGCTGAAAGTACTGTTTGTTCCCCATCAGTACTTTCCTTCTTAACCCAGCATTTTTTAACTTCTGGTGTAGGACTCTTTGATCTAGACACTCTAGTTGAGGTGTAACGTCTTCTAGATTGATAGTAGTTAGGTCTCCTAGAGTTCCTATTCCAAAAAGAGTTTGGTGAAAACTGAGCAGTACTCTGTGAAAGTACTGTTTTTGGCTTAACAGTACCTTGAAAGGTGTTTGAAGGTATTGGGGGTTTAGAAAAAGGTCTTCTCTGGTGAGGGTACCTATAGTCTTTTGAGACATTACTATGGTTGACCCTATGTGAGTGACTCCAAACTGGTCTGGTTTCCCTTGGTTTTTGGTTGGCAGTTCTGTTCTTTGGGAATTTGCTTAGGTACTCTGAATGAAAGTTACAGTCTTTAATCAAATGAGTAGGACTAAAACAAACAAAATATAATTTTTGACCTTCAATCCCAAAGTTGTTTCTTCTATGTGTATGACCAAACCTATCATGTCTTCTAGGTGTTTGATGAGAATCATTATGACCAAAGTTATCCCAAAAAGGTATAGCCGTATTTTGAAAAGGTTTTCTTGAAGGTACTGCTGGACGTCTAGCAGTACTTTGAGAAGAAGGTACTGCCTGACTCTTAACAATGTTATCTTTTGGTTTCTCAACTGTTTCTTTTATGTTTTCAGAACTAGAGTAACTTGTCTTAGATTGTCCTGTAAGCTTTTTCCTAAACTCTAGGTTGTCTACTCCAAAACAAGAAACATCAGTCCTAGGTGGTTGGAAACTACCAGTGGGAGGTGGGACCGCATGATAACCATTGTTCTTCTTAAACTCAGGAAGTGTTTGACTGATAGATTCCTCATTACTAGATGTGTCTACATAGTTAATGAGTTCATCATCACTAGTGGTTATGTGCTCAAAATCACATTCATCCTGATCACTAGGTGAGGTTTCATCTGTGCTACTAAAGTCCATGCCAAAACCTAGTCCAGTTTTAAGATAAGCTCTTTTCTATTTTTCAACAAAGCTAACATGTGAAAGACCAGATTTTCCCCAAGCAACAAACTTTTCTAGCAATTCATCCCTTTCCTTAGTTATCTTTTCTAGTTCAGAGACCTTACATCCTAGTTTCCATTCACTTAATTTTAACTGGTAATCCTGTTGTTCATACTTTTCATCCCAAGCCATTTCATTATTTTCATGTGTTATTATTTTGGCTTCCATAGACTCTAAAGTAATTTGGTAACCAGCTACCTCAGACCTAGCTGTTCTACACTTATCTCTTTCAGTCACATAATCATTAAGCACTTTTTGATAAAAGTCATGACACTTAGAACATACCTCAGAGATAGGGGTGAACTTGGTGAAGTAGCTACCATAGCAAGCATAACAGGTTCATCTTCATTCTCCATGCTCCAATCAAAGCTTCCATAACCATCTCTGGATTCCAAAGTAGTAAATCCAGGTTCCTCATCAAAAGTTGTGCTCCAGTCAAATTCTTCCACTGATTCCTCTAATGACACCATGCAATAGGTTACTGGTTCATCATCAAACTCAGCACTCCAGTCTACCTCTGATAGATTTTCTTGAGCAACCAAAGCTTTATGTTAATACAAATAAGCCGTAAAAACGTTTATTTATATTTTACGATCTTCTAATGTTTTTTCGATAACAAACGTAAAATCTTTTTAACGAATGAAATAAAATACGTAAATAGTTTGATTCAATAGTTTTCTAACACACTAACATTTTCACATAAAACACTAAAACAAGTAGAAGTGATTTTATGATTTAGATACATATGTATAACAACTAGTGTTCACATATTGGGTTAACATATACTTAACTAAGTATATACTAAAATGGGTCAAAACAAGTTTATACTAAAATGGGTCAAAAAAAGTTTATACCAAAATGGGTAAGAAACTAGCAAATGGTATTGACCTATTACCCATGGTTTTATATATACCACTTAACCAAGTTCAATGTATCTAGTATAAAACCCATGGATCAACCCATAACCCATGACCCATGACCAATAACCAAAAATACCCATGGGTAAAAGGGAGCGTCCCACGGATCCCTAGTATTACACTGGACGGATCCCTTGTGGGAGGGATCCGTGGGATCCGGGGAACAGTGAAGAAAATTGCCTATAAATAGAGAGTCATTTCTTCCTTTCAACTTGCCACTCTCAGACATACTTTCCCAAGTATTGTTACTCTCTAACCACAGATCCAAGAGATCTTTCTATGTAGTTTGTTTTTGTTTTTGTGTGATTCTCTAGGTTCCTCTTAAAGGCGAGATCACCACCACTTGAAGTCGAGCAAGCTCAAGTCCATGAGTTGCCATACTTCGTTATCATCAAGATTACTGAGGTTCTCTTGTTGATAGTTCTTTCTTCCTCCATAGATCTGTTGTGTCAAAGACATTAGTGAAGAATGTCGAAGAAATCAAGACATAAGCATTAGTAAATGATGCTTAACGTTCGTGTCTAGAGCATTGGTGAAGAATGCTAAAGGTGTCAAGACGAAGGCATTAGTGAAAGGTGCCAAGCGTTGTGTCAAGTAGCATTGGTGAAGAATGCTAAAGGTGTCAAGACGAAGGCATTAGTGAAAGATGCCAAGCGTTGTGTCAAGAGGCATTAGTGAAGAATGCCAAGGTCGTATAACCGATGAGGTGCATCGTTATACTTATAATAATAGGTGTGATCAAGGATGGTGATATCCTTGAAGGTATTGTAATAAGGAGTGGGTCTCCTTTGGGTTTAGGTGTTGTGAAATATTGGGTAGTAGTTCCTCCATGGTAATGGAACTAGGTGCTTAGCCTAGTACCTAATAAAGGGTAGGCGACGTTGTGATAGGATTAGTTCTCCTTGGTGTGAAAGAACTAGCTGCTTAGACTAGTACCTGATAAAGGGTAGGTGACGTTGTGTAGGTGTGGTTCACCTTGGTGTGAAAGAACCCGGTGGTTAGCCTAGTACCGGAAAAAGAGTAGGCGACGTTGTGAAGGCTTCTCTGCCATAAGGAGTTGGTGTCGTGTAGTGTTTACGAACTCTCGAGTAGGTTACTCGAGGAGTGGAGTAGGGCAAGGAAGGTGTCCTTGTAGCCGAACCACTATAAATACTTGTGTCGTGGTGATGTGCTTCCTACTCTTTATCTTTCATTACACGTTTATATATCTATCTATCAACGTCCAACATAAACAACCAAATAGATTGACATAAGTCGATCAAAATATTTAAAAGGAAGTTTTAAATTGGTAAAACTATTCAACCCCCTTCTAGTTTTCCACAATTGGCATCAGAGCTTCGTTACCAAGTTTCTTAAAGTATGTTGTACTTTAAAAACTTGATACGATCCGTGTATGTTTGAAAACTACAAAGAAGGACTTTTCAAAGCCATGTTTTCTTGTAAATCATTTTGTTGGACATTGATAGAACGTTCTAACTCTTTCCCTGTTAAGTGTCCACTACACCTGAATTCAGGCCTAATAAGAAGATCACGAAGAAACAAGATAAATATCTTTTAGAATATTTATCTTCTGACACGTGGATCTGGAAATTCCAAGAAGATCACGTAAGGATGACCTCTAAATAATCTCTTCATTAAAGAAGAATATTTAGCAAAGGTATGATCATTAATTATTAATATTCGTTGACTTCATTATTAGAATCTAAGTTATTTATTTTGTCTCTATGTGTAATTACTTGAGTAGTCATCTATATCAAAGTCGTCATCAAGAATGGGATTCTTCGATCGATTTGTATAGACTACACTACTAACTTGTGATTATGGTTATTTGATAACCACAATCATTATTCATCACTAAGAAGTTATTGACATCCCATCCATGTCAATAAATATCTATGTGATACTTCTCACATTATAATAAAATGGGATTTTGTTATAATGTTTGAAATTTAATTCCCAAAGAATTACGACCAATTCTTAAAAAGGGGAATCACGTCAAATAGGACTAGCATGACTTCGTCAAAACATCAATCACAAGTCTTAGAACCCAAGACATCAAAACTCTAGGCTTTTTAGAACTCCCAAAACAAAGTTATCAAGGAATGCTTGAGCTGATTTTTTGCTGTCATGCCGGATCCCACGACTTACACAAGCCGGATCCCAACTGAGAGGGATCCGCGGGAACCGTGCAACAGAAGACAACTTAAATGATTGAATGATCACTGTAGATGTTCCACAACTCACTCTTCCCTCAAAGTCTCACGAACAAAAACCTAATTATTGTTCACAGGAGCAACTTGATCATCTCTCTCAAGCATAACAATCACTTGTGTAAGTTTAATCTTCACTACATTGTTAATTTCATTCCTTGATTACTAGCATTACAAGTTCTTCATTTTAGAGGTTGGGTTCAAGTGGTTTTGTCATGATTTGTTACCACATTGTTTTCTAAGATAACTCAAATCAAAGAATGAACATTGTTAATACAAATTAAACTCATTTCTTGAACACAATAAAAATGAATTGAGCAAAATTGTGATCAACCCCTCTAAGCTACTATTCACAATTAACACCACATTGTGGTTATATTGTTTAGGAAACAATCATGCCAAGCAACAAGCAACAAGATTACCAAGACACTGCTCCCTACATACCCATGTACCATCGGAAGGATGGACTAAGTCCGGATGATAGGAAAGCCTTCAAGATGCTTGAAAGAAGACTCTTTCACGAAGGAAGAGTTGTTAATCCTTCATTTCTCGCCAACACCGACATAAGGAAAGTGTTTGGAACTATTGGGTTTGATGGTCTATTGGACATAGAGGAACAAATTTGCCCGGTCTTTGTACTAGAGTTCTACAAGACCATGAGAATAGTTAGAAATGGAGATGGGTCTATCTCGATCGCTTTCATCATCAATGAGCATGAGTTTAGTCTTTCCCTTGTAGAGTTTTGAAGAATCATAAGGGTTCCATACCAAGGCGTTTGCATGTACTCCAATGAATGGTCTTTGGAAGAACTACACACAATGGTTGATCATCATGCTATCTACCACTCCTTGATCCCGGAAGCAACTACGGTGAGGGACACCGTGTTCATGCCAAGAGCATCACCATCAAGAGTCACTAGGAATTCTAAGGTGATCTATAGGGATCCATTCCAAATGGAGCTTTCAGAGATGTATGCTTTGTATAGGAAATGGGAGAGCATAGTGAGGGAGAATGTGGTGTGTCTTGTTGGAAATAAGGATCACCCCAATGCTTGTCTAAGCTTCATGATTTATTGCTTAGTGACGGATACTCGTTTCAACGTTGCATACTACATGATCAAAAGAATGGAGAGTGTAAGAAGCATGGACAAGATGGTACTCCCGTACGGAATGCTCCTAACCCATCTTGCCAAATTCATCTTTGCACTAGACCCTTCTCCACAATCCTACGACCATAGTTTTTGCAACAAAGTTATGGTACCATTAACCGAGGGAAGAACAACAAGGTTTATGGTGGAAGGAAAGAGGCCTCACCCACCCACGGACTCCTCGGATGAAAGGGAAAGACAAGGAGGAGGTGAAGGAAGTAGTAGCAACCCACTCGGAAATACCGATCTTGACCCCTTGGACTACATTAACCAATTGCCAAACATTCCTAATGAATCACCTGAATGGCAACAAACCAAGGGAATCTTCAAATGCTTTGCTAATTTCTTAAGGAAGAAGAAGTGAAGATGGTATGACAAAGAGTGGAGGACGGGTGAAGGAGAGTAGAGGTAAGGTCATAGGACCTTAATTTGGTAAGAACAATTTCGAACAATGGTTTGTAACATCTTAAACAATGCTTGTAGTACATAGGTATCGCCATAACTTGGCACTAAAACAATTATAACTTAGGACCTTGTAAAATGAGATTTTACGACCTCGTGAGTGGTCGTCGTCACTCATTCTAGGACTTTTTAGATTCCCCTACTTGGCTATATCTTATAGTTGTTGTGTTAGTGCTTTTAGTCCCCTTAGAAGGAACTAGGAATAGCATTTACTAAAAACTGCAAAGTTGCACTTTTGCTATTTAGCTTATGATCTGCAGTAGGCGGATCCCTACGTCTAAACTGGCCGGATCCCTCCCAGCAGGGAACCGCGGGATCCGTGACCACTGATGCACAATTCAGATTTGCTTGCATCAAAATAGTTCACTAGCTCACTTCACACTAGCCAAATACAAGGTTTCTGAATCAACTAAGCATCCCACAAACACCTGAAAGGTTCACACTCACTCATAGCTTACCTAGGATCTTTTTCAAAATGTTGTTGACTTATCAACTCATTATAACTCACCATATTTCCGCTCCAATGCTAGAACATTGCTACTCACATCTTATAACTCTTAGTTTGAGACATCTTTCAATTTTAGAAAATTGATTGTAGTCACCATTTTCTCATAAATCTACTTAGGATTAGCTTTTTATTTTTTTGTATTTTTAAAATTTTAGTAAATTTCCCTTGAGTCATCACCTAGCTTCTAAGATAAGTTATGAACATCCTTTCATCTTAAAACAAATGGAATCTTTGCCAAACACCTTTTAGGACTACCTTAAGTAAAACTTTCTTACTCAAAACCATCATTAAGCATCCTCACTCATTATGGTTAGGCATTTAAGATATCCATCAGCCAAAAACATCAAAAATTAAGTCAAACCTCGTATACCATAGATAATAAACCATGCTAAAGCATAATCATTCCACCTCAAAATCTGTCTGTTAGCCGGATCCCTGGTATATAACCAGACGGATCCCTGCTGAGAGGGATCCGTGAGATCCGTGGCTGCAGCAAGCTTTAATCAGCTTCCTTCTTAAATTTTAAGCCACCTTTTAGTTGTCTAACCACTTTTAGCCTTCATTTATTATCCTCCTAGAGCTGATCAATATCCTAAGTGCATGCTTAATCCTCTTAGTGGCCAAGAATTTAACTTTCTAAATTCAAATTATCCTTTATAAGCCAAACATCCTTAAGGTTAAGTCACCACCTCACCTATCTCTCACAATTCAGCATTTAGAAGCTTACTTAGCATCACTTAAACATCACTATCCTCACCATGACTAAGGCTCTTAGCAACAACTCTTTAACCATAGGATCATCCAAAATAAAGGGTCAAATGATCCATGATATCTCATCCACCGAATCATCTCCCATTAGAGAAAACAATGCTAGAATTCCATCTCATCAAACACTTCCAACAAGTGCTAAGAGAACCACAAGGATTAGCATCAAACCCTTTGGACTAGAAAAAGGATCATCTAGTTCAAAACCAAACATGTCTAGCAAGCCATCAAAACCCTTATTCCTTGAGCATGGAATGTACTCCTTGAATGAACCTCTTACACATCCCAACATCTATTCATTGGGTCTTTCACCACCAAAAGCCACTCACTCACCAACCTTCTCTTTGAATAGGGAACCACCAACAGCACCAACTAGTCCGTCATGGGAGACAAGAAACAACCTTGATCACATGGAAGAATTTCCATTACCACCTTATTTTTTAGAACCTCATCCCACCTCTCAAAATGAAGTCCCACAATCACCTCCCCAAAATATTCAATTCCCTCTAAATCAAAACCAAGAAAATAGTTGCCCAAATTGTCTAATCACTCAAGGACTTGTTCAAGAAGCACGAAATGAGATACATTTCATGTTCAATCATCTTCTTCCAAAGTTGGATCAAATCACCCCTAGACTTTAGGACATCATCTTGTTTCTAGTCTAGGAATTAGTTGGTATTAGTAATTTGTGTACGGCTAGTTCATTCTCTTAGTTTTAGAGATTTGTTTAAGTATCTCTTGTTTTATTGAATGAATTGTTATGCCGTGATTATTTTGTGTGTTGTGCTTATTATATTTTGTACACTTATTTCACCTCTCCATGAACATTGTTTGGTACATCTCCATTATTGAAGAAACTATCATCAGATAGCCGGATCCCTTCAACATGCCAAGACGGATCCCTCCTTGAAGGGAACCGTGGGATCCGTGGTACAGAAACACATATTACTACTAACTTGAGTCTTATTTGCAGGAAATTATGCACTATACTCCTGTTTTCCTAACCTTTATCTTGTAGATTTTGAAAATACACATGAAGCTTTTGACACCATAAAGCTAGGGGAGCTTTGTGTCTACCGATATTGCAAATCATTTGCAACATAATCCACTTTTGGATTAAACTTCATGAAACCCCATTGCAATGTTCAAGGGGGAGCATTTCTTCGTCACATAGACGAAAATTTTGCAATTTTTTTTTGCAAAACACATTAGGGTACTTACATTATATACTTGACGCCCTTTCAAAAGGATGGACTCGTCAAGGGGGAGATAAGACGAGAACCATTCCCGTCACTTGCTCTCTTTATTTCTTTTCTTACAAATTTTTCCTATAAAAATTGTGTTAGTTTCTTTTAACACTTTTTTTTCGACAAAAAGGGGGAGAAGAAAGTAAAAACTACTAATTCAAATTTTCTACGAATTTTTGTTTTTCCTTAAAATAATTTTATGTTTTGTCATCAACAAAAAGGGGGAGATTGTTAATACAAATAAGCCGTAAAAATGTTTATTTATATTTTACGATCTTCTAATGTTTTGTCGATAACAAACGTAAAATCAATTTAACGAAACAAATAAAATACGTAAATAGTTTGATTGAATAGTTTTCTAACACACTAACGTTTTCACATAAAACACTAAAACAAGTAGAAGTGATTTTATGATTTATATACATATGTATAACAACCAGTGTTCACATATTGGGTTAACATATACTTAACTAAGTATATACTAAAATGGCTCAAAACAAGTTTACACTAAAATGGGTCAAAACAAGTTTATACCAAAATGGGTAAGAAACTAGCAAATGGTATGGACCCATTACCCATGGTTTTATATATACCACTTAACCAAGTTCAATGTATCTAGTATAAAACCCATGGATCAACCCATAACCCATGACCCATGACCCATAACCAAAAATACCCATGGGTAAAAGGGAGTGTCCCACGGATCCCCAGTATTACACTGGATGGATCCCTTGTGGGAGGGATCCGTGGGATCCGGGGAACAGTGAAGAAAATTGCCTATAAATAGAGAGCCATTTCTTCCTTTCAACTTGCCACTCTCACACACACTTTCCCAAGTATTGTTACTCTCTAACCACAGATCCAAGAGATCTTTCTATGTAGTTCGTTTTTGTTTTTGTGTGATTCTCTAGGTTCCTCTTAAAGGCGAGATCACCACATCTTGAAGTCGAGCAAGCTTAAGTCCATGAGTTGCCATACTTCGTCATCATCAAGATTACTGAGGTTCTCTTGTTGATAGTTCTTTCTTCCTCCATAGATCTGTTGTGTCAAAGGCATTAGTGAAGAATGCTGAAGAAATCAAGACGTAAGCATTAGTGAATGATGCTTAACGTTCGTGTCTAGAGCATTGGTGAAGAATGCTAAAGGTGTCAAGATGAAGGCATTAGTGAAAGGTGCCAAGTGTTGTGTCAAGTAGCATTGATGAAGAATGCTAAAGGTGTCAAGACGAAGGCATTAGTGAAAGATGCCAAGCGTTGTGTCAAGAGGCATTAGTGAAGAAGGCCAAGGTCGTATAATCGATGAGGTGCATCGTTATACTTATAATAATAGGTGTGATCAAGGATGGTGATATCCTTGAAGGTATTGTAATAAGGAGCGGGTCTCCTTTGGGTTTAGGTGTTGTGAAATATTGGGTAGTAGTTCCTCCATAGTAATGGAACTATGTGCTTAGCCTAGTACCTAATAAAGGGTAGGCGATGTTGTGATAGGATTAGTTCTCCTTGGTGTGAAAGAACTAGGTGCTTAGCCTAGTACCTGATAAAGGGTAGGCGACGTTGTGTAGGTGTGGTTCACCTTGGTGTGAAAGAACCCGGTGGTTAGCCTAGTACCGGAAAAAGAGTAGGCGACGTTGTGAAGGCTTCTCCGCCATAAGGATTTGGTGTCGTGTAGTGTTTACGAACTCTCGAGTAGGTGACTTGGGGAGTGGAGTAGGGCAAGGAAGGTGTCCTTGTAGCCGAACCACTATAAATACTTGTGTCGTGGTGATGTGCTTCTTACTCTTTATCTTTCATTACACGTTTATATATCTATCTATCAACGTCCAACATAAATGATACGCTTACGCAGCGCGTTCGGGGGCAAAGGAACTTCCTTTTCGTCGAGCAAGTTTTTCAACACCCTAGGCAGTGAACCTAATAGTTGTAGTGTAGTATTAGGGTAAGCCACGGGTATTGATATCGTTCTCTAGGGGAATAGGAATGCTAGTGAGAAGTTACTACGCTAAGGTTAAGGTTGAGGAAGATTATTTTTTATCTTTTTTTATGTTTTTTAGGAAATTGAAAAGTACGAATCTCGGGTATTGGATTTGGGGGGTTGGTATTTCTGCCGATTACTCTACTATTATCTAATTATCTAAACTAAGGTGGTGGTAGTCTATGTCTAATTAATGTGTGCTCGTATGATAGTTTAAAGATGTGTTTACTTAGGTTTTACTACTCCTTAATTATCTCCTATTGATGGTTGAGTTGTCACGTCCTCATTCTTAGTTGCGTTGTGTGTCTAAAGTTGTAGGGTATGCGTTTCTCCCTAACTCTTTGAACTTACCAAAGGGTCTCGTCTACAAAACCCACTAGGGATAATAAACTCTTACTCTAAGGCACTCTTTGGATGGTTTAGCTTACAACTACTCAGGTAATTATATTCTAAGGTTCACAAAGATGAATCAAGCATTAAGTACATAACGAATGACCTATCGCATTACTAGATCATTAATCAACTAAGATAAGAAACAACCAATCAATATTCAATAATTAAGTTTCATACTCCCTAAGCAAACACACAAACAAATTAGCCGGACATGGAGAACATGCAAGCATACACACAAATAATCAAAGACATAATTGAATTTATGAAGTAAATACTTATCTTGATGTAAGATAGGGTTTGGAACCCTAAAATACTGTACAAGACACCCTTGGTTCGGTTTTAGGTTTTTACTCCAAAAAGACTCTCTTAAAACTGAAAAATTCGGATTCTATATATAATATTACATATGCGACGGCGTCACCTTATGTTTTGTGACGCCGTCGTGTCGCCGTCATTAGGGTTTCGTCTTGGCCACGTTAACCTTGCGACGGCGTCACCTTATGTCTGTGACGCCGTCCTCTTCAGCTTCTGACGTCGTCTGGGTCGTATCTAGGCCGTCTGAGTTGCGACGGTCTACTCCTTTAAAGCCCGACGCCGTCCTTCAGAACTAGCATTTTCTCTTCTGAGCCGTCACAAATTCCTCCGACGGCGTCGCAGTTAAGCAGTGACGCCGTCACCTTCTGTTTTCAGCAGCTTTGAGTGTCTCGATTCTGACTTTGGCCATTTTCTTCGTATATTCGCACCTTTTCATCCAAATAAGTGCCATTCCAGCATTTTGCCTTCAAGAGACCTAAAAAGTGAAAAGGAACGATATTAAGCAATAACGGATACAAAAGTGATCAAATAAGGGTTAAAATGACCCCTCAAATGGTACCTTTTAAAACCTTATCAAATATCCCTACACTTGTTCTTTGCTTGTCCTCAAGCAAATGTGCTTTTAGCCAATTAATTTATAAGTTAGGGGTCATGAAGCATTGATTTAAAACGGTCCACAACACATATAAGCCCCGCAAAAGTCATAACAAGCACGGAAATTACATACTAGCACCTCACATGGGGTGTTTGGATACTCACATCTCTCTCGGGTGTATATATGAAATATAACAAATTGGAAATGGAAGATAAACACTCATTAACCGGTCCTAGTACATAGATTACCATAGGCTTGAGAATAGATCAAACCTCTATCGCTTTGGCGTAAGCACCTAGGAAAGACTATCAAAGAGGTCTTTTAAAGGGTTGTAATGTTAGGCTTACGGTAGGGAAACAAGGGTTTGATGGGATAGGCTATTTAGTGGTGGCAAGTCAAAAATCTCTATGTTAAATGCATACGAAGAATGGCGTTGCTAAGCCAAGACTCGACACTCTAAAACTCTAGGTAACGAAAATAAACAAACATAAATTTAAAGGATAGATGTAGGATGGTAGCCCGTATGTGTTTTTTTTTTTACACTCTATATATATATATATATATATATATATATATATATATATATATATATATATATTTTTCTCTTTTTCTAATTTTTTTCGATTTTTTTTCATACACTTTTACTCTACCATCCTCTATAGTAACATCAAAATGATAGGGATTTATAGGCACATCCCTACACTTGAGTTTTTATTACTCTAACACTAATTTGACCCGAATTGAAAAGATCAAAACACTTGGGGTACATTATTACGCAAACAAAGGGAATTTGAATTTAACGTTCCCTTCCCGTCATTTCATAAACTTTAACTTTTCCCATGAATCCCAATCGTCCCAAAACTGTATACAAAGGATATGACTCGACTTAGCAACTCATGCAAGCAACCAGATAATTGAACTAAGGGTTTAGGGTGATAACAAACATTTGCACTAAAAGTGAGTGCATAAGGGGTAGGCTAAGGCGATTTGGGTGTATATTTGGGGGTGGGGTGTAAAAAATGCTCTTCATTGATATTCCGGAAAAACCAAAACATCACGAGAACCACGAAAAGGATAGGCTCTGAGGGGTTAACTAGGGGTATCGTGTACTAAAGATGAGTACAACGCAAAGGGTGTGGTGGAATTACTCAACCGATGTGGAAGAAGTAATTATATTACAGGTATCAAACAAGGGTTATCCTAATGCCTCTTATCATTTAGTTATTCCTAACTACACAAGTGTAGTCTCACTTGCGATCTCGGAATGCATCACAAAACAAGTTCTAGAATCTAATATACTACCGGTTCACACTCTAAGCATTGAAGATGAATGCTTTTAATTCCTACTAATCTAAGGGCGATCCTCACATTTTGGGTGGAATTTGGGTGGTAAAGGGTTTTTGTGCTAGTCATGCAACTTTCTATCCGTGAGACGCTTTTGTTAAGACTAATGGCTCATTCCTATATGTCATGAAAAATTTTAAATTTGGTGACAAAATTACCTTAACCGACATTTTCTCATGGTTTATTACACAATCACAATTGGACAAAGCAAATAATCAAGGATAAGCATAGTTTTAAAGTTCCCGTTTTATTTTCCCTCCCTACACTTAAACTGAACATTGTCCCCAATGTTCCCCGAAAGTATAAAAGTTATGATAAAAGAAGGTAATCAAAAACCAAAGAAACTAATACTCCCCTGATTAGCTCGGTAGGGTGGTAGTTAAATCCTTTCCAAGAAGAATTATTGCGTGAAAAGCTCCTTCCAATCTTGTGTAACTTCTTCTTGACAAACTAAACTTGCACACTTGAACAAAACAAACGAAACCTTCGCGTAAAATTGGCGGTAATAATATATATAAGACTCGATTTAAACTAGGATATAATGCTTGTGGAATGGATGTTTACAGAATTTCTAAGAAAATTAAGACCTGGAAAATTCCAAAAATTTATAAGTAGCTCAGAAAACGAGAAAAAGTGATCTGATGTTTTTACTCCTTCCTGACGCCGTCAGTTGCAATCTGACGCCGTCAGGTTATCCTGACAAAAACTGTTCTGCGATTTTCTGAAAAAAAAATTCTGGAAAATTTACATCTTTAGAATCTGGAAAATTTTCAAAAACATCCATTATGACTCGATACAAGCATTTGACTCGAACAAACAAACATGTATATCTTTTGGTTAATTGTTATTCTCATGTTTACGTTTCTTTTGAAAACGTGTGTAATCCTCCCTACACTTATCCCTTATGTAAAATACCTTTATATGCAATTAAGACGAGGTTAAAAACAAAATAAAGCATTTTTACAAATTTAAACATGAGGATAAACAATTAATAAAAGATATATGACACTAACAAGCAAACAATTAAGCATGGGTTGCCTCCCACGAAGCGCTTTTCTTTATTTAAGAGTCTTGTAGCTAGACTCGTAGTCGTGCCCCTACGTGACTTCATGCACGCTCTCATGCTCATACTTAAGCAATTCCAACGCTCTTTCATTCTTTTTGTAATCATCTCCTAATTCAAGGCATTTTTTGTAATACCTCTTAGTTTTCTCATATGGGTACCTAAGCCCACTTTGCCTATCCCTTTCACTAAGCAATGGAATAGGGGTCATTCTATTACAAGCCTCAATGTCCTTTTGTTTAAACCTAGGATGAGCGCGTGGCATTTGGTAGATGAAATCTTCAACTTCATCAGAGAATGTAATTAGACCATCAATCATTCGTTCATTCAACCTAGTCAATTTTTTGAAAGGTTTTCCAAAAATTACTTGAGTGAGGTCCTTATCTATAAATTCTCCTAAGTCTTCTAAGACCATGAACTCTACCAAATAAGCAAAACTTCCGACAAACACGTGCAAATGAATTACTGCATCAACAACATTGTTCCCTTGATAGGTTAACTCATTGACCTTGATTTTGTTGTATAGATCCCTTGATATTAAGTTTAAAAGTAAGAATGAATTCAAATAAGCATCGAACCCTTCTAGTCCTATTTTGCAAGGGAATTGCATGTTAAAGGGGCCATCTTTCTCAATCCTACACCTAGGGTCAAAACATTGGGAGGGGTATTCCTCAATTTCAAAACTAACTTCATTAATGACCTCCCCGCTATCAAGTGCCTCACCATAATCAAATTCCTCATCAGAATCTGAGTAATAGAAAGGACTTTGTTGTTGCCAATTTATCTCATTATGCCCTAGGTGATTACCAAAATGGTGAGTGGGTGAAGGGTTTTGTGGGATTGCGTTCTCAATCTCGGGATTAGGAACGGGTAGAGTGAAGAATCTTCGGTGGAAGATACGGATCATGGTGAGTGATGGTTTTTACGAACGAAGGTCACGAAGAAGGAGGATAGACTAAGAGGAAGCTAAAAATGAGAAAAAATTTACTTGATAGGAATCAAGCAAAGAACCTAAACGAGGTGCACTACTAACTAGCTATTCTATTCCCCGGCAGCGGCGCCAAAAGCTTGATACGCTTACGCAGCGCGTTCGGGGTCAAAGGAACTTCCTTTTAGTCGAGCAAGTTTTTCAACACCCTAGGCAGTGAACCTAATCGTTGTAGTGTAGTATTAGGGTAAGCCACGGGTATTGATATCGTTCTCTAGAGGAATAGGAATGCTAGTGAGAAGTTACTACGCTAAGGTTAAGGTTGAGGAAGATTATTTTTTTATCTTTTTTTATGTTTTTTAGGAAATTGAAAAGTACGAATCTCGGGTATTGGATTTGGGGGGTTGGTATCTCTACCGATTACTCTACTATTATCTAATTATCTAAACTAAGGTGGTGGTAGTCTATGTCTAATTAATGTGTGCTCGTATTATAGTTTAAAGATGTGTTTACTTAGGTTTTACTACTCCTTAATTATCTCCTATTGATGGTTGAGTTGTCACGTCCTTATTCTTAGTTGCGTTGTGTGTCTAAAGTTGTAGGGTATGCGTTTCTCCCTAACTCTTTGAACTTACCAAAGGGTCTCGTCTACAAAACCCACTAGGGATAATAAACTCTTACTCTAAGGCACTCTTTGGATGGTTTAGCTTACAACTACTCAGGTAATTATATTCTAAGGTTCACAAAGATGAATCAAGCATTAAGTACACAATGAATGACCTATCGCATTACTAGATCATTAATCAACTAAGATAAGAAACAACCAATCAATATTCAATAATTAAGTTTCATACTCCCTAAGCAAACACACAAATAAATTAGCCGGACATGGAGAACATGCAAGCATACACACAAATAATCAAAGACATAATTGAATTGATTAAGTAAATACTTATCTTGATGTAAGATAGGGTTTGGAACCCTAAAATACTGTACAAGACACCCTTGGTTCGGTTTTAGGTTTTTACTCCAAAAAGACTCTCTTAAAACTGAAAATTCGGATTCTATATATAATATTACATATGCGACGGCGTCACCTTATGTTTTGTGACGCCGTCGTGTCGCCGTCATTAGGGTTTCGTCTTGGCCACGTTAACCTTGCGACAGCGTTACCTTATGTCTGTGACGCCGTCCTCTTCAGCTTCTGACGTCGTCTGGGTCGCATCTAGGCCGTCTGAGTTGCGACGGTCTACTCCTTTAAAGCCCGACGCCGTCCTTCAGAACTAGCATTTTCTCTTCTGAGCCGTCACAAATTCCTCCGACGGCGTCGCAGTTAAGCAGTGACGCCGTCACCTTCTGTTTTCAGCAGCTTTGAGTGTCTCGATTCTGACTTTGGCCATTTTATTCGTATATTCGCGCCTTTTCGTCCAAATAAGTGCCATTCCAGCATTTTGCCTTCAAGAGACCTAAAAAGTGAAAAGGAACGATATTAAGCAATAACGGATACAAAAGTTATCAAATAACGGTTAAAATGACCCCTCAAAATGGTACCTTTTAAAACCTTATCAATAAACAACCAAATAGATTGACATAAGTTTCAGTAAGTTTTAAATTGGTAAAACTATTCAACCCCCCCTTCTAGTTTTCTACACCTTAGTTTCAGTAATAGGAATTTCCTTAAGTTCAAGCTTTGGTTTCTCAGTCATCCTGTTTGCCTGATATTTAACAAACCTGCATTCCCTTGCAAAGTGTCCAGTCTTCTGACAGTTAAAGCATTCAATCTTGGACTTGTCAAAAGTGATACCCTGCTTAGGCTTGAAGTCAATGCCTCTTCCTTTTTTCTTCATGAACTTCTTGATTCTAGTAGTGATCATAGCAACCTGCCACCTTATATCAATCTCTTCAAGAGCATCCTCTTCAATTTGTGACAAGTCTTCTTCATATATAACAGGTAAGGTAGCTTGCTAAGCAAAGAATGAGCATATGACTTCATCAGAATAGGGGGTGTTTTTAGGTGATGATGTGGGGTTGGTCATGGTTGTGATAGTATGAGTAGGATGTCTAGTACTTTCAGAAATAGTACTTTGAGTAGGGTAAGCAGTACTTTTGGTACAAGTACTGCCTCTCTTTTCAGATGACACAAACGCTATGCTGTGAGACTTTGAACTTGTTTGGTCATTCATCTCATGCTCACACACCTTCAGATGATTGTAGAGATCATCAAAGTCAATAGTGTCCAAACCTGGTTGTCCTCTGATCATGGTTGCAATTACATGCCATGTAGATGGCAAACTTCTTAAGAACTTCATATTAGCATCTTCAATAGATACTTCTGCCTTGTATAACTCTAGCATGCTGAGGAGATTCTGAAATCGATCATAAGCAGCATCAAGACCTTCTCTTTCACCAACAGTGAAAGTTTCAAACTGTTGCTTCAACAGATTTCTGTGCATCTTTTTGGAAGCATCATTACCTCCAAACCTTGTCTTGAGAGCAGCCCATAACTGTTTTGCATCCTTAGCATCATGAAACTTGAGTAGGTGACCATCAGGAATAGCAGACAATAGTATGTTGAGAGCCTTCTATTGATTTCTTATTGTACCAGCTGGTAAAACGGCCTTAGGTGCTTTTGGTTGTCCAGGAATGTCTACAGGTTCTTCAACAACTTCATTACCATTGACAATCACATTCCATAGTGCATGGTCTGTGATGGCAATGTACTGCCTCATCTTCATGCTCCACAAATCATACTCTCCCTTCTTGATGATTGGAATTCTAAGTGAGGTGATGGATGGGGATGGTGCAACTTCAGTCGACATCTTTTAGGGTTTTAGGGGTTTCTTCTTAATCAGAGTTTCCACACAAGCTCTGATACCACTTGTTGGATCGATGTACTCTAACCAAACTAACTTAAACTTAGCTTGTAAGGGTTTAACAACCTCGGATAAATCCTAAGTTATTAACAATGAAACACTGAATGAACTTTACTAAGTACGCGGAATTTACTTAACAAAGCTAAGAAGAATTAACTTTAAACGATTTTATTATCACTTTAGAACCTGCTTATAATACAGATTCTTAACAACTCTAAAACTCTAATATCGTTTCTCTAAAACTTGTGACTCGTACTCACGTATCTCTAATGCCAATCTAGGGGTCCTTTTATAGGCTCAAGAATAACCCTAGTCGGTTTACAATTACAAACTTTGTACGACACGTAATACTTTGTTAAGCTTAGAACATTCTAGAATTTACACATTAATCCTTAACGTCTTTGCATAGCAGTCCTTTAAGCATGCAGTACTTTGATGAATGAGCAGTACTTTGACTTTCTTCATTAGCAGTACTTTGACTTCAACACTTTGACTCTTCAGTACTTTAACACTTTAGCACTTTGACTTTATATATCCCAACATTTTGTATCTTTTAAAGATCTTTTAATTGAACCTTTTCCTCATAGATTATTTTCGAAGACCAAGCTTCATTAAATATCCGAACATAAAGAGAAGAAAATTAACAAGAATGTTATTTCCTTTCTTGGTTCATTTACAGAAATCAAAAGGACAAACAAATCAAAACATAATAATTCATTATTACCTACCCGAGACCCAACTATGGATCTTGAAGCAACTGAATTAATTCCTTGATTCGAAGCAGAAAAGAATAAATATTCAGTACGGTTATGGGTTTCATTAGAACGATTTAATGTTTTTTTTTGTTTTGTGATGATCTTAGTTTATGAAGATTTGGTGATTGTAGCGTTAAGAGTGAGGGATTTTAGGAGAATGAGAGGCGGATTGTTTGAGGTGAGAAGGATGGGGGCGGGGTAAACATATGAATGTGTTTAGGGTTAATCTTATGACCTAAATATTAGGGTGGTATCACGTTTTATATAACTGGTTATAAGAAGTCTTGATGGATCGGGTATTACAAATGTGAACGTGGGTTTCTCAAATTAGACTTGGGCTTTGAGTTTAATGTGTAACGTGGGCCTATGGTGAGACTGAGTGGACTGGACTGTGACATTGATTTAACATACGGATAATATGAATTGAGTGTAAAAAATTGTGTGTTCCAACGGTTCTCACTCAAAAGAATTTTTTTTGGGATACAAATTTTTAACACTTAATTTTAAGAGTGGTATTTTTGGTTTGGTATATATTTTCACGGAAGGATACATAATTCACGGCTTGAGCGATAATTTGAAAAATATGACTACGGAGTTTTTGCATGGTATTACGTATGAGATATTAGCCGTATCGGGTTATCTCCATATGTGGTCATTACTATTAGCCGTTGAATCAATGGAGGTTCATTTTCAGCAATTCCCATGAGATATTCGTCGCCACACAATGTCAATGATACTTCACAGTCTAAGAAAAAATTTTCAAGAATCTTCAGCAGTTATGATTTTTCAAGATGTTTGCTTATGACAAGAACTTCTCGTGCAAATGGTCGTACACGTTATGATGCTTTCGAAAGTTCGAAACCATCATGGGGGAGAAACGTATACTTTGATGTTTTACGGTTAACCTCCAGGGAAACAGAGTTTTATACTACTCGACTTAGTATGGTTTGTGAAGTTATCTACATATGGGTAAATAATTGTTGATGATAGAGAATGAACCGTTGTTAAAACTGTTGCATGTTCCCCTAAAATAGATATTCACCGAAACCAAAGTTGTCATAACACTTTCAAGCTGACATTGGATACGGTTTAGTCTTGATTTTGTAAAATCTCGCGAAAGAAATTATTTCTCGGTTTAAATCATAGACTTGTAAAATCCCGTGACAATGGAAACATCCTGGTAAAAGTAATGTGCATTTCCGGATCTATCTTGCGGTTTATTCGTGGTTTTGTAAAATCTCGCGAAAGAAACTATTTCTCGGTTTATACCATGGAATTGTAAAATCCCGTGATGATGGAACCATCCTAGAGATAGGAAAGTGTATTTAAGGATCTTTTCTGATGCTGGTGCTATGGTTTCTACTTCAAAGAAGGGATAAAAGGGTGTACTTCATGAATTGGATGTGTGTTTGGATATTCATCATGGCAGTTTGGTTATTACATGGTTTTACGGGGTTATGTGCTTTTAACCATGGTCGGGATGAAAACCATTATCATAGTTCACATAAAACATCAAAGGAGGCTAGATGTGAGCTTTTAACTAGAAGATGTGACAACGGGGTTAATTCACTATTATTTATTTGAGGTTGAAGTGAAATATCACGGGCGAGTGTACTTAGTATCCGAAGGTATCAGGGATGGTTGGATGAAGATTCTTCAAGATCCTTGTTCGAGCTTATTATCAATAACGAAGACTTGGAAATCTAGTTATTGTTGGGTGACTTTTTCCTTTTCTTTTACCACTTGGGGGAATTAGGCTCTTACTACCACAAAATAACTATCACTTTAAGGAGTTACGTTGTAGTGCTCAGTGTCACATTCAATTGTGGATTTTCAAGAGGTGATGTACGTCTTATACTTGATGGTTGGTTGGATGAAGAGTATAGAGTACTTAGAGATTCAATGGAGGATGAATTCTCGACACCGCTCTTTGTTACATATGTAGAAGTTTAAGTCACGAGTTCAGGTTGGTTTACTTCAGGGTCAAATTCATCATATTGGGTTTTTCTCCATCAGTTGTCACGACAAAGAGCCTACTGAATGATAATGGGGTGATTACAAGCTTTGCCAAGAGATGATGAAAAGAGAGAGATTATGACGTTTGAACACAACAGTTCAAGCCTCGTTCTCTAAAGAAAAGAAAAGTGTACGTCTCAGTGCGCTTTATCTTCGAAAGAAGAGAAATCTTCTTATGACGTTTGAACACAACAGTTCAAGCCTCGTTCTCTAAAGAAAAGAAATGTGTACGCTTCAGTGTGCATTATCTTCAAAAGAAGAGAAATTTTCTTATTATGACCATTCTCATCAACATGCTTAATACTTTTTCCATGCACTTACAATTATCAAGTGAACCGGACTACCGTGGATTGTTCTCTTATTCCACTTGCTCGATTATAATGACGATGGTGACATCATATACTACCTTTGAGGGGGAGAAGTGTGAATAGAATACAGTTGGATGATATTCACTTGTTTAATCAAGAATGGCATCTCCGTATGCAATTCTTGAGGGGGAGAAGAAGTGTGTTAATTCTGCATGGTTGATTGACATCTGAGAATATATGGTCTTACGGGTCCTAACTCATGTAAGAACCGAGCTTCTTCTTATCGGGTCATCTTCACATGATGTTTCTTCTAAGAGCCGTTGGTTGACATTTTCACAAGCTAATATGAGTTTATCGACAAAGTGCTTCCGGTTAATGCTTCACGTGCACATCAACATGATGATTTCGAACAACCTTTTGTTCTTGTTTGATGAGATTTTTTGCTTGGTGTTACCATTTCGTGTGTTCGTTGCGGGCTGATTGCTAATTTTCTTGATGAACATCTTTCTGTTCTTGTTTGATTGGGAGGGATGTTAGTTAAGGGGAATTGCAAGATGTAAGTTAATTGGAATGCTTTCTTGGTGAGATGGAGATGTTAACTATCTATTCCCCAACTGGAAAATCTTGAAGAAGGTCGAGTCTACAGTCGATTCTACATTTTTTGCTGTATGTTAGAAGACTAAAGACGAGTTGCATTTGATTATCTAAAGACTTCTTCTTAATCTGGGCATTTATCAAACAGATTGTCTGATTAGGGGAGAGCACTAATTGGGGGAGAGTGAAAAGCAAAATTTAATCCCTAATTAGATTTGCTCATGTTATTCTTCAGCAAGTTGAATCTCACAGACACATCTGAGCTAATGATGTTCGTCTCGACAAACTTCAAGTATTTGGGCTGATAATATGTTGCTGATTCTGAAGGGTCAAAACCAGCAAGGGGGAAGGAGACACGCATCTAAACACGAGTAAACTTGATGAACTTAATACTTCTAAGTGATTGAAGATATCCCAGGAAGACAAAGGTCATTACTGCAGAGAAACTCAATGTTTATCTCATGGCGTTTAGTGTTATTATTCCAACTACGTGGGGGAAGTGATGTAAGAGAATGTTTCTGTGATAAAAGAGGTACACAAGTGTGTGATGATTTTGATGTTATTGCAATCATCAAGGGAGAGAGGATTGTGTACATTGGGGATGCTCAGATGCTTCACTTGAGGGCTTAATCAGTGATTCAGAGATATAATCACTTATACCGGAGTTGACATCCGCAGAGATAATTGATGCAGGTTTTACTAACCAGGTCTTAATATTTATAGTGTCTCGCTATACCTATGGTCTACCCTAATGCACTAACGGGCAGTGTACCCGGTCGTGTGTAGTGTAGTAAATGGTAAAGCCGAGGTCGTCCCAAGAGCTATGAGTGTCGGATAATTACTAAGTCTAATTGTCACAGAATATAAATGGTTTGATATGGTTTTAATTAATTAAACTACGAATGCAGAATATAAAAGCAATTAAATGGTAGAAAGGAAATCAATAGAGGAATAGTGGTGCTAACCTAGTCAATCCTCCTAACTAGTTATGTCTACGTCTACCTACTTCCAATTACTTCAGGTGGGGTCAAATTCGAGAGGACAACATTTGGTCAATTCGCCCTAACCTATCAGCAAAGATGCCACCACAGGAGAAATCAGGCGCACCATCATAAGTCATGTTGTTCTTGGTCCCCTAAGCCGAGTCATTAAGTACCGCTACATGCTAGATTCTAAATAGTGAGTGCCCGGCCGTTAGGAACTTAGACACTACACCCCCAATTCTTAAGTTCATCCAAACGATAGGTGATCAGTTGGTCAAATCGCACAAGTAGAAAGGGTCGTCAGTTGGTCATATCTTACCCTTCTCATCTCAGTCCGCTCACCTAGGGTCAGTTGGTCATATCTCCTAGGCAATTGGCCTCTACCGCCATTCAAAACTACCGAACCAGGGGTGACTACCAAAGAACTATGCATGCATACACTTAGAAATAATTGTACGAAAGTAAAGGTAAACGCAAACAAAACAATTAAGGAATCATAACTAGGCTAGCACCAAAGGGTGCTTAGCCGCTCATATTAATCATGCACATCAATTCAATATTCAAAGGTACGAAATACATGAATTGAAAGTAAAAGAAATAATAAATGCTAAAGCTTATCGTAATGGTGTGACTTCTCCTTTGGAAACAGCTCCGTATGCTTCCCTAGACCTCCCTTGAGTATTTTCCCACGTTCTCAGAGTATTGTGTGTGGAATGGAATGAATAGAAATGCTGGAATTCGTGGGGTATTTATAGGCCAGGTCTGCGTTACGGCGTAACTAAAAGATGAGTTACGCCGTAACCTCTGTAAATGCACTAGATCTGCTAGTTACGGCGTAACCTTATAAGTGGTTACGCCGTAGTCTTCAATAATCCTGGTTACGTCGTAAATGATGCAGTAGTTACGGCGTAAGTATCAGCGGCGTGGAACCTCTTTTAACCTAATGGAGTTACGTCGTAATCTTTGGGAGGAGTTACGTCGTAACCTCTTGATGAGTTGGACTTCAAGGTCACGCAATTGTTACGGCGTAATGTGAGAGACGAGTTATGCCGTAACCTCTTCAAAATAAGCATACTGTGATAAATCTTTAGTAATGTTTCCATTTCCGCGTCTCTTTAGCTCCAATGCTCGTAATTTACCTGAAAGTGTAAAATAATGGAAAACAAGCGTAAATCCATATAAATGATATAAATAAAGAGCATTAACGGGGGAAATTGACACTTAATATTCAGGACTATTTGATGTTATAAAATATCCCCCCACTTGAACTCTACTTGCCCTCAAGTAGACCTTATTAGATAGATTCCTAAAAAGATATCTCCCAAAACCTGGAAAATATGAGTTTAAAAATCCCTTATGCTAGAATAAAACAAAGCCGAACACCTCACGAAAGGGGAACAAACACTCAAATCTCTCAACTATTCTAAGTGTCAATTTTGGGGTGATCACTCAATTGCACAATCATAGCATGTATTCTAACATAAGCTTGGCGGTTACACAAATCTCCACCACTGGAGTTAAGGGCTAAACAATTCTCGAAGGCAGTATGGGTAGACACGACAAAGGTTAAGGGGTCACTCGTCATTACTAACATGTCACGGTGAAGTGGACAAAATCAATGATACATGACCAAATCCATGGCCAAGACACCAAAGATTGCTCGCTGCATCACCTAGACATGCTTCATGACTAAAGGGTAGGATAAGACATGGGATATATAATTGGTGTAAAATGAAAAACAAGCAGGTAGTCTATATCTATAACTAAGTCATCACCACTTACCGTCCGCCCAAAGTTTAAGTTTAGAAGTCTAGAGACCGGATCATGAAATGCAAGGTATATGTGTCATTAGAGGACGTCCTGATGGGCACACTACCTTATCTTCTTCAGTTGGTATTACTCCAATCTTCAAATGTGACCGAGGTGGCCTCCTCGATACTAAACAATAAAGCTCATACTATAGTGCTTATAACATTGCACTTTACAAAATCATAATTGAATCAATTATTTTTTTATTTTATTTTATTTTTTTCGATTTTTTTTTCATTGCATGATAACATAACATCCCCCCACTTGAGATGAACAATGGGAATTCGGGGGGTCTTCAATGATCTTCAAAATTGTTGTCGATGAAAGCGTGATTTCCAAACCTTTCCACTCGAACCTTGAACTTAGGCAAATGATGACTTCTTAATTACAAATAAAGACTACAGGGTAGGCTAAGGTGTAAGGGTGTAACGAAACAATATATTGGGGTGACAAAATGAAAGGAATGGCTCAGAAGGGTGTATCTAGGGGTATCTTGCACTAAAGGGAGTGCAACAAAAGGGTTTCACATGGGGGTCGAAAAGTCGAGGTGACTAATCGATAGACTCACAATGGTAGGCTGTTTGGGTGATAATCCTATAATACTGCCTTCTAAAACTGAAAAGTCCAAATACATCAAGCTAACTCAACATACCTCGTCTATGGTCTCGAAATGATGCAAAGGCCAAGTTCTAAAGTTTACAAGCTACCGGCACACTCATAATTTGGTGGATTTGGGTAAAATATAGGAAACGGATAAGGCTAATCTCACCATGTAATATCAAGGGTTGTATGTGCTCGGCTAAGGTCTAATCTAGTTAGGTTCGGAAAAACATGTCAAAATTTTAAAAATGGCATATTTTTTCAAAATAAACTAGAAAAATGAGGGTGAAATAAAGTTCAAGATATAATTCTACTCCCGTACCCCCACTTGAATTGTACAAAGTCCCTTTTGTACTAGGCATTAAAAATAAAGGTGAAGAGAAAGGTAGAATTAGAGCGAGAACTTCCCTGAAATTTGCTCCAAAAAAGAAGAAGGCCCACGAGAAAGGATCGTGCCTTCGTTTAAGCGTCATGATCAAACTTCAATCCCTGAAATCACAATACCGACAAGCATAATTCGAAAAAGAAAAAAAAATGAAAAACAAACCTAACTCACTTTCGTAGGAATCACGGTTGCATTTAGCGAATGCAACAAGCCTTTTAAACCACTTGGTGTCCCAAGTGGACGAGTGAAGTCTCGTGAGGGTTTACAGGGAACATACCCACAAAGTTCATTTAAAAACTAATACAAGGCTACTGTGTTTTAAAATGAAAGAATTAAAGCAGAGGAGAGTTACGTCGTAACTCCAATAAGAGAGTTACGCCGTAACTTGCAAAACCCGGTATGAGCTGAGAAGCGAATGGTTACGGCGTAACCACTGAGATAATATTATGCCGTAATTGGTAATGCGCCAAGAATTTTGCTGCTAAAATGTTGGTTACGGCGTAATCACCAAGATGAGTTACGCCGTAACTCTGTTCAGATCACAAACTGCAGCAGTAATTACTTCATTGTCTCCTGCAAAAAACGGTTAGAAAACACAAAACCCAACAGAAAGGAAATAAAAACAAAAGAAAGGGATAATTCGGGCTGTCTCTCGAAAGAGCACTTTTCTTTATTTACGAGTCTTTAAGTTAGACTCAGAGTCGCAGGGCTCCTATGGGGGTCTTTGATCTTTTCCCATTTCTTCGATATCCTTCATCAAATTGTGTCTCATCAATGCAACATTAGAGGCAGTTCGGAGGTACTCAATGGTTTCGATCTTTCAAACTTTACAGAATTTCTCCTCCGGACCTAGGTGGTAGCGAGTGAATTCATATTTTTCTACTATAATAGGGGGTGGTCTTTTGTATGGTATCCCCAGGAGCTTGCACCTTCTTTGCTCGTAAGCTTCGTCATCGGGATCAGTGAACTCTTCATTTCCTTGCAACTCAAGGTAATCAAGCATCCCTTCGATATCATCGTCATCAGAATCAGTACCCTTGAACCATTCTTCATCGAGCAAATTCTCCACTAGAACGCGCTTGCATTCTTCTTTATCATTACTCACCCGCTCTATGTCCACGTCAATTGTTAGTTTATTCGTATTTTCGCTACTTTTGTCGTTAGAATTTTCTTGATCCATGTATTCCTTCCAAATCCTATCTTTTGTTAAGGCATCCAAATGCCCATACTTAATTTTTACCCAACTATCAAACCCCAGGTTGTCTATCCAAGGTAAACTCGTTCTCTCCTTGTCATTGGTTGAGGACCAAAAGAATTCATCTTTTCCTAATCTTCCAGAGTTGCCTCCACCATCACACATATCGTTATACGGGTTGCATGATGCCCAGAAAATTTTCCCAGAGGATTTTACTTTTTCGCACCGGACTCGTAGTTCTATGTTGTCAGTCTTATTTAAATGTTCTTCTGCGCATGGTATATCTTTATTAGTCTCATCCCTTCAAATGTGCTTCGCGTAATCAACTTTTAGCTTCATAAGAAGATTTGGATTGATCTTGTCATTCCCAAATTGAATCGCGTACCAATATTTAAAGGCCAAATTACCGAATTTTATCCCTTGTCTTTCATGCTCATGAGGGCATGTCCATTCCTCCAATCCTTCGTTGTCTCCTCCATTGCAATACTCGTGGAAAGGGCTGCATGTAGGTCATGCCCTTGTGGTTTCTTCATCAGCAATGGCGACAGGGGTACACCAGTGAGTGATAAGTGGCTCTTCTTCATCATCAAGGGGGAGCTCCTCGAGTTTTTCTCGACTCGTCCACGTCCGAGAAATTTTTCTCCATTATGCATCCCAGTTACGCCAGAATCGAGATTCTTGGTTACGTGTAATTCATTAGAGTCGTATTCTCAAGATTCATCACAACTCCATTGTCGCTGTCAAACACAAGGTTACACCGTAACTCATTAGGTAGGTTACGGCGTAACTTAGATCTGCTGGACGAATCATCGCCTAAACTTGTATCACTGGCCCGAACCTTCGAAGTTATCATCCGAGAAAATTACCTTACATTCCATAGCCATGGTTTAGATCCTTCAGTTTATCGTTATTCCTTCTTACTTTTCACGAGCTTTATCACCATGGATTCAAGGTTTTTAAGAGTGGAGTCGTGTTTGGAAATGTTTCTATCGGTGTTTTCCTGGAATTCCTTCAACCATTAATCTTGCTCCTTTTGTTTTTTGGGCTGAATTTTCTAGAAATTTATTAATTGTTTCTTCAAGACTGGGATTTCTTTCTCCATAAGGCCCACGGTTGTAATTATTGCGATACCCATTTCGATTGTCACCGTAAAATGGTCGATTTTCTCCATACTTAGCTTCCTCGATATCCTCTTCGTTCATATGGGGACAATTTTTCGTAAGGTGTCCTCCTCCACAGCTTTCACACCCAACTTGAATGGCATGAACGGTTTCCCTGACTTTTAGCATATCTCGACTGAGGCTTTCAATTTTACTAGCGATTGCTGCAATTCCGTCGAAATTTCCACCTTGGTTTCTTTTACTTCCACCGTCGTGCCACTTTTGAGAATGGTCCGCCATTTTTTGAATGGCTTCAATTGCCGTAGTAGGAGTCATATTTGGGATAGCTCCTTGATAATCCAAAGATTCTGCCTCAGTAGTTACATTAATTCATTTGTAGAAAATATTGACCTTCTGCTGGTTATTAAGGTCATTGGTAGGACATTTGTAAAGAAGATCGTTGTATCTATCCCAAGCTTGATACAGAGTTTCGTCATCTTCTTGTTTGAAATTGTAGATCTCCAAGAGTTGATTAGAAATCTTTGATGGTGGGCAATATCTTTGGATAAAGTGTTTCTTAAGTAGCCCAAGTATTAATCGTGCACGGCAATCTATCGATCCATCTTCTTGCTGCTCCAGTTAGAGTCATAGGGAAGACCCTGAGCATAACAGCATCATGAGACACACCCGGAATGTTGAAAAGGCTAGCGATGTATAGGACATTTTCAACGTGCTCATATGCGTCTTCATCCTTGTTTCATGAAAAAGGGTTAGCACGAAGCTCCCTCATAAATTGGTCTTTAATCTCGAAATGAACATCCGCTCCGATTGCCGGTCTTACGAGACTCGACCCTTGATCAGCTCTAGTCAACGCCAAGTATTCCTCAAGAGTGAGGTTATCAATGTTAACCACTTCCATGGTACCTGAAAACTTGAAATATGATAGTGAGAAAAGTTTAAATATGAAATGAAAGACTTAATATCAATCCTAATATAGCTCCCCAAGGTTTAATGCGCCAAAAACTTGATGCAGGTTTTACCCACTGTGTCTTAATATTTATATCGTCTCGCTATACCTATGGTCTACCCTAATGCACTAACGGGCAGTGTACCCGGTCGTGTGTAGTGTAGTAAATGGTAAAGCCGAGGTCGTCCCAAGAGCTATGAGTGTCGGATAATTACTAAGTCTAATTGTCACAGAATATAAATAGTTTGATATGGTTTTAATTAATTAAACTACTAATGCAGAATATAAAAGCAATTAAATGGTAGAAAGGAAATCAATAGAGGAATAGTGGTGCTAACCTAGTCAATCCTCTTAACTAGTTATGTCTACGCCTACCTACTTCCAATTACTTCGGTGGGGTCAAATTGAGAGGACAAGATTTGGTCAATTCGCCCTAACCTATCGAAAGATGCCACCACAGAGAAATCAAAGACCGTCATAAGTCCTTTGTTCCCGGGTCCCTTAAGCCGAGTCATTAAGTACCGCTACATGCTAGATTCTAAATAGTGAGTGCCTGGCCGTTAGGAACTTAGACACTACACCCCCAATTCTTAAGTTCATCCAAACGATAGGTGATCATTGCTCAAATCGCACAAGTAGAAAAGGTCGTCAGTTGGTCATATCTTACCCTTCCCATCTCAGCCCGCTCACCTAGGGTCAGTTGGTCATATCTCCTAGGCAATTGGCCTCTACCGCCATTCAAAACTACGAACCAGGGTGACTACCAAAGAAATAGGCATGCATACACTTAGAAATAATTGTACGGAAGTAAAAGTAAACGCAAACAAAACAATTAAGGAATCATAACTAGGCTAGCACCAAAGGGTGCTTAGCCAGCCATATTAATCATGCAAATAAATTCAATATTCAAAGGTACGAAATACATGAATTGAAAGTAAAAGAAATAATAAACGCTAAAGCTTATCGTAATGGTGTGACTTCTCCCTTGGAAACAGCTCCGTATGCTTCCCTAGACCTCCCTTGAGTATTTTCTCACGTTCTCAGAGTATTGTGTGTGGAATGGAATGAATAGAAATGCTGGAATTCGTAGGGTATTTATAGGCCAGGTCTGGGTTACGGCGTAACTAAAAGATGAGTTACGCCGTAACCTCCGTAAAGGCACTAGATCTGCTAGTTACGACGTAACCTTATAAGTGGTAACGTTGTAGTCTTCAATAATCCTGGTTACGTCGTAAATGATGCAGTAGTTACGGCGTAAGTATCAGCGGCGTGGAACCTCTTTTAACCTAATGGAGTTACGTCGTAATCTTTGGGAGGAGTTACGTCGTAACCTCTTGATGAGTTGGACTTCAAGGTCACGCAATAGTTACGGCGTAATGTGAGAGACGAGTTACGCCGTAACCTCTTCAAAATAAGCATACTGTGATAAATCCTTAGTAATGTTTCCATTGCTGCGTCTCTTTAGCTCCAATGCTCGCAATTTACCTGACAGTGTAAAACAATAGAAAACAAGCTTAAATCCATATAAATGATAGAAATAACGAGCATTAACGGGGGAAATTGACACTTAATATTTAGGACTATTTGATGTTATCAATAATCAGTGATTCGGCCTGCTTTTTCAATGTTATCGGTTATTCTCTCTTTGGGCATTCGGTTACTTCGGGTTCTTGAGCTTCATACACTTTCTTCTGGGGGAGAGAAAAGTATACATCGGGGTTATTCTTTAGCTATTGGACTTAATCGCTACTCGATGGTATAAGTTTCTTTGTCTTCGGTATATGTGTATTCGGGTTCGTGAGCTCTAGTCTAAGAGACTGACTGCATCAATTCATCTACTTGGGGAAGTGGTCTCTTGACAACTTTTTGGGGATGCATGAGAAGATTTTTTTATGTGTGGGATGATACGTTGCTGTTCTATTTTGATGATATAACCCCGAACGGAGAATCTCGATTATCGTTCTTAAAAGGAGCACCGGGATTTATGATAATGGTGTGCTTCTCTGCACCGCTAAGGAAAGCTTGAAATAGAGCTCAATCAGCTCAACATAAGGATTTTTGGTTCGAGGGGAAGCCGCCAAAGTCTCTCTTTCTCAAAGGCTCATGTTCTATCTTCTATTCTGAAGCCTCGGAAGCTTTGGTGGTGGAAGTTTAAGAGATGACGAATTCTATCTTCTACAACGTGCTGTTCGATATCCTCATCCCGGTACTCGTATTATCATCCTCTTAAACTATATCATCTACTTTATCTGTGTAAATATTTTTCAAAAACCAAATACAAAAATATAAAACCTGTTAATACAAATAACCCGTAAAAACGTTTATTTATATTTTATGATCTTCTAATGTTTTGTCGATAACAAACGTAAAATCATATTAACGAAACAAATAAAATACGTAAATGGTTTGAATTAATAGTTTCTAACATATTCACATTCTCACATAAAACACTTAAACGAGTATAAATGATTTTATGATTTAGATACATATGTACAACAACTAGTGTTTTCATATTGGGTTAGCATATATTTAAACTAAGTATACTAAAATGGGTAAAAACATATAAATACTAAAATGGGTAAAAACTAGCAAATGGTATTGACTCATAACCCATGGTTTTATATACCACTTAACCAAGTTCATTGTATCCTTAAGATACATTGTATCTAGAAAGAAAACCATGGATCAACCCACAACCCATGACCCATGACCCATAACCAAAAATATCCATGGGTAAAGAGGAGCGTTCCATGGATCCCTAGCTTTGTGCTAGCCGGATCCCTTGTGGTAGGGATCCGTGGGATCCGGGGAACAGTAGGATTTTCCCTCTATAAATAGTGAGCCATTTCTTCATTATTTCTCACCCCTTTTCTAACACACTTTCTCCCCTGAGTTAAATCTCACTAACCTTAGATCTAAGAGATCTATGTTTGTAGTTTTGTTTTTGTGTGATCTTTTAGGTTCCTCTTAAAGGCAAGATCACTACCTTTGAAGTCAAGAAAGCTCAAGTCCATGAGTTGCCATGCTTCCTCATCATTAAGGCTACTGAAGTCTTCTTGTTGATGATTCCTTTCTTTCTTCAAAGAAGTATAGTTTTGAAGACATTAGTGAAAGATGTCTCAAGTGTTAAGACGAAGATATTAGTGAAGGGTATCTATCGTCTATAGGATAAGCACTTGTGGTAGGTGCTTAGAAGTCAAGACGAAGAAGCATTAGTGAAAGGTGCTTAGAAGTGAAGACACAAGACATTAGTGAAAGGTGTCTTGTAGATCTAGTCAAAGGCATTAGTGAAAGGTGCCTTAGATGTACATTCGATATGGTGTGTTTCGATGTACAAGATAGACTAGTATTAGATCCAAGGATATTGATATCCTTGATGATGTTGTAAAGGAGTAGATCTCCTTTGGGATTAGTCGTTGGTGTAGTGTGGTAGTAGTTCCTCCATTGCAATGGAACTAGGTGCTTAGCCTAGTACCTAATAAAGGGTAGCGCGTTGTGAAGGTGTAGTGCTCCTTGGAGTGAAAGAACTAGGTACTTAGCCTAGTACCTTATAAAGGGTAGGCGACGTTGTGTAGGTGTGGTTCACCTTGGAGTGAAAGAACCCGGTGGTTAGCCTAGCACCGAAAAAGGGTAGGCGACGTAGTGAAGGCTTCTCCGCCATAAGGAGATTGGTGTAGTGATTACGAACTCTCGAGTAGGTGACTCGGGAGTGGAGTAGGGCAAGGAAGGTGTCCTTGTAGCCGAACCACTATAAATACTCGTGTTGTGGTTTTGTGCTTCTTACTCTTATCTTTTCATTACTTACCTTTATATGCTTGTTTATCAACATCCAACACACACATCCAAATAGATTGACATAAGTCGATCTAAATAGATTAAAAGGAAGTTTTAATTGGCAAAACTATTCAACCCCCCTTCCAGTTTTCCACAATTTGCATCGAGCCAAGTACCAAGTTTCTTGATGTATATTGTACTTTAAAAACTTGATACGATCCATAGTTAATTGAAAACTACAAAGAAGGTTTTTCATAAAAACAAACACCATGTTTTTTTTAAAACTATATGTTTGGATGTTGATTTGATAACAACATTTTTCTTATTTACTTTTTCATTTAATTGCACTAATCTTCTTTGTCATGTTGATTAGTCAAAGCTCATACCCACCAAGCTTTAGGAGTCGCTTGGTAACAAGAATACCTTCCTTAAGAAGGTATCTTAAATGCAAAGAAGCAGGAATCGTCTAAGTGACATTTGCTTTGTTATTTGTAAAGACATTCCTAAGTGCGCTAGAGGTATGATTTTCTTTTTACTTTGCTTGATAATTTAGTATACCTATTTAGGTATTTATATGATTATCTTTTGTGCTTATACATGTTTTACATGAAGCTTCATTAGGAAGCCTTTTTCTCACATACGTGTTATATTTCTCGTCTATAGTCGTAGTATATAAAACTTATGTTTTATTTCTTTTAATCCAATAATAAAACAAAACACGAATTTCAAAAATTCCTCCTTCCCTATTAATAACCCCACCGTCGGCAACTCTACCAAACCCTCACTTTTTCAAATCATCCAATTTCAAAAATTTCCTTTCATTCAATAATTTCATCTTCCTCCTCATTCCATCTCAACCGAAACCAAGAAAGATCCGTCATCAACATGGTTTACATCGCACTCGTGCCATCGCCCTAACACTCATCGCACTTGTGTTCCCTATGATGAAGTTCACATACGGAGACATTTACTTTGTGTTGTTAATCTATATTGGGGTTATATACCCAATCCTTTGTATCATCCTTAGTATTGAAATGCAATATTATTAATAATCTAGTTTATCTAGGTTATTTTAATCATAATGTGTTTGTCACTTATTTTGATTTATATGTTTTATATTCTTTCGTGATACATTAGAAGTCATGTATGCATGCTAAAAGAAAATGTTGGATAAAACATATTTCGTGGTATAAAAACTGTAAAACCTATGTTTTTATCAAAAATGTTTCTACTTACTGATCCACGGATCCCGGAAATATACTAGCGGATCCCTTTGAAAAGGAACCGTGGGATCCGTCCCTCTTGGAAAATGTTTTTCATGCAAATTAAAAACCACTATCTTTCTAAATGTAATAATCCACTAAAAAGTCAAAACCTTGAGTAGGTTAAAGTGTTAAATACCATTGTTAATAAAAATCTAGTAAAAACATTAGATTATCATAGGTTGACCACAAACATTCCTTTTTATTAACTTATCATTTCTATAGGTTCAACTATGACGCATGAATATGAGTTTGATTTTCACTCACTAGCGTCTACACTCCGAACATCTCTCTTGAACCCAACACACCTGGAAATCATGTCCGTGGGTTCAATAATCTCGAAAACCGTCACTTCCACGAAGGACGTATTGTAGACACCTCTCTACAATTCGAAGAAGGTATCAATACCTCCTTCCGAGCCATAGGACTAGAATGTATTCTTGAAATCAACGAGAAGATATGTCCAAGGTTCATAATGGAATTCTTCCGTCAAATCGAACTCGTTCGTAACGAGGATCGCTCTCTATCTCTTTGGTTTTATATCAAAAACCAAAAGTTCACTCTAACCCTTGGGCATTTTGCTCACATCCTCCGGATTCCAAATCATGGACAATGTGCCTTCACGAAGATTGGTCTCTTGATTCTCTCTTCAACTTTCGTGAAGAAAATAGTCCATATTGTTCACACATACCCTCCGGAAGATTTAAAACGCATTATATGCAAACCTCGACCATATTACTCCGATCCAAACATTATCTTTACAAGGGATATCCGAAGAGTACAAGCCTCTTGCACTCATCCTACGTGAAAATGTTTGGAGTCTTAGGGAAATCGAGAAATTCTTCCCGCTTGTTGTGCTCACATGTTGTACTGTTTGCTAACACAACAACCATACAATCTCGCCTACTTCTTATAAGGTAATTGCAAATCTTCAAAGCTCCAAGAATAAACTCATCCCTTATGGAATGTTCTTGACACGCCTCTATCATAATGTTATGCACTTCCATCCTCAATTTCAAAGTCCGTTGTATGTACTTGTGAACAAGATGATGGAACCGCTAAACATATCTCTCATGAAGACTTTCTTCATTCTTGATCCCACCAACACTCATCAATCATTTGATGATCCATCTAGCGAAAACACTCAAGGAACTTAGTAGTATTTCAAATAGGATCAATCCTTTTGTACTCGTGCTTTATCAATGTAATCCAATTTCTTTCATGAAAAAAAACATCTTAGTATTAGAACTCTTTTTAGACTATCCTTGAGATATAATGCATTGTCAAGATCATTGCATACCTTTAGTAAAGGTCTGCTGGCGAGATGGTCGGATCCCAAAGACTGTGTTAGACGGATCCCTACACTTTGGGAACCGTGGGATCCGGCCAACAGAAAATGCAATTGCAAGCATTATGTTTCAAACATATCCTTAGAACACCTCACACTAAGCTAAACATAGTGTCTTAAGGCAAATTAAGTCCTTATCAAGATAGGTAGATCCTTCCTACTCACACATAACTCACCTAGATTACAAATGCTTGTAGATCTATCATTTCACTTTTAATCCATTACTCTTCCGCTCTCAAACTCACACTTCATTTTTTACTTGATCCCTCACATCTAGTCTTAGAAATCTTTCGATTATGGCAAAATTGCTCATAAATCATTCTCACCTCAAAATTGATCAAAGTTGATCAAACTCTAGTTTGTTCCATCTCAAAGCTTCTAGGACAATTTCCAAAAACACTATCCTAAGTCACAACCTGATCTCTAAGATCATTTAGCTTCAAGTGACACTCTAATCTTTAGTGTCATCCTTGCTCATCCATTGGTACTCTTAAAAGTCCCAAATCCTTCCATAAAAGATAATCATTAGCTACATCACTCATTACCTTCAAGTACTTAAGCAACCCTTCATTTAAGACACTTAGGAGGACTGAAACACTCAAGATGTTATAGGTCTTAGATCTTAGAAACATCATTTCCACTCTTTCATAGCTGCTGAAAGCCGGATCCCTAGGATTAGCCTAGACGGATCCCTCTGAGGAGGGAATCGCGGGATCCGGATGACAGTTTAGGTCAAATCTTGCTAAAACAATCATTTCAACTCATCTTCCTAACTCAAACACTCCATCTCATCTTAAATGAGTTTCTAGATCAGTGCAAACTCTGAAGTTGACTCTTGTGCATGTTAATCATCACATTCCAATGAATCCTAGTGGCTTAAGGCTTAAATACACTTGCCAAATCTCTTGGTTTATAAACCACCTTGTTAGTACCTTCATAGTCATCACTCTTATCCTAACTTTCAGCCCTTTAGAAACCTCTTGAAATCATCTCATCATGAGGAAAACCCCAAGTAGTAACTTATCCACTAAAGAACCACCCATGAAAAAGGCTCGTGTTATACACGAAATCTCTTCAACCGAATCATCTCCGGTCAAGCCAACAAATGATAGGATCCTTCATAATCCAATCAAACCAATTCCTAAAAGGATAGTACCAACAAAACTACCTATGCCAAACACCACCATACCTCCTAGGCCAAACAATATCATTTCCACTAAACCATCACCATTGGTTCCTAGAGCTATCTCATTTACATCCCCACTATCATCACCACACCTCTACAATTTAGAGGACTTGCCTCCTAGGCCGTCTCATCCGCTTCAGCCGACAACATTCTCCTCATTAGGAGGAATAATGGTTCAAAATCAAGGTGTTGAGTCAACACTTGCTCCGGCTTCCTTTTCACCGTTTCCATCATATAATCCCATTTGGATTATGAGAAATCATCAAAGTCAACCACCCGACCATATGGAAGTTGACACCTCTCTACCACCACCATCATTTTTGGTTGAGTCGTTCTCAAATGCACCTCCACCAATCCCTCCATCGTTTGAAGCTCCACTAGCCGCTTCACTTGATCCTTCACATCAAGCCATTTCATTCCTTCCACCACCACTACCTAGCCATGACAAAGATTGCTATCATTGTCAACATATTTAAAGTTTGATACATTAAGTACGAGAAGACCAACGTTTCATGTCCTATCATCTCCTCGAACGTTTCGACGAGATCAAACCTAAAACTTGAGCTAGAAGAGTTTAGTGGTGTCCTAGAATCAAACGATAGTTGGTTTAGAAATTCCTAGTCATGTATTTTCTTATTTTCTTAGTTTTCAGAGTCATGTATATCATAACTCTAGTTTTATTAAATGGAATTACATGCTACTTGTTATTTTTCTGAGCATATGATTACCTTGTATTCATACCTCATTTTTGTGATAACATTACTTGTTATTTAACCTTTCTTTGAAATTAATCAGCTAATATGGATCCCTCAGAATTGCCTAGACGGATCCCTACTAGGAGGGAACCGCGGGATCCGTGAGACAGAAAGGTTCCTTTCTACTAACTTGAACCACATTTGCAGGAAATTGTGAATTATACTTGCTTTCTAATCTTTGTTTTGTAGTTATTCAATTTACACATGAAGACTTTGACATCCTAAAGCTCGGGGGAGCTTTATGTCAAAGCAATACATTGCAAATTACTTGCAATACTTGGTTTACATTTCGTGACATCCCCTTGCATAATTGCAATCATCAAGGGGGAGCACATTCGTCTCTAAGACGAATTCTTTTGCAAACTTATTTGCAACCAAACTAGATTAGTATCACTTATTTGACGCCCTTGCATAGGGATGGACTCGTCAAGGGGGAGTAAAGACGAGATCCTTTCCCGTTACTTGCTCTCTATCTCTTTTTACTTTTACCTCTTTCGCATGTTTTTCTTAAAAACGATGTGTTGCTTTCCTTCAAACACTTTTTGCTTTGACAAAAAGGGGGAGAAGAAAGTAAAAACTACAAATTCAAACTTTTACGAATTTTGGCTTTTCCTTAAAATAATTTTATGTTTTGTCATCAACAAAAAAGGGGAGATTGTTAATACAAATAAGCCGTAAAAACGTTTATTTATATTTTACAATCTTCTAATGTTTTGTCGATAACAAACGAAAAATCATATTAACGAAACAAATAAAATACGTAAATGGTTTGAACTAATAGTTTCTAACATATTCACATTCTCACATAAAACACTAAAACAAGCATAAGTGATTTTATGATTTAGATACATATGTACAACAACTAGTGTTTTCATATTGGGTTAGGATATATTTAAACTAAGTATACTAAAATGGGTAAAAACATGTAAATACTAAAATGGGTAAAAACTAGCAAATGGTATTGACTCATAACCCATGGTTTTATATACCACTTAACCAAGTTCATTGTATCCTTAAGATACATTGTATCTAGAAAGAAAACCTTGGATCAACCCACAACCCATGACCCATGACCCATAACTAAAAATACCCATGGGTAAAGAGGAGCGTTCCACGGATCCCTAGCTTTGTGCTAGCCAGATCCCTTGTGGTAGGGATCCGTGGGATCCGGGGAACAGTAGGATTTTCCCTCTATAAATAGTGAGCCATTTCTTCATTATTTCTCACCCCTTTTCTAACACACTTTCTCCCCTGAGTTAAATCTCACTAACCTTAGATCTAAGAGATCTATGTTTGTTGTTTTGTTTTTATGTGATCTTTTAGGTTCCTCTTAAAGGCAAGATCACCACCTTTGAAGTCGAGCAAGCTCAAGTCCATGAGTTTCCATGCTTCCTCATCATCAAGGCTACTGAAGTCTTCTTGTTGATGATTCCTTTCTTTTTTCAAAAAAGTATAGTGTTGAAGACATTAGTGAAAGATGTCTCAAGTGTCAAGACGAAGATATTAGTGAATGGTATCTATCGTCTATAGGATAAGCACTTGTGGTAGGTGCTTAGAAGTCAAGACCAAGAAGCATTAGTGAAAGGTGCTTAGAAGTGAAGACACGAGACATTAGTGAAAGGTGTCTTGTAGATCTAGTCAAAGGCATTAGTGAAAGGTGCCTTAGATGTACATTCGATATGGTGTATTTCGATGTACAAGATAGACTAGTATTAGATCCAAGGATATTGATATCTTTGATGATGTTGTAAAGGAGTAGATCTCCTTTGGGATTAGTCGTTGGTGTAGTGTGGTAGTAGTTCCTCCATTGCAATGGAACTAGGTGCTTAGCCTAGTACCTAATAAAGGGTAGGCGACGTTGTGAAGGTGTAGTTCACCTTGGAGTGAAAGAACTAGGTACTTAGCCTAGTACCTTATAAAGGGTAGGCGACGTTGTGTAGGTGTGGTTCACCTTGGAGTGAAAGAACCCTGTGGTTAGCCTAGCACCGGAAAAAGGGTAGGCGACGTTGTGAAGGCTTCTTCGCCATAAGGAGATTGGTGTAGTGATTACGAACTCTCGAGTAGCTGACTCGGGGAGTGGAGTAGGGCAAGTAAGGTTTCCTTGTAGTCGAACCACTATAAATACTCGTGTTGTGGTTTTGTGCTTCTTACTCTTATCTTTTCTTTACTTACCTTTATATGCTTGTTTATCAACATCCAACACACACATCCAAATAGATTGACATAAGTCGATCTAAATAGATTAAAAGGAAGTTTTAATTGGCAAAACTATTCAACCCCCCCTTCTAGTTTTCCACAAAACCAACAAAAAGAAAATAGAAAAATATAAAATCAACAAAAACCCATAAAAATCATAAAATTTGAAAAATACCAAAAATATATTTTCCAAGACATGTCTTCTGGTATCGATAACATCTACGGTCTTAGAAATGTCATTCAACAATGGGTTCGAGCAGGAGGTGTGAATATCTGTGTTCCAAAACATGTCTCAAATCTAGTGCTTACAGTTATTTCAAACTGTAACTCGCGCTTCAAAAATGGTTTACGCTATTTCATCAGAACGCAAGCTTCAAAAAATGGCTTGCGTTATTTCGTGATGTACCCACACTTTAACCATGGTTTGCTATTATTTCTGATAGCAACCCGCTTTTCAAGGAAGGAAAGTGCTGCGCTAAACCTATTTTCATAAATTTCGTGAACTTATCCTAAAACTAATGAGGAAAGTATGACGAAGGACCGTTGTTCCTACTCAAATATTTTTCCTTCTAAAATTCTTCAGAAAAATATTTGTTTTAACAAAATGGTGGTAAAATGAGTTGCTTGTAAATCAATCAGTTTCAGAGTTTTCGTAAAAATTGAAAACTCGATCAATGACTTCAGCGTTTTTAAACTTTTCAGAAAATAAGTCATTGATTCAGGGGGAGAATCTTTTCAAATCTATATCATCTAACGAGCTTATCTAATTATCCTATATGCTTAATTGAAAAAATGATGTTAACCTACGTTAAAGGACTAGGTGCCTAGGATATGATTGTTAGGATTAGATGATTAGAGTTTGATGAACACATAAATCCCATGCCTTATATGAACTGATTGCTATGTTGCATTGACTTTTATTAGTCGATTGTTGTTTGGGTGATGTCGACCACCATATATCTGATGTATGTCCACTAACGTATGCAGGTATATTGGTATATAAGAATGTTCCCGATCCGGATCCCACATAATATGATGATTTGATGCCGAAAGGAAAGGGCAACTATATCTTGGGTTGACAAATGAAGAAACGGAGCTTAATTTGACTTCTATGGAGAGTTGGCATGAAATACAACGTAAGAGGTCTCACTGCATCAGCAGATGGTTTTCTTCATCATCAAATGAAGAAACGAAGCTTAATTGGACCTCTATGAAGAGTTGGCATGACAAATGCAACGTCAGAGGTCTCACTGCATCAGCAGACGGTTTTCTTCCAGCCCTACAGCAACAACAGAAGCTTCTCAACCACCTAACGTATCTTTGTGCAGGACAATAGTGATGATACCATTTTCTTAAAACAATTTTGAAAATGTTGTTTTGAAAATGGAAAAATATTGTTTTGAAAATTAATTGGACTTAATTTTGGAAATCACCGGACTTCATTTTTTTCAAATCTTAAGTCACTCAATCATCGACTACGGTCATCGATTGAGGGGGAGAGTGATTTAAAATAAAATATTTTCAATCGATATTTCTTCACAAAAAGTCCGGCTTGTACAAAATAAGTGGTGATCTAAAGATTTAATGTTATGTCATGGTATGATTCTCTTTAAAACTCAAAGATCTTTCAAAATGAAATTTTTTCTGTTCTTGTTTGATTGTGAAATTGTTTTATTTTACTTAAAGATCTCTTAAAAACTATCATACCTGACACTAACAATCTTTAATGCCGAAAAACGGTTTCTTATCCATCATTTTTCAAAAATTAAATCTTGCCACGTCTTTCCCCTAAAATTTTCCAAATGATTTAAATCAATCGGGATCCAAAATCTCAATTGGCTTAAAATTTTTGATCGGGGGAGAGATGGTGATTTAAATCTCAAATCGGTTTTAAAAGGGTGATCGTTTTAAAAGCACTCCTTCCTTCATGTGCCAAACGATTTTGAAATACATAATGCACATGATTGTGGAGGAGCATTTAACCATAAACCAGAAGAGCTTTTAAATCAGGCACATATTCTCCCATGTTTTCCAAACCTTATTAAATCACTTGGGGATCCAAAATCTCAAAGGGTTTGATATTTTTGATCGAGGGAGAATTTGTGATTTAATATGAAATCTGATAAAAGGGGACCGTTTGATTCAATTGGGCATGCAGCTCTCCCATATGTGCTAAACGCTTTCGAATCTCGAAGCACATATTGAGGGGGGCATTTCTAATGAAAATAAACTATCAAGGTACAAAGGTTTTAATGTTTATCATAAGTACCTTGATTGAGTTTTAAAGGTTTTCTCTATGGCATTCGTGATCGTGGAAGTACTATAAAGAACTCTTACCTCTATGTGATAAAATGATTTCAAATATCCAAAGCACATATTGAGGGGGAGAATTTACCAAGAAAATTAAATAGCTTTTTCAACGAAAATTGTAATCCAGAAATTATTTCAAAGAACTCTTGCCTCCATGTGCTAAACAATTTCAAGATCATATGCACATGTTGAGGGGGAGCATTTCTAAATGATCAAAACTATTAAGGTACAAAATGCTTTGATCTCGTATCACAAGTACCTTGATTGATTTTCCAAATGATTTTTTTAAATGGTTTCATGGAAGAATGAACAATACCAAAAGATCAACCAATTTACTTTATGCATGGTGTTATAAGGATGGTTAGGTTAGGTATTCGTTCCCACGATCCCGCCAGAGCCGGAGGGATCTACCCAGGGACAATCCACTAGATAGTGTAGAATCCTTAGGTATAATGAAAAAAAGGGAGAAAGTGAGATATGGGAAGAGTGCGGACTGAGATAGAGCTAGAATTGGAATAAACCCAACAAGGTTCTAGTAATGAAGTCTCGGTAAGCACTGAAGGGGTTGAAGAATGAAAAAGAAATGAATGTGAAAAAGGGTGAAAAGAAATAGCCCTCCAATAATTCAACCTTAGGGCAGAAACCGGGTTCAATACATATGCTACTGTTTGTTACTAAGGTAACACTGGTATTGAAGACAGGACGTCATGGACCCAGTGACACACTGCACTACAACTTCCCAATCTACTCAAGTTCCTCTTAAAAGGGCTTGTTTCATTCTCACGGGGAACCTACATTATCTATCGAATTTCTCTTAGAGATGTTTGATATTGAAGAAGGAGACCCTCTCTCTAGTCTCCGACATAGGAACCAAATGTGCACAATTGAGTCTAGAGCCAAGAGATCATTCACAATATCTCATTAGGACACTAAATTAATGAAGACATGTTGTTTCACACAATGTGGAAAGTAAGAATATATTAAGAGTCCTACGCATTATCCTTGTGGTATTGCCAGAACATCCGAGTGATATGTAAAAGTATTCACGATGAAGATGGAAATCCTTCTAGAGCCAACATCAAACAAGCTCTTGGTGGGTGACATGTGAGATCTTTTCAAAAGATTAAGCTTGTGCCAACTGGATAGAAACAATGGGGCGATTCATTCTTGAATCAACCTTGGTCCAGGAAATGAATGATGAATACTTTGGGAAAAACCGTTCGATGTGCAAATCTTCTTTTCTCTAGCACATCGAATGTGTATTCATTTGATTCAAAAGTATCTCGATTGAAAAAAATACTTTTGGAAAAACCGTTCGATGTGTGAATCTCTTCTTTCTCTAGCACATCGAATGTGTACTCTTTTCAAATACAAAAAGTAGTTTTGATTGAAAATTGATCTTTCTCATAAAACTTTCATCGTATTGCAAAACTCTTTCTTCAAGCAATACACGATTGTTTTTCAAATCAATTTTCATCAATCAAGAAATCTCAATTCACTTGTTCACTCACTCGTGTTGTCTTTGAGACGTTCCGGTTTGAGAACAACTAGAACAATGAAACCCTCAAGAAGATTCTTCGAATTATACGATCACGCGTGCGTACTTGTACTATGATCAACGGGGAACCGTAGGCCGTGTACCTCAATTCAACGAAAGTGATCAAAGACACTTTCATGTGTTTTATTGCTAACTGTTGTTTGCGGGTACATTTGGATGGTTGTATGATCGAATTGAGAAGTCAAACCAAAGCCGCATGCTCACAGCATCCACACTTAATTGAAGAAATCATGACTTGTGCATATCTACGTAACCCGGCTCTAATATTTTTATACTATGTTTCTGCTACGCTGTTGCAAATATCATGAACCAGTAAAAGCTTCTGCTACTCTGATGAAAAGATGTCATGATTCAAAAGTGTGAGCATGTCGGTCCGAAAGTCACAACTTCACATGATGGCAACACAATAAAGGGTGATCTAGAGATTTACTGTGGCTGATGATCTCAATGAAAGCTCAAAGATCATCATGATGTGGATCAGTTCAAAGACCTCCACTTAAAGTACAAAGTTATCGGACTTTAAAGAATCACTGCTAAAGCACAAAGATGCAGATGTTGAAGAATGAATGTCTACGAGCTCAAGACTGAAGATTAAATAGAATGCTAGGATTCGAAATGTAAAACATGGGGTGACCTCCCTTAGGGGGAGATTGTTAGGAATTAGAAATTCCATAGTGAAGTATCGGTCACCCCAAATATTATCTAGCATAAGTTAGCTCGTAGACATATCGTTAGTTACGTCATTTGTTACTTTATTAGTTAGTTATTAGCATAGTTTAGTTTAGTGCAACACCGTGGAGGAAGGACGGGTCTTTACCCACTGTATGCTTGATCCACAGTCCGACAGGAGGACGTATTCATTGTAACTATAAATACCCCTTCCATCCTTGGAAGGGGTAGTGCTTCTCAATCTAACCTTTCATTTTTTGTTAAGCAACTCTCTAACAAGAACACCCATCTCTTATATTTCTCTCTCTAAATGGCTAACATGTATTTCCATCATCCAAGACCACCTGAATCATCAAACAACACAATATTTATGATCCAACATCGAGGATAATTTTTTCAATATCGGGCTCAAAGTTGTGGTTGGGCTTCTTAATAATAGATCGTATATATGAGCTTTGATCTTATGAGAGTTGGATTTTATGTGAGTTGAGGTTGTGATTTGTTAAAGAGATTTGATGGTGATGAGATTTGTTAAGATTTGGTATAATAATGAGAGTTGTTGAGTTATGCAATATGATACATTGGTGTATACATTTTCAAGGATAATATTTCGTCATGGATTGAATTGCTATTTGAACAAGGTTGACTACGGGGTTGTTTGGACGGTATTTCTTATTTGGATTTGAAGTGAGGTTTTCCGGGCGCGATTACTTATTTCGTCTTCTTTCTTTCTACCCTTCCGCGAAGATGACTTGTTTGGGCATTTATAGAGTGTGATAAAGCCTTGGCTATTTAGTTACGTTTGTGATTCTTCTCGCTAACCCACAATGTAACTATCACTTTGTGTCTCCTTGACGCAATGGAGGATACGTCAAGAGGTTTTGTACATTGGGTACACTGATACTTCTTCACAAGAATTAGTACAAGCTTAAGTAACAAATCTGGGGAATTTTACGTCATGTTCAAGTTTGGCATATCGGGTCTATTTCTCCACGTGGTCATTGCTTTAGCCGTCAGAATACGTGAATGGTGTATTTACCAAAGTGTTTAATGGTTGAGATGTAATCAGCAATTCTCATGGGTTACTCGATGCTACAGCATGTCTATGATACTTCACAGTCTAAGCAAAATCTTTAAAAATCCTCTATGACATTCATGATCTTTCAAGATGTTTGCTTATGACAAGAACTTCTCGTGCAAATGGTCATACACGTTAATGATGCTTCTGAAAGTTTGAAACCATCATGGGGGAGAAACGTGTACTTTGATGTTTTATGGACAACCTTCAGGGGAAAGTAGTTTATTCTACTTGACTTAGTATGGTTTGTGAAGTTGTCTACATATGGGTAACGAAATGTTGATGATATTGTTGAAGATGGAGAATGAACCATTGATGAACCGTTCCATGTTCTCCTAAAAACAGATATTCACCGAAACCAAAGTTGTCATAATACATTCAAACTCACGTTGTTTACGGTTTAGTCTTGATTTTGTAAAATCCCGTGAAAGAATCTGTTTCTCGGTTTAAATCATAGATTTGTAAAATCCTATGACAATGGAAACATCCCAGTAATAGTAAAGTGCATTTCCGGATCTATCTTGCGGTTTATTCTTGGTTTTGTAAAATCCCACGAAAGAAACTATTTGTTAGCCTTAATAGTTTTTATTAGAAGTGATGGTCATTCACGTTTAGGAACTTTGTAACGTGTGTTAGATATCGTGATAGAATAGTCAACGGGCTCGTGGATTGGACTAAGCTAAATGGGTATTAGTTTAGTTAAGCTAGCCTTATATCAATCCATGTCCAATCCAATCCATACGAAGCCCATACAAGGCCCATGGCCAAGCCTTAGGGCATCATCTCTCTTACTATAAATACCCCTCAAGTATGTCATTTGAGGGGTGTGCTTGAGTGTGTGTGTGTGTGTTTTCCTTTGAAGCAATATAACAACTTATTGTTTTCATCTTTCTTCTCTCTACCTCTCTAAACATATACACGAATATACATCAAGTCACCATATCTTATCTTAATCTTTCTTTCTTACGCATAACAGTTTGTGTTTAGTATCATACGCATAACTGTTACGTGTTTGTGTTGGGTTTGCTTGTTATAGTGATAAGGTATACGTGATAAAAGGGTCTTTACAATTGGTATCAATTGCCTAACAATGGTTTAGGAGTGTTTGTGTTTGTTTTGAAGCTTGGTATTGTACGCGTAAAGGCTTACGTTTTTCATAGTTGTCAAGCTTAAAGCTTTAATTTTTGCACTTAAAAATTCAAGATTCTTGTGGTTTAAGGTTTATTTGGTGCTAAAGTTTCAGTTTTTGCAAAAGTTAGAAGCTTTACGTGTTTTTCTTCACTTTTGAACTCGTATTTGGTTCATTGGTCATTTCTACTCGTAACTTTTCTAGCAACTTTGGGTGAAAAAGGTCACCATTTTTGGGTTATTCGAGTGTTTTTAAGGATATCCGGGTGTTTAAAATCATTTGAATCGTTGGAAATTTCTTACGAGTAGAAGTCAAAAAGTCAAAACCCTAAAACTACTCATAACTTTTCTAAGCACTTTGGGTGAAAAAGGTTAACATTTTTGTGTTATTTGAGTGTTTTTAAGGCTATCTGTGCAAGCGAAATTGTTTGAATCGTTGAAAATTTTTTACGAGTAGGTCAAAACCCTAGTTCTACTCGTAAGAAAGTCAACTACTCATAGTTTTCTACTCATAACTTTTTGGTGAAGAATCTTCGTGCTATAACTGTTACTCAGTGCTTCCCTCACTTGGATAAGTGTGTGGAACACTTCGACTTGTGGATATCCTTTACGCTGTGACAGTGTAAAGGATTTTTGGTTCTTAACCACAGTTTACGCATAAGCTAAAAGCTTACGAGTAACTCTACGCATAACTTCAAAATTACGCGTAAGGTTTACGAGTAACTTTTTGTCTACGCCTAAGCTTAAGGTTACGCGTAAGATACTTTCTACGCATAAGGTTTCTACGCATAAGGTTTCTACGCCTAAGGTTCCTACGCTTAAGGTTTCTACGCATAAGGTTTCTACGCCTAAGGTTCCTACGCTTAAGGTTCCTACGCATAAGGTTTCTACGCATAAGCTTCCCACGCGTAAGATCCTACGCATAAGCACCAGATCCTACGCATAAGCCTCGTCTACTCATAACCATATCCTACTCGTAACTCCTGTTTCTACGCCTAAGCTCTCTTTCTACGCATAAAGGTTTAAAAAAAAAACTTGAGTAAAATTTAAATTTCTGAGGAGACTAAACGTTCAATTTTACTGAAATTCAAATTTTAGTTTAACTGTGAAAATTTTGGTCAAAAATTCAAATTTTTGGGCCTAAATTCAAATTTTTTGGGTCAAATTTGGCGTCAAAATTGTCATAACTCAAATTTTTCATACGACCTTAGAATTGATTTTTTAAAGTGAATTTCAAATTTTGGGCGAAAAATTTTTTCGACTAAGAACCGAGTTTACGAGTACGACTTTCAGAATCACCTCAACCGGGCTTAATCTTCATCAACCACAACTCCTTTATCGTTGAATCGATCCTACATCAACTTTATCAGATCATACCTTTATCAATGGCAACTCAACAAGACATTCATGCAAAATGCTGCGAAAACCGATCCTCCTATGTTGGCAAACGGTGGTTATCTTCAATGGACAAGTCGAATGCTTCGTTATATCAAGACAAAACCTAATGGAAAATTAATGATCAAATCCATTCAGGATGGACCCTTCAAGCCTCGACAAGTCCATGTCCCTGGAAATGCTGATGCAACACCTCCAATCCCACCATCCTCTCATCTTCAAATGAATCGAATACACTGAAGAGGATCAGGAAAAAGTCGATGCGATGACATGGCAATTCATATTGTCCAACTGGGTTTACCAATAGACATTTTCTTTGCTGTAGACATGTTGTGAAACCGCTTTCGATATGTGGGAACGTGTTAGACGGCTATGTTATGGAATAGAAATTGGTAAACAAGACATGGAGAACAAGCGCTAACGAATGGGAGAAGTTTACATCTACACCAGGAGAATCTATTGAATCCTACTATGGAAGGTTTTGCACTTTGATGAATGAGCTTATCAGAAACAAGTTGGCACCCGGAACTATCGTTCAAAACATCAAGTTCCTGAACAATCTTCCGGAAGAATGGGGACGATATGTCACTATTGTCAACCAAACAAAAGACTTACATCGGGTGAACTTTGATCAACTGAATGATTTTCTGAAACAAAACCAAGCTGAAGCGAATGAAGTCGGGCAAGAAAGATTAGCAAAGAATCATGATCCATTGGCACTTATTGCTAAGACTCAACCTTCAGTGAATACACAACAACAAGCTTCATCATCTTCCACTAACAACAACTTGCAGCAATACATTCCACAACCACAACAACAATTCTATCTAGATCAACAATACCAGGGAACAAGGAATCACCGCGATCCCAAACTAACCTGTTTAGCGACCTTGCAAATGATATTTTCTTTATTGGATAAAGCTTTACTAGTCGATCGGTAATCGAGCGGTTCCGTATCGTGGTAATCACGGTCGCATGTTGGAAATCAATGGGACGAATGTTGGGAATAGAGCGTGGAGTAATCGAATAGGTATGTTGCGGCCCGTCGTTGGGAATCATGGAAATGAGAATCGAGTGGTAATCGAGTTAAGTGTTATAACTGTCAAGGAGTGGGTCACATGGCAAGGAATTGTCCCACTAAGCCGCACAAGAAGAATGGTGATTTTCTTCGGAAAGTCGCTTTGAGCATAAGCAAGAAGCGGGTTACAGATTGAGTCTTGAGGAACATGACTTTTTCGCTATTATGGATGATTTGGAAGACCAAGAGGACATCAATGCTAACTGCGTCTTAATGGCAAATCTTCAGGAGACTAAGTACGACAACGACTCGACGCACCTCCCTGTCTATGACGCAATTGCAGTATCTAAGGTACCAATCATTGATCCATGCTATAACAATGTCATATGTGATGTGTTTACTCATGACGAACAGCATTCTATGACATCAGCACCTACTTATGATACATACATGGACAATCCGAGTTGTAGCAATACTAACTCTGAAACTCCATTTGTGGATCCTAATGGAGGTGTATGGCACAAAATCTTTGAGACCTGATGAGGAAACACGTGATTATGTTGAATCATTAATCAATCAATGTGGCATTGAAGTTGAGAAAGTTAGAACGGTCAATCCGAAGTTAAGGCAGCTAATGCTAAATTGACCGTTGAGCTTGAGAGTTACAAGGAGCACGCCAAAGCCTATGAATTTCATACAAACAAAATGTCGGAATTAGAAATTGGTTATCGAGATTCTGTTTTAAGAGAAAAAGAATTGCAAATCAAGTATAACACACTTGATGTGAATTCTCACTTGAAAATTAAATCTTTAAACAAGGAAATTTCAGATCTAAATGACCAACTTTCTAAACAAAAGCCGCTTTTTCGATCTTGAAAAAGAGAAGAAAAAGTTGATTGCTGGTTTTTCAAAACGAGAAGATTCTCTTCTTGATGAAATTCTGGATAAAAATGAGAAAATTAAAGCTTTGGACAATTTGCTTCTCACAACGGGTCATTCAGATAAAACAAACAAGATGCTTTCAAACCAAGTAAATCAGTGTTTTCATACTTCACATAAAATGGCACTTGGTAACGACCCTTCTTCGTTCCTCAAGAAAGCTCGAAATCTCGAATGTGTTGAACAATGGTAAACCTTTGCATGAACCCATAATTGTTCGTGATTCTCTTGAAACGTTGGAACTATCGAAGGAGAGTAGATCAAAAATGAAACAAAAGAATCCGGATCTTAAACCGATTGATTATAACAAATGGAACAAAATTAATGGAATTACTTTTGTTAATCAAAAGGAACAATCAACGTTTTCCACCACACCAAGTGTTTCAAACAAAGTGTCAACACCGGTTTCAAAACCGGTTTCAGCGAAACCGGTTTTAGTTTCCAAAACTCTTTCGAAAATCGAACAAATGTCTTCAAACAATCCTTTTAACACAAGTGAGACTAGAAGCATTTTAGATGACGTTAAAACTAGAATTGGGTATCTTCAAGAGACTGTTAAAACTAAAACCAATATTACAACAAACATCTGGTTTAATAGTTTTGACAATGAACAGAAAAAGTTTTTTGAAACTCTAATTGCCCCTCTTGAATGCCATCGGTTGCAAGGGTAATTCATGTTGAACAAGCACTTTTGAAAGAAACAACCGACTTTGTCAAGGACCATAAATCCCTGGTAAAGCAAGCTAATGAAAGTTTTTAACACATCAAAGTTTTGGAAAATCTAAATGATTCTCTCTTCGAAGATGTTATGACTACCGATATCATGTCCATTATTCTCCAAACATATTATGTTGAAGATCATGAAAGACTCAGTTGAGACCTCCATAATTGTTTCAAAATATGAAAAAGCTCTTGAAAAACTTGTAAAAGAAAACGTGTCCTATTTTAAACAACTTGATCGAAAAACCGAGGAATGCAAGTATGACAAACTGTCGTATGAGCGTGCCTACAAGGACATGCAAGAGCAAAATGATCTTTTGAGAGTTCAGTTGGAAAGTCTAAAAGGAAAGGCTGTGGATACTATGTCTGCAAAACCATTGACTGAGGAGAAAACAAATGTTCCCAAACCGGTTTCCAAACCAAAAATGTCTGTTTCTATGCCTCCTCCAATAGTCAATGAGAAAAATGATTTGTCAAAAACAGTCACTCCACAGTCCCTGCCCTTTAAAAGAGAATTTTAAAAGTTTTGAAAAGAAAAGCGGTTTTGAAAAACCAAAAGTGTTTACACCTGGCATTTCTAGGAATATTACACGGAATGTGACCAAAAACCCAGTTAAAGAATTTGTTGGTTCTAACAACATGGTCAACAATCACTATCTAGAAGAAGCTAGGAAAAAGGCACAGACTCAAAAAGACGGAATTCTAGGTACAACATCTAGGGTGATGAATTCTACAAGATTTCAAGACACTTCTAGTAGTAGTAAACCATTACCTAGGAACACTCTACAAAAGACTAGGGATTGGCTTGCATCTAAGAGTAGTTGCGCAAAAGAAAATGATATGCCCTTAGATAACAACTCTAGGAATTCTAAGTCTTTTTCGAACCAGAATCAATTTCCAAAAGATTGTAGTGACAAAGTTAAAGCTGCTGTTTTAAACAAGAATATTGAATTTATCTGTACTACATGTAAAAAATGTATCTTTTCAGCTAATCATGATGCATGTGCCTTACAATATCTTAAGAAAGATAATTCTCGTGCCAAGGCACAATCCACTAAGAAACCAAATGGAAACAAGCCCGTTGATGACAAGACAAACAAACAGACACCTAATAGGACGATCTCTTCAGGATGTAGTTTTTCCAAAAAGGAGTCTTCCGCTGTATCTGATAAGAAAACAAATCCTAGATCTTACCTTAGGTGGATACCCACGGGCAAAGTTTTCAACACAATAGGTCTTAGATGGATTCCAACAGGAAAGATTTTTGATACTTGCTCCAACACAGATAATAGTGAAACTCATCAAGTTAAGGAAGTCAAAACCACTACAACCGTTGATAGTGATCACCCTCACCGTGAGGAATCTTGTACTTCTAACACTGTTATTTGTGAAAACTCTTCTTCTTTGGTTGCAGGTGAATCAAATATCTCGGAACCTAGCTCATCAGAGGGTTCCAATTCTGTAAAATCTTCTTCTTCATTCTCTCTATCTTCTATCTTTGATTTTCCATTTCTTTTATAAAACCAACAAAAGCAAAATACAAAAATAGAAAATTTTCAAAAAATACAAAAACAATATAAAATCAAAAAATCAAAAATATTCTTCTCCGACATGTCTCTCGTATAATCGATATTCTGTACGTTTCTAGAAATGTCATTCAACAATGATACGGGTATATACAGATGCTTGAGCGAGAGTTCTTTAAATGTTTTCTAAAACATGTCGTTTCTTAAAATTTCTTAAATAATGGCTTTCGTATACTTCAGTACGAAACCCGGACTTCAACATAATGGCTTCGAACACATCGATTCGGGACCCGCTTCAAAGAAAGGAAAGTGCTTAACCAAATCAAAGGTTTTAAATATTTTTTCAAGCACTATTCCTAAAAACATAATGGCTTGTAAGTATTTCAGCTTGCAACCCGATCTTTAAAGAAAGGAAAGTGCTACACAAAATCGATTTTCATATATATCGAGCACTTATCCTAAAACAAATGAAGATAATTTTTCTCTAAATATCTTCAAAAGATTTTCAAAATCTTCATCATCTTGAGTACCATTGATTCGAAATTTTTCAAAAAGATTTTTCAAAATCTCTCACATTTGGTACCAAGATAACTCCCTCTAAACCCTTAATTGATTCTAAATTTTATGTATGAAAAATATGCTTTCGTTAAGGGGGAGTATAAAACAAAAAATTGTTCCAAAATTCATGCTAAATCAGTTTCTCTCCAAATGTTTTTCGAAAAACATATCTTTTAATCATTTTGTTTCAAAAACATCATAGATATGCTATTTTTGAGGGAGAGAAACGTGATTAAAATGTGATCAAAAAGGTTTAATGATCGTTGTTTGAATCTCAAAAGAGCTCGACTCAGTCGTAACAAATGAATTAACGAGGAATCATGTACCATCTCGAGAAACTTTCTATGGACTTGACGGGGCGGACGTAATAATTTCAAGCTATTTCTCTAGTGATGTAAACGTGTCTCGAATCGGTCTTGTTCATTTAAAGTCGATCAATTCAAAAAGTGCGAACTCTACTCTCACTGTGTGCAGATTTCTGTCAAAATTTATAAGCACATGTGAAGGGGGAGTATTTCTGAAAATATAAAACTCTCGGAGTGTTTCAAACATGTTTTCTATCATAAACACTCTGTGAGATTTTCAAGAAAAATGGTTTTATGGCAACAATAGGGCAGTCATGGAGTTATAAGGTGACTATGGATAGGAAATTCGTCCTATGATCCGCCAGAGCCGGAGGGATCTACCCAAGGACAATACCCATAGTTAGTATTAGAAGTCCTTAGGTATGATTGAAAAAAGGAGTAATGTGAGAAAGGAGAAAGAAGGGGTTGAAGAATTAAAAAGAAATGTAAAAGAAAGGGTGAAAAGAAATAGCCCTCCATATTCAACCTTAGGGCAGAAACCGGGTTCAATACATATGCTACTGGTTGTCACTAGATGACACGGGTATTGAAGACAAAGACGTCATGGACCCAGTGACGCACTGCACTAAACCTTCTAGCCACTCAATTCCTCTTAAAAGGGATTTGTTTCATTCTCACTGGGAACCCTACATAATCTATTGACCTTCTCTTAGAGATCGTTGATATTGAAGAAGGAGACCCTCTCCCTAGTCTCCGCCAGAAAACCAAAATTCACTTATTGAGTCTAGAGCCACGAGATTCATCAAAAGATCTCATAGGAACACATGTCATGACATCGCTTGTTGTTCATCAATAAGGACACAAGTGATATATTATAAAGTCCTACGCAGATCTTAGCAATTTGCCAGAACATTTATGAGGGGAGTTACAACTGTAATCCTCAGTGATTGAATGGAAACTCCTGCGGGGTCAACATCAAGCAGCCTCGACAGGTCACTTCGGTATTCTCCGTGGATTACGCTTAGTGTGTCTCAAACGGTCTGATCGTGGTGGTGATGCTTCGGTGTACCTCTACGACTCATCTGAACTGTAGATGTACTTCGGTATATCGCGTTATCTCACTTGTGGGACTCCAGGTCAGGAACGGCCTTTGTGAGAATTAGAGACGTGTTTTCACACTATCTTTGTTAACACCCTCGAAATTCAAACTTGTAAATGCCGGAATCCGCTTATTACTAACCTGTTTTTATGTTTTCTTCTTATGGAAGCTCCGGAGCGGATGGATCGTGCAGACTCGCCACATGCTCATACCAGCAACACATGAAAGTTCTCATCATAATCAAAGGCTACACAAAGTTAAAGATGATTCTTCATCAATAAATCTAAAGACTCGAGAACTACATCATTGGTAACCAAAAGACAAATAGAAGTGTGAGCATGGTGGATAAAGGCGTGGAGATACCTAACCAACGAAGTTGACAACGGCAGACAACCACATTATCTGATCACAAAGCATGAAGGAACAAAGAATCAGGACTATTCGATATCTACACGCAAAGTTCAAGCTCAAGGAGAATTAAGACCTAATCAAGTGGAGCATCATTTGAATGACCACCCCTTAGGGGGAGATTGTTAGCCTTAATAGTTTTTATTAGAAGTGATGGTCATTCACGTTTAGGAACTTTGTAACGTGTGTTAGATATCGTGATAGAATAGTCAACGGGCTCGTGGATTGGACTAAGCTAAATGGGTATTAGTTTAGTTAAGCTAGCCTTATATCAATCCATGTCCAATCCAATCCATACGAAGCCCATACAAGGCCCATGGCCAAGCCTTAGGGCATCATCTCTCTTACTATAAATACCCCTCAAGTATGTCATTTGAGGGGTGTGCTTGAGTGTGTGTGTGTGTGTTTTCCTTGAAGCAATATACATCTTATTGTTTTCATCTTTCTTTCCTTTATCTCTCTAAATACATACACGAGTTACACATCTTAAGTCACCATATCATCTTTCTTTCTTTCTTCTTAAGCATAACGTTTGTGTTTGTGTTAACGTGGTATTTGTGTTGGGTTTGTGATAAGGTTGATATATCTTAGGTCCTACACTATTTCTCGGTTTAAACCATAGAATTGTAAAATCCCGTAATGATGGAACCATTCTGGAGAATGGAAAGTGTATCTTTGATGCTGGTGCTACGTTTTCTACTTCGAAGGAAGGATAAAGGGCGTACTTCATGAATTGGGTGTTTGTTCAGATTGTCTTCTTGGCAGTTTGGTTATTACATGGTTTTACGGGGTTATGTGCTTTCAACCATGGTCGGGATGAAACCATTATCATAGTTCACTTAAAACGTAAAAGGAGGCTAGATTTAAGCTTTTAACCATAAGATGTGATAACGGCGTTAATTCAGTATTATTTATTTGAGGTTGAAGTGAAATATCACGGGCAAGTGTACTTAGTATCTGAAGGTATCGGGGATGGTTGGATGAAGATTCTTCGAGATCCTTGTTCAAGCTTTTAATATTTTCAAAAACGAAGACCTGGAAATCTAGTTATTTTTGGGTGATTTTTCCTTTTCTTTTTACCACTTGGGGGAATTGGTCTCTTACCACCACAAAATAACAATCACTTTAAGGAGTTATGTTGTAGTGCTCAGTGTCACATTAAATTGTGGATTTTCAAGAGGTGATGTACGTCTTATACTTGATGGTTGGTTGGATGAAGAGTATAGAGTACTTAGGGATTAAAAGGGGCATGAAATCTCGGCACCACTCTTTGTTTCATATGTGCAAGTTTAAGTCACGAGTTCGGGCTATTTTACTTCAGGGTCAAATTCATCATATTGGGTTTTCTCCATCAGCTGTCACTACAAAGAGCCTACTGAATGATAATGGGGTTGATTACAAGTTTTGCCAAAAGATGCTGAAAAGAGAGAGAGATTATGACGTTTGAACACATCAGTTCAAGCCTCGTACTCTAAATAAAAGAAATGTGTACGTTTCAGTGCGCATTATCTTCGAAAGAAGAGAAATCTTCTTATTAATGACCATTCTCATCAACATGCTTCATGCTTTTTCTATGCGCTTTCAATTATCAAGTGAACCGGACTACCGTTGATTGTTTTCTTATTCCACTTGCTCAATTATAATGACGATGGCGACATCATATGCTACCTTTGAGGGGGAGAAGTGTGAATAGACTACATTTGTTGAAGATTCTCACTTGTGTAATCAAGAATGGCAACTCCGTATGCAATTCTTGAGGGGGAGAAGAAGTGTGAATTTACAGCATGTTGATTGACTTCGGAGTATAAATGGTCATATGGCTCCTAACTCATGTAAGAACCGAGCTTCTTCTTATCGGGTCATCTTAACATGGAGTTTCTTCTAAGAGCCTTTGGTTGACATCTTCTCACGGGTTGATATGATTAATGACAGAGTGCTTCCAGTTGCGGGGCTAATGTCCTTGATGAACATCTTTCTGTTCTTGTTTGATTGGTAGGGATTTTAGTTAAGGGGATTTGCTACATGTAAGTTAACGGGAATGCCTTTGGTGAGAAGAACATGTTAAATTTTTGATCCCCAAATGGACAATCTTGAAGAAGTTCGAGTCTACAATCTGTTCTACATTTTCTGCTACATGTTAGAAGACTAAAAGACGAATTGCATTTAATGATCTAAAGACTTCTTATTTTGGGCATTTATCAAACATATTGTCGGTTTATGGGAGAGCAATAATTGGGGGAGAGTGAAATGTCAGTTTTAATCCCCAATTAGACTTTCTCACATTCTTCAGCAAGTTGATTCTCACAAGACTTCAAATGGTCTTCTCAAAAGATTTCTAGTACATGGGCTTATAGTGTGTTGTTGATTCTGAAGTATCAAAACCAGCAAGGGGGAAGGAGACATGCATCTAAACGCGAGTAATCTTGATGAACTTAATACTTCTAAGTGATTGAAGATATCCCGGGAAGACAAATGTCATTACTGCAGAGAAACTCAATGTTTGACTCGTGGCGTTTAGTATTCCAACTATGTGGGGGAAGAGATGGAAGAGTTGGTTTCTGGGGATAAAAGAGGTACACAAGTGTGTGATGATTTCGATGTTATCGCAATCATCAAGGGAGAGAGATTGTGTACATTGGCGATGCTCAGCTGTTTCACTTGAGAGCTTAATCAGTGATTCAGAGATATAATCACTTATTCCGGAGTTGACATCCGCAGAGATAATCAGTGATTCGGCTTGCTACTTCAATGTTATCGGTTATTCTCTCCTTAGGCATTCGGGTACTTTCGGTTCTTGAGCTTTATACACTATCATCAAGGGAGAGAAAAGTATACATCGGGGTTATTCTTTGGCTATCAGACTTAATCTGCTACTTCGATGTTATCGGCTAGTCTTTCTTCGGGTATATGTGTAATTCGGGTTCTTGAGCTCTATTCAAAGACACTGGCTGCATCACTTCAACTACTTGGTGGAAATGGTCTCTTGAAAATTCTTGGTATGGATCACTTTAGACTTCAGTGGAAAAGAAATATGAGAAGATTCACTCTAGCGTGGGATGATACATTGCTAGTTCTATTTGATGATATAACCCTGAATGAAGAATCACAAAGATCAATCTTAAAAGGAGCAGCAAACTCGATGATAATTGTGTGCTTCTTTGTGCACCTGGCTAAGGGAAGCTTGAAAAAAAAGCTTTGAATCTGCTCAGCTAAAGGATTTTCGGTTTGGTGGAAGTTGCCAAAGTCTCGCATTCTTAAAGGCTCAACTCCTTCTTTTCAAGAGCCTCGGAAGCTTTGGTGGTGGATGTTTAAGAGATGACGATTTCTATCTTCTACAACGGGGTTGTTCGATATCCTTATCTCGGTACTCGTATCATCATCTTCTTAAACTATATCATCTAAACTATCTTTGTAAATATTTATCAAAAACCAAAATAGAAAAATATAAAACCTACAAAAATCCATAAAAATCAGAAAATTTGAAAAAGACAAAAAATATTGTTTTTCAAAGACATGTCTTATGATGTCGATAACATCTACGGTCTTAGAAATGTCATTCAATAATGGCACATGACCATAGATGAAGTTCGAGCAGGAGGTGTAAATATACTTTTTTCAAAACATGTCTAAAACTATGGCTTGCAGTTATTTCAGACTGTAACCCGTGCTTAAACCATGGTTTGATATTATTTCAAGTAGCAACCCGTTATTCAAAGAAGGAAAGTGCTGCGGTAAACCAATTTTCAAAAATTTCATGCACTTATCCTAAAACAAAATGAGAAAAGTATGTCGAAGGACTGCTGTTCCTACTCAAATATTTTTCCTTCTATAATTCTTCAGAAAAATATTTGTTTTAACAAAATGGCGGTAAATGAGTTGCTTTAAAATCAATCAGAATCAAGTTTTCATAAATTTGCAAAACCCAATCAATGACTTCAGCTTATTTAAAACTTTTCAAAGAAAGAGCCATTGATTGAGGGGAGAATGTTTTTCAAATTTATATCATCTATCTGGCTTATCTAATTATCCTACATACTTAACTAAAAAATATGACCTATGTTGAAGGACTAGGATTTTAGGATATGATTATTAGGATTGGATGACTATAGTTTGATAAACACATTATTCTCATGCATTATATGATCTATTTGATATGTTGGATTGACTTTTATTAGTCTATTACTGTTTGGGTGTTGTCGACCACCATATATCTGTTTATGTTGACTAACGTATGCAGATAAGATGGTTAATAAGATTGTTCCCGATCCGGATCCCACAAATGAAGATGATTGGATGCCGATAGGAAAGGGCAACTATATCTTGGGTCGACAAATGAAGAAACGGAGCTTAATTAGATCTCCATGGAGAGTTGGCACGATAGATGCAACTTAAGAGGTCTCACTGCATCTGCAGATGTTTTTCTTCCAGCCCTACAGCAGCAACATAAGCTTCTTATCCACCTAACGTATCTTTGTGCAGGACAAGTAGTGAATAACACCATTTTTCAAACAAATTTGATAAAATTGTTTTGAAAATGGAAAAATATTGTTTTGAAAATAAACTGAACTCATATTTTGGAAATCATCCAAACTTCATTTTTATCAAAACTTAAGTCACTCAATCAACGACTACGGTCATCGATTGAGGGGGAGAGTGATTTCAAATAAAATATTTTCAAACGATATTTCATCATAAAAACTTAAGTCACTCAATCAACGACTACGGTCATCGATTGAGGGGGAGAGTGATTTCAAATAAAATACTTTCAAATGATATTTCATCATAAAAAGTCCGGTTTGTACAATAATAAGTGGTGAACTAAAGATTTAATGTTATGTCATGGTATGATTTTCTTAAAAACTCAAAGATTGTTAGGATTTAGTAAATCCAGTTATTAAAGAGTCGGTCACCTCAAGTATATGTAATCATTAGAAAGCTCGTAGTCGTAGATTATTATAAGTTAAGTAGTATTTAGTTTAAGTAACACCGTGGAGGACGGACGGGTCTTTACCCACTGTATGCCTGATCCACAGCCCGATAGGTGGCGATTTATGTAAAGACTATAAATACTCTCTACCTTCCAAGGTAGAGAGTTGGAGCTCATAATAAGACTTTTCTTTCTCTCACTAAAGTTCCCTAAACCTCTAACTTTCTCTCTCTAGAATCATAGTGTACGCCTATTTGATCTTATAGTTTAGTGTGTTTATGATATCCAATATGTTACAAATGGTATTAAGTTCCATGGTTTGATCATCTCTTACATATCTTTGGATTTCTAGTGACTTTTAGGTGGTTTTAGAGTTTGAAAAAGTTTAGTGGTTTTTGCATCATTTGGATCATTCCTAGTGTTAAAGTTTGAATCTTAAGTGTAGTTTTATGTTTAGAATCATTGTATGTGCTTGGGTTTTGAGTTGGTAAGCTTGAATCATCGTGGTTGGGTTGTTTTTGGATTGAAAAGTGGTGTTTATGTGATTTTCTAGCTAGCGACTTGAGCCACGGATAAGTTATCTTGGTAGCGACTTGCTTTGTAATTTGGTAGCGAGTTGTAGTTAAAGGTCTTAGCGAGTTGAGCTAGCAACTTGTCTATTGAGACAAGCCGACAAACAGTACACTTAGTGGATTCTCCACTACGGGTAGTGACTTGGTGAAAGTTAGCGACTTGTACTTAAGTTTGTTAGCGACTTGGTGTTAGCGATTTGGTGCTTAGCGCGTTGCTCTTTAGCGACTTGACAACTTAGCGACTTGCTGTCAAAATTTTGCTAGCGACTTGGTGCTTAGCGAGTTGTTATTTAGCGACTTGACTGTGTCTTAGCAACTTGGTATTATAGCGACTTGGTGCTTAGCGACTTGGTTTAGGTTTTCTTAGCGACTTGGTTGACTCTGTCTGTAATACGATTCTCTCTTGATTTAGTAAAATCCCATGAAAGAATCTATTTCCCGGTTTAATCATAGAGTTATAAAATCCCGTTTAATCTGTCAACATGTCTACCAACGTTCCTACAATCATCTCCACTGTTGCCGAGGATGTTCAAGAAGCTGGTTCAGATACTCGTCCACCCATGCTTGACAGAACTGACTACGACTCTTGGGCTCAACGAATCAGATTGTACTGTCTTGGAAAGGAAAATGGGATTAACATTCTCAAATCCATTGATGAAGGACCATATCGGGTTGAGACTACTAGAGACATAATTGATACAGCTGAAGATGGAACATTGATTTACGGAATGGACAGACCAAAGATGTAGGATGAGCTCGATGATAAGGAGAAGAAGAGATTCGATGCAAATATCAGGGCTTCTAACATTATACTGCAAGGTATTCCAAAAGACATCTACAAGCTTATCAATGACAACACTGAAGCAAAGGCTGTATGGGATAATGTCAGATGCTTCTCTCAGGTTCTGAATTGACTGTTGAAGATAGAGAATCACAACTATATGATGAATTTGAGCATTTCAAGATGAAACCTGATGAGAGTGTCAATGAGTACTATGTGAGATTCCATAAGCTTGTGAATGACATGAGGAACATCAAAATGACTATGCCTAACATTCAACTGAACTCAAAATTTGTGAACAACATGAATCCCGAATGGCACAAGTTTGTCACTTCTGTGAAGCTCACTAAAGGATTGAAGAATACAAACTATGAGCAACTGTATGCCTTCCTTCTCCAGAATGAGAGACATGCTATGTTTGAAAAAAGGATTCTGGAACAGTTCAAAACCAATCAGGGAGAAACAAGTTCATCTAATGATTCAACTGCCTTCTACTCAACCATTGGAATTACCATCAAAGCATCTCAAGTTATACCCATGGGTAATGGTAATCACAAACTCATTCCCGATCCTATGTTCAAACAAGCTGATGTTGATGCACACGTGGGAAACTTCATTAATCAACTGCTCTCCTGATTAGTCAAAACATGAACTCTCTTCCACACACTAACAACAATCTCAGAACTGCATCCAATCCATACAATCAAGCCACTGTCAGAGATGGGAAGGTTATGGTGCAGCCAGTTCAAGAAAGGCAGAACGAACAAGGAAGAGGTGGAGTCGGTAGAGGTTATGCTGCAAATCAGAATAGGGGAAGGAATGGAAACCAGGGTCAAGCAAAACCAATAAAATGTTACAACTGTGGAGGTGAGGGACACATTGCAAGGAACTGCACATCGCCAAAACGCCCTCAGAATGCACGAGTACTTCAGGGGATAAGATGTTGCTCGTAGAAGCTCAGGATAATGGTGCAGCTTTGGATGAAGAGGAGTTGTTGTTTTTGGTGAAGGAAATGCTAAGACATATGATGCATGTGGATGAGCAATCAATTTGGGAGATAGGGCATAATCATCAGAATGCCTTTCAAGTAGCTGATTGTGATGCATACGACTCTGATGTTGATGAAGAACCTACTGCACAAACCATTTTCATGGCTAGCATTTCTCCAATGGTCTCTCCTAAAGTCTCTTCATCACCACAAGCTGGTCCATCCAAAGACAAAATCATTTCTGATGTATTAAAATTATACGATGAAGTTGATGAGCAAAAGATACATAATGAAGTACAATCAACTGTAATTTTTGAGTCAGATATTGAAAATATGGGTAATATCAATGTTGTCCCATATGATCAACATGTGAAACAAAGTGAAAGTGAGATTGTACCAAGTGATGCATCTTCTGCAGTCAACAATGATTTTGTTTTTGATGAATTCACTGCATGTGCCCCTGATGATTCTGTCATCTCTGAACTGAATGCCTATAAACAACGTGTTGCTATTTATGAACAACGTGCAAAATTTGAGTTGACCATCCGTGAGCAGGAAATGGATGACCAAATGCGTACAATTATTAGAAAAAGTAGGTTTAGAGAAGAAGTATTAAAACAAGAGTTAAACTCCTTACAAGAAAAGCTTTCTAAAACTGCTAAGCAAAAACAAGAACTTCAAGAAAATGTTAAAATGCTTAAGCAAGAATTCAGTGCTAAGGAATTAAAACTTTTGAATGATTTTTCTAATCTAAAAACCTTGAAAAACAAGCTTGAAAATAAGTTGTACGTACAAGGAAATACCATTCAGACTGCTCACTTAATCACTAAGCATAGAGTCTTAAGCGATAAGCATAGCATTCCCCTTGTTGAGGAACCAAATCCAGAGGTCATTAAAAAGGCTAGAAATGCTCATAAGGTTCTTTATGATAGCAATGAAATCCTTAAGCCTAGACAGAAACCTAGTTGCTTTGAGTGCACTGAGGAAGATAAGAAATCAGATGAAGTCACTAGGGAAAAGATGAAATGGAAACTAGATGATCCTAAATGTAAAGAGAAGAATATAAATATTACACCCCATGATTACAAGAAGGAGAATTGGATTTCCTTGAACATGTTTAAGCCTCAGACGTTGTTAACACCCGAACAAGTGTTCTGGAAAAAGGATTTAGATAAGCAAAAAGCAGAGAATCTTGTTGTAACAAACCCCCCCTTTAGGAAAATGCCTTCAACAACTGTGTATCCTCCCAATACACCAATGCATTTAGTTCCTAGGACTATTGCCACTAAAAGCAAGACCTTAATCAGTCAATATGTTATTTTTCAACTATTTGTTGATTTTGAGAAAACTTGTAAGAAAAGGATCACACCCACTGGTATAACTGAAGGGGAAAGGGGTTTTGAGCAAATGAAAGAATGTTATTTAACTGAAGTCATGCCTTTCTTTAAACAACTAAAAGATCATTTTGAAAGTCTTAAAAAGGGAATGAATTTAGACATTAAAGAAATGGAAAAGGAATTTGATGCAATGATAGTTGAGGTTAGTGACTATGAGCGAGCACTAAAATATAATGAGATTGAGAGGAAGAACTTGCATACATTGAATGAGACTCTTATTACTGAATGTGTTGCTCAAGATGTGTTTTTCACTGCTACAAATTGCTCCATTAATGATTCTCAATTTAATGAATTATCTGTTGCCCTGAAAGTCTCCCATGATCGTGTCATTGAGCTTGAAAAGACTAATTCTAAACTAAATGAGAAAATTGAACTGGATGATCACGACAATTTGGTTAAACATTTTTCTAAACTAGAGGTTGATCATTTTAATTTACAACTAAAATATCAACATCTTAAAGAAAATGTCAAAACTTCAAATATCAAGACATCCTCAGATGCTCCAGAGTTTGATGCAGTTTTTCAAATTAACAAACGTGATGAACAGATTCAAGCTCATTGTAACACGATCAGAAAGTTGAAAGCCCAAATCTCTCAATTAAAGGGTCAAAATAACAATGTGATTGGCTCCCAAATGCCTCCTTCTTTAGATTCTCAGAATTCTCAAACGTTTCATCTTCAAAACTTAATAAATGCATTACAAAAGGAAAAAGAAAGCTTTCTAGAAGAAAATGAAAAGGTTAAACGTCATTTCAATGAGTTATTTGAATCAATAAAGGTCACTCGTAACAAAAATAACGAACAAATAGCTTCATTGCAAAAGGAAATTGAGAATCTGAAGAGCCAGGTAAAAGGGAAAATGCCAATGACCAATGGGGAGAATGGTGTATCAAAGGTTCACTCTTGTAATAAATATGCTTTGTCTATGAAATATGTTCCCCCTCATCTTAGGAATAACAAACTTGCAATTCAAACATATTTCTCATACCTTAAGGATTGTCTAGAATGTCTCTGTGAGATTGTTGAAGAGGATAAGTTAGAGAAACCACTTGATAATGTAATTGGGCATGCATGCTTATATGCCGAACGATCTCAAGAACTTCTAGAATGCTTAATCACAATATGCCCTAAGTCCTTAGGTGAGAGAGTTAATCCTTTGATTCCTTGTTCTATGCCTAGTGCCAAGCATGAAATCCATTCAATGCCCAATGTTATGAATGTGAACCTTAGTGTGCCTTCAAGTAGTTCAGATTCCAAATCTGTTAGTGCTAAGAAAGCGAACTCTAGTGTGCCTTCTAGGAGTACAAATTCCAGCACTTCTAGCGTTAAGAAAGTGAACCTTAGTGTGCATGCATGTAGTTCAGATCCCAGCACATCTAAACAGGAGATGAAAAGAGTAGCAAAACCAACTAATGTTCCCATTCCCTCTACAGGAGTAATCAGTGACATTAAAGCGAGCAGGTCAAAGTCTCAAGACAATACAAGGAATGATAGGACCTCGCAAGCTAAGAATGTGCATTGAAAGAGAGTAGAAGACCAACCTAGGAACTTTAAGTTTGAGCTGAATAAAATGAATCATGTTGATTCTAGTATTTGCCATAGGCGTACTGTAATTAATTCGAATTCTGATACTATTTGCAAACCTTGTAATGATGTCTGCTTGAATTCTGTTACTAATCATGAATGTGGTGTGAATGTTTTGTCTAAAGCTGTCAAATCTCCAGTTAACATTGTTAAAGCAAAATATCATGCTAAGAAGGCAAAAAGGCAAAGGCTAAAGAAAGTTAGAAACAAAGGGAAGCCCACAGAAGAACATTTAGTAAGGTAGGTTATCAATGGATACCTGTTGGCCATAAGGTTAATCAGACAATGCCCACTATAAAATGGATGCCTACTGGTAGAACTATTCCCTTAAGAAGTGAACATACTTTAAATAGGGCAAAGATGATATCATCAACATAAATTTGAACATGAATTAAATGTTTGCCTGACTTCCTGGTGAACAATTTTGGATCAACTGTGCCTTTGCTGAATCCGGTAGATAGAAGAAACTTTGATAGTGTATCATACCATGCCCTTGGAGCTTGCTTTAAACCGTAAAGAGCCTTCTTCAAACGATAGACGTGAGTAGGATGCTCTGGATTCACAAAGCCTTCATTTTGGCTGACGTAGACGACTTCTTTAAGATCTCCGTTCAGAAATGCCGTCTTTACATCCATCTGATAGACTACTATGTTCTTACTAGCAGCATTAGCCAAAAAGATTCTGATTGCCTCGATACGAGCAATAGGAGCAAATGATTCTTCAAAGTCAATACCCTCCTCTTGGCAGTATCCTTTAGCAACCAATCGAGCCTTGTTCTTTAAGACATCACCATGCTCATCAAGTTTCACTTTGAAGATCCATTTTAGAGCAATGATCATAGCACAATCTAGAGCAGGTACTAATTCCCATACATCAAGTCGATCAAACTCATGAATTTCTTCTTGCATGGCATTGAACCAGCTGTCTTCATTCATGGCGGTTTTAACATCTTTTGGTTCGATCTTAGAGAGTACGAAGTTGAAGAGGCACCATAAGGTATCGATTGCAAGTTGTTTCCGTGTGGATACTGGACGAGAGGGATTTCCAATGATGTTGTCTAATGGATGATCGTGAGTCCATTTTTTGAGGTGTTTATGTGGCTGTTGTTGAGGGACTGAAGTAGCAGAGTCGATGTCTCTTGAAGAAGATGGTTCTGATGATGATTCAGGAGCAAAGATATTTTCAAATGGAGCATCTTCGGGAGAAGCAAATGGATTAACTTCTTCATTGATGCCAGAAACAATTTCATGATGTACATTCGAAGATTGAAGATTTTTTGATGAAACTGAGTGATCAGCAGTAGGCGCTTCTTGACTTAATGATATTGAAACTGAAGGGTTGACTTCATTCACAGGGATATGAGCAGCCTCTGTTGAAGGAGATGACACATCATTAGCACTTGGCTCATAGTGTTCATCAAACATAGGATCAAACAATTTCTTTAAACCATCTTCAGATGGAGGTACATATGGAGTTGCTGGAGAGAGGTTTGGTACAAGGGATGAACCAATGGAACTGTTTTGAAGTGAGGGTCCAGAACTGGATTGTCCAGGAGCCATTTGACCGGACAGCTCATCGAACGTAACGTGAATTGTTTCCATGATATTTCGGGTTCTCTTGTTGTAGATTCGGTAACCCTTCTTGTTAGGTGCATACCCAACAAAAACTCCAATATCTGCCTTTGCTCTTAATTTACCTAAATCTTGACCGTCATTTGTTGGATAGCACTAAGCACCAAACAAACGAAGGTAGGAGAGATCAGGTTTTCGTTTATGAACAAGTTCATATGGAGTTTTTCCATGAGAGGTGTGTATAAGGGAACGATTTTGGGTGTAGCATGCAGTGGTAATGGCTTCAGCCCATAGAAACATTGGAACCTTCGAATAGATAAGCATTGTTCTTGCGGCTTCTACAAGAGTTCGATTTCGTCTTTCAACTACACTGTTCTGTTGAGGAGTTCGTGGAACACTTCTTTGATGACTGGTTCCAATACTTTCATAAAACTGAATTAAGTCTTTGTTGACAAACTCTGTGCCATTGTATGTTCGAACAATTCTTACTGTATTGTTGAGTCGAACCTGAAGCTGTTTGATTAGTTTGATGATGACATCTGGAGTTTCATCCTTTGTCCTCAAAAACGTTACCCAAGTAAATCGAGAGTAGTCATCAACAACTACTAGAATGTATTTCTTCCCATTTATCGTTTGTACTCTCATTGGTCCGCACAGACCCATATGAAGGGTATAAAGAACTTCCATTACAGAATTTGTGGGTTTTGGTTTGTGGGCATATTTCATGCTTTTACCCAATTGGCAAGCTGAACAAAGATGATCTTTTCATATTTTAATCTTGGTAAGCCTCTGACAAGATCCTTTCTGGAAAGGTTGTTTATGGTGCCGAAGTTAAAGTGATTGAGACGACGATGCCATAACCAAGACTTTGTTTTAGAAGCCTTTGATAGCAAGCAGATTGGAGAGGACTTCATCATGTCATCGATAGACATGGTGTATAGGTTAGAACCTCGAGTACCTCTTAATAATTCTACACAATCAAGTTCTCTAACGAAGCAAGTATGTTTCTAAATCCACTTCTAGATCGGAATCACGGAATTGACCAACAGAGAACAGATTGTGACCAATACCTTCCACATATTATCCCCTGGAAATCACACTTTTACCAACCACATAATCTCCATAACCCATAATAGCTCCAAAATGGTCGTTCCCGAATCTAACTGTCCCGATGAATTTACTCACGAAGTTCATGAGCCGCGACCGGTCTCTAGTCATATGCTTGGAACAGCCTGAGTCCAGGTACCACAGAACGATTTGAACGATCTGCAGTTGAACACAGACAAGAATGGATAACTGGATAATTGGGATCCCCATGCAAGAATGGGTTCCATTTGGTTAGTAACAGTTATTGGAACACCCACATCAGAAATAGAAACATTCATATCAGAACTTAAATCAATGGAGTTATAATGAATAGATGCAGTACTAGTGTCCGTATTGGGCCTATTTAAAGTATGTTTACTTCTTAAGGGAATAGTTCTACTAGTAGACATCCATTTTCTAGTTGGCATTGTCTGATTAACCTTGTGGCCAACAGGTATCCATTGATAACCTATCTTACTAAATGTTCTTCCTGTGTGCTTCCACTATTTTCTAACTTTCTTTAGCCTTTGCCTTTTTGCCTTCTTAGCATGATATTTTGCTTTAACAATGTTAACTAGAGATTTGACAGTTTTAGACAAAACATTCACACCACATTCATGATTAGTAACATAATTCAAGCAGACATCATTACAAGGTTTGCAAATAGTATAAGAATTCGAATTAATTACAGTACGCCTATGGCAAATACTAGAATCAACACGATTCGTTTTATTCGGCTCAAACTTAAAGTTCCTAGGTTGGTCTTCTACTCTCTTCCAATGCACATTCTTAGCTTGCGAGGTCCTATCATTCCTTGTATTGTCTTGAGACTTTGACCTGCTCGCTTTAATGTCACTGATTACTCCTGTAGAGGGAATGGGAACATTAGTTGGTTTTTCTACTCTTTGCATCTCCTGTTTAGATGTGCTGGGATCTGAACTACATGCAGGCACACTAAGGTTCACTTTCTTAACACTAGAAGTGCTGGGATTTGTACTCCTAGAAGGCACACTAGAGTTCGCTTTCTTAGCACTAACATATCTGGAATCTGAACTACTTGAAGGCACACTAAGGTTCACATTCATAACATTGGGCATTGAATGGATTTCATGCTTGGCACTAGGCATAGAACAAGGAATCAAAGGATTAACTCTCTCACCCTAGGACTTAGGGCATATTGTGATTAAGCATTCTAGAAGTTCTTGAGATCGTTCGGCATATAAGCATGCATGCCCAATTGCATTATCAAGTGGTTTCTCTAACTTATCCTCTTCAACAATCTCATGGAGACATTCTAGACAATCCTTAAGGTATGAGAAATATGTTTGAATTGCAAGTTTGTTATTCCTAAGATGAGGGGGAACATATTTCATAGACAAAGCATATTTATTACAAGAGTGAACCTTTGATACACCATTCTCCCCATTGGTCATTGGCATTTTCCCTTTTACCTGACTCTTCAGATTCTCAATTTCCTTTTGCAATGAAGCTATTTGTTCGTTATTTTTGTTACGAGTAACCTTTATTGATTCAAATAACTCATTGAAATGACGTTTAACCTTTTCATTTTCTTCTAGAACACTTTCGTTTTCCTTTTGTAATGCATTTACTAAGTTTTGAAGATGACACGTTTGAGAATTCTGAGAATCTAAAGGAGGAGGCATTTGGGAGCCAGTCACATTGTTCTTTTAACCCTTTAATTGAGAGATGTGGGCTTTCAACTTTCTGATCGTGTTACAATGAGCTTGAATCTATTCATCACGTTTGTTAATTTGAAAAACTGCATCAAACTCTGGAGCATCTGAGGATGTCTTGATATTTGAAGTTTTGACATTTTCTTTAAGATGTTGATATTTTAGTTGTAAATTAAAATGCTCAACCTCTAGTTTAGAAAAATGTTTAACCAAATTGTTGTGATCATCCAGTTCAATTTTCTCATTTAGTTTAGAATTAGTCTTTTCAAGCTCAATGACACGATCATGGGAGACTTTCAGGGCAACAGATAATTCATTAAATTGAGAATCATTAATGGAGCAATTTGTAGCAGTGAAAAACACATCTTGAGCAACACATTCAGTAATAAGAGTCTCATTCAATGTATGCAAGTTCTTCCTCTCAATCTCATTATATTTTAGTGCTCGCTCATAGTCACTAACCTCAACTATCATTGCATCAAATTCCTTTTCCATTTCTTTAATGTCTAAATTCATTCCCTTTTTAAGACTTTCAAAATGATCTTTTAGTTGTTTAAAGAAAGGCATGACTTCAGTTAAATAACATTCTTTCGTTTGCTCAATACCCCTTTCCCCTTCAGCTATACCAAATGGGTGTGATCCTTTTCTTACAAGTTTTCTCAAAATCAACAAATAGTTGAAAATAACATATTGACTGATTAAGGTCTTGCTTTTAGTGGCAATAGTCCTAGGAACTAAATGCATTGGTGTATTGGGAGGATACACATTGTTGAAGGCATTTTCCTAAAGGGGGGTTTGTTACAACAAGATTCTCTCGCTTTTGCTTATCTAAATCCTTTTTCCGAACACTTGTTCGGTGTTAACAACGTCCCGAGGCTTAAACATGTTCAAGGAAAACCAATTCTCCTTCTTGTAATCATGGGGTGTAATATTTATATTCTTCTCTTTACATTTAGGATCATCTAGTTTCCATTTCATCTTTTCCCTAGTGACTTCATCTGATTTTTTATCTTCCTCAGTGCACTCAAAGCAACTAGGTTTCTGTCTAGGCTTAAGGATTTCATTGCCATCATAAAGAACCTTATGAGCATTTTTAGCCTTTTTAATGACCTCTGGATTTGGTTCCTCAACAAGGGGAATACTATGCTTATCGCTTAAGACTCTATGCTTAGTGATTAAGTGAGCAATCTGAATGGTATTTCCTTGTACGTACAACTTATTTTCAAGCTTGTTTTTCAAGGTTTTAGATTAGAAAAATCATTCAAAAGTTTTGATTCCTTAGCACTGAATTCTTGCTTAAGTATTTTAACATTTTCTTGAAGTTCTTGTTTTTGCTTAGCAGTTTTAGAAAGCTTTTCTTGTAAGGAGTTTAACTCTTGTTTTAATACTTCTTCTCTAAACCTACTTTTTCTAATAGTTGTATGCATTTGGTCATCCATTTCCTCGCCACGGTGGTCAACTAAAATTTAGCACGTTGTTCATAAATAGCAACACGTTCTTTATAGGCATTCAGTTAAGAGATTACAGAATCATCAGGGGCGCATGCAGTGAATTCATCAGAAACATAATCATTGTTGACTGCAGAAGATGCATCACTTGGTACAATCTCACTTTCACTTTGTTTCACATATTGATCATATGGGACAACATTGAAATTACCCATATTTTCAATATCTGACTCAATAATTACAGTTGATTGTACTTCGTTATGTATCTTTTGCTCATCAACTTCATCGTATAATTTTAATACCTCAGAAATGATTTTGTCTTTGGATGGACCAGCTTGTGATGATGAAGAGACTTTAGGAGAGACCATTGGAGAAATGCTAGCCATGAAAATGGTCTGTGCAGTAGGTTCTTCATCAACATCAGAGTCGTATGCATCACAATCAGCTACTTGAAAGGCATTCTGATGATTATGGCCTATCTCCTGAATTGGTTGCTCATCCACATCTGCATCATATGTCTTAGCATTTCCTTCAGCCAAAAACAACAACTCCTCTTCATCCAAAGCTGCACCATTATCCCGAGCTTGCACAAGCAACATCTTATCCCTGAAGTACTCGCATTCGAGGACGTTTGGCGATGTGCAGCTCCTTGCAATGTGTCCCTCACCTCCACAGTTGTAACACTTGATCGGCTTTACTTGTCCTTGATTTCCATTCCTTCCTCTATTCTGATTTTCCACATACCCTCCTCCTACTCCACCTCTTCTTTGTTCATATTGTCTTCCTTGAGCTGGTTGTACTGTAACCTTTCCATCTCTGTCCAAAGCATGGTTGTATAGATTGGATGCAGTCCTGATTTCATTGTTAGTGTGAAGTTTGTTGGTATGTGGAGAGAAGGTTAAGTTTTGTTTAACCATATAAGCCAGCTTATTGATAAAGTGTTCCATGACAGCATTGGCATCAGGCTGTTTGAAGTATGGATCTTGAATGACTTGAGATGCTTTGGTAGTGGTTCCATCATTGGTGAAAAATGCAGTTGAGTCATTTGATGAACTTGTTTCTCCCTGAATGGTTTTGAACTGCTCCAGAATCCTTTTTTCAAACATAGCATGTCTCTCATTCTGGAGAAGGAAGGCATACAGTTGCTCATAGTTTGTATTCTTCAATCCTTTAGTGAGCTTCACAGAAGTGACAAACTTGTGCCATTCGGGATTCATGTTGTTCACAAATTTTGAGTTCAGCGGAATGTTAGGCATAGTCATTTTGATGTTCCTCATGTCATTCACAAGCTTATGGAATCTCACATAGTACTCATAGACACTCTCATCAGGTTTCATCTTGAAATGCTCAAATTCATCATATAGTTGTGATTCTCTATCTTCAACAGTCAATTCAGAACCTGAGAGAAGCATCTTGACATTATCCCATACAGCCTTTGCTTCAGTGTTGTGATTGATAAGCTTGTAGATGTCTTTTGGAAGACCTTGCAGTATAATGTTAGAAGCCCTGATATCTGCATCAAATCTCTTCTTCTCCTTATCATCGAGCTCATCATACATCTTTGGTCTGTCCATTCCGTAAATCAATGTTCCATCTTCAGCTGTATCAAGTATGTCTCTAGTAGTCTCAACCCGATAAGGTCCTTCATCAATAGATTTGAGAATGTTGACCCCATTTTCCTTTCCAAGACAGTACAATCTGATTCGTTGAGCCCAAGAGTCGTAGTCAGTTCTGTCAAGCTGATCGGTGCAAAACCGTCAAGTTATCTCACGCAAGCTAACCACTTGTGAATGGTTAACTGTAAGGAACTTAAAACAGCTCACACACCAAATGAAATTTAGATCAGGAGAATACAGTGGATTCCCGGGTCGTTAAGTCCCACGGAGGATGACTGGTGTTTAACACAATCAGATGTCGAATAACCACTAAGGATAGTGATCAGTACGTATTTTGAGTTTTTTATAAACTACAGGAGATTAAAGGAAATTAAAAAGTTAAACTATCTTAAATAAACGCTATCACTAATTTTAAACTGATATTTTTGGTTTTTTCTGTTTTTATAAAACTTAATTTAAAACTACGCGACGTACAAATAAAAACGTGAAACTTACACAATATTAATCCTAAAAATATGAAAATGATATTTTTACAAACCTAATGATATAAGAAAATTTTAAGAAAAAGAAAATTATTTTTATAACTAATTATCTAATTATTATTAATTAAAAACTAATTTTAACTAATTAATAATAACCTAAATTACAAGAAAATAGGAAATAAAGCTAGAAAAATAAAATTATGACTTGGAAAAATCTAAAATAACAAAAAAGAATTTTCAAAACTATTTTTGTATTTTTCTGATTATTTTTTTATTTTCTATGAATTTTAAACTATTAAAAACTAATTAAATTACTAAAAATTACAAAATAAACTATGAAAAATCTGGAAAATTAATTTTTTCACTATTTATATTTATCTAAACTTAATAAAAATGAAAAATTATTTTTTTGGACTTTTTCTGAATTATTTGTATTAAAAGCTATTTAAATAATCCTAAAAACTGTTTTTAATTAAGAAAAATAGCAAACTGTTATGGAAAATGTGAAAATTTCAGGAAAACTCTAAAATTATATTAGAAATCTAGGAAAAATAGAAAAGCATGGTGTTGTGTGGAAGATTATGGAACTGCTATGAAATGAGCTTATGAATAAGCACTTTAATAAGCCAAGTGAACACAAACAAGCACCACACTGAAACGAAGCTACAATATGCTAAATTTACTCTAATTGAACTAAAAACAACAAGCTACAACCACTGATTTGCAATCAAGTACAGATTTGATGTTTTGAGTATTACAAGCTAAACAGATTTCTGGGTACTTACTTTAAGCACAAGAAAAAGCACTCAAATAAGCTGCAACCCAAAAACCAATTATGAAGACCTAAACTAGACCTAAGTGGCTACTCAAAACCAAAAGACCAGACCTTGCCAAGCTTTTATGACCCCTGTGCACCTTGCACAAAACCTGAGAAAACTGAGCTTATAGGGACCCCTGTGAGCAGGGCAACTAGGTCCCAAAAGATGAGCTTATTTGAAGCTTATGCAAATTCGACAAAAATCAGTAAAAATGGTGATAAGACTTTAGACCATTTGAAGTCTCTAAAATGCCAAATCTCACTGAAATAGGCTCAAAGATGAGATCATGATAAATCCTTGCAGTTGGCCAAAAATCAGGTTTTTCACTTTTTGACTTTTGATAATAGTTAAGCACTTTGACTAAAATGAACTTTGAATCAAATTTTAGGACTGATGGTGATGTAATAAGGTGTAATAAGCATAATGAAAGCCATGGTTAACTCTTTTAAACACAAATCCAGGTTTTGCAATTCCAAAACTCACAACAGTTAAGGTTTTAGACAGATTAAGAGATGATTTGACTTTTTGAACTAGCAGACACAAGATTAAGACTAATATGAGTATATTTGAGTCACACAAGCATAAACCAACAATAATTATACACTGAACAAGCCTTAAGGGCAGTTAAATCAGTCCATCCAAACACCCCTTTAGTACACTGATTAGCACACAAAACAAGTTTAAACAATGAAACAACTTGATATTATGATCAAACTGACTTAAGACAACCTAAATACTACTATTACCACAGATTTTAACAGATTTAAACTACAAAAACTGATTATGCTAAGAAACATGTAAACCACTTACAATTTGTCCCAAGCCACTATGGCTAGCAAACTGTGAAACAAGTACCACTAACCTATCAAATTCAACCCAATAAGCTATAATTCAACCCATTTCCATATCTGCTTTAACCCATTTCCTTCCTTTATCAGATTTGCTCCTTTTTGACTTTTATTAACCAAGTTTCAATTTTGTTTAAAACTCAAACACAAGCTTATGAAAAGCTATTATAAGCTAACATAACCTTGTTTTAACTTAGAAAGAAGCTGATTGAAGCTTGAAATTCAGTGTTTGAAATTTAAAAATCCAACAGTTAATATGGAAATTGAAAACATGCACTTAAACTGGAATTGAGACTTGATAAAGTTACAATACACTTTAGCAAAGTTACTTGATACAATTAAACTTGAAAATACAAATGAAAAGCTTTTTTAAGTCTAAGAAATTTAAAATACGACATTCATTGGAAAACAAAAATTAACTAACTATCTTCTCTTTGCTACTCTGCTTCTTTTATGCTCCAAAAATGCTCCACGTGGCCTCTTGAGAGAATCCCACCTCTTCTTTTGGCCAATGAGAGAGTTTAGAGTGAGATAGCCATTTTAATCATTTTGGCGGGAAGACTCAATTTGACTTGTAGGCCTGTGAAATAGCAGCTAGGGGGGGTGGCATTAATTGTAGTGGGTTAGTGATGATGAGGGGATGGTGGAAAGGAGATAAGGGAGGCTGAGGTGATGGGTTGCAGGCAAACAAGTGGGGAAGCAGGAGGTGGAAGAAAGGTGAACAGTGGGGGCGCCTTTTTCTGTTATTTGACTTGGGCAGTCCAAAATGGCTAAAGACAGGGGTCAAAAGGAGATAATGGCAGGGGTCCAATATTAGTTTTGACAAGGCTTTAGGTTTAGCTAATTTGACAAGGACTAATATTGCAAATCTGAAATCTTGAAGGGCCAAACTGCCAATACTCCAAAGTTACCATAAGGACTGAAATTGACAAACTCTAATAGTACAAGGACTAGTTTTGACATTTTTGATTTTCCAAGGACTAAACTTGCCAAATTTCAAAGTTCAGGGACGTAAGTTGTAATTTTGTAAATTTGAATCTCAAGGACCAATTTTGACAACTTTTGAATCCCTAAGGACTTAAAATGATATTTTTCTTTATTTGGTTTTACCAGGGACTGTTTTTGACAATTTTTTAAACTTGGGGGACTAAAACTGACAATTATGCAAATTTGATATGTTTTTCACCAGATTTTGATATTTTTGCATTTAAAACACATAAAACACTTATTTGTGATATTTTTATCATTTTGATACATTTCTGAGTGTTTTCAAATGTTTTTGCAGTTTAAATGGTACAAAAATGATGAGTATTTAGACACTCATCACAAGCATGGGTGGACGAGTATCTAAACCAGCTGCTTGAACATCCTCGGCAACAGTGGAGATGATTGTAGGAACGTTGGTAGACATGTTAACAGATTAAACGGGATTTTATTACTCTATGATTAAACCGGGAAATAGATTCTTTCACGGGATTTTACTAAATCAAGAGAAAACCGTATTACAGACAGAATCAACCAAGTCGCTAAGTAACCCTGAACCAAGTCGCTAAGCACTAAGTCGCTATAATGCCAAGTTGCTAAGACACAGTCAAGTCGCTAAATAGCAACTCGCTAAGAACCAAGTCGCTAGGAAAATTTTGACAGCAAGTCGCCAAGCTCCAAGTCGCTAAAGAGCAACTCGCTAAGCACCAAATCACTAACACCAAGTCGCTAACAAACTTAAGTACAAGTCGCTAACTTTCACCAAGTCGCTACCCATAGTGCAGAATCCACTAAGTGTACTGTTTGTCGGCTTGTCTCAATAGACAAGTCGCTAGCTTAACTCGCTACGTCCTTCAACTACAACTCGCTACCAAATTACAAAGCAAGTCGCTACCAAGATAACTTATCCGTGGCTCAAGTCGCTAGCTAGAAAATCACATAAACACCACTTTTCAATCCAAAAACAACCCAACCACGATGATTCAAGCTTACCAAATCAAAACCCAAGCACATACAATGATTCTAAACACAAAACAACACCCAAGATTCAAACTTTAACACTAGAAATGATCCAAATGATGCAAAAACCACAAAACTTTTTCAAACTCTAAAACCACCTAAAAGTCACTAGAAATCCAAAGATATGTAAGAGATGATCAAACCATGGCTCTTGATACCATTTGTAACATATTGGATTTCACAAACACACTAAACCATAATCACAAGTAGGCGTACAAGATGATTCTAGAGAGAGAAAGTTAGAGGTTTGGGAACTTTAGTGAGAGAAAGAAAAATCTTATTATTAGCTCCAACTCTCTACTTTGGGAGGTAGAGAGTATTTATAGTCATTACATAAATCGTCACCTATCGGGCTGTGGATCAGGCATACAGTGGGTAAAGACCCGTCCGTCCTCCACGGTGTTACTTAAACTAAATACTACTTAACATATAATAATCTACGACTACGAGCTTTCTAACGATTACATATACTTGAGGTGACCGACTCTTTATATTCTGGATTTACTAAATCCTAACAAAATACATTCTAGTAGTTGTTGATGACTACTCTCGATTTACTTGGGTAAAGTTTTTGAGGACAAATGATGAAACTCCAGATGTCATCATCAAACTAATCAAACACCTTCAGGTTCGACTCAACAATACAGTCAGAATTGTTCGAACAGACAATGGCACAGAGTTTGTCAACAAAGACTTAATTCAGTTTTATGAAAGTGTTGGAATCAGTCATCAAAGAAGTGTTCCGCGAACTCCTCAACAGAATGGTGTAGTTGAAAGACGAAATCAAACTCTTGTAGAAGCCGCAAGAAAAATGCTTATTTATTCGAAGGTTCCAATGTTTCTATGGGCTGAAGCCATTGCCACTGCATGCTACACCCAAAATCGTTCCCTTATAAACACCTCTCATGGAAAAACTCCATATGAACTTGTTCATAAACGAAAACCTGATCTCTCCTACCTTCGTGTGTTTGGTGCTTTGTGCTATCCAACAGATGACGGTCAAGATTTAGGTAAATTAAGAGCAAAGGCAGATATTGGAGTTTTTGTTGGGTAGGCACCTAACAAGAAGGGTTACCGAATCTACAACAAGAGAACCCGAAATATCATGGAAACAATTCACGTTACGTTCGATGAGCTGACCGGTCAAATGGCTCCTGGACAACCCAGTTCTGGACCCGCACTTCAAAATAGTCCCATTGGTTCATCCCTTATACCAAATTCCTCTCCAGCTACTCCATATGTACCTCCAACTGAAGATGATTTGAAGAAATTGTTTGATCCGATGTTTGATGAACACTATGAGCCAAGTGCTAATGAACTGTCAATTCCTACAACAGAGGTTGCTCATATCCCTGAGAATGAAGTCAATCCTTCAGTCTCAATATCATTAAGTCAAGAAGCGCCTGTTGCTGATAACTCAGTCTCATCAACAAATCATCAATCTTCGAATGTACATCATGGAACTGTTTCTAGCATCAATGATGAAGTTAATCCCTTTGCTACTCCTGAAGATGCTCCATTTGAAAACATATTTGCTCCTGAATCATCATCAGAACCATCTTCTTCAAGAGACATCGACTCTGCTACCTCAGTCCCACAACAACTGCCACATGAACACCTTAGAAAATGGACTCACGATCATCCATTAGACAACATCATTGGAAACCCCTCTCGTCTAGTATCAACACGGAAGCAACTTGCAACCGATGCCTTATGGTGCTTCTTCAACTCCGTACTCTCTAAGATCGAACCAAAAGATGTTAAAACCGCCATGAATGAAGACATCTGGTTCAATGCCATGCAAGAAGAAATTCATGAGTTTGATCGACTTGATGTATGGGAATTAATACCTGCTCTAGATTGTGCTATGATCATTGCTCTAAAATGGATCTTCAAAGTGAAACTTGATGAGCATGGTGATGTCTTAAAGTACAAGGCTCGATTGGTTGCTAAAGGATACCGTCAAGAGGAGGGTATTGACTTTGAAGAATCATTTGCTCCCGTTGCTCGTATCGAGGCAATCAGAATCTTCTTGGCTAATGCTGCTAGTAAGAACATAGTAGTCTATCAGATGGATGTAAAGACGACATTTCTGAACGGAGATCTTAAAGAAGTCGCCTACGTCAGCCAACCTGAAGGCTTTGTGAATCCAGAGCATCCTACTCACGTCTATCATTTGAAGAAGGCTCTTTACGGTTTAAAGCAAGCTCCAAGGGCATGGTATGATATGCTATCAAAGTTTCTTCTATCTACCGAATTCAGCAAAGGTGCAGTTGATCCAACATTGTTCACCAGGAAGTCAGGCAAACATTTAATTCATGTTCAAATTTATGTTGATGATATCATCTTTGCCTCAACTGATCCCAATGAGTGTGACCGTTTTTCAAATGAAATGGGTTCTAAATTTCAAATGTCAATGATGGGACAAATGTCATTTTTCTTGGGATTACAAATTTCACAAAGTCCCAGAGGCATTTTCATAAATCAATCTAAATATGCAAATGAGATTTTAAAGAAATTTGGATTCGGTTCTAGTGACCCTGTTGACACTCCCATGATTGAACGTACCAAACTAGATGAGGACCACTCAGGGATCATGGTAGACCAAACGAAATATCGTAGTATGATTGGATCCCTGATGTACCTCACAGCTAGTAGACCAAACATCTTGTTCGCTGTTTACATGTGTGCTAGATACCAGGCTAAGCCTACTAAAAAGCACCTTGAAGCGGTTAAACGGGTCTTTCGGTATCTCCAAGGAACCATCAATATGGGACTTTGGTACCGAAGGACACCGGTATGTCACTAACAGCCTATGCAGATGCCGATCATGCAGATGTCAAGATACTCGCCGGCACGCCCGAGGTGCTCAATTTTTGGGAGATAAGCTTGTGAGCTGGTCTTCAAAGAAACAAATGAGTACTTCTATTTCCTCTATAGAGGCGGAATACATAGCCATGTCATCTTGTTGTGCTCAAATCCTATGGATGAGATCCCAATTATCTGACTATGGCTTTGAATTCAATAAAATCCCTCTTTACTGTGATAATAAAAGTGCTATTGCTCTCTCATGCAACAACGTACAACACTCAAGAGCAAAGCACATCGACATTCGACATCATTTCATCAGGGAGCAAGTTGAAAACGGTGTGGTGGAACTTTACTTTGTGAGGACTGAATACCAGTTAGCAGACATCTTCACCAAAGCTCTTCCTAGAGAACGTTTTGAGTTTATTCTTCCACGACTGGGTCTTAAGAGCCTACAACCATAAACACTCAAACGTCTTCAAGAGGAAGAAGAGGAGTAAAAGGTTTTCTTCATCTATCCCCTGTAAATATTTTTTCGAAAAACAAAATACAAAATTATAAAACCTTAAAAAAATCAAATAGAAAAATATAAAACTTTCAAAATCCATAAAAATTTGAAAAATTCGAAAAATCTTCAAAAAATATCTACGGTCTTGATGTTGTCATTCAAAGAATGACACGGGACTTTAGATGTTGTTTGAATTTTTATAAAAAAAAAAAAAAAAAAAAATCAAAAAATATTTTTGGGAGAAAGAGAAACATTGGTTTATTGTTATTTCAGGCAGTAAGCTTTTTAAAGATAGAACAGAGCCATACTTTATCTTAGTTTTCAAATTTCTTGCTCTGATTCTTTAAACCAATCATTACTATCTAATGAAAACTAGTTGTTTTAAAAAATAACTCGGACTCTATTTTTGATAATCATCTGGACTTAAAATTTTGTCAAAATATCTATCTCTCAATCAACAACTTATGTCATTGATTGAGGGGAAGAATGATTTCAATTAAATCAAAAAGTTATTTGTCATACAATTATTCTCAAAAGATAATCATGCATGTTTATTCAATGGAGTTTAAAGTCTCAAAATCCGATCCTTATCAGATAAAACGCTTTCATAATCAAGTCACAATTCTCCTTAAAAGCTTTCAAAATCAATTTAAATCTACATAGATCACAAATCTCAAATGATTTGATAATTGTGATCGGGTGAGAATTTGTGATTTAAATTGGATTTAAACTGATAATTCGGTAAATGGTTTTATAAGGATGTACAATCTCTCCTTCCCACATGTGCCAAACGATTTCAAATTTTCCATGCACATGTTGAGGGGGAGCATCTATCTTAAACCACAAAGATCTTAAATGTGATCAATTTATATCAATGTGCAGGTTCCCTCTTGTATGTGCAAAACTCTTTCAAACCTCAAGGCACATATTGAGGGGGAGCAAGTTTATGAAAACCTCATCCTTCCCTTATATGCTTTATCTACTTGTTTTGATCAGGGAAGTGATGTTGATACCTTTTAGAAAATGGTAATCAAAGAAGTTAATTCTTTTTCTTGCCTCCGTGTGCCAAACGATTTCAAACACTTGATGCACATGTTGAGGGGGAGCTCTTGTTCTAAAAATATCAAAACAATTCAGGTACAAAATGCTTTGATAATATATCACAAGTATCTGGATTGATTTTCAAATGGTTTTCAATTGGTTCCAATGGCAGATGAACAATACCAAATAGACCGACCAAATTTACTTTATGTACGGTGATATAAGGATAATAAGGTTAGGTATTTGTTCCCATGATCCGCCAGAACCGGAGGGATCTACCCAGGGACAATCCACTAGATAGTGTAGAGTCCTTAGGTATATTGGAAAAAGGAGAAAAATGAGATATGGGAAGTGTGCGGACTGAGACTGAACTAGTACTGGAATAAACCCAACAAGGTTCTAGTTATGAAGTCTCGGTAAGCACTGAAGGGGTTGAAGAATGAAAAAGAATTGAATGAGAAAAGGGTGAAAACAAATAGCCCTCCAATTATTCAACCTTAGGGCAGAAACCAGGTTCAATTCATTTGCTACTGGTGGTTACCAAGGTAACATCGGTATTGAAGACAAGACGTCATGGACCCAGTGACGCACTGCACTTCAACTTCCCAAACCACTCAAGTTCCTCTTAAAAGGACTTGTTTCATTCTCACGGGGAACCGACATAATCTATCGACTTTCTCTTAGAGATTGTTGATATTGAAGAAGGAGACCCTCTCCCTAGTCTCCGGCACAGGAACCAAATGTGCACAAATTGAGTCTAGAGCCACGAGATCATCAATAAATCTCATTAGGACACTTTCAATGAAGACTCTCTGTTTCACACAATGTGGAAAGAGAGATTATATCTTGAGTCCTACGCATTATCCTTGTGGTATTGCCGTGAACATCCGAGTGATATACTAACATATTCACAATGAAGATGGAAAGCCTTCTAGAGCCAACATCAAACAAGCTCCTGGTAGGTGGCATGTGAGATCTATTCAATAGATCAACCATGTGACAACTGAACAGAAACAATGGGGCGATTCAATCTTTTGAATCAATCCTGGTTCAGGTTATGGATTGACGGATACCTTTGAAAAACCGGTCTTTGTGCTTAAAAACTCTTTTCTTTAGCACTTCGACCGTGTACGAATATTTCAAATCAAAAGGTGTTAATGATTGATAATTGATTTTCATTAAAACCTTCGTTGTATTGCAAAAACAATTTCTATTGTGCGATACACGATTGTTTTTCAAAAATCTTTTCATCAATCAGTGAATCTCTATTCGCTGGTTCACTCACTCCATGTTGTCTTCTTTGAGACGTTCCGGTTTGAGAACAGCTAGAGCAGCTGCGAAACCTTGTCAAAGAAATTCTTAGAAATTATACCTGATCACAAGCAGTACTTGTACTGATCAACGGGGAACCGTGGGCCGTGTACCTCAATTCAACGAAAGTGATCAAAGACACTTTCGTGCTCTTTATTGCTAAATGTTTTATGCGGTACGCCCTACGCTTGCAAATGATCGTAATGATGCGGTCAATCCATAGCCGCATGCTCACTCAACACATTCATCTCAAAAGAAATCATGATTAGTGCATCAATGACTCTGATATTTTCACTCCATGCCTCTGCTACGCTGCTGCCAATATCATGAATCAACGAAAGCTTCCGCTACTCTGATGAGAATATATCATGATCCAGAATGTGAGCATGTCGGTTCGAAAGTCACCACATCACATAATACCAACACCACAATGGATATCTCAGAGATTTCTTGACAGCTGATGATCTCAAAAGCTGGCTCAAAATTATTATCACGTGGATCAGTAAAAAGACCTCCACTTGGATTAACCAAACATGCAATGAGAAGAATCGATGACTATGAGCTTCGGAGCAAAGTACTACATCAAGAATGCAAGAACAATTTTTAATGTAATATCTGTTTGTATTCAATGTAATTTTAGTATATGTTTGAGGTGACCTCCCTTAGGGGGAGATTGTTAGGATTTAGTAAATCCAGTTATTAAAGAGTCGGCCACCTCAAGTATATGTAATCATTAGAAAGCTCGTAGTCGTAGATTATTATAAGTTAAGTAGTATTTAGTTTAAGTAACACCGTGGAGGACGGACGGGTCTTTACCCACTGTATGCCTGATCCACAACCCGATAGGTGGCGATTTATGTAAAGACTATAAATACTCTCTACCTTCCAAGGTAGAGAGTTGGAGCTCATAATAAGACTTTTCTTTCTCTCACTAAAGTTCCCTAAACCTCTAACTTTCTCTCTCTAGAATCATATTGTACGCCTATTTGATCTTATGGTTTAGTGTGTTTATGAAATCCAATATGTTACAAAGATCTTACAAAATGAATTTTTTTCTGTTCTTGTTTGATTGTGAAATTATTTTATTTTACTTAAAGATCTCTTAAAAACTATCATACCTGACATTAACAATCTTTAATGTCTAAAATTGATCCTTATCAGTCTATTTCAAAATTAAATCAGGCCACGTGTTTTCCCCAAACTTTTCTAAATAATTTAAATCAATTGGGATCAAAAATCTCAAAAGGTTTGAAACTTTTGATCGGGGGAGAGATCGTGATTTAAATCTCAAATCTGTTTTAGTCCTTTAAAGGAACTCTTGCCTCCATGTGCCAAACGCTTTCATAAACATGATGCACATGATTGAGGAGGAGCATTTATCAAAAAACAAGATGAGTATTTAAACCTGGCCACATTTTCTCCCATGTTTTCTAAACCTAATTAAATCACTTGAGATCTAAAATCTCAAAGAGTTTGATATTTTTGATCGGGGGAGAATTTGTGATTTAATATGAAATAATCTGATAAATGATGATCGTTTTGACTCAAAAGTGCGGCTCTCTCTAATATGTGCTAAACTCTTTCGTATATCGATGCACATATTGAGGGGGAGCGAATGGTTTCTATTGGCGATCGTGGAAGTTCTTCTAAAACCTCTTTCCTCTATGTGATAAATGATTTCAAATAAACAACGCACATTTTGAGGGGGAGAATTTACCAATAAAATCAAATGGCTTTTTCCACCGAAATTGTGATCAAGAAATTATTTCAAAGAACTCTTGCCACCATGTGCTAAAAGATTTCAAAATCAAAACAATTAAGGTACTAAAATGCTTTGATATTATATCACAAGTACCTTGATTGATTTTCCAAATGATTTTTGAATTGGTTTCAAGAAGAGAAAAAACAATACCAAAAGACCGACCAATTTACTTTATGCATGGTGTTATAAGGATGGTTAGGTTAGGTATTCATTCCCACGATCCCGCCAGAGGGATCTACCCAGGGACAATCCACTAGTTAGTGTAGAAGTCCTTAGGTATGATGAAAAAAGGAGAAAAATGAGAATATGGGAAGAGTGTTGATTGAGACAGAGCTAGTACTGGAACAAACCTAACAAGGTTCTAGTAATGAAGTCTCGGTAAGCACTGAAGGGGTTGAAGAATGAAAAAGAAATGAAATGAAAAAAGGGTGAAAAGAAATAGCCCTCCAATAATTCAACCTTAGGGTAGAAACCGGATTCAATTCATATGTTACTGGTGGTTACCATTACCAAGGTAACACTGGTATTGAAGACAAGACGTCATGGACCTAGTGATGCACTGCACTAAACTTCCCAAGCTACTCAAGTTCCTCTTAAAAGGGCTTGTTTCATTCTCACGGGGAACCTACATAATCTATCAACTTTCTCTTAGAGATTGTTGATATTGAAGAAGGAGACCCTCTCCCTAGTCTCCGGCATAGGGAACCAAATGTGCACTATTGAGTCTAGAGCCAAGGGATCATCCACTATATCTCATTAGGACACAAAATTAATGAAGAATTGTTGTTTCACACAATGTGGAAAGTGAGAATATATCCTAAGAGTCCTACGCATTATCCTTGTGGTATTGCCAGAACATCTGAGTGATATGCAATCATATTCACAATGAAGATGGAAAGCCTTCTAGAGCCAACATCAAACAAGCTCTTGGTGGGTGACATGTGAGATCTATTCTAAAGATCAAGCTTGTGACAACTAGATAGAAACGATGGGGCGATTCATTCTTGAATCAACCTTGGTCTTGAAAATGAATTGACGAATACTTTTGGAAAAACCGTTCGATGTGCAAATCTTCTTTTCTCTAGCACATCGAATGTGTATTCATGTTTTCAAACACAAACAATATCTCTGATTGACAAAAATACTATTGGAAAAACCATTTGATGTGCAAATCTCTTTTTTCTCTAGCACATCGAATGTGTATTCTTTTTCAAATATAAAATGTATTTATGAGAAAATTGATTTCTTCTTCTAAACCTTCGTCGTATTACAAAATTCTTTCTCTTAAGCAATACGCGATTGTTTTTCAAATCATTTTCTATCAATCAGTAAATCTCAATTTGCTGGTTCACTCACTCCTTGTTGTCTACTTTGAGACGCTCCGGTTTGAGAACGGCTAGAACAGCTGCGAAACCCTGTCAAGGAGATTCTTTGGAACTCTACCTGATCACAGGCAGTACTTGTACTCATCAACGGGGAACCGTGGTTCTTGCAACTATATTCAACGAAAGTGAACAAAGACACTTTCGTGTGTTTATTACTAACTGTTGTTTGCAGGAACATTGGACGGTTACAGCAGATCGATATTGAGAAGTCAATTCACGGCCGCATGCTCACAGCATTCACACTTAATTGAAGAAAATCATGACAATCAAAGATATACAAAGATGCTTCCGCTACTCTGATGAAAAGATGTCATGATCCAGAAAGTGTGAGCATGTCGATCCAAAGTCACAACATCACATGAAGGCAACACAACAAAGGGTGATCCAGAGATTTACTGTGGCTAATGATCTCAAAGAAAGCTCGAAGATCATCAAGATGTGGATCAGTTCAAAGGCCTCCATTTAAAGTACAAAGTAATCGGACTTTAAAGAATTGTTACTCAAGCACAAAGAATGCGGAAATTGAAGAATTGAAGTCTACGAGCTCAGAACTAAAGACAAAGATAGAATGCTAGGATGAAAAATGTATTTCATGGGGTGACCTCCCTTAGGGGGAGATTGTTAGGAATTGGAAATTCCATAAGGAAGTGTCAGTCACCCCAATTATAGTCTAGCATATGTTAGCTCGTAGACATATCGTTATTTACATTATTTAGTAGTTAATTAGTTAGTTATTAGCGTAGATTAGTTTAGAGTAATGCCGTGGAGGAAGGACGGATCTTTACCCACTCTATACCTGATCCACAGTCTGACAGGAGAACGAGTAGTCTGTAACTATAAATACCCCTTTCATCTTTGGAAGGGGTGAAACTTCTGAATCTAACCTTCACATTTTTGTTTTATCTCTCTCTCTCTAGAATTCCCTCTCTACTCTCTTCATCTCTCTAAATATGGCACTCTTGTATAATCATCTCACTAGACCACCCGAATCATCAAACAACATATTATGTATGATCCTACATAAGATGAGATTGGGATTCGTGTCACATTCATATTTGGAAATTATAAAAATCTAGAAGTTATCAAGTTCGTATTTTAGGTACGTCGTGCTGATGGTTTTTCTGCAACATAGCCCCTCCATGTTTTTTAAAGAGAAAATTTTTTAAATGGACACTTTCCCCTAGTACTTTACACATATAATTAAACCACGTCCATACAATTTTCTAAAATGAACTTTTCAATATGAGACGTTAGATTGGTAGCGTAATACGTTTTAAACCGTACACGTGTACACCAATTCTTTGGGCGTGGTCCAGGCGAGAAGTTTGGGCGTGATGCGTGTTCTGGGCGTGACCTGGGCGAGGGAATGACCTAGGATTGCCCTGGGCGTGGCATGAGGCGTGCCCTGGGCGTGGCATGAACCCTGGGCGTGCTTGGGCGTGGGCGTGGAGCATATCCTGGGCGTGGAAGGTGGCCTGGGGCGTGGAAGGTGGCGTGGAGCTTGAGGATGGCTTAATTCGAGTTTTGCAAACACGATTATTTTACGTGACTCATATGCGACTCATCGGAAGTTGCAGGTTAGTAAGAAAGAAGAAGAAGTAAGAAAATGGAGAAGAATGGTTACTTTAAAATTAATATAGTACAAGAGGTGGTGATTTAAAATTAATAAAGTATAAGTATGCATCTTACTTTCAATTTAAATAGTACGTAATACAAAAGGTGGCGTGGTATGATTGTGACGGTATGATTGTGACATGTATGATAGTGACCTAAAATGGTCATATCAGTAAAGTATATAAAAAAGGTTCATACTCGAATAATCACTATATATACGGTTAGTTTTTGTAATTTGTTTTTTTTAAAGTTCTTTTCATACTTTTTGGTAAATTTTATTAAATTCGAGCGTTAACAAATTTTGACTTTTCTAGTGGTTAATGGAAAGGCGCTATTGGTCGATAGGATAATATGTGGTTATAAATTATACTACGTAGTTTTATACGGCTATTTTTGCCCGAGTTACACCAAAAATCAGAGCCGTATCAATTGTTCGTCCTTTTGTTGTCGCCACCTACCACTGCCGTCCGATTGTCAAAAGGTACCTTTGTTATTTAATTTTTTTAATGGGTTTTCTTAAATTTCTTTATCTGTAGCGATTTCTAAAGTATTTCTACTTATTGGTCAGTTTTTAATAAAAAAATTACTCGTATCTTCTTTGTGAGACCTGGGAATCTAGACCGAATGGGTGTAGATGGGTTTATATGGAAAAGTTGTAACTTGTATATTGATGTTAGCCTAACAAACCCACATTATTGGAAGTGATCTAAGTAGACGCACGAGGTGACGAGGTGTTAAGAGTCGCGTTTACCCAACTGTACTTATTATTATGAGCTTTATGCTAGAGCCCTTTTAGAACGCTGTAACTTTTAAAAACAGCGATTGGTAAGTCAATTTTTAGTTACTCTTGTCTTTCAGCGATTGTAAGGCCATTATACCATCAACAACCTAGGGAGTAAACTGTTTTTGAACATGAAACTGGATTCATAAATGGCACATTGTGTCTTGTTGTGACTTCAATTTAAGGTAGTTAAAACTCATCACAATTTTCATCATGGGGTTGTTCTCATTTACTACTTTGTACACTTACATGTGTCAATAATGTGCCTATATAGCTACAAAAGTCACATGTGTTTACTACGTACTAAAAGTGTTAAATATGAATTTGTAGATGAGGTATTTAGGACCTTATGAGTTATTCAAAGGCTTGCAACGCCCAGGGCGACTATTAGGCGTTGATATTGGCCACTATTCTCTTGGCTTGGCTCTCAGCGATACGGACTATCAGCTTGCGTATCCTCTCTGGTATGCATTCATAACTTCATTGACAAATAGGCAATAGCAACAAATACTGATTCCACCCATTCATTCTTCAAATCCAATCGGGATTGTTAGCCGTACTTAAGACTGCAATGTGTTTTCTGTTGTTTCTATATGCTGCAGTGTCTTGCCGAAGGATCCAAACCTAATGAAATCACAAATCCTAATGAAAAAATTTGTCTTCAATCTTAGAAAATTGGTTGGGTTTCCATCTTGTGTTACTGAAATTGATCTCACTTATTTCTACCTTTTATTATGAATTATAAAGTTCTTGGTTTTCTTTGTCTAGATGACAGATTATGATGCGAGCAGAATTGTTTTCGGATACCCCTACCTTCAAGGGATGGCCAACACTAAAGTAAGTTATATTTTATAATGTAACTTAAGTCTCTTTTGTTCATTTTAGCTTAATAAATTCTCTTCCAATTTTCATTTATGTTAGGCTTTCCACATCCCTAACACAGTAGATGGCCTTAGCGCATCTGGTTTGTTGGATGATGTTACTTACACTCTCTGGGATGAGGCCTACACATCCAAGGTGTGCACTTTTTTTCTCTTGTTTACTCTTTGTGCACTTTTGTTTAATCACGGATTAAATATCAAAATATATGAGTCATTTATGTAGCTTTCTGATATGAATCAAATTGGTTATTATTCTAATACGTAAACAATGAATAAAACTTCTATCCCAATGCTGACATACAACACACTCGAAAACCATCTTTGCTATGATTTTCTCATTCCTGACCAACAGAGCTCGGAAGCCAAACGCTGGTAAGTTTTTGTGTTGCCCTCTCATGCCATCCTGTTGCGCTGCAATGGAACTCAGAAAATAGAATAGGAATCCATTTCGATGATCTTGGTAATACTAACCTTTTTTGGTAAAGCAATCACCCTTCTTTTAAAATGTATCCGTGATATACTACAACTCTTGATTACGCTCCAAACCCTGCAACAATTCTTCCCACTGGCAAACACTTGGTATTGATAAGCCTTACATTCAACTGATTCCACCCTCTTTGACAACACGTAAGCGGCACTGTTATCTTTTCCAGGCCGATATTGGACTTCAAAATCATAACCCATCAGTTCGATGAGCCACTTTTTGTATTCCCCTGCTACTTATACCTCTGTTCTAACAAACATTTAAGACTTCTCGATCCGTTCTGACTATGAAATGTCGTCCAAGCAGATATGGTATCCACTTTTGTATTGCCAAGACGATTGCCATTAACCCCTCTCATAAACCAATTTTAATTTGGCTCTAGAACCCAATACATGGCTGTAATAAGCAATAGGTTTACCCTCTTGCATTAGCACAACTCCTACCCTTGCTCTGACGCGTCTGTGTAAACAACAAACTTTTTGTTGAAGTCAGGAAGTGCGAGAACAAGGACTTGTGTCATGGCTTCCTGTAGTGATTTGAATTCACAATTAAGTTGCTTCCTCATTCCAATGAAAGCTATCTTTCTTAAATTGTTCCACTAACTCCCAAGCTATTTTCCCATGCCCTTTAACAAACCTTCAGTAATACCCACCAAGTCCTAAAAATTCTCGACGTTCCTTTATGTTTTTTTGGTATTGGCCAACTGAGAATGGCTGCAATCTTTGACAGATCAGCCATGACTCCCTCCCCAGTCACGATGTGCCCTAGATACTCGACAAGTCTCACTCTAATTAATTCTCCCCTCGACTTCATAATCTGCGTGAATATATGTATATACACAACAGACTTCTCAAACAAGACACCTAGATAATAACTCCTAATCCTAATATTATTCTAATACATAAATAAATAAATGTTTTATCCTTCCAGAATTCAAATTAACCCATAGGTCCTTCCACTTGTTTCTTTTTGCGCCTCTGAAAAACTTGACCACACTTTCTTTTCTTAATTATATATCTGGGTAATAGTTTCTCTTGGAAGTTGTAATTATGGCAAGATAATGGCTGATGTGTGCTTTAATTGGTAACAGTTAGTCAAGAGGTTGATGGAACCGCATTATACGGGAGAACATGACAAAGTTATCAGCGACACGCTCGCAGGGACAGGGATTCTTCAGGTATTACATGTCTTCTAAATCTTAAGAAAATATAGTTTTTTATAGATTCAAAAAATGTTTATTGGGTTTCGTCTTATGTGGTTGAGAATTATTTTCCAATTAGATTTTAACTGTAATTCTTTTTTTTATTTCTTGGTCTTTGGCAGGCCTATCTGGATGGAATGAATAGGTATACCATATTAAAAGGCAGGGAAAAGGAAGACGGACAATATATTTTTTGATAGATATATGGGATGAGAAACCAAATTTGACATATATGGCTTGTTGGTTTTGATTTGAAATTGTATATGCTCACATTAGTTGACATTGCTTCTGCCGAACAGCCCACTATTTGCATTATTTTGTTTACATACCTTCATGTTATGGGATTGTTTAGGCACATTAGATCTCCACAAGAAACAGGAGAGCGATATGATGTTACTAGTCTTATGTACTATATGACTACCAGCGAATCAAACTCCTAGAGTACTTTTTCTTGTTATTACGAGAGGTCAACTGGGTTCTCATTGCTCATTAGGATGTAAAGCTTCCACTTTTGTTTTTGAAGTTTATATTACTTTGTCTGAGACAAATTCTTTATGAATCGAAGTCATATGTATATTTGAACTAATTCAAACCCGGGGTATGTTTGGTAGAGGGAAATGGGATAAGAGATAGAAATGAATCAAATTTCATTGTTTGGCATGGAGAGAAATAAAAAGGCGAATAATTGCTAGTGTAAATTTTAATCTTTCATTTTCATTACTTTTAGTTGGGAATTTGGAAAAATGAGAATAGTTTTTGTAATATTTTCCACAAATATGTATTTTTTTCTATTTTTCAACTCACGTGTATTTTAGTTGTTACTCGTAATTTGTCACCGCTACTTATTCAAGTCAACCTTAATATAAGTAACATGCCTAAAAAGTTGCCCAGTTCAATATGTTTACATAGATAATTTTTAGAAGTATATATAAGAGAATCCTTGTTTGGGTCAACCGGGTCGACCCGAAACCAAGTTAGTCAAACATTTTTAACAGGATACCCGACCCTTTAATATTTGGTCACTCAATTAACGTCATTGTTGATGTCAATTAAATTATCATATTTTTGAAACAATATTGTGAATTATATGGGGTTTGGGTCGGGTTAGGGTCTTAATTAGTTCATTATCGGGTTATTGAGTTGACCCGATAAACTCGATAAGCTATAATAATACATTTAAAAATCTAAGAGCACCACTATAGTAGTTTATTAAAAGGTTTATAAAGTGATGAAGAGGTCTAAAAACTTAAAAATCATAATGAAGATACGTTTATAAAGAGGTCTAAAATAAATAAGTCTAGAATATTGAACCTCTTCATAATTTAATGCATTTGGGTTTTGTATGATGTTTATAAAATTTTATGAGGTTTATACATAGTGAAGATAGATTCAAAGTTTATAAATTAATGCAATAATAAAACTATAAACCTTTATAAAGGTTTAACATAGTGGATGCCCTAAAGTTATTGAACTAAATTTGTATATCACAGTCCGTAAATTCTAATTAGTAAGCCGAGTTTAGAGACAATCTTAATTGACTTAATAACTCGTTAACATTAATTATATAACCTTAATCCGATAACGATAAGCGGTTCGGGTTCGGGTTTAGGTTAGCTTATTACAGTATATCGCTTCATTTCTTTTCCATCTCCTTACCCACACAACACCAGACTCGGAAACACCTAACTCCTCTTGTTTGATTCCAATCTACTGGCAATCATCGGATTCCTTAACAAACAAACAGGTATGTAATTTTCCTATAGCCCCATTATTAATAATCCTAATTTACAGTTGCTGATGGATGTTCCTTCTAAAACTACTACAGTATTAATGGTGGATGTCATTTAAATATCTCGGTTGTTTGGTTATATAAAAAGGACTTTTTTTTTTTTTTTTTTTTAATCATCCTAATGAAACTTGTTAATAATTTGATTCGGTATTTAATTAAATTCAGCACAAAACAAGTTGGTTTTTTTCTTTCACTATCAAAATGTCCATAAATTGCTTAATCCTGTCTCCGTGTCCCTTTAATCATAAAACTTACCTCGGCTCACATGGGGGTGCATAGCTCACAGTCACAGGTGTGGGTACGTTTCCCATTTCTGGTCATGTGTATTATGTGTTGTATCTTGATTAGTTATGGTTTGAGTAATATTCTCGTTAATGCTCTTGTCTTGAGAGAGTCTTGAGTTTCAATCAGTATAGGTTGGTGTGTTGTCGTTCTCTACATAATTCCTAGCCACAACAAAATCTTCCTAGCAGATCTCAGTTGGCTAGCTAATTCGATTTTGAATAGAGCTTCTCCATCAGGTTTTTGTTTTTGCACTCCCTTCTTATTATTACACACTACTTATTTTGGGGCCATTTTCTTTTTCTTGCTTTGGATATACCAAGAAAAAAAAAATAACTTTTTTGGTTTTGTAGCTTTTATTGTCTTTTTGTTCTTTCTATATTTTTGTCTGATGGGAATTGATCAAGATTGCATTCACTATACTAGTTTAACATCTAAATTAGACGTGAAATTTTTATTATGTGGCATGATTAGAAACATTATGATGGTGTATTTTTATTTTGTCTTGCATTATTTTCTATTTTAGACTAGTTAAAATATTGTCCAAGAGAGTGAGTTTAAAATCATAATTATTTGAAATGTTGCATACAAAGTACTAATTTTCAAATATAATTTTGATAGATGAAGCACGTGGAGTCAATGTCGTTATTTGTGAGCTTGGTAAGGCAACAACAATCTACTAGGAAACCATTGCGTTTGTTTGGTCTGCATGTCGGGGTTAACCAAGTATCTATGGCGGTTTCAGATATATTAACTAAACCTGCTTCTCCTTATTGGTATGAATTGGTTGCATCTACACAGTTATCTTATCAGCATAATGTATGATGGTGCAGGCTATTTTTATGTATACGGCTTCCTTATTGGGGCCATGTGCAGAAATGTTTTGAGCGTCCTTGTACAGCTATTTGCCTTTTTGTGTTGTTTATCGAGATTATTGGCCCTTTCGTTTTTTTATGTCACTCTACCATTCGATTTGTGTTTCATGCTTGATTGCAATACAGATGATATATTTGTGTGGTATTATATGCTACAGTGCTACGGTCAGGAGTGAAAGCAATATCATGGCTGATACAATTCAAGATCTGGTTAGTGTGCCAATTTACACTTTTTTACAGTTACTCAAACTGCTCATAGTTAATTGTAACGTTTCTGCATTTTTAAAGTTCATTCTCTTTTTCTGTGTGCAGATAAAAAAACAATCTGTGGCAGCCCTTATTGTTGGATTACCATCTAACTCAGGACAGAAACACCCCGTAAAGAACCCAGATGTAATTTTTATTTGATCTGTAGCTTCAATATCTTATATTCTCTTGGGAGTTATAGTCTCTCTCTAACTGTCTTTTTCATTTCTGTTAGGCTACCGAAGTGGAGGTTTTTGTCGATGAACTTTCTAGGACAGGGAAACTAGAAGGGGTTAAGTATACCTTATGGAAAGATTCCTGCACTGCGTTAAAGGTGTGCACTTTTTTTTGCCTATCTGTTGTGCACTTGCAAATTGTGTCACAAAATAAATATCAAAATTTTCAAAGTCTTATATGTTTCCGTTGCTTAAATTAATATAATTTCAGTAACTTCTATTATAAGCTGTAGCTATGCCATGAGGGTGGTTGATGTGTTTCATTTGGTAACAGGGTGTGGAGTGTTTGTTGGATCCGTTACCTTTGGATATACCAGCAGCAAGAAAATTAAGGGCGAAAGTTTTTGTTACATGTGCTACTGAAATGCTGCAGGTATTACGTCTTTTATGCCTTTTAAGTTTCACTTGCACTTTACAACTTGTGTACAGAAAAATATTTTTTTAGATTAAAAACTGATTTTGGGATATTACGCTTACGTGGATGTGGATTTCAGATTTGATCTTAAATTGGAATTCATCTTTCATTTGTTGGTTTTTGGCAGGATTATCTAGACACTGTGAGAAGGCATGTGCCTCCTAATATCTGATGAATATCACTCCTCTCAATTATTGTAATGTGAGATTATCAGATATGAAACATATGGCACCAAGAGCTAATTTTTGGAACTTAAATGACGTTAGATGCTTTTGAAGTGTAATGTCACTGCAATATTTATGGTTGACATAGACTGTTAGCTTTAAGTGGTGAAAGGTTTATGTAATGTCATCGAGTCTAAGTCATGTGTAAGGTGTTGTTTATCTTGACTAACCAAAATTTTAATCGTCTGTTTATTAAAACCTTGGTATTCTGTTAATTAGTTTGTGTGACAAGGAAAGTGACCTAACATTGGATGCGAAACTGTCTTTTGGTACACTCTGTAAACAAAATTCTGATTACCAAAGTATATTGTCGATGTTACTAAGAGGTAGGGGTGAAAACGAGCCGAGCCGAGCCGAGCGTGAGCCTGCCAGAACTCGAGCTCGGCTCGTTTTGGTTTTATAAAGCTTGAGCTCGAACTCGGCTAGTTTTTAGCTTTATCTTTTGAGCTCGAGCTTGGCTCGTGGAATGTTATACATGCTCGGGCTTGGCTTGTTTTTACGATTTGGCAATTAAGATTTAAAGCTCGGCTTGTAATATATCTATAGTCAATAAGCATGTTATTGAGCTCGTTTATAAGCTTGCCTATAATATAAATGCATAACGTTTGATATATGTTTAATGCTAAAAATATCCTAGTGTTTCTTAGACTCGTTTACGTTCGCGAGCCCAATAGAGCTTTGTATGTGAAGATCGGGCTCGATTAATAAATGAGCTGCAACTTAGGCTTGAGCTCGGGCTCGAGCTCATTTAGGCTCTGCTCGTTCGAGCTTTTTATCGATTTGATTCTGAGCTTTTCACAAATGACTCGGCTCATTTTCACTCCTACTAAGAGGGTGTTTGGATTTGATTATGATTAATTTGTACTTTTTGATTGTTTACATTTTAGATAATTTAATGACTTATCATGTAAAACTACAAAAAAGAACATTTTTATTTTATTTTTTTAGTTGAGTCTTATAAATTTAACATTATTTTCTTAAAGCTTACATGTAACAATCTATTTGTATAATCACTATATCTATTTACAAAGTTATTATAAAACCTCTATCATCAGTACAAAATACATAAAGACCCCCATTATCCTAAGCAAAAAAAGCAAAAGCTAGTAGTATATAATTCAACAAATCTATAAGCAGTAATAATCTATTCATAATTGATGGCCAAGAAGCTCATAATCAATCACAATAGTTGCGGTCTTTGCTGGAAGCCTGGAACAATACCGTCAAAGTGAACAGGGACGGAGCCAGAACCACATATGATTGGGTGCACAAAATCTTTTGAACCGTAATATTGGAAACACATTTCGAAAGACCGGATGCATTTAAGATTCATTTAGGAAAAATCGGTGTTTTTTTCAAATATTAACACTACATCAAAAAAATCCATGAGTATCTCGGGCACCCGCGGAAACCCCCTAGCTCCGTCCCAAAAAAGGAAGGACGGTAATCACCAAGAATAATCAATTTGTTAAAGATTAGTTTGACAATTGAAGAAAAATAACAATGGATGAATTCACGAGGAAGAAGATCAAAGTAATATTTGAGAGTATTATGGTCACTTGGCAATTAAATTCCGTCAGATAAAAAAAATCAATGGTCCAGATGAAGCGCTTTGTACTTTTATTTTTCTTTGTTCTCTATTGAACTCTTCTCTATACCATAATTGAATTTTGGCACCCCTTTACTGTTTTGTAATTTTATTACTCCCTCGGTCTCGAAATTATTGTCCTTATTTCCTTTTTGGAATGTCTCAAAATAATTGTCCATTTTTTTATTTTAAGTAAAAAAAAGAAAATTTAGTAGAGGAATATTTTATTTAAGTGGTTGAGATTTATAGTGGTTATATTTTTATTAAACTTGGTGATTTTTGTCCCTAACAACAATTTTGAGTCGGATGGAATATTATCATAAAACTACATAATTGAAAGTACATAACATAAAAGGTAGCCCCTTTGTCCCATAATTATTGTCCAGCGTTGACTTTTTAAGTCTTTCTTGATGGTTTTTTTTAAAGGTTTTTTTGTTGATGGTGTATTTAACAAATAAAATTATTTCGTTAGCCACAAAGCCATCAGAAACAAAGAAACCAACTTATTGATAACCTTAACCCATAAAAAATATAATAAAAAGGAAATTCGCCCTATCAGAATCGTTTCCAAATATAATATGCATCTTTTAAAATGTTTTAGAAACCATAGCTATCTTCGTCAATATTTTTCTATAATTATATTATGTTACGTGATAAGTTCTAAATTTGTATGGTACATATCTTTTTAAAATTTAAATGTGACACTTTTCCATCTAAAGAAAATTATGTGATTTAAAAAAAATTTAATTTAACCCATTATTAGAATAATAATATCTATAATTACGTTGATATTATAAAAAAAATTGGTATACGAACGTAAATAATGAAATACCTACAAAATTGGATTTTTACCTACTTTCTAAACAAACATCATCATGCACATATATCATCTTGGACCCGTCAGAAATATAATACATGGACAACTTATTGTTCATCAGAAACCGTCATGATCTTAAATCAGAAACCAATCGTCCAACAGAAAACGATTAAGAAATGGTTAAACATATTGAATTTTTTTTATTTATGCTATTGTTATTTTCTTTATGGTGTATTTAACTAATAAAATTATTTTGTTAGCAACGAATAAGCCATTAGAAACAAAGAAAACCAACTTATTAATAACATTAACCCGTTATAAAAATAATAATATAAATTAAAGTTAAAACTTACAAATTTTGATTTGTACCTACTTTGTAAACAAACATTATCATGCATATGTATCATCTTGTACCCGTCAGAATTATAATACATGAACAACTCATTGTTCATCAGAAACCGTTATTGTCTTAAATAAAAAACCAGTTGTTCAACAGAAAATGGTTAAACATGTTAAAGTTTTGTATTTATGCTATTATTGTTTTCTTGATGGTTATTTAAATAATAAAACTAGTTCGGTAGTGTAGGATCATGAATATTATGTTGTTTGATGATTCGGGTGGTCTAGGATGATGATAGTATATGAATGCCATGGTTAGAGAGATGAAGAGAGTAGAGAGGGAATTCTAGAGAGATAAACAAAAGTGTTGAATATTAGATTAGAACTTCCAACCCTCTACCTTGCAAGGTAGAGGGTATTTATAGCTTACAACCTAAACGACCTCCTGACGGCCTGTGGATCAGGTATACAGTGGGTAAAGACCCGTCCTTCCTCCACGATGAAACACTACGCTAAACTACGCTACAAATTAACTAATAAACTACTAAATAACGTAAATAACTATATGTCTACGAGCTAACTTATGCTAGATAATAGTTGAGGTGACCGACTCTTTTACTATGGAATTTTCTAATTCCTAACAATCTCCCCCTAAGGGAGGTCACCCCATGTTTTACATTACGAATCCTAGCATTCTATTTTTGACTTTGTTCTTGAGCTCGTAGACTTCAATTCTTCAATTCTGAAATCTTTGTGCTTTTGTAGCGATTCTTCAAAGTTGGCATTGATTTGTACTTTCAGTGGAGGCCTTTAACTGATCCACATCTTTGATGATCTTCGAGCTTTCTTTGAGATCATCAGCTACAGTAAATCTCTCTGGATCATCCATAGTAGTGTTGCCGTCATGTGATGTTGTGACTTTCGGACCGACATGCTCACACTTTTGAATCATGACATCTTTCCATCGAGTAGCGGAAGCCTTCTGGTTCATGATATTTGCAAGGAAGCGAAGCATAGTATGAAATATCAGAGCTAGGTTATGTAGATAAGCACCAGTCATGATTTCTTCAATTAAGTGTGGATGCTGTAAGCATGCTGCTTTGAATTGACTCCTCAATTCGATCACTGCAACCGTCCAAATGTACCAACAAACAACAGTTAGCAATAAAACACACGAAAGTGTCTTTGATCACTTTCGCTGAATTGAGGTACACGGCCCACGGTTCCCGTTGATCAGATAAGTACTTTGTGATCGGTAGGATTCCTAAGAATCTCCTTGACAGGGTTTCGCAAATGTTCTAGCTGTTCTCAAACCAGAACGTCTCAAAGAAGACAACACGAAGTGAGTGAACCAGCAAATTGAGATTCACTGATTGATGAAAAATGATTTGAAAAACAATAGCGTATTGCTTGAAGAAAGAGTTTTGCAATCTGACGAAGGTTTTATGAGAAAGATCAATTTTCAATCAAAATACTTTTGTATTAGAGAATGAGTACACATTCGACGTGCTAGCGAAAAGAAGAGATTCGCACATCGAACGGTTTTTCCAAAAGTATTTTTCAATCAGAGATACTTTTTGAATTTGAAATGAATACACATTCGACGTGCTAGAGAAAAGAAGGTTTGCACATCGAACGGTTTTTCCAAAAGTATTCGTCAATTCCATTCTTGGACCAAGGTTGATTCAAGAATGAATCTCCCCATCGTTTCTATCCAGTTGTCACAAGCTTGATCTTTTGCAAGATTTCACATGTCACCCACCAAGAGCTTGTTTGATGTTGGCTCTAGAAGGATTTCCATCTTCATTGTGAATATTTTTACATATCACTCGGATGTTCTGGCAATACCACAAGGATAATGCGTAGGACTCTTAATATATACTTACTTTCCACATTGTGTGAAAAAGCAAGTCTTCAAGAATTTAGTGTCCTAACGAGATATTGTGGATGATCTCTTGGCTCTAGACTCAATTGTGCATATTTGGTTCCTGTGCCGGAGACTAGGGAGAGGGTCTCCTTCTTCAATATCAACAATCTCTAAGAGAAAGTCGATAGATTATGTCGGTTCACCGTGAGAATGAAACAAGTCCTTTTAAGAGGAACTTGAGTAGCTTGGGAAGTTTAGTGCAGTGCGTCACAGGGTTCATGACGTCTTGTCTTCAATACCGGCGTTACCTTAGTAAACACTAGTAGCATATGTATTGAACCCGGATTCTGCCCTAAGGTTGAATTATTGGAGGGCTATTTCTTTTCACCCTTTTCATATTCATTTCTTTTTCATTCTTCAACCCCTTCAGTGCTAACCGAGACTTCATAACTAGAACCTTGTTGGGTTTATTCCAGTACTAGCTCTGTCTTAGTCCGCACTCTTCCCATATCCTCATTATTCTCCTTTTTTCATCATACCTAAGGACTCTACACTATCTAGTGGATTGTCCCTGGGTAGATCCGTCCGGTTCTGGCGGATCATGGGAACGAATACCTAACCTAACCATCCTTATAACTCCATCCATAAAGTAAAATGGTCGGTCTTTTGGTACAGTTCATTCTTCCTTAAAACCAATTGAAAAATCATTTGGAAAAACAATCAAGGTACTTGTGATACGAGATCAAAGCATTTTGTACCTTAATAGTTTTGATCATTTAGAAAACCTCCCCCTCAACATGTGCGTATGCTTTAGAAATTGTTTAGCACAAGGAAGCAAGAGGACTTTGAATTATTTTCTTTGATCACAATTTTCATACGAAAAAGCCATTTGATTTTCTTGGTAAAATTCTCCCCCTCAATATGTGCATAGGATATTTGAAATCATTTTTATCACATAGAGGCAAGAGTTCTTTTGAAGCACATCCACGATCACAAAAGCCATTTAAGAAACCACTTTGAAAACTTCAATCAAGGTACTTTATAAATCACTTTAAAAAGCTTTCGTACCTCGATAGTTTATTTGCTCCCCCTCAATATGTGCTTCAAGATTCGAAAGCGTTTAGCACATATGAGAGAGCAGCGTGCACAATTAAATCAAAACGATCACCTTTTATCAAATTTCATTATTAAATCACAAATTCTCCCCCGATCAAAAATATCAAACCCTTTGAGATTTTGGATCCCAAGTGATTTAATTAGGTTTAGAAAATATGGGAGAAAATGTGGCCTTGTTTAAATACTCATCTGGTTTTTGGATAAATCCTCCTCCTCAACATGTGCATTATGTATATTGAAATCGTTTGGCACATTGAGGCAGGAGTGCCTTTAAAGGACTAAAACCAATTCCATAAAAACAGATAAGAGATTTAACTCACGATCTCTACCCCGATCAAAATTTCAAACCTTTTGAGATTTGTGATCCCAATTGATTTAAATCATTTAAAAGATTTAGGGAAAGACGTGGCAAAATTTAATTTTGAAAAATGATTAATAAGGAACAGATTTAGACCTTAAAGATTGTTAGTGTCAGGTATGATAGTTTTTAAGAGATCTTTTAAGTAAAACAAAACAATTTCACAATCAAACAAGAACAGAAAAAATTTCATTTTGAAAGACCTTGATTCTAAAGAAAAAAATCATACCATGACATAACATTAAATCTTTAGATCACCACTTATATTGTACACACGGACTTTTATGAAGAAATATCGTTTGAAAATATTTAACATGAAATCACACTCCCCCTCAATCGATGACCAAAGTCGATGATTGAGTGACTTATGTTTTGATAAAATGAAGTCCGGTGATTTCCAAAATTTAGTTCAATTTATTTTCAAAACAATACTTTCCATTTTCAAAACAATTTAATCAAATTATTCAAAATTGTTTAAAAATGGTATCCTGCACAAAGATACGTTAGGTGGTTGAGAAGCTTTCGTTGTTGCTGTAGGGCTTGGAAGAAAACCGTCTACAGATGCAGTGAGACTTCTTCTTACGTTGCATTTTGAATGCCAACTGAGGTCAAATTAAGCTCCGCTTCTTCAATCACTTAGAAGAAAACCATCTGCTGATGCAGTGAGACCTCTTACGTTGCATATATGCCAACTCTCCACAGAAGTCCAATTAAGCTCCGTTTCTTCATTTGTCAACCCAAGATCTAGTTACCCTTTCCTTTCGGCATCCAATCATCTTCAATTATGGGATCCGGATCGGGAACATTCTTTTATACCAATATACCTGCATATGTTAGTGAACACACATACAAATATATGGTGGTCGACATCACCCAAACAACAATCGACTAATTAAAGTCAATTCAACATAACAATCAGATCATATAAGGCATGGGATTTATATGTTAATCAAACTTTAATCATCTAAACCTAACAATCATATCCTAAATTCCTAGTCCTTCGACACAGGCAAATATCATTTTTAATTAAGCACGTAGGATAATTAAGAAAGCTCGTTAGATGATATAGATTTGAAAACATTCTCCCCCTCAATCAATGACTTATTTTCTGAAAAGATTAAAAGCGCTGAAGTCATTGATTGAGTTTTCATTTTTTTTACGAAAAACTCTGAAACTGATTGGTTTTGCAACTCATTAACCACCATTTAGTTAAAACACCAAATATTTTTCTGAAGAATTTTAGACAATAAAACATTTGTGTAGGAACAGCAGTCCTTCGACATACTTTCCTTGTTTTGTTTTTAGGATAAGTGCACGAAATATTTTGAAAATAGTTTAAGCGTAGCACTTTCCTTCTTTAAAAAACGGGTTGCTATCTGAAATAATAGCAAGCCATAGTTTAAGCACGGGTCACAGTCTGAAGTAACTGCAAGCCACGGTTTAAGCGCGGGTCACAGTCAGAAGTAACTGTAAGCCAATTTTTTTTTAAGCCCGGGTTACAGTCTGAAATAACTGTAAGCCATTGTATGTGACATGTTTAGAAAATAATATTTACACCTCCTGCTCGAACTTCATCTAAAGTCCCGTGCCATTATTGAATGACATTTCTAAGACCGTAGATGTTATCGATACCAGAAGACATGTCAAGAGAAAACATATTTTTGGAATTTTTCAAATTTTCTGATTTTTATGGGTTTTTGTTGGTTTTATATTTTTGTATTTTGTTTTTTGGATAAATATATACAAAGATAGAGTATATGATATAATTTAAGAGGATGATGATACGAGTACCGAGATAAGGATATCGAGCAGCACGTCGTAGAAGATAGAAGTCATCAACTCTTAAACATTCACCACCAAAGCTTCCAGGGCTCTTGAATCGAATAAAGAAATTGAACCACCTGAAAGTGAGACTTTGGCAGCTTCCCCCCAAACCGAAAATCCTTTAGCTGAGCAGATTCGAAGCTCTATTTCAAGCTTGCCTTAGCCAGGTGCACAGAGAAGCACACCATTATCATAAATCCCGCAGCTCCTTTTAAGAACGATAATCGACATCCTCCGTTCGGGGTTATATCATCAAGACAAACAACAGCAACGTATCATCTCAAGAATAAATAATCTTCTCAAATTTCTTTTTCACTGAATTCTGAAGCGATCTATTCCAAAAGGTGTCTAGAGAACAATTCCCCCAAGTAGTTGAATTGAAGCAGTCAGTTTCTTTGTATAATGCTCAAGAACTCTCCCGAACACACATCATGAGGGGAATGAAAACACCTTCCCATGTTCACATTTTTCTTCCCTGATGATCGTGTATGAAGCTCAAGAACCCGAAGTACACCAATATCCAAGAGCTCTCCCGAATACACTTCATGAGGGGAATGAAAACACCTTCCCATGTTCACAGTTTTCTTCCCTGATGATCGTGTATGAAGCTCAAGTATCCGAAGTATACCAATACGCAAGGAATGAATAACTGAAAAACATTGAAGAAGCAGGCCAAGTCACTGATTATCTCTGCGGATGACAATCTCTGTGGATGTCAACTCCGGGATAAGTGATTATATCTCTGAATCACTGATTAAGCACTCAAGTGAAACAGCTGAGCATCCCCAATGTACACAATCTCTCTCCCCTGATCATTGCGATACCATCGAAATCACCACACACTAGTGTACCTCTTTTATCTTCAGAAACTTTCTATAACATCACTTCCCCCACATAGATGAAATACTAACACTAAACGCCTTGATGAGTAAAACCTTGAGTTTCTCTGCGGTCATGACATTTGTTTTCCCGGGATATCTTCAATCACTTAGAAGAATTAAGTTCATCAAGTTTACTCGTCATGAGTCAAACCTTGAGTTTCTCTGCGGTAATAACATTTGTCTTCCCGGGGTATCTTCAATTACTTAGAAGTATTAAGTTCATCAAGTTTACTCGCGTTTAGGTACTTATCTCCTTACTCCTTGCTGGTTTTTGACACTTCAGAATCAACAACTCTTTGTAAGTCCGTATACTAGAAATATTTTGAGAAGAACATCATTAGCTCAGATGTATCTGTGAGAGTCAACTTGCTGAAGAATAACGTGAGCAAGTCTAATTAGGGATTAAATTTGGCATTTCAATCTCCCCCAATTAGTGCTCTCCCCTAAACTGACAATCTGTTTGATAAATGCCCAGAATGAGAAGAAGTCTTTTGATAATCACATGCAACTAGTCTTTAGTCTTCTAACATGTAGCAGAAAATGTAGAACAGACTGTAGACTCGACCTTCTTCAAGATTGTTCAGTTGGGGAATAGATAGTTAACATCTTCAACTCACACCAAAAAGCATCTCACCAAAAAGCATCCCAATTAACTTACATCTTGCAAATCCCCTTAACTAAAATCCCTCCCAATCAAACAAGAACAGAAAGATGTTCATCAAGGAAATCAGCAATCAGCCCGCAGCGAACACACGAAATGGTAACACCAAGCAAACAATCACATCAAACAAGAACAGAAGGTTGTTCGAAATCATCATGTTGATGTGCACGTGAAGCATTATCCGGAAGCACTTTGTCAATAAACTCATCAATCCGAGTGAAGATGTCAACCAATGGCTCTTCGAAGAAACACCATGTAAAGATGATCCGATCAGTAGAAGCTCGGTTCTTACATGAGTTTGGAGCCGTTTGACCATTTATTCTCATATATCAATCAACCATGCAAAATTATCACACTTCTTCTCCCCCTCAAGAATTGCATACGGAGATGCCATTCTTGATTAAACAAGTGAAAATCATCCAAATGTAGTCAATTCACACTTCTCCCCCGCAAAATTAGCACAGGATGTCGCCATCGTCATCATAGTTGAGCAAGTGGAATAAGAAAACAATCATCGGTAGTCCGGTTCACTTGATAAATGAAAGCGCGCAGAAAAAGCATGAAGCATGTTGATGAGAATGGTCATTAATGAGAAGATTTCTCTTCTTCCGAAGATAAAGCGCACTGACACGTACACTTTTCTTTTCTTTGAGGAACGAGGCATGAACTGTTGTGTTCATACGTCATAAGAAGATTTCTCTTCTTTTGAAGATAAAGCGCACTGAGACGTACACTTTTCTTTTCTTTTGAGAACGAGGCCTGAACTGATGTGAACAGACGTCATAATCTCACTCTTTTCATCCTCTTTTGGCAAACTTATAATCAACCCCATTATCATTCAGTAGGCTCTTTGTTGTGACAACTGATGGAGAAAACCCAATATGATGAATTTGACCCTGAAGTAAACTACCCCAAACTCGTGACTTAAACTTGCACATATGAAACAAAGAGCGGTGCCGATTTCCATTAGCATCTCTAAGTACTCTCTATGTACTCTATACTCTTCAACCAACCAACCATCAAGTATAAGACGTACATTACCTCTTGAAAATCCACAATTGAATGTGACACTGAGCACTACAACGTAACTCCTTAAAGTGATAGTTATTTTGTGGTGGTATGAGCCCAATTCCCCCAAGTGGTAAAAGAAAAGGTAAAAGACACCCAACAATAACTAGATTTCCAAGTCTTCATTTTTGATAATAAGCTCGAACAAGGATCATGAAGAATCTTCATCCAACCATCCCCGATACCTTCAGATACTAAGTACACTCGCCCGTGATATTTCACTTCAACCTCAAATAAACAATAGTGAATTAACTCCGTTGTCACATCTTCTTGGTTAAAAGCTCAAATCTAGCCTCCTTTGACATTTAAAGCGAACTATGATAATGGTTTCATCCCGACCATGGTTAAAAGCACATAACCCCGTAAAACCTTGTAATAACCAGACTGCCATGACGAATATCCAAACACACATCCAATTCATGAAGTACACTCTTTTATCCCTTCTTCGAAACAGAAAACGTATCACCATCATCAAATAAGATCCAGAATTACACTTTCTCTTCTCCAAGATGGTTCCATCAATACGGGATTTTACTACTCTATGGTTTAAACCGAGAAATGATTTCTTTCGCGGGATTTTACAAAACCAAGAATAAACCGTAAGATAGATCCGGAAATGCACTTTACTAATACCAGGATGTTTCCATTGTCACGGGATTTTACAAGTCTATGATTTAAACCGAGAAATAGGTTCTTTCGCGGGATTTTACAAAATCAAGACAGAACCGTAAACAATGTCAGCTTGAATGTGTTATGACAACTTTGGTTTCAGTGAATATCTGTTTTAGGGGAACATGCAGCGGTTCATCAACGGTTCATTATTCAACATCAACAATATCATCAACCATCCAATAAACACTTTGGTAAACACATCATTCACGCATTCTGTCGGCTGTTGCTGTGACCACATGGTGAAGTAAACCCGATATGTCAAACTTGATCATGAAGTAAAGTTCTCCAGATTTGTTACTTAAGCTTGTACTAATCCTTGTGAAAAAGAAACGGTGTACCCAATGTACAAAACCTCTTGACGTATCCTCAACTGCGTGAGACACCGAAGTGAAAGTTACGTTGTGGGTTAACCGAGAAAGAATCACAACCGTACCTAAATAGCCAAGTCTTTATCACACTCTATAAATGCCCAAACAAGTCATCTTCGCGGAATGGTAGAAAGAAAGAAGACGAAATAAGTAAACGCGCCCGGAAAACCTCACTTCAAATTCAAATAAGAAATACCGTCCAAACAACCCTGTAGTCAACTTTGTTCAACCATCAATTCAATCCTTGACAAAATATTCATCGTGAAAATGTATCCACTAAAGTACCAAACTCACAATGTAAAGAATCTCATCATCACACCAAATTTCATATTTCAGCATATCATACTTAGATCACATAAACAAATCTCATTATCAAAGGCCTCATATGGTCCAAATCACATATCACACATCCGCAAGCTTGACCTAGGTCCAATCAACCAAGTCCAATTATCAAGACCAAGTTCAAAATAAACTCATATACACAGTCCATAGCTTGCTTACAATACCCGTCCAGTCTCAAACGATACCATACCCAACTCTTCTCATAAGATCAATAAATGATTATGTGATTAAAGACCATTTCATGAAAAACGTTTAGTGGACTATTTCATATTATGTCATTTGATACCAGAAACTTGTGTAAAATCAATAATGTCAAATGAAGAATATTTATGGCATGTGGTATTATGATGAATGAAAAGAAAACGTTTAGCGTAGTAGAGGGCATTTAAGAGTCACGATCTGGTCCAAATAGAGTAAGATATGGCCCACGATCCATTCCAACTTAATTCTTATGAGGCCCAAGACACACATTCAGCCCATAACAGAATAAGATCCGTTCCTCTCATTGCCCTAATTCACCGTGTATTTAACACATCCATTTACACATAGCTCCAACCCTAATCTCTTTGAAATCCGCCCCATACTCTACACAAATAATTAACTCTCCAACTTTCCCAGATCTTATCATCCAAGATTTCACATATAATCCTTAATCACATATCTTCTATGATTAACACAAACCCTAAAATCTTTCACAAAAATTACGCCTCCCATCAAACAATCTGCTCTCAAACTTGCTACTCAACTCGCTTCAAAGTCTGCTTCATACGCATCACATATCACACGCCTCTCATTAACAAACGAACTTCAGCAATCATTAATCTCTCAACCTAAACCATGAAACTGTTGTACATTAACAGTCATGACCACGCCACAGAGATGGCTAGAGGTCCATCTTCATAGCCACAGGGATGGTGTGAATATCTTGATTTGGCCATAGGTACAAGGTAAACGATTAGTTGAATTAACGTTTTACCTTTCTTCCAATTATTTTACCGAATCAATGAAATTGGTTCAACAATATTGTTGAAATCACTTCATTACCTTCGAATAAATAACAAGAAAACGTTTGGATCAATGATGAAATAATCGTTTGTGGTTGTTTGTATTCGAAAGAATTAATTAGAGGTTAATGAACCACGAAACGAACAAAAACTGAGATCCCTTTTATTTTTTTATTTTTTTTCATTTCATTGAGTATAGATTACTGATGTAGTCCTTTGTGGTGATATGGATCTGAAAAGGTCATGAGAAATCATTAACCCACGATAAGGAGAAACTGAAATCATTTACTTTGAGATCATTTACTTGTGACCGAACCAAAGATTAGGAGATTAACACTATATTTATTCGTCTTACTTTATGTTCGAAGAGAGATTGAGGTCATGCTTCATAGAATGATCGGTGAGGATATGAGTTTCTTTCGAGTACTAGACCTAGAAAGTGTCTTGATGTTGCATTGAAAGCCTCGAAGGAAACCAACATCTGAGATCTTGTTTGATTGATTAATTTACAATTTGTGAATCGAGTCTTGATATAGGCATTAGTTGAGATTAATTGTTGTTGACGGTTGATGATAATTGCTTCTTCATCTCGTAATTCAGTCAGTCCATGTTTTAGTTTTACAGAGTCAAAATGTTATAGTAGTATGGTCAACACTCACATCCAAGTCGCATCTTTACACAACAAGCTTCTTTAGCAACTCGCTTCTTTAGCAACACGCTTCTTTAACAACTGCTTCATTAACAACTCGCTTGTGCACAAAGACCTTTTAGCAACTCGCATTCAATAATGCAAGTAAGCAACTCGCATTCAAAAATGCGAGTTAAAGACTCTTGACACAACTCGCTTTAGATTTGTATGGACAACTCGCTTACCAGCAGCAACTAGCTCAATAGCAAGTGCAAAAGTATCATATGCGAGTTAAGTAACTCGCATTTAAAACTGGTCCAGAAACCCAACTCGCTTTACGACCCAGCAACTCGCATATCACCCATAACATTGACAACTCGCTTCTAACACGATGAATCTGGACATAGTTGCAGTAATTACTGTCAACTCGCATAGAAGAATATTATCAACACGCTTTGATGAAGATTTCACTTTTAACACAAATAGTTTTTAATAGCAAACATCAAAACAGTATAGAAATTAACCACCAGCAGTAACCAGATTAAGATAACCTATTTAACACCAGATTCTAAACCAGATAAGTGACCAGATTCGATGCCATAGACCATCAGCATCATATTTCGAAACAAAGAAAACAACATAACAAACATCAGCAGACAAAAACTGCTTAAGCCATATGTTTACCAATCATCATCAACCCGGCATCAATACATATCAAACCATCACCAAAGATGCAACAAGTCTCAACAAACCGCATACAAAAATGAGTGCTCAAAAACCAAACGAATCGTCAATAACCAAACACAACAAACCCATCAAACCGCATAAAACCATGAAATAAACCACGAGAATCAACACAAACAACACAACCTGGCTCTGGTACCAATTGTAGGATCATGAATATTATGTTGTTTGATGATTCGGGTGGTCTAGGATGATGATAGTATATGAATGCCATGGTTAGAGAGATGAAGAGAGTAGAGAGGGAATTCTAGAGAGATAAACAAAAGTGTTGAATATTAGATTAGAACTTCCAACCCTCTACCTTGCAAGGTAGAGGGTATTTATAGCTTACAACCTAAACGACCTCCTGACGGCCTGTGGATCAGGTATACAGTGGGTAAAGACCCGTCCTTCCTCCACGATGAAACACTACGCTAAACTACGCTACAAATTAACTAATAAACTACTAAATAACGTAAATAACTATATGTCTACGAGCTAACTTATGCTAGATAATAGTTGAGGTGACCGACTCTTTTACTATGGAATTTTCTAATTCCTAACAGGTAGCAACGCAAAGCCATCAGAAACAAAGAAACCAACTTATTGATAACATTAACATGTCAGAAATATAATAAAAATAAAATTCGCCCCATCAAAATCGTTTCCAAATATAAAATGCATGTTCTAGAATGTTTTAAAAGCCATAGTTGTCTTCGTCGATATCCTTTCTATATTTAACTTATGTTACGTGATAAATTCGAAATTTGTATGGTCTTAAATTAGAAAACAGTCGTTCAGCAAAAAACGATTAAGAAAGTATTAAACATATTGAATTTTTGTATTTATGCTATTGTTATTTTCTTGATGATGTATTTGACTAATAAAATTATTTCGTTAGAATGCAGAAACAAATAAACCAACTTATTGATAACATTAACCCGTTAGAAATATAATAAAAAGAAATCCGCCCCATCAGAATCGTTTTGAAATATAAGATGCGTGTTGTAGAATGTTTTAAAAATAATAGTTATATTCGTCGATATCTTTTCTATATTTAGATTATGTTACGTGATAAGTTTTAAATTTTTATGATATATATCTTTTCAAAATTTGAATGTGACATATTTACATCTAAAGAGACTTATGTGATTTTTTTAATTTAAATCTAACCCATCTTTAGAATAATAATATCTATAATTCCGTAGATATTATAGCAAAATTTGGTATGCGAATATAAATTAAAGGTAAAACCTACAAAATTAGATTTGTACCCACTTTCTAAACAAACATCATCATGCGCATATCTTGAACCCGTCAGAAATATAATACATGAATAACCTTCATCAGAAACCATTACGGTCTTAAATCAGAAAATTGTCGTTCAACAGAAAACGATTAAAAAATGGTTAAACATATTGAATTTTTGTATTTAGGCTATAAAAATATTAACAATTGAGATATGCTGTGTTTAGAGAGATACATAAACAACTTTCTTTTTCTCTACACGTAGCCCTATCTATTTGGTTAGGATCCTTATCACGATGATATCGCGTTCTAACAAAAGCATTCATGTCGAACTAATTCACATACTGTCACACCCCCAAATACATGATTTGCAGCGTAATGAAATACATAGGGCGTGACGCTCATAACATACAAAGATACAATTATATTGAATGACCTAAGTGTCGTTTCAAAAGTACATCGTTTGATTAAATAAAACATGTCAGAGTTTACAAAAATTTAGGTCCCAAAAGATTTCTAAAAGTATCAAAATGAGTTTGTTACAATCAAACGATAGTTTAAGTGCATAAAATCCAAGTGAGACGCATCAGCTCAACGACTCTATGATGCGATTCCATGCAAGCCATGATGTACATGCTAATTACCTGAGAAAATACATTCTAAAATGGTCAACAATAATGTTGGTGAGTTCATAGTGTTGGGATTACGTATAATCAATATAAAGTGTCGGTCATTAGTTTATGTAATAAGTTGTCTTAATTAGGCTTTTAAGTTAGTCCTTAGCCCACTAGCCCTTGTAGTAAGCCCATGGGCTATGGGAATCATCTAGAAACAATATATGAGGCGTTGCCCTAGATAATGGTGTATATATACTCATGTAAACCTCACTTGTGAGGTTGGTTGATTCATATGCAATACTACTCTTTTCCTATTATGTTTATTATGAATCCTCCCATCTCTTTCTATCTCTATACTTTCTCTCACTAGAAATCTTATGTTAGTTTACATATTTGTAAACCTGCAAGTAGCATCAATCGCTAAATGATACTTGGTTAGTGTATTTGGTGCACAACGAGTTCATTTTATCCTTTAAGTGGTGTTTTTTAATTCATACAAAGCTAAAAGCTTTGATTTTTAGCACTTATTCTTAAAGCTTGAAAAGTTTTAAGGATTCCATAGTGTTTAGAATCTTAGTTGATAGCATAAAGTTCATGTCTTTTAGTTTAAAAATCAAGTTTTTAAGTTGTTTTCTTACTCATACCCTTCATCGAACTTCAAAACAAACCTTTTAAAGCATTAAAGTTTGAAACTTTCTTAATATTTAAGTGTTTTTAAGTATTTTTTTGATAAGAATAAACTGTTTAAAAGCTTGTAATTTGTCTTAACATTGAATTCCTAAAACCCAGTCCATTCATAGAACTTGGAAAAGAGGGTTTCATCGAACTTGGCAGTTTTAGGGTTTCATCGCACTTGAACATCGGACTTGCTCATCGAACTTCCAGAATTTCAAAGTTTCTTCACTGATTCAAGGTTAATCAGTACTTCCCTTGCTTGGATAAGCCTGTGGAATACTTCGACTAAGGTTAATCATCTAACTTGGACAAGTTAGATAGATCCATCAAATTTCAAGTTTGAAATATCGAATTTGATATCAAGTTTGTGGAAACGTAGAGGGGGGGGGGGTGAATACGTTACCGTTTAAAAACTTTAGATATTTAGTATCAAATCGCTTATGAATCTTGTTATAATATGAAAGTACCAATTATTGTTTGTGACTAATATAAAGCATGGTAAACCAAGTTGTCACACAATCATGAACATCAAACCACATCACAAACAATAGTATAGTGCAAGTATAAAAGTAAAGAGATAAAGAAAGGAAAGTGCAAACCGAACACGAGGATTTATAGTGGTTCGGTCACGGATCTCCTTTCCGCCCTACTCCACTCCCCGAGTACCCAACTCGAGAGTTACTTCACTAAATCAACAAGCTCCCTTGTCGGCGGAGAAAACCTTACAATCGTCGCTTACACTTTTTCCGGTACAAAGCTAAATACCGGGTTCTAGTTCGAGGTAGAACCAACCTAACGTCGCCTATACAATATTTCCGACACTAAGCTAGATGTCGAGTTCTTTTACAAGGGTACAACCACTCCCAATATGTTTTATGGCCCAACATAATAAACCTTGTGTTTTATGGCACAAACACATAAACCATCTAATCTAGTTTGGTGAAAGTGTTGTTATGATGCAATGATGTTTACACTAATGATCCATGACACAAATGTTTAATGGATATGAATAACTACTTCTAAATGAGCTTCCATTGATAGGAAGCCTTCATGATGAAGATCACAAGTTCCCTAAACTTGTTGTGATAGATCTTCAACTTGTGGTGAGTGGGGATGGCTAGATCTCCACGCTTTCCTTGGTTGATCAAAGAGTAAGCTTACAACAAAGATGAATGTTAGAAGCATTATGATCATGATCATTAGGGTGTTTAATGTATGTTACTACATTGTTAATGATTGATCTAAATGTATGCAAGAAGGTGGAGAAGATGTGATTTGAAGTGATGAAGAAACTGGAAAACAATGGGCTTCTATTTATAGCCAAAAGTGGCCAGGAGCGTCCACGGGCCAAGGAGCCCTTTAAAGGGTTCCGTCCTTTATGCAATTTGGTGCCGTGGGTGCCTGACAGAAAATCTAAAAAATCTTTCTTCAAATCTTTCCAAGATATTACCAAATCTTACTAAGATCACATTTGATATATTGAGTGTCAATCTAACCAAAATATTCAAGTGATCTTTCAAGGATTTCAAAGATGACGCATGACATGATGTAACATGTATTTCCATTTTTAGATTAAAAAGTTTATCAAGGTAAACATGTAAAATGTATTATGTAACTAGTTAATAAAATGTCTAGTTACCTTTTGTAAAAGAGTGCTTGTCAAAATAAAATATATTTTGTCAAGTGTTAGTAAACTCTAGTATTTGTGTGAAATACTTGTGAATGCAAAATGTAAAATGAGGTTCGAAATAGAATGGTTAACCTATTAAAATACTTAGTGACTCTAAACGTATTTTAAACATTCTAAATAATTTGTTAATGGGTTTGATCATAATGCCACATAACAAACATGTACGAACCTGTGTTTTAACATATGAGGACTTGAGTCACCGAGAGGTGTTGAATGTATGTTGAGACAAAGTGTGATTACAAGTAACTTGTACATTTTACGTTATGTATTACAAGTTACATGTTTGTCATCAATCAAAACAAACGAGACTGTATAGATTAAATATCGTAATATTTGCACTAACAATCTCCCCCTTTTTGATGATGACAAATATATGTAAACGTAATAGAAAGTAAAATGTAAAAGGTTACTTGTATCCTTACTACCTTTACATTACCTTCTCCGTTTACACTCTTCTCCCCCTTTTGTCGAAACAAAAAGGGCGTGTCCTTGGAGTTTAACTTAATTTCTCCCCAAAAAGCGAGCTTGCATCATCCCTAGTGAAGTTAAATCGTCTACTTCAATCCATCCCTTATTTGGCAGCGGATCCATGGATCAAATAAAGAGGCTTAACCTACATCAAGGTTAGTTTTATGCAACAAAAATTATGAGAAATATATGAAAAAGAAAAAGGCATAGCAATGTTAGCCTATTTTCTCCACTTTTTATCGAAGCACAAATGCTTGTTGAAAAGTGAGAATGATGCTAAATGCGTGCATGCTCCCCCTTGACGGTTGCTCTCCCTTGTTTGAGGCCCCAGGGTATGATTAAAAATCTACAAAACAAATATTAGTGCAAAAGTATATTCGTCGTTGGACGAGTAAGTGATATACAACAAAGTGTGTATAAGATGCATTCAGTAAATTCTTGACGGAAGCTCTCCTTGCTCTAGGGCGTCAAGATGAACCTTCAAAATAAATATTAGTATAATAGAAGCTTTGTCTTTAGAAAAATATGCCATATACAACCAAGTGTATAGACGATGCTATATAAGTGCTTAAAGGATATTCCTCCTTGCTCGAGGGTGTCAAGAAGCACCTAAAATAAGAAAAATAATTGATGCAAACTTCATCCTTAGATGAGTAAGTTATATACAATCTAGTGTATATGATGATGAACCTACAATGAAAAACATTAGTGCAATATATTTCATCTTTTTGACAAAAAATAAGATGTATATATGTGATAAATGATATAATCAAAGATCTCATGAAGTGTAGTCTCCTAATTACAATCATAAAAAAAGTGAGAATATAATATGATAAAAGCCTACAAAATAGTTCCTAGAAAGAAGATATGAAGTCTTTCACCGGGTGTGCCACTAGTGGTGCTAGTGTTTGTCACACCCCCAAATTACCTGTTTTGCAGCGGAATGGAATTCCTGGGGGATGACTGTCATAGCATCAAAGTTATAGTTATATTGAACGACCTAAAGTGTCGTTTGGAAAACACATCATTTAATTTATTAAAACACTCAGAGTTTACAAAGTATAGGTCCCAAATGAAAATCAACTTGTGCGGAAATAAGTTTGTTACAAGCCAAACGATGTTTTTAAAGTGCATAAAACCCAAGTGAGACGCGTTGTCACCGCGACTCTATGATGTGTCCATATGCATGCCATGAAGTGAATGCCTTAGATACCTGAGATAAAACATGCTAAAAAGTGTCAATACAAAGGTTGAGTGAGTTCATAGAGTTTGAGTTGAAATGTAAAGCCTTTCAAAATCGTTTATGCAGCAAAGGCATTGTAAATCCACTCAGTTCCAAGTTCCGCCCATACAAAACTTGCAACCTGTGTGTTCACAACCCACTGCCAAAACATAGAATGACAATCATGATTATGCGCATCAAGGTAGTTAAAAGTATAAATGTCACCACAAGGGTCTTCCAACAACTCGTGTTGGGATGTTCCTCCAATGACTCACGTTGGGCTGTATCCATAAAAATGGCCTTCCAACATATAGATGTTGGGATGTTCCTCCAACGACTCACGTTGGGCTGTATCCATAAAAATGGCCTTCCAACATATAGATGTTGGGATGTTCCTCCAACGACTCACGTTGGGCTGTATCCATAAAAATGGCCTTCCAACATATAGATGTTGGGATGTTTGTTTAAGTCTAGTCAATACACGCCCCAAGTCTAGAGTATAAGTAATGTTGTTTGGCAAGAGAGTTTAAATGTTTTGATAAATAAGCATGTATCTCGCCCCAAATAGTTTATAAGAATTTAAACGAGTAAAAGTGGGGCTACGAACTCACGGTAATCCTTAAAAGTTTAGAGTACTTATAAAAGCAAATGAAATAGTTGAGCATGTATCTCCCCCAAAAGTAATTCAAAACGTGTAAAAGTAGGGGCTATGAAACTCACAGTAATATGTCAAAGTTTAGAATATTTGTGATAGTAAAAGCAAGTAGTTGAGCATGTATCTCCCCCAAAGAGTTTATAAAACAAATAAGTAATAGAAAGTGGGGCTATGAAACTCACGATAATCCGTAAAAGTTTAAAGTACTTGTGTAAATAAAAGCAAGTAGTTGAGCATGTATCTCCCCCAAAAATAGTACAAAACAATTGAAAGTGGGGCTACGAACTCACCTGGTGCAATGTTTATGATGACAAAGTGGATGCACAGAAATGAGATGAAACTCTCTAACCGCAACCTATGATGAATGATATGATCTCATATAAGTCATGAAACAATGTCGTGCATGCAAATCCACATGTAATCTATACCACTTGTACATTTTTAAAATAGAATTTATCGTCGAAATATATGTTTATGACATCTCGTCATGTTATAAAATACTTTACAAGTATATACGTTGAATCAACATCCTACGATAATCGTTTAATGATTTATTATGAAATTATAACTTTTCGTCGTAAAACAATATAATTTGACAAGTCATGAGAGTGACTAAATGGCCTTGAAAAGCTAGTCGTAAAATGGTGCATATCGAGTGTTAGGAAACAAACTCAACGGTTTTGGAAAGCTTGTAGCATTATCTCAAAGTTTTAGCTTTTAAGTTTTCATCATAGAGGTCTCGATCATGGAGAAAAATAAAGGTAAAGTATGGTACTTGTGTCCAAAATATCGTTTAAGGGTGGTTTTCGGCAAAGTTTAAGTGACCGTATTTTACTCGTTACAACTCCGCTTGACGAACGGTTGGACGTTTTGGAAAATATGCTTGGCGAACTTACTTTTACTAGAAGACATCACGTTATAAAAAGTACTACATCAATGTTAAAAACGACCCTCAACATGGTCATTTGTGGCCGTAATATTTGTCTAATAGAAATATATTAGTTTTTCTTATATAATAAAGTTACGGCAACTTTGTTAAATCGCGTGTAATTTAATCGTTACAAGTCCGTTTTCTACGTTTTATATGTCCTTAGCTTCGTATCAAAGTATACTAATATATTTTTGATAAGTCGACACATTTTATAATGCTTAAGACTCATTTTTGACTCGTAAAAAGTCGAGACAGCATGCTGAATTTTCTGAAACAATTAGTTTTCGTCGTCAACTTGAAAATTTCATAACTTCTTCGTTATAGCTCCGTTTTAATCCGTTCAAGCGGCCACGTTTTCGTTTTAAAGTGTATTTTCTAAATATCTAGGCCAAAATTTTTTATTTACTGTCGAGATTTCCAGATTTCAAAAATATGGACAGACCCTTAATTAAACTTGTCGAAATGAGTTTTTCTCGCGCCAAACCTATTCCAACCAATTCAAAACAACTCCGAAGCTATTCTAATCCTACCATACACCTTCTTAGGGTGTCATGGGTTCCTAGACATCACCAAAAGTAATATGTTTCAAGGGATTCATTATAGAATAATTATATTACATAATAAGTAATAAAAACAACAAAAGTGGTATAAATTCATATGTAACATGCATGTTTTCTTGCAAAAATGATGAAATAACATAAAGATAAATATGAAAGAGTTATGGAGACCGTGAAATGCTTACTTGAATGATTATGTGAAAGAAAGTGATGAAAACCTTATTTAATCTATAGGTTTTTATTTCAAAACCTTGAAATAGATCACTAATTGAGCTTGATAATACTTGATCTTGAAAAAAATTATGGATTCCTCCATGTTTCTTAGAGTGGCCGGTTATGGAGAAGAGAGGAAGAAAGAGTTTGATCTTTTTTTACACTTTGTGAATTTTAGATATTATGTGAAGTGTTTTGAGTATAATACAATATATGTGAAGATATTTAACAAATTTTGAGTATGAGTCACCCTTTGGGTCGACATGTATAAAAGAAAAGGACTAGATGCATTAAGTAATAATCAAGTGTTTTAATGTTGAGTAAATGTGTAGTTAATTAGGAATAAGTGGTAACTTGTGTAAATATTTGAGCTTGTAGGGTAGCGTTAACTAAAAATATATTTTAACAGGTCAAAATAAAATATATTGAAGTCATAAAATTATAAAAATACATTTCTTGCAAAATTTGAATGAAGTAATAATTATCGTGTAGTTTTTACGAAAACCGTCGTAATTATATAAATATAACAATTTATATACAAAATAAATTTAAAACACCGGGTAAACTCATAATATTATTTTTATAACCTTAATATGAGTATAAAAATATATCGGGATAATTTTTGGAAGTATCGGATTAAATGTTCAAATAATGTTTACGCGATAGCGTTTATTTAATAAGAAAATAAACGTTTAATGAAATATAAATTTGAAAAATGACCGGAAATTGAGAATTGTGACAGTGTTGGTGTCAGTTTACTAGTAGGATTCATGTGGTGATGGTAGATGACTCGAGATTTACAAAAGCAAGTTTTCGCTAATCCATAGTGGTGATGATTAGTGAAAGTGGTGATGGAAGGTGGTGGTGATTAGGTAGAAAGCTATTAAGGAGTTATAAACTCGTATGTATAGCAAATATAAAAATATGGACTCATGCAATCCTTTCGTCATGTCAAGTGACCAAAGCTAAGAAGAAGAAAAAAAAATGTGAATGGACATTGCATTTCAATGATGCATAAGGGTTATGATTTGAATGATTTATTGATGCTAACAATCTATTGTTTTAAGCAAGTTCTCATATGCTTCAACCCAAGAGTAATCAATAATGCGTTCTATCTAAGAATATTATAATGAAGATACCAAAAAGTATAAAAGTGATAACATGAAGATAAATTCGTTCATTGATTGACACGAATTATAAAAATGACCTATTCTAGGTGACAATGGGAAAGGTAGTATTAGCATGGTTTTGACCGACATGGATGATTATCACTTTGAAAAGAAGTGAAGACAATATGGAAAATACTAATAATGAGTACCTATATGAGGATGAGAATGACATCATATGAGTGAGAGTTGGATGGACCAACGTGTTGGAGATGGCTGTTTTGATTAATATATCGTTTGCACTGACAAGGACATGCATGATAAGCGAGAAAAGGATAAGATCCTATGATGGTGTTCTAGATAGTGAAGTTGTAAGGTGCTAGTCTAAGGAAAATCCTATATGTGGAGATGAAGACGTTTTTTAAAAACACATGATGTGTTTTTCACTTGATGAGGTATTGGTGCGAAAAAGGTTGAACTAGTTGTGGTTTCATGAACCGGCTTTAGCTAAGTAGTGTTTACCTATGTGTTGGTATTGTAGAGTCTAAGAGACATAAAATTTGCCAAAAGACAATTATGTGAATGGATTTCTCTCCCCCTTAATTGGTGGACATCCAATATAATGTGTAATGTATCAAATAAGGAATGACAACAAAGTGTTTAGGAGGTTATTCGGGTTAACGAAAGAATGAGCTTAGTGAACTTCATCCTTAAAGTCACGTACCTCTTCTTGATTAATACGAGATGATCGTATGATGAGGCATGTGGTTTCCTAATAGGAAGTGAAGAGGATTAGAGTATTGTTATAACTAAATAATGATGGAGGTTATTTTTTGAAAGCGGAAGCAAAAATGAGATTTGGAAAGAGGTCGGTTGAAAGACAAAAATGCAAAGCCAACCCTCTAGAACTTAATTCTATATGCTTTTAAACTATATGCAAGTGTAGGGGTCCCATAAAGCATAGTACTAATCTACGTAGCAATAAAGGGGATTATGCAAAATGAGCATATAAAAGTTAGAACCAATTGAGATAACAAATGATTTGTTATCAACCTACAAAACAAATTTGTTAGTTACAAAAGATGTTAACATGATAGAAATCAAATGATAACATATTATATAAGAAAAAACACATTGCACTTTAGTAGACAAGAAATCACCATACAAGATAGCATCAACACAATCATATTATGCAAGAATACAACTTTATTCAAGACATTTCATTTTGAGATTGTTTTGTCGTTAGACTTAGACGCTTAAGCATACTTGGCTTGTAAATTAACACAACAATCTATGTGATTAATTTGTAAGATAAAAAGGTTTCTAAAAGTTTGTCATACCAAAAGCACTTTGACATATTATATGTGCACATGTAGCAAACAAATAGTGTGACAAGAAGCAAAAGAAACAAGATGAAAGATTCATGCAAGCCATGTTTAAGACATAACAATTTGGAGCATGTATCATTTGGATCGTACTACACATAGATATAATGAATGCCAACTAATAGCTTTCAAACACAAACTTATCATATCAGAATTATCACGTATCAAAATGACATATTATGATTTCATAAGTAACATGTTAATCATGCTAAAACTAATTCAAAAGTAAGTATCATGGAAATAAAGTTTTAGGTTTAAACGTTTAGTAGCATGAAACAAGAATACAAGCATTATAAAGATAAAACCGTACCAAGGTTTACACATTTGACTAGTTATCAAACACTAAGATAATGTCAAATCAACTTATCGTATCAAACAAGAACATGTAATCAACACATGTAAGTGCAATGCAAGTAGTTTTAAAAGAAAAGTCATATATACTACTTGTTTGATTAGTATTCCTAAGGCGAGGCAAACTATCAATGTTTTAACACTTACTTTAGGCAAGTATAGGAATACAGATTTTTCAAGTTGGAGAATGAATATGAGACTATTACTAGCGGTGCTCAATTAAGGCTAAACACGACCATTTTTACGGGTGATTCCACATACCCAACTTCTCTCCAGGAAGCAATTCAACCGTTAGGTCAAATTGAGTTTCTAGTGCAATAGGTTCTCCAGTAGTCATTCTCATGTTAGAAAGATGGGAACTCCTACTTTTGCATATTAAAGTGCATAAAAGATGATAGTTTACCAATACTTGGCTTAATGTGACTTAACTAATATGCAATATAACTAAGGTGATGAAGACGTCATGTTATACACATGAATTTTAACAATGGTGTGTTTGATAAACAATGTGTTTTAATCTTGTGTTTAGAATCTAAAGTTGTTCAAATTACACAGCTAATTGTATGATCTAATGGATGACATCTTTTATGTTGAGTTGAAGTGTGTAATTTAAATGTGAATTGATCATCTAAGACTAGAGAATATGTTAAACTAAGAACGTTCTCAAGAAAGCTCTTTGGTATTTTATTTAACAATAATCTAAGTGAGGTTACCAACTTCAATAGATCTTATGTATGCTCTAAAGATGTGTAGTTTTAACCTTGGATGTGCACTCGGTTTGAGCAAGGTTAGGTTATGATGTACGCTTGAAAGAAAATAGATACAAATAGTATCTTTCAACAAATGAGATTATCCCATGGGATAAAGTTATCATGCTTATGAAAACAAGTATGACAAGATGAATTGGATATGCTAGTTCATAGAACTTGTAAATGTTTGTTTCAAGATCATTTAGCCAATGAGGTGTAATGAAATCTCTTGTAACACAACTATTTATGTCGCAAGAATGATGCATAGGATATACAATATCCTTTTAACAAGATGAAATCTTAACGCATGAATCTTAGTCATAATGTTCTTCAAAACATCATGTTTTCCTAAATGAAGATATGAAGCCAAAGTGTTTGAATCGGATAGTCCCATCTAAATAAACTTGGTCTCAAGATTATATTCACTAGATGATGACAAGAAGAATTCACTCGAGTTTCTTATGTATACTCCTCAAAAGTCATTGTTGCTTGGGGTGTATGATGTTGGCTTTGAGATTGCATTTTAACATATGTTGTTAAAATGTTGATTTGAGGTTTAACGAAATTTATGCAGAAGTTTAACGACAAAGTATTACTAATACTTTGATAATTTGTGAAGGTAGTACTACTTATACCTAGTGGAAATTGACAACAATTACCAAGAGCACCATGCTTATTTGATAGTTGAGGTTCTAGCCATAATGAATTATCTAAGTCCTTATATGTTGGAAAGGATGTTTGAGTTTGTTCAAACGTGCATTTGATTCAGTACAAGTGTTGGACATAAGGGCTTTTTGAGCAATACACTCAACGAATTCAAATGATGGTAAGGATGGTGGATTGGTTGATCTAGGTGGTAGGTCTTCTAGTGTCTAAATAAGGATGTGGTGATGTAGGGGTTTGTTGTGCCATGGGAGTACTTAGGTTGAATATTTGTCCATAGATGTTGAACACAAAAAATACGGATACTAATTCTTATGGTTCATTGGTTGCTACAACTAGTGGGTGAAGTGCTTGAAGTTTTGGTTATGTTTATGAAGCTTGGGGGCTGAGGTATAGGTTCACCTTGAAAGGGCACGTTTGATTTAAAGTATACTCTTGGAAGTTCATGAGCAATACGGTTAATGGTGTCAAAAGATGGAAGAGGGATAGTAGGTGTCAAAGAGGGATAAGTGGCACCGTGGGTTGTTTGTTTTGGATAAGTGTTTCAACAGGTGTTGTTAAAATACTTGGGTGTTGATTTTTCGGATATGACTTTTAATGACTACAATCGTAAGTCGCATATACTTGAATATTTCGGATGAAATACTTAAGTTGTCAATCCTAATTTGTTGAGATTATAAAGCTTAGATTGAACTCAAGGATAACAAGACTTGATAGTATGTATTTAACATATGTGTGAGTTATGACTCGATGTAAATACTTATCGTCTTGAAGGATGACACATTATTTTCATGTTAACCAGGTGAGGCAATACATGTAGATACAAAACAATATCTATAGTCATATGTTAGACTTGTGTATGATATCTTTGCAAATAATGAGTCCAGGTTTATTAGTCTCGGTAAGTCATCTAAGTCATCCGCAAACGGGTGAGGAGATGTTGGTGGTGTTGCACAAAGTTTGATAGGTACAAGCTTTGGAGACTTTGGTAGTGAAGTTGTTTTGGATGATGGTGGGTGATTTTGGTGGTGGAGTTGGAGTACTCAAGTTTAGAAAGTTCACATCTTGAATGGGTGATGAGATGTTGAGAGGTAATGAGTCTGAGGATGAAGAGCTCAAGTTAATGAAGCAACAAGATCGAATGCTAATCCTAGTGGTTTTCTTAAGTGGCTTATTTGAGGTTAAGGATTTAGTCATTTTGACTTTGCTTTAAGAAATGCTAAGCTTGAGGAAAAGTAACAGTGAAGGTGTGAAAATGATCATCTTGAATGTGTCGATTTATGGAACTAAGGATTCATGGATTTGATGTTAATCCATACAAAGATGGTAGTTTCTAATGAGATGGAAGTGTCTAAAATCATGTCAAACATCATAAGTTAATCCATTGAGGATGTGTTGAGTGAGGTATGAAAGATATGCATTAACAACTATCCTAGAAACAAAGTTTGGTAAATTAGATTGCGGGATTTAGTAAAATTCAATAACTTACCTGTAGGATTCACGGCACCATTTCTTTACACAGCCGGAACCCTTAAATTGGTGCCGCCTGGTCCGCCTGTACAGGTATGGCGGTACCAAAATCCATAACAGACGGAACCAAATTAATGGTGCCGTCTGGTCCGTGGAGACCAGAAATCTTTACAGACCCATTTTTTAGGTGTCGGGGACTTTTTCGAAACTAGAAATTTTTCTCAAAACATATGGCATTAACTATTTCTAGTTAGGAACAGTCAATAACGCATACACAAACATAATGGAGCATTGATTTTGAACAAGGGCTAATGATTTTCACATATAAGTGAAAAGGGGTAAAATTTGATAACACCCATGTGCTATCCCCCTGCATGAACCGGATAGCATACATCAATGTTTTAAGTTAGTTTATCATCCTACGAAGCAAGAACACATAAATGACATCATACAACATTGTTTTTGTCTTTGTACCAAACACTCTCTTAAAAAATTCTATTTTTCAAAGTACTTGACTAATTTACTTAGTACTTATTGCTAAGTGAGTTATGACATTTCATAAGTTATGCGAGATGTTAGTATAACCTATGCAAAAGAAGTGATCTAAGTCTATAAGTGATGGTAAAACAATTTTTCCAACTTAGTGCACAAAATCTAGCAAATGTCCTATTGTGCATAAACAAGAAATCGTCAAGCAAGTGAATAAATAATATGGTAAGATTGACACTTATATTATGTAAACAAATAAGTGAAAACAATAATTTTAAAATAAGCAAGCAACATATATGCAAACAACATAAACAAGTGGTCATTTAGCATAGTATGACAAGAAAACACTTTTCGTCATTTAGCGTTTAAATATGACGATGTATACCAAGCTTGATTTGTTTCCTTTAAACATATTACCAAATTAATTAGTTTCAAAAGAAGTTGTATCAAAGTTCTAAGAATACCAACTTAAATTGTTTGATTCAAAAATTTGAGTTTTTATGTTAAAGCGAAACTTAATATTTTAGACATACTGTAGTATTTGGTCTATTTTACTTATTTAAAATTAGACTCAGGCCATGAAGGTATTTTTAAGTGAAAGTAGACTCAATTCCCTTTAAAATGATAGGTGGCTCGACTCGTACGGACTTACGGTTAATTAGTTATGATTTTTTGAAGTTGCCCAAAAAACTGCATATTGTACAGACGGATTCCACGGAACCAAATAAAGGGATCCGCCCTTTATAAGATTTGGTGCCGTGGTCCTCTGAGACAGATTCACCAAAACTAGTATTTGACATAGAGAAAACGTGTGCGACTTACTAGATTTCATAGTAAACATATAATACACATATTTAACAACATATCTACTTATGTAACTTATCTTAAACATTTACGGAGGTGATTTTTCAACTAGATTTATAGTTATCCCAAACACTCCTTTAAAATCATATTTCTTCGTAAATTTTCTATAAGCACATAATACAATATTTACTAGTTCTTTCAACAAACTTTTATTTTATTTTTCAAGAAAACCTTCAAGCTTGTATACAAAGTTACATTTAACAACAAAATTTCTAAGTATAACAAGCAAAGCATTTTTCATATTATTTTTCGCTTCAATGGAAATTTGATACATGGATCGTACTCTATTTTAAAAACCATTTATTTTGAAAATAAGAGCTACGTGGCTCTGATACCAATTGTGGAAACGTAGAGGGGGGGTGAATACGTTACCATTTAAAAACTTTAGATCTTTAGTATCAAATCGCTTATGAAGCTTGTTATAATATGAAAGTACCAATTATTGTTTGTGACTAATATAAAGCATGGTAAACCAAGTTGTCACACAATCATGAACATCAAACCACATCACAAACAATAGTATAGTGCAAGTATAAAAGTAAAGAGATAAAAAAAGGAAAGTGCAAACCAAACACGAGGATTTATAGTGGTTCGGTCACGGATCTCCTTTCCGCCCTACTCCACTCCCCGAGTACCCAACTCGAGAGTTACTTCACTAAATCAACAAGCTCCCTCTTACAATCGTCGCTTACACTATTTCCGGTACAAAGCTAAATACCGGGTTCTAGTTCGAGGTAGAACCAACCTAACGTCGCCTATACAATATTTCCGACACTAAGCTAGATGTCGAGTTCTTTTACAAGGGTACAACCACTCCCAATATGTTTTATGGCCCAACATAATAAACCTTGTGTTTTATGGCACAAACACATAAACCATCTAATCTAGTTTGGTGAAAGTGTTGTTATGATGCAATGATGTTTACACTAATGATCCATGACACAAATGTTTAATGGATATGAATAACTACTTCTAAATGAGCTTCCATTGATAGGAAGCCTTCATGATGAAGATCACAAGTTCCCTAAACTTGTTGTGATAGATCTTCAACTTGTGGTGAGTGGGGATGGCTAGATCTCCACGCTTTCCTTGGTTGATCAAAGAGTATGCTTACAACAAAGATGAATGTTAGAAGCATTATGATCATGATCATTAGGGTGTTTAATGTATGTTACTACATTGTTAATGATTGATCTAAATGTATGCAAGAAGGTGCAGAAGATGTGATTTGAAGTGGTGAAGAAATGGGAAAACAATGGGCTTCTATTTATAGCCAAAAGTGGTCAGGAGTGTCCACGGACCAAGGAGCCCTTTAAAGGGTTCCGTCCTTTATGCAATTTGGTGCCGTGGGTGCCTGACAGAAAATCTAAAAAATCTTTCTTCAAATCTTTCCAAGATATTACCAAATCTTACTAAGATCACATTTGATATATTGAGTGTCAATCTAACCAAAATATTCAAGTGATCTTTCAAGGATTTCAAAGATGATGCATGACATGATGTAACATGTATTTCCATTTTTAGATTAAAAAGTTTATCAAGATAAACATGTAAAATGTATTATGTAACTAGTTAATAAAATGTCTAGTTACCTTTTTTAAAAGAGTGCTTGTCAAAATAAAATATATTTTGTCAAGTGTTAGTAAACTCTAGTATTTGTATGAAATACTTGTGAATGCAAAATGTAAAATGAGGTTTGAAATAGAATGGTTAACCTATTAAAATACTTAGTGACTCTAAACGTATTTTAAACATTCTAAATGATTTGTTAATGGGTTTGATCATAATGCCACATAACAAACATGTACGAACCTGTGTTTTAACATATGAGGACTTGAGTCATCGAGAGGTGTTGAATGTATGTTGAGACAAAGTGTGATTACAAGTAACTTGTACATTTTACATTATGTATTACAAGTTACATGTTTGTCATCAATCAAAACAAACGAGACTGTATAGATTAAATATTGTAATATTTGCACTAACAAAGTTTGAACCTATCGAATTTGACATCTCATTTGGCCATCGTACTTGTAATTATCGAACTTAGACAAAGTTAACTTAAACTTATCGAAATTGGAACTCATCGAACTTGGATAAAATCAACTTCATTGTATTTGGATTTAGTCAATTTCATCGAACTTGGGTTTAGTTAAGTTCATCGAATTTGATTCAAATCCATAGAGCTTGCACCTCAACCCACTTATCAAACATCTATAAGATCCAACATAACTAAACAAGTATCATGTCTCAACCACCGTATTACAACCTCCTCAGCAACAACAATTCCCTCGGCAATTGCAATTCAATCAACTACAACAACCTTCACCACAACAATTTTTCCAACAACTGCAACAACAATACCATCAACAACAATCATTTCCTTGTGTCACTCCAAAGCAACCACACTGGTTTGAACACTTTCAATGCAACTGATAACTCGATTTCAAACACAAAACATAAAAATAAAATTCTTCGTAAACATGTGGATCGAATCTTGGAAGATGTTCTTTGTTATGATGTTATCTCTCTTGTGTTATTATATACTGCTAATTCATTTTATGAACAAGTGCTTGTTGCTGAAATCAATAATAATACTTCATCTTTAAAAGAGGAAAATGAAATGTTGAAATAATAGATTGAGATTTTAAAAGCTGAAAATGAGAGAATCTTGATTCAAAATGATGATGCACAATGAAAAATGTCAAAAGAAATTTCTGAACTCAAACGACTTCTTCATTGGTGTCAAACTCAGAGTTAGCTTTACAAATCACACTACAAAAAAAGGGGCTTTTTGGGACGAACCTTTTTGGAACAGTAATAAAAGAGTGCCAAATACACGTATTTGGCACTGTCTGAATAACCGTACCAAAAAAATAGGTAATTGGAACAACTATTGTAAAACCGTTCCAAATACTTATGCATTGGGAACATTGTCTAATAGTGGTGCCAAATGCATGTGTATTTGGAACGGTTTCCATTAGCGGTGCCAAATACTTATGTATTTGGGACAACCGGTACCACCAGTGCCAAATACGTATATGTGTTTAGAACGATTTCTAGTACTTGTGCCAAATACTTGTGTATTTGGATCAACTTTTTTTTAAGTGTGCAAAATATCAATGTATTTGGAACGTTTTTTATAAACTGTTTCGAATGCATACATATTTGGAATATCTTTTAAAACCTTATCCAAATGCCCATTTCGTCTCACACGTGTTGACAATATTTTTATTTTTGTTGAAATCTATAATCGATTTTATTCACTTTAATATTCAAGTGCCCTTTATTATCAACTTTTTATAATAACAATTCATCTTATTAAAAATGAATTGATATCTATCAATAACCTTCGTCATCATTTAACATAACTCTGATTACTTAAAACGGGTTTCTTCTACTTCTTGAATAGTTAACATTGTTGTTTATTAAATAAGAATATTTTATTTCAAGATATAGTTCAAAATATTCATATTATATTTACAAACGGGTAACAAATGAGGTCATTTATGTACTGGTTACTGTGGAGGGCAAGTGTCTAACTCATATATACGCCGCCGTCTAACTGAGGTATCCCTTAACCATTTTCAACCCTTCTTTCATTGACCATTCCCAAATGTGCAAATAGTGAGTTTGAACTGTAACCTCTTATGACAAAGTCATTGGCATACAACTAAGACATTTGATGATTATCACTAATAGTTTATAATTCGATATTTAGATAGTTCACAAATTATAACATATATCTTTAGTTTAATGTAGGAATTTTTGTCAACGACCTTCGTTGATCGTATATTATTCATTACTCAAGCATCAGCTAAATGAATACCTATTGCGCATGTGTATTTATTAGTCTTTTCAAGATATAAGACAAGTAAGACATGGCTCAGGTTGGCTCGATTATTAAACAAGGCTAGATGATGCATTACACGCACTATTATAACATGTATAATGAAGATTTTATGAATGATGAGAAAATCCAAAAATATTTTAACTATAACTTCAAACTCGAGAAAAGCTCAAACCGACACTACTAGAAAACATGGCAACACTGACGGATTTTCTGACACACTAATGACGGATGGGAGATGCTATCGGTATTCTGTCACAAATTAGCGACGAATGAATATCCGCTGGTAATCCGTGATTAATTCCTAACATATTAGTGATAGGTTAGTGACGTAACGGTATTTGTTTGGCAATCTACTAGAGCCAACGACGGATTACCAATGAATTTAAAAATAATTTTTTGTTGCTACACTCGCATTTAGGTTTTTCAGTTTAGTTATACTTAAAATATACAAGACACGATGTTACTATTAGCACCTACCCGATATATCCTCGTCATAGGTTTGTTAGTTTGTTTGATAAACTTAAATTAACAATTCACCTTCTTCATTTTTGCGCACTTCGATTGCAATCTTATTCAAAATTCAAAGCTTGTAACTTTATTCAAACTGGTTCTAGAACACTAAACCAATTATTTGACATTATTTACCACACTGTTAGACTATAGATATTATGAATCAAGTTTAAGTCGTCGCTAAAATTAAATAGCATAAAAAAGGCTTGGTACATTCCATGGAAGGAGAATCAAGTAGCTGTCATAGCCTATTTATCGTGTGTTTGAGAAAAAGTATAGGGTCGAGTGAGTTTTTTGGTTTGTTAGTTGATTCATTGTTGTTTTGGACAACTTAAGGATATACCATGGGTTGTCCTCCGTGTGTCATTGTTACATATGTCATTTTCTCTTTTTATTTTAACGAAATTTTTCAAGATAAACTCTTTATCCAAAATAGCTTTGTTCACCGCAACGAAAACTGAGCCAAATACGTTTGTCACGGTAGATAAAACGGTCCTAGATAATTTTGGCACGGTAAATAAAAACTGTAGCAAATAAGCATTCGGCACGGGAAATGAATTGGTACCAAATACGCATTTGGCATGGGATATAAAAGTGTGACGAATGCCCATTTGGAACGCAAGATTCTCAACCGTACCAAATACCTCACTCACGGCACACCAAAGTTAAACCGTCCCAAGAACCGTTCAAAATACTATTTAGCACGGTTTTAGCCCGACCCAAATGTATTTGGCACCCTCATATTTAGGACGGAGCCAAAAGTGTGCCAAAGCCGTGCCAAATAACATTTGGCACGGCTTTTGGAGTATTTGGCACAGTTTTCCACCCTCCCAAATACCCCTTTTTCTTGTAGTGACAAACTCAACCAGTCAGCTGAAAACACTTTAAAACCAAATCTGGATGATAAAAATGTGTCTTTAAAATGTCAAATTTTCATATATGAACAAGATATTGAACAAGTTAAAGAGGACTACAAAACCATTTTTGATTCTCTCAAAAAGATACGTAATAAAGCATCAAAACAACTCGATTGGCATCTTGCTTACACCCATGATATGATGAATCAAAATGGTAACCTAAACTCAACAATTCAAGACCAGAATCACATCATCATAGAACTAAAAGAAAAACTGGATAAACTTGAGAAAGGAAAAATTAGCAACACAAATGTGATAGCACCAGAAGTTTTTAAATTTGATACTAGGAAGAACACTATCGACAAACCTCAAAATACTAATATACCTCTTTCCACGTCTACAGGAATAGTCGCCTCCACTCCTAGCGTTAGCAAATCACAGTCTAAGAGCAATCAAAAGAAGAATAGAAATTTGCAACGTAGAAGCGGAAAACTAGAACCCCAGAAGTAGAAGATCATGTTAGGACTTTGAATAAAACTCATGTTGCATCTACTTTAGATATTGCGTTAAACAAAATGTAATAGTAAAGGTAATATAATGAATGATAAAACCTTGAATACTTTGAATGTTAATGTTGAATCTTCTTGTGTTTTTTGTCGTAAAAGTATGCTCTCTGGTAATCATGACAATAGTGTTGAAAAATCTATCTTATCTCGTATGTAAGAACATACAAATGGCACCACCTCTAGGCCCAATATAGCTTCTAAGTCTGTGCTAAGCAAAACGCCATCTGTAGTTTCTAAGAATACCATCGATGTAGCTGCGACACCAACTCCTAAGAAGATATCTTCACCTAGTGAATTCACTAAGACAAAAGCACAAACTAGCTGGACTTGGCAGAGATGGTTACAACGTACACCTAGTTTTTAGTGGTTACCCAAAATTATTAACATGTGTACTACAACTGTAACGGAACCCACTAACTCTTCAGGTTCCACCTCTACCACTATTCCACCTTCGTCGTCTATGTGTACTGTAGGTGATTCAAATCGTCCTATGGATTGTTGATAGTGGTTGCACCCGACATATGACAGGAATTCTCTAATTGTTAGCAAACTTTGTTTCAAAGTTCATCGGCACTGTCAGATTTGGGAATAATCACTTCGTTGCTGTTATGGGCTATTGAGATTACTTCAATGGCAACATCGAAACCAGTCGTGTTTACTATGTCGAAGGCCTGGGTCATAATCTTTTCTCAGTAGGTCAATTCTGTGATGGGGATTTGGAAGTAGCATTTCGGGAGAAAACATGATTTGTCCGTGACTTGGAAGGAAATGATCTAATGTCAGGAAAATGGGAGACAAGTCTTTACACTATATCCATGACAGATATGATTGCTTCCTGATTCGTGGTTCAGGGTCGAAAGACTTCTTTTTCCAAGATCAAGCTTTACAACCCACTAGGCAGTGTAACTAATCGTTTTAGTGTAGTATGGGTAAGCCTAGGGGGTTGATCGTTCTCTAGGAGAATAGAGATGCTAGTCGAGATGTATGACGAAAAGGCAAGGGTGAGGGTGATTCTTTTTAGTCTTTTTATATTTTATATAAAAGCAAATAAAAATATCGGGTTTGAAGGAGTGAGGGTTCGGTATTCTACCAATTCTTCTATATATACTAAAGCCGCTAGGGAAAGTAATAGAATATTGATCAAAATGTTAGCCCATTAGCAGGATGTGTTTGGTCCACCAACATTTTACTACGCCTGCTTTTTTTTGTCACTGTTTTTACATTTTTGTGTACTTGTGTTTATATTAAGGAAAAATGGCACAAAAAGGTACTCTACTTAGGGTATTTTTCCAACCAAGGTATTCCACTTTTTTTTTGCACAAAAAGGTACCCGGCTTTTTTTTGGCGGATTTAGGCTTTTCCGTTAAATAGTTTGTTAAGTAAACAACTTATACCACTTAAAAATTTAAAAAAAATTAAGGCTTGAAAATGTAAAATTAGTAAACGGTTTATACTTTCTTTTTCTCAAATCGTTTCTTCACAAAAACCCAATAACATAAACCCTAAAAAACACACACCTGTGAAGACGTAATTGATTCATAAAGTTGAACCACATTCAGGATGGCTTGTTCATCCTCAACATCTCGATTATCATTGGAACTTTATTGCAATAGGTATTTCAATCTTAAACCTTTATCCTATTGTAATTTTGAGATGATAACTATTGTTGTTGAGGTTAGTTGTTTGGATAAGGAATTCAAAGCTGTTATTGACACCAAAACTAGTTCTTTAGTTACTAGGATGTATTACTTTAGTAATGGCTTAAATAGTATTAAGTGTGGTGGTGATGTCAGTGTATTTGTTGAAAAGTGGAAAAATCTAGAAGATGGCATACAGTTATTTGTTAGTCACAAAAATGAAGATTTAGGTGATTTTATTGGTAAAGTAAAAAATGATCGTATTCTTGTTGAGTTAAAACCTGAGTGCCAGTTAGGTGGATCAGATGATGAATTCAGTGATGTAGCATCACTTGATCATCTATCTGAGGGTGAAGAAGAGTTGAGGCAGGTTAGGATTAAAAAAAGAAAACGTTTAGACGAAATGAAAAAAGCAAATGAAAATCCGTATGATGAAAGTAGGCTAGTATTAGAAAATGATAATGATGATAATGAACATCAAGTGGATCCTTTATTTTCAAATCTATGTAATGAAACTCAAATAGACTATGATAATGTTGAACTAGAATGTAACTCAGATGAGGATATTCCCATCATAGATGAAGATGAGGATGAGGATGAAATTGTGTTTGACCCTAGTAAAAGAGATTACCCTATCCATGACCCAAACACCCATTGGAAGTTAAAAAAACCAATATTAGGTGAACTGCATGTAGACTTGGATCAAGTCAAAGACTGTCTCACTTTCTATTCTGTTGCCAATGGTTACCAACTTTGGTATGAAAAAAGTGACAGTGAAAAGGTGTTGGTTAGGTGTGGGTTTGATGAAAATGTTAGAAGAAATAAAAAACTTCCAAGAGATCCAAATAGACCTTGTTGTCCTTTTAGGTTAAGATCTGTTAAGATGCGTGACGGGAGGTCTTGGCATATAAGAAGCCTGGTTGATAGGCACACTTGCACTAGACAATGTAACTTCTAAATGGATTGTCGGATAATTTGAAAATAAAATAAGAATGAATCCTGATATAAAAGTAGGTGATTTGCAACAAATGGTTATGAAAAAGTATAGGGTCAAAACATCATATAATCAATGTAGTAGAGCTAGAAGGATTGCACTTTATAATCTTAAGAAAAATGTTGGAAACCAATATGACAGGTTGGTTGATTATGTTGGTGAATTGAGAAAAACAAACCCGGGTACCACAGTGCAGATGCGTATAGATCCTCTGATAGATGGTACACACATGTTTAATAGTTTATACATTTGTTTTCACAATTTAAAAGTGGGTTGGAAAAGTGGTTGTAGAAAGTTTATAGGATTGTACGGATGTTTTTTGAAAGGTGTGTGCCAAAGAGAGCTGTTGGCAACTATTGGGCGGAATGGAAATAATCAAGTATACCCAATTGCGTGGGCTGTTGTGCAAGTTGAGAACACAAACAACTGGGAATGGTTTATGATGTTCTTAACAAAAGATCTTGAATTAGGAAATGGGGAAGGGATAACAATTATATCAGATGGTCATAAAGGTCTTTTTCAAGCAGTTAGAAATATGTTTTGGCAAGCATCAAAGGCATCATATCAGCAAAAGTTCCTAAATACAATGGAAGAAATCAAAACTGCAAGTGCAGGAGCTTATGAGTATTTGATGGGAAAAAATCCAAAGACATGGTCAAGATCATTCTTCAAAGAAGGTATATTTTTTATATTTGTAGTAACTTATTATTATTTGCATGAGCCTAACAACTAGCTACTTGCATTATGTTAACAGGAAGGGATTGTGATGCTGTAGAAAATGGACTTAGTGAATTATTTAATGCTCATATCGAGGATTCAAGGAGAAAACCAATAATTGGTATACTTGAAGACATCATATCTTATTTCATGACAAGGAATTATATGCTAATGAAGGATTGTCAAAATTGGACTGATGATATTTGCCTTAACATTAGGAAGGTTTTGGATTTACATACGAAAATTCAAAGGTATACTCTTTACAGTTATAGCTACCTATTATATACATATAATGTTACCTAACTCCTTTCATAGGAAATGGAGTTTGAGTCCAAGTGGATGGCATCAATTTGAAGTGAAGCAAGGGAATGGTCTTAAGGCATACAGTGTTGACGTAGAGAAAAGGGAGTGCAGTTGTAGACAATGGCAGCTAAGTGGAATTCCATGCCCTCATTCTATCACTGCCATGTACTTCATCAATTTGAATCCAGATGATTATGTTAGTGATGCATTTAAGGTAAGCACATACAAAATTATATATCAATTCAATATTTTTCCAGTTGGTGGTTCAGATATGTGGAGAAAATTTAAGCATGTGCCAACGAAACCACCTTTAGAAAGAAGGATGCCATGTAGACCCCCTATTAATAGGAAAAAGGATAAGTCTGAAATGAAAAACCAAAAACATGTGATAAGGTTTTAAAATGTACCTTTTTTAGGGGTCGTTTAAGCCCTTATTTGATCATTTTTGTATCCGTTATTACTTAATATCGTTCCTTTTCACTTTTTAGGTCTCTTGAAGGCAAATTGCTGGAATGGCACTTATTTGGACGCAAAGGCGCGGATATACGAAGAAAATGGCCAAAGTCAAGAATCGAAACACTCAAGCTGCTGAAATGCAAGGGGACGGTGTCAGGTGTTACTTGTGACGCTGTCGTGCAACTTTTGTGACGGCTCGGTAGCCAAATTTCTTATTTTCAAGTGACGGCTTCAGGTTTTAAAAGAGTAGGGCGTCGCAGCCCAGACGGCCTAGATTTGATCAAGACGACGTCAGAGACTGAAGGGGACAGCGTCACAAGCATAAGGTGATGCCGTCGCAAGACTAACGTGGCCAAGACGAAACCCTAATGACGGCGGCCCGACGGCGTCACAAATCATAAGGTGACGCCGTCGCGATTGTAATCTTATATATAGAATCCGAATTTTTTAGTTTTCAGTGTGTAGTCTTTTGAGTAAAAACCTAAACCGAACCAAGGCTGTCTTGTACAGTATTTTAGGGTTCCATACCCTATCTTACACCAAGATAAGTGTTTGACTTCATTAATTCAATTATATCTTCAATTACTTGTGTGTATGCTTGGATGTTCCCCATGTCCGGCTAATTTACTTGGGTGTTTGCTTAGGAAATATGAAACTTAATTATTGAATATTGATTGGTTGTCTCTTATCTTAATTGTTAATGATCTAGTATTGCGATAGGTCATTCGTTGTGTAGTTAATGCTTGATTAATCTTTGTGAACATTAGCTTATGATACCTAGAGTCATTGTAGGCTAAAATATCCGAAGAGTACCTTAGAGTTAAGTTTATAAATCCTAGAGATTTTGTAGGCGATAACCTTTGGTAGTTTCAAAGAGTTAGGGATAAACGCATACCCTACGACCTTAGACACACAACGCAATTAAGAATAAGGACGTGACAATTCAACCACCAATAGGAGATAATTAAGGAGTAATAAAACCTAAGCAAACACATCTTTATATCATCATACAAGCACACAATAATTAGACATAGACTACATACACCTTAGTTAGATAATTAGAGTAATCGGTAGAAATACCAACCCCCAAATCCAAACCCCGAGATTCGTACCTTTCCATTTCCTAAAAAACATAAAAAGATAAAAAAATAATCTTCCTCAACCCCAAACCTTAGCGTAGTAACTTCTCAGTAGCATTCCTATTCCCCTAGAGAACGATATCAATTCCCGTGGCTTACCCTAATACTACAATACAACGATTAGGTTCACTACCTATTGTGTTGAAAAACTTTCTCGACAAAAATGAAGTTCCTTTGACCCCGAACGAAGCGTGTAGCGTTATCAAGTTTTTGGCGCCGCTGCCGGGGAATAGAATAGCTAGTTAGTTGTCCACTTCGTTTAGGTTTCTTTGCTTGATTCCTATCAAGTAAACTTTTTTTCCCATTTTTAGCTTCCTCGTAGTCTATCCCCCTTCTTCGTGACCTTTGTTCGTAACCCCATTACTTTTCATCATGGAAGGTGATAACCCTCCTCAAATGATTGTCCCGCCAAGAGGCCGTACTCTTGGTGAATACTCGAGACCAAGCCACCTAGGCTATAGAAACACCATTGAGCTTCTCGACCAAGCCCAAACTACGGCCCTGCGATCCGACACCATCCGGTTGGTGCAAAATGGATGTGCATTCCATGGACTTCGTTCCGAAGATCCTAATCAGCATCTTAAGAATTTCCTTAAAATTGTCGATTCCATCAACCTCGATGCTACTACTCGGGAGACCAAGCGTCTGCGTCTCTTCCAATTCTCTCTACGGGATCAAGCTAGTAATTGGCTTGAGCGACTTCTCGCCAGCTCCATCTCAAGTTGGGATGATCTCACCTCTCGCTTCCTTGCTCAATTTTTCCCACCGGGGAGAACCACTAAGCTTAGGAATGATATCTTGATGTTCCAACAATGTCAAGGTGAATCTCTCTATGAAGCATGGAATCGATTCAAGGACTTACTTCATAAAGTCCCTCATCACAGCATTGATCTTTGGCTTCAAGTCCAACTCTTCTACGATCATGTCAACTTCCCCACCAAGCGATCCATTGACCAAGCGACCGGTGGAAAACTTAGTGATCTCACCGCGGAAGAATCGTGGGGTATAATAGAGGACCTTCCTCTCTATGACAACGAAAGTTGGAATGACCCCCGTGAGTTGCCCAAAACCGTTAAGGCAATCTCCTTGCCTCCCATTGACTCACAATCTTCCGACCGTTGGATGCTCGAGCTTGAAGATCAAGTTAAATTCCTAATGAGCTCCTACGAAAACCCTAAGTCTTCACATCAAGTGAATAAAATCACTCTACCTTGTGAGTTATGTAGTGGTCCTCATGACACTCGTGACTGCACAAGACTCCCCGAACAAGCTTTTGCGGACTACGCCTCCACGCGTACCGACGGAGCGGGAGAGAAGTGGTACACTTTCAAGCCCGAACAAAACAACTTAGGGAACTCTTACAACCTCTCATGGAGAAATTACCCTAACCTTAAGTGGAACCAAAACTCAAGCACACCCCAAAGCTCATCTAGTCCACCGAATAGGTTCAATCCTCCAAGCACCGGGAACCCCACTAGTCTTGAGGCAATTGCATCTAGATTCATGTCATCTCAAGAAACTCGATTGACTAAGCTTGAAGCCGATTTTAAGAGACGACAAGGCGAGATGACAAACAAGCTTGATGCCCTCTTAAAATCCTTTAATGACGGGGAAATTGGAGCACTCCCAAGTGATACTATAAAGAACCTAAAAGTGAATTCGATTTCATCGACTTCATGTTCTTGTTCACCATGGGAGAGTGCACATCCATGTTCCTCACACCCAACGGTTCACTCGGTAAATGCTATCAACAAGGGTTCCAAGAAATCCAAAATGGGGTACCAAGGCCCCGCACCATTGGTGGAACCTTCTCTTGAAAAACCTGTCAACCAAGAACCCAATCCTAATCTAGAGGAGGAGTACAAGGAACTCCATCAAGAAAAACCGGTTCTTGAAGTCTTAGCTCATGCACCTTATTATAATTCTTTAAAAGAAAAATATGACTTAGAACTTAAACTTGGAAAACATGGGTCCGCTTTTGTGCGAAATAATCTACCTAAGAAGTTAGACGATCCCGGGCTATTTACTCTTCCGTGTAGGCTTGGAACTTCCAAACCTCTCGATGCTCTAGCCGACTTAGGATCATGCATCAATCTTGTATCGTTGTCCCTCCATAAAAGCCTTAAATTAGGTAAGATAGAACCAACGGAAACCATCTTAGGTCTAGCAGACGGTAGTATTGCATATCCGGTAGAGAAAATAAAAAACATGGTAGTACACGTAGGAGAATTGACTCTTCTGGCTGATTTACATGTGCTAGATATGAATAAGGACCCGACGTGCCCCTTGCTAGTAGGAAGAGGATTCTTAGCTACCGCTAGTGCCATCATTGATTGTAAGATGTCCAAAATAGTGGTAGGAGAGGGGAGTGCTAGGTCAATTTACGATGTTAAAAAGCATGCTTACTACAAGGAAGAGGAACTCCCACATGAGATTAGGTTGGATAGAGCGCCATCTAGATACGGACCTTGGATAGATAAGAATTTCATAGGTCCCCAACGACCTTTCTACCTAGATGAAGCATTTACTAGTAAAGAAACTTTCCATGAAAAAGAAATGGCTAGGGACATGGAAGTGAACCCGTTCGAGGACGCCTTAGTATTTAGGAAGATGATCGAGTTCCTAGGAAGCTTGCCCGTCAACCTTGTCATGAATAAAAGGAAAATTGAGAGCGATAAGCCTGAACATAAATGGGATTGGGATAGACCGCCCAGTGATGGTAATGAAGAGTGGCACATTAGAATAACGATCTATGATCCCGATGGAGAGAAATTTGAAAAGGCATATCGAACCAAAAGTACTACTAGGAACTTAAATGATAAGTTTGATCCTTATGACATTGTTAAGGATAGGCTTACTTATATCGGTACGTAGGGGCACGACTTCGAGTCTAGCTACAAGACTCATAAATAAAGAAAAGCGCTTCATGGGAGGCAACCCATGCTAAATTGTTTGCTTGTTTGTGTCATATATCTTTTATTGATTGTTTACTCTCATGTTTAAAAATGTAAAAATGCTTTATTTTGTTTTTAACCTCGTCTTAATTGCATATAAAGGTATTTTACATAAGGGATAAGTGTAGGGAGGGCACGTTTTCAAAAGAAACGTAAACATAAGAATTTCAATTAATTAAAAGATATATACGTGTGTTTGTTCGAGTCAAATGCTTGTATCGAGTCATAATGGATGCTTTGCAGGAAATTTTTCCAGATTCTAAAGATGTAAATTTTCCAGAATTTTTTCTAGAAAATAGCAGACCAGTTTTTGTTAGGATAACATGATGGCGTCAGGATCGCAACCTAACGGCGTCAAGAAGGAGCAAAAACAACTGATTACTTTTTCTCGTTTTCTGAGCTACTTATAAATTTTTGGAATTTTCCAGGTCTTAATTTTCCAGAAATTCTGTAAACATCCATTCCACAAGCATTATATCGTAGTTTAGTAGAGTCCTATATGTATTATTACCGCCGATTTTACGCGAAGGTTTCGTTTGTTTTCTTCAAGTGTGCAAGTTTAATTTACCAAGAAGAAGATACATAAGATGAGAAGGAGCTTTTCACACAAACGTTCTTCTTGAAGAAAGATGTAACCACCACTTTACACGGATCCTACCGAGCTAATCAGGGGAGTACTAGTTTCTTTCATCTTTTATTACCTTCCATTAACATAACTTTGATACTTTCGGGGAACATTGGGGACAATGTTCAGTTTAAGTGTAGGGAGGGAGAATAAAACAGGAACTTTGAAACTATGCTTATCCTTGATTATTTGCTTTGTCCAAATTGCATTTGCGTAATAAACCATGAGAAATTGTCGGTTAGGGTAATTTTGGCACCAAATTTAAAATTTTTCATGACATATAGGAGTGGGCCATTAGTCTTAACAAAAGCGTCTCACGGATAGGAAGTTACATGACTAGCACAAAAACCCTTTACCACCAAAATTCCACCCAAAATGTGAGGATCGCCCTTAGATTAGTAGGAATTAAAGCATTCATCTTTAATGCTTAGTGTGTGAACCGGTAGTATAATAGATTCTAGAACTTTTTTTGTGATGCATCCCGAGATCGCTAGTAAGACTACACTTGTGTAGTTAGGAATAACTAAATCATAAGAGGCATTAGGATAACCCTTGTTTGATACCCGTAATATAATTACTTCTTCCACATCGGTTGAGTAATTCCCCCACACCTTTGCGTTGTACTCATCTTTAGTACACGATACCCCTAGTTAACCCCTAAGAGCCTATCCTTTTCGCGGTTCTCGTGATGTTTCGGTTTTTCGGAATATCAATGAAGAGCATTGTTTACACCACACCCCCAAATGTACACCCAAATCGCCTTAGCCTACCTTGTATGCACTCACTTTTTGTAACATATTAGATTTCATAAACACATCAAACCAAGATCACACATAGGCGTATACAAGAGGTTTTAGAGAGAGAAAGTTAGAGGTTTGGGAACTTTAGTGAGAGAAAGAAAAATCTTATTATGAGCTCCAACTCTCTACCTTGGGAGGTAGAGAGTATTTATAGTCCTTACACAAATCGCCACCTACGGGCTGTGGATCAGGCATACAGTGGGTAAAGACCTGTATGTCCTCCACTGTGTTAATTAACTAAATACTACTTAGCTTTAAATAACTACGACTACGAGCATTCCAACGATTACATATACTTGAGGTGACCGATACTTTAACTACTGGATTTTCCAAATCCTAACAATCTCCCCCTAAGGGAGGTCACCTCAACTTACCTTGAATACAAACAGATATTACATTTAAATTGTTCTTGCATTCTTGATATAGTTCTTTGTTCTGAAGCTCGTAGTCTTTGATTCTTCATTTTTTCATGTTTGGATAATCCAAGTGGGGGTCTTTAACTGATCCACGTGATAATGAGTGTTGAGCCAGCTTTGAGATCATCTAGGGATGGCACCCGTGGGTAATGGGCACGGGTATCTCTAACCCGTCACCCGCCCATATAGTTTTTTTCTCACCCATCACCCACCCGTCACCCGCCAATGGGTATAATTTTATACCCATGCCCATGCCCGCGGGTATTTATTGCCCACGGGTAAACCCATGGGTTAGTGTAATGCAACAAAACTACAAAACCATGATATGAAAAATAATTATGAAATTACATAACAAGACACCAATAAATTTGCCAAATACCAAGTTCACAAAATACTTAAACACATGCTTGAAAGCAGAATTTAAATATCATTGCACCAAATCACATGTATACAACTTTGATTATCTGATCTTTCATATTCTCTTTTTAGTCTAGAAACTCAAATAAACTTCTAGGTTAATGTGTTTTCTTAAGACTTGGTAACTATTAAATGTATACCATGCAATATCATACATTTTAATTAGAATAATTAATTTTAACATGGGTTTATGGGTGCACCCAAGGGTATTTTGAAGGGTATACCCCGTGGGTATTTTAAATGGATGTCATGGGTTTACCCGCGATGGGTATGCCTCACCCGTCACCCACCCACCACCCACTGATGGGTACAGATTTTCACCCACGACCCACCCCGTGGGTGAAAATTAATGATTTTACCCACCCATTTATGTGCGGGTACCCGCGGGTTACGGGTTTTTTTCGCCCATTGCCATCCCTAAGATCATCAGCTATCATAAATCTCTGACTCTTCCTTTGTGGTGTTGGTATTATGTGATGTTGTGACTTTTGGACCGACATGCTCACATTCTGGATCATGATTTATTCTTATCAGAGTAGCGAAGCTTTAGTTGATTCATGATATTGGCAGCGTAGCGAAGCATGGAGTGAACATATCAGAGTCATTGATGCACTAATCATGATTTCTTTAGAAGTGAATGTGTTGAGTGAGCATGCGGCTTATGGATTGACCACTTCATTCGTCAGGCGAACGTCGGGCGTACCTGCATACAACAGTTAGCAATAAAGTGCACGAAAGTGTCTTTATCACTTTCGTTGAATTGAGGTACACGGCCCACGGTTCCCCATTGATCAGTACATGCCTTTTGTGATCGTATAATTCAAGAATTTCCTTGACAGGGTTTTGCAAATGCTCTTTAGTGTTTCAAACCGGAACGTCTCAAAGAGACAACGCGGAGTGAGTGAACCAGCGAATAAAGATTCACTGATTGATGAAAAGATATTTGAAAAACAATCGTGTATCGCTCAATGTAAATTGTTTTTGCAATACAACGAAGGTTTTAATGAAAATCAATTATCAATCATAAACACCTTTTATTTTGAAATATGAGTACACAATCGAAGTGCTAAAGAAAAGAGTTTTTAAGCACAACGACCGGGTTTTCAAAGGTATCCGTCAATCCCTAACCTGAACCAGGATTGATTCAATAAATTTAATCGCCCCATTGTTTCTGTTCAGTTGTCACATGGTTGATCTATTGGATAGATCTCACATGCCACCTACCAGGCGCTTGTTTGATATTGGCTCTAGAAGGCTTTCCATCTTCCTTGTGAATATGTTACCATATCACTCAGATATTCTGGCATTACCACAAGGATAAAGCGTAGTACTCTTAAGATATAAATTCTCTTTCCACATTTTGTGAAACAGAGAGTCTTCATTGACAGTGTCCTAATGAGATATATTTGATGATCTCGTGGCTCTAGACTCAATAGTGCATATTTGGTTCCTATGCCGGAGACTAGTGAGATGGTCTCCTTCTTCAATATCAACAATCTCTAAGAGACAGTCGATAGATTATGTGGGTTCCCTGTGAGAATGAAACAAGTCCTTTAAAGAGGAACTTGAGTGGCTTGGGAAGTTTGAGTGCAGTGCGTCACTAGGTCGATGACGTCTTGTCTTCAATACCAGTGTTACCTTAGTAACCACCAGTAGCATATGAATTGAACCCGGTTTCTGCCCTAAGGTTGAATTATTGGAGGGCTATTTCTTTTCACCCTTTTCACATTTCAATTCTTTTTCATTCTTCAACCCCTTCAGTGCTTACCGAGACTTCATAACTAGAACCTTGTTGGGTTTATTCCAGTTCTAGCTTTATCCCAGTCCGCACTCTTCCCGTATCTCACTTTTCTCCTTTTTATCATCATACCTAAGGACTCTACACTAACTAGTGGATTGTCCCTGGGTAGATCCCTCTGGCTCTGGCGGGATCGTGGGAACGAATACCTAACCTAACTTTCCTTATATCACCATGCATAAAGTAAATTTGGTCGGTCTTTTGGTATTGTTCTTCTGCCAATGGAACCAATTGAAAACCATTTGAAAATCAATCCAAGTACTTGTAATACATGATCAAGACATTTTGTACCTGAATTGTTTTTGATATTTTTAGAAAGAAGCTCCCCATCAACATGTGCATCTCATATTTGAAATAGTTTTGGCACATGGAGGCAAGAGGACTTGAAAATCTTAGATTTTAAGAACGAGCGTTTCGATTCTTTAATCGATATTTTCTAAAAGATATCAACATCACTTTCCCAGTCAAACTTAGTATTTGTCATACTTTGTTAAAAGTTGTTTTTGGGAGAGGATGTGGTTTTCAAAAGATTTGCTCCCCCTCAATATGTGCTTTAAGATTCGAGAAGATTTTAGCACATATTAGATGGAGCTTGCACTTAAGACAAAGCAATCACGTTTAACTCATTTATGGTTTGATAAAGATTCTCCCCCTTAACATGTGCATGGAAAATTTGAAATCGTTTGGCACATGTAGGGACGAGAGCTTGTTAATCACTTATAAACCATTTGTCGATTTATCAGTTTAAGATCCAATTTAAATCATAAATTCTCCCCCGATCACAATTTTCAAATATTTGAGATTTGTGATCTCTATAGATTTAAATTGTTTTTGAGAGCTTTTAAGGAGAATTATGACTTGCTTATGAAAACATTTAACCGATAAGGATCACATATGAGACTTTAAACTCCAATAACATGCATGAATATCTTTTGAAAACATGACAAATAACTTTTTGATTGAATTGAAATCATTCTCCCCCTTAATCAATGACGTAAGTTGTTGATTGAGAGATTGAGATTTTGACCGATGTCGAGTCCAACTGAATTTCAAAAAAAAAATTTGTCAGAGTTATTTTGTTTAAGATTGTTTTCATTAGATAACAAATATTTTTCAGAAGAATTTATAGAAGGAAAAATATTTGTGAAAGAAACATTTTTCTATTTGGTGACAAACATTTGTTTTTAGAATCAGAGCATGAGATTTGAAACCTACGTTAAAGCATGGCTCTGTTCTTTCTTTAAAAACGGGTTATAGACTGAAATGACTATAAACCTTTGGTTTTCCTTCTCTCAAAAGGGCTTTTAAAAAAAACGTTAATGTACATTCGAAAAATATCTAAAGACCCGTATCATTCTTCGAATGACAGCTCAAAGACCGTAGATATAATCAAATAAAGTAAAACATGGTGAAAACGACAATATTTTTTGGAAATTTTTGAGTTTTTCAGATTTTTAGGGATTTTGATGATTTTATATTTTTCTATTTCTTTTTGTTGGTTTTATAATTTTGTATTTTGTTTTTGAGAAAAATATGTACAGAGAGAATAGATGAAGAGATGCTTTTACTCCTCTGTTTCCTCTTGAAGACGTTTGAGTGTCTCAGGTTGAAGACTCTTGAGTCCAAGACGAGGAAGAATAGACTCAAAACGTTCTCGAGGGAGTGCTTTTGTGAAGATGCCTGCTAGCTGATATTCAGTTCTGTTAGGAATTAGAAATTCCGGGTATTAAAGAGTCGGTCACCTCAAGTATATGTAATCATTAGAAAGCTCGTAGTCGTAGTTATTTTAAGTTAAGTAGTATTTAGTTAAGTAACACCGTGGAGGGCCGGAGGTCTTTACCCACTGTATGCCTGGATCCACGCTCCGTTGTGTGGCGATTGATGTAAGACTATAAATACTCTCTACCTTCCAAGGTAGAGAGTTGGAGCTCATAATAATATCTTTCACTTTCTCTCACTAAGTTCCCTAAACCTCTAACTTTCTCTCTCTAGAATTCCATCTATATGCTACTTTGTGTTATGGTTTGATGTGTATGTGAAAAGTTATATCTTACAATTGGTATCAAGAGCCATGGTTAGATCATATCTTGCACATCTTTGGATTTATAGTGGTTTTAGGTGGTTTTTGAGTTTGAAAAAGTTTAGTGGTTTTTGCATCATTTGGTTGATTTCTGTTAAAGTTCGGATTTTGTTAGTACTTTTATGTTTAGAATCATCACAAGTGTGTAGGTTATCATTTGGTAAGCTTAAATCATCTTGGTTGGGTTGTTTTTGGATTGAAAAGTGATGTTTATGTGGTTTTTCATGCTAGCTTAACTTACCCACGGATTAGTTTTTTCAGAGCGAACTTGCTTTACAAATTTGTAGCGAGTTACGCTTCTAAACCTAGCGACTTAGATCTAGCGATTTACAGGTACAAGTAGTGGACTCTCCACTACGGTAGCGACTTGTGGTAGCGACTTGGTCAGTAGCGAGTTGCTCTTTAGCGACTTGTATCTTTAGCGACTTGAGTGAGCGAATTGTCGCCAAAATTTTGCTAGCGACTTGAGGCTTAGCAAGTTACTACCTAGCGACTTGCATTTGTCTAGCGACTTGGGACTCTAGCTTAATTTAGTGGTGTAGCTAATTGCGTTGCTAGCGACTTAGTGCATTATCTTCTAGCGACTTAGTGCATTATCTTCTAGCTACTTAGTGCATTATCTTCTAGCGACTTAAGTGATTGTTTACGGTTTTCTCTTGATTTAGTAAAATCCCGTGAAAGAATCTATTTCCGGTTTAATCATAGAGTTATAAAATCCCGTATAAACTGTAAACATGTCTACCAACGCTCCTACGTCATCTCCACATCGCTGTCGGGATGTTCAAGCAGTGGTCGGATATACTCGCCCACCCATGCTTGACGAACGACTACGATTCTTGGGCTCAACGAATCAGATTGTATTGCCTTGGGAAGGAAAATGGTGTCAACATTCTCAAATCCATTGATGAAGGACCATATCGAGTTGAGACGACTAGAGACATACTTGATACTAATGAAGATGGTACTCTGCTTACGGAATGGACAGACCTAAAATGTATGATGAGCTTGATGATAAGGAGAAAAAGAGATTCATGCATCTGATATCGTGGCTTCAAACATTGTTCTTCAAGGTCTTCCTAAAGACATCTACAAGCTGATCAATCATAACACCGATGCAAAGGCAGTATGGGATAATGTCAAGATGCTTCTCTCAAGTTCAGAATTAACTATGGAAGACAGAGAATCCCAACTCTATGACGAATTTGAACACTTCAAGATGAAACGAGATGAGAGTGTCTATGAGTACTATGTGAGATTTCATAAGTTAGTTAATGACATGAGGAACATCGGAATGACTATGCCTAACATTCAGGTGAACTCAAAATTTGTGAACAACATGAATCCCGAATGGCACAAGTTTGTCACCTGTGTGAAGCTCACTAAAGGATTGAAGAATACAAACTATGAGCAACTCTATGCCTTCCTCCTTCAGAATGAGAGACATGCTATGTTTGAAAAATTGATTCTCAATCAAAAACCAACCGAGAGACAAGCTCGTCTAATGACTCAAATACCTTCTACTCAAACATCGGAATCACAACCAAAGCATCACAAGTCATACCCTTGGGTAATGGTAATCACAAACTCATTCGTGATCCTATGTTCAAACAAGTCGATCGATCCACACGTGGGTCACTTCATTAATCAACTAGCTCTTCTGATTAGTCAAAACATGAATTCTCTCCACAAACCAACAACAACCTCGAACGACATCTAACCCACACAATCAAGCCACTTTGTTAAAGATGGAAGGATGTGGTGCAACCGATTCGGGAAAGACAATATGATCGGGGAAGAGGTGGGCCGTAGAGGTTATGTTGGCAACCAGAATCGAGGAAGGAATGGTAACCAAGGTCAAGCTAAGCCAATCAAATGTTATAACTGTGGTGGTGAGGGACACATTGCAAGGAACGGTACATCTCCAAAGCGTCCACGAATCTTGATTACTCGGATAAGATCTTTGCCGGTACAAGCTCGGGACAATGGTGCTTGCTTTGGATGAAGAGGAATTCTTGTTTCTAGTGAGGGCAATGCCAAGACCTATGATGAGATGTGGATGAGCAACCTATTAGGAGATAGGTCACAATCATCGAATGCCTTTCAAGTCGTGATTGTGATGCATACGACTTCGATGTGGATGATGGACCTACGGCACACACAATTTTATGGCTAGCATTTCTCCAATGGTTTCTCCCAAGGTCTCTTCTTCACCACTAGCTGGCCCATCCAAAGACAAACTCATCTCAGAGGTATTAAAACTATACGATATCTTGATGTGCAAAAGATGCATGACAAAGTACATTCAGCTGAAACTATTGAATCAAATGTTGAAAATATGGGTAATATCGATATTATCCCATATGATCAATACGTGAAACAAAGTGAAAGTGAAGGTGTACCAAGTGATGCATCTTACTCAACAATGACTATGTTTTTGATGAATACAATCGCATGTGCCCCCGATGATTCGTAATTTAGAACTAAATGCCTATAAAGAACGTGTTGCTATTTATGCACAACGTGCTAAATTTGAGTTGACCACTCGTGGCGTGAAATGGATGACCAAGTGCGTAAATCATTAGAAAAGTAATTTTAGAGAAGAAGTATTGAAACAAGAATTAAATTCCTTGCAAGAAAAACTTTCTAAAACTGCTAAGCAAAACAAGATCTTCAAGAAAATGTGAAAATGCTTAAGCAAGAATTTAATGCAAAGGAATCAAAACTCTTGAGAGATTTTTCTAATCTGAAAACTTTGAAAAACAAACTTGAAAACAAGTTGTACATACAAGGAAACACCATTCAGATTGCTCACATGGTCACTAAACATAGAGTCCTAAGCGATAAGCATAGTGTTCCCATTATAGATAAACCCAACCGAAGTGCGGAAAGATAGCAAAAGCAGCTCAAAGTGTGATCTATGATGGCAATGAGATTCTTAAACCTGAGAGAGAAACCTAGTTGCGTTGAGTGCAATGAGGAGGATAAGAAATCAGATGAAGTCACTAGGGAAAGGATGAACAAAAAATTAGATGATCCTAAATGCAAAGAAAAAAATAATAATTATCACTCCCCATGACTACAAAAAGGAAAACTGGATTTCCTTGAACATGTTTAAGCCTCGGACATTGTTGACTCCCGAACAAGTTTTCTTGAAAAAGGATTTAGATAAGCGAAAGTCGATAATATTGTTGAAACAAACCCTCCCTATGGAAAATGCCTAGAGCGACTGTGTATCCTCCTAATACACCAATGCATCTTGTTCCTAGAAAAATTGCCACTAAAAGCAAGACCTTAATTAGCCAATATGTTATATTTCAACTATTTGTTGATTTTGAGAAAACTTGCAAGAAAAGGATCACACCCACGGTATAACGGAAGGAGAAAGGGGTTTTGAGCAAATGAAAGAATGTTATTTAACCGAGGTCATGCCTTTCTTTAAACTTCTAAAAGATCACTTTGAGAGTCTTAAAAGGGGATAGAAACTGATATCAAGGGAATGGCAAAGGAATTTGATGCAATGGTAGTTGAAGTTAGTGATTATGAGCGTGCACTAAAATATAATGAGATTGAGAGGAAGAACTTGCATACATTAAATGAGACTCTTATTATGTGTTGCTCAAGATATCTTTTTCCTTTGCTTCAAATTGCTCTATTAATGCTTCCAAATTTCATGAACTATCTGTGGCCACCGAAAGTCTCCCATGATCGTGTCATTGAGCTTGAAAAAACTAATTCTAAACTAAGCGAGAAAATTGAACTGGATGATCACGACAATTTGGTTAAACATTTTTCTAAACTGGAAGTTGAGCATTTTAATTTACAACTAAAATATCAACATCTTAAAGAAAATGTTAAAACTTCAAATATCAAGACATCCTCGGATGCTCGAGTTTGATGCAGTTTTCAAATTAACAAGCGTGATGAACGATTCAAGCTCGCAACACGATCGAAAAGTTGAAAGCCCAAATCTCTCAATTAAAGGGTCAAGCGAACAATATGACAGGCTCCCAAATCCCTCCTCCTTTAGATTCTCAGAATTCTCAAACTTTTCATCTTCGAAACTTAGTTGATGCCTTACAAAAGGAAAACGAGAGTTTTCTAGAAGAAAATGAAAAAGTTTAACGACATTTTAAAGAGTTATATGATTCAATAAAAGTCACCCGTGACCAAAACAACGAAAAAATAACGTCTCTACAAAAGGAAATTGAGAATCTGAGAAGTCAGGGAAATGGGAACCTGCCACTTGTTTTCAATAAGAATGTTGTCTCAAAGTCACCCTTAGATCAAATACACGTTGACGGTTAAATATATTCCTCCTCATCTTAGGAATAATGAACATGCTTTTCATGAATCCTGTGCTCACCTTAAGGATAGTCTAGAATGTCTCCGTGAGATTGTCGAAGAGGATTTCATTAACAAACCTCTTGATAGTGAAATTAGGTTTGCTTGCCTCCAAACGATCTCAAGAATTGCTAGAATGTGTAATTGCCACATGTCCCAAATCCTTAACCTTAGGTGCAAAGGCAAAGCTGTGATGCCTTGTTCTATGCCTAGTGCCAAGCAGGAAATCCGTTCTATGCCCAGTCTTAAGAAAGGAAACACTAATGTGCCTTCAAGTAGTTGATTCGTGATATGTTAGTGCTAAGAAAGTGAACTTTAGTGTGCACGCAAAAGCTCAAATCACGATCTTAAAGTATACACTAATGTGCCTTCTAGTACTTCAGATCCTTGCACATCAAGTTCAGGAATGCAAAAATTAGATCAACCAACTAATGTTCCCATTCCCTCTACAGAGTAATCGGTGACTTTAAAGTTAGCAAGTCAAAGTCTCAAGAAAATACAAGGAATGATAGGACCTTGCAAGCTAAGAATGTGCATTGGAAGAGTGTAGAAGACCAATCTAGGAACTTTAAGCTTGAGTTGAATAAAACGAATCGTGTTGATTCTAGTATTAGCCTTAGGCTTGTAATTAATTGGCTTCGATACTATTTGCAAACCTTGTAATGAATGCCGCTTGAATTACTGTTGCTAATCATGAATATGGTGTGAATGCTTTGTCTAATGTTGTCAAATGCCCAGTTAAAATTGTTAATGCTAATAATCGTGCAAATAAGGCAAAAGGCAAAAGCGAAAGATCCTAGAAAGCAGTTGGAAACCCACTGGAAGAACTTTTATAAAGATAGGTTATTATTGGATACCTTTTGGCCATAAGAATAATCGGTTTTGTTCTCAAACTGCTAAGATTATGCCCACTAGAAAATGGATGCCTCCTGGTAGAACTATTCCCTTAAGAAGTAAACATACTTTGAATAGGTCAAATCTGACACCAAAGATTGCATCTATTCCCAATGATTCCATTGCTTCTACTTCGATATGGATGTTTCGTTTTCGATGTGGGTGTTCCAATTCTATTTACTAACCAAGTGGAACCCATTCTTGCATGGGGATCCCAATTATCCGATTATCCATTCTTGTCGTGTTCAACTGCAGATCGTTCAAATCGTTACGTGGTACCGGACTCCGTCGCTCCAAGCATATGGCCGGAGACCGGTCCGCTCATGAACTTCGTGAGCAAATTCATCGGACCGTTAGATTCGGTAATGATCATTTCGGGTAATTATGGTTATGGTGATTATGTTATTGGTGATAGTGTTATCTCTAGAGTATACTATGTGGAAGGTTTGGGTCATAATCGTTCTCTGTGGTCAATTACGTGATTACGATCTAGAAGTAGCCTTGAAAACATACGCTTTGTTAGAGATCTCAATGGCAAGGAACTGTTAAAAGGAACTCGTGGTTCAAATCTTTACACCATCTCTATAGAAGATATGATGAAGTCTTCTCCAATTTGCTTGTTGTCAAAGGCTTCTAAAACAAAGTCATGGTTATGGCATCGACGTCTCAATCACTTGAACCTCGGCACCATCAATGATCTCTCCATAAAGGACTTAGTTGTAGGTTTACCTAGACTAAAGTATGAAAAGGATCATCTTTGTTCACATGTCAATTGGGAAAAAGCAAGAAGTATGCCCACAAACCCAAACCTACTAACTCTGTCACATAAGTTCTTCATACAATTCATATGGATTTATGTGGACCAATGAGAGTGCAGAATATCTTTGGGAAGAAATATGTGTTAGTTATAGTTGATGATTACTCTAGATTCACAGGGTCAAGTTCTTAAGGACAAAGGATGAAACTCGATATCATCATCAAACTTATCAAACAGTGCGGTTCGACTTAACAAAACCGTCGAATTATCCGGACGGACAATGGGCTGAGTTTGTTAACAAACAACTTAGTGAATTCTATGAAAGCATTGGAATCGGCCATCAAAGAAGTGTTCCACGAACTCCTCAACGAGCGGTGTAGTTGAAAGACAAATCGAACTCTTGTAGAAGCCGCCGAACAATCTTTGATTTACTCAAAAGTTCCAATGTTTCTCACGAAATTCGAAGCTATTGCCAGCATGCTACACACAAAATCGTTCCTGATTCACCTTGTTCATGGAAAGACACCATATGAACTTGTCCACAACAGAAAACCTAATCTCTTTTCCCTTCGTGTGTTTGGAGCTTTGTGCTATCCAACTAATGAGGGTCAAGACTTAGGGAAACTTAGGGCTAAAGTGACATTGGAGTATTTGTAGGATATGCACCAAACAAAAGGGATACCGAATCTATAACAAAAGAACCCGAAATATCATGGAAACCATTCACGTTACGTTTGATGGGCTGACCGGTCAAATGGCTCTGACACTCCATCAGGACCCGCACTTTAAAACAGTCCCATTGGTTCATCTCTTGTTCCAAACTCTTCTCAAGAAACTCCATATGTACCTCCATCGGAAGATGATTTAAAGAAATTGTTTGATCCTATGTTTGATGAACTGTATGATTCAATTACTAATGAGGTGTTGATCCTACCAGAAGATGCTCATATTCCTGGGAATGAAGACAATCCTTCAGTCTCAATATCTTTAAGTCAAGAAGCACTGCTGCGATCCTTGATCTCATCAACAAATCATCATTCTTCAAATGTACATCATGGAAATGTTTCGGGCATCAATGATGAAGTTAATCCCTTTGCTACTCCCGAAGATGCTCCATTTGAAAACATATTTGCTCACGAATCATCATCGAACCATCTTCTTGAAGACATCGACTCACTACCTCAGCTTCCTCAACAACGCCACATGAACACCTCAGTAAATGGACTCACGATCATCCATTAGACAACATCATTGGTAATCCCTCTCGCTGTATCAACTCGGAAACAACTTGCAACCGATGCCTTATGGTGCTTCTTCAACTCCGTACTACCTAAGATCGAACCAAAAGATGTTAAAACCGCCATGAATGAAGACAATTGGTTCAATGCCATGCAAGATGAAATTCATGAGTTTGATCGACTTGATGTATGGGAGTTAGTACCTGCTCCAGACTGTGCTATGATTATTGCCCTTAAATGGATCTTCAAAGTGAAACTTGATGAGCATGGTGATGTGTTGAAAAACAAGGCCCGATTAGTTGCTAAAGGATATCGTCAAGAGGAGGGTGATCTTTGAGAATCGTCCGAAGCCAATCAGTCTTTGCACTCAAACAGCTTGGAACCAAATTCAATGAAGATCAGGGAATACAGTGAATTCCCGGGTCGTTATGTCCCACGGAGACTCAATGGTGTGTCAAGACCAATTCAGACGATAGAAGGATCACTAAAGATAATGATCCGAAAGGATTTGGATGGAATATTACACTCTTTGAAAAAGCCAACAAATAACAACGGCTAAAATACAAATTAAGAAAGTTAAAAAGATAAAAGATATTAAATAAACGCTATCACTATATTTAAAGTGATGAACGTTTTAAAAACTTAAACACGTTTAAATTAAAAATAAAGTAAACGTACAAAATAAAACGTGAAACTAATACAATATAGATCCTAAAAATATGAAAAATACATTTTTACAAACCTAATGATATTAGAAAATTTATAGAAAAGGAAAATTATTTTTACAACTATTTAATTAATTATTATTAATTAAAAACTATTTTAAACTATTTAATAATACTCTAAAATAAAAGAAAATATGAAATAAGACTAGAAAAATAAAATTAAAACTTAGAAAAATCTAAAATATGATAAAACTAATTTTAAAACAGAAAATATATTTTTTAGACTTTTTATGTATTTATTATTAATATAAAACTATTTAAAATTATTAAAAGTACCAAATAAAAGGAGAAAAATAGGGAAAAATACTTTTTAAGCTTTTAATATTTATCTAAACTTAAGAAAATAGAAAAATTATTTTTTTTTAAACCTTTTTCTAATTTTTTATATTAAACACTAATTAAAAATGCTTAAAAACTCATTTAAATTGAGAAAAATAGCAAAACTACTTAGAAAAATCTGAAAATTGTGGAAAATCTAAAATAAAATTAGGAATATAAGAAAAATGAGAAAACAAGTGCTTGTGTGGAGGATTTAGAAACTGATGAGCAAGAGCTTATTGAAATAAGCACTAGATTAAGCAAATGGACTTCAAAAGCTACCAACTGAATACAAAGGCTAAAATAAGCTAAAAGAACTAATATGCAACAGAAAACAACAAGCTACAACTACAGGATAAGCTAGCTGAACAGATTAGAGGTGTTGAGATATAAGCTAAAACAGTGAGGAGGGGCTAACTTTAAGCTTATGCACAGGCTCAACAATAAGCTCAAACTTAAAACTATCAATTGGAACCTACAACAGACCTGGGTGAGATTCTATAAGCCAAAAATTAGACCTAGGGGAGCTAAACTAAGCCCTGTGCAAGCTTTGCAAAAGCTGAGAAAAACTCAGCATAAGTTGAGTTTTGGGCAGGAAGCGGTTAGGACCTCAAAGACAAGCTTGTTAGGAGCTTGTAGAAAATTTGCAAAAATCAATAAAAATGGTAATAAGTTAGAAGACCAGTTGAAGTTTATGAAACTTCAAATTTCACAGAATAAGACCCAAAAATGAACCCTAGAAAAATCTTTTTCAATTGGTCCAAATCATGATTTTCATATTTTGACTTTTAATGAAATTATGAACTTTGACTTTATTGAGCTTTTCCACTGATTTTAAGTGCTAAAACTGATGTTATATGAAGAAATCAAACCTCTAAAAGCTTTATTTATAACTTTGGAACATAAAACAAGATTTTGGATGTCAAACAATCTCAACAGTTAACTGTTGAGATTGTTTGAGTTGGAAATTGACTTTAGCAGTTACTAACACAAAAGTAAGACAGATATATACTCAATTTAGTCTAACAAACATAAACAACCAGAATGTAACTCTCAAACACACCTCTACCACAGATTAAAGTGATAAACCAAACACCCCTTAATATCAACTGTTATGAAACTGAAATGAGATTACACTGAGCTAACCAATTCCATTGATCAAATTGAGCTTATAATACCTAAATGCAACTATTTAAACAGGGTAAAACTACAAATGATCCTAGATACAAGAGAAGCATGAAAATGCACTAAGACTTAAAAGTGGAAAATGGGAAAGAAAACTCACAACTGTCTTATTGCGTCTCAAAACAAACCAAACCTAATCTAAATGAAGCTATTCTAACCCATTTCATCCTCTGCATCACCCTTTTCCATCACCATTGCCAAATTGAGTCCCCGTTGACTTTCGTTGACCATGATTCAAACTTGATTGAAACTTAAATATTAGCTTGTAAAAACTTTGATAAGCTTATAAAAGCTTGATTGAGATTAAAAATGAGCAGTTAAAAGCTTTAACAAAAGAGCTTGAAAATGAAAAGTTCAACAGTGAATATAAAACTTGGAATTTTATATAAAGACTTGAATTGGTGCTTAACAACACATTAAGATGAAAGTTTAACTTGAATGTAATACAAGAACTGAAATTACAACATTTTCACTAAGCTAAGACATTAATAAAAAAACGACTTTAAAGAAAAAAAATGAAAACTAGCTACCCTTCTCTTGCATCTCTTTCCACTTTTATATGCCAAACTGCTCCCCTTTGACTTCAGAGCTAATCCCACATCAATTTAGGACCATTGGATGACTAGATGCAATTTTAGCCATTTGATCATTTGGCGAAAAAAGATTTTTTTAACTGTTAAGGGTTGAGTGAGGGGTGAGAATGAGCATTAAATGTTTCTTGGAATTGTTTTGAGGTGGGGGGACAAGGAAAAGGTGAAGGTTGAGGAGGGGGGATGGTTTTGATAGAGTGAACAGGGGGAGCAGTTGGGGATGGTAGACTTTGGGCGCCAAGGGTGTATTTGTTTGACTGCTTGGGTGGGTTTGTTGACCGGGTTGTGGGTTGAGGACCGGTTAAAGGGATTTGGGCCAAGGGGTTTAATAATTGGGCTTGGGTAATAATTTAGGTCCTTATGGTTTGTTGGATTATTAATACAAAAAGGACCATAAGTGTAATATCTCAAAACCAAAGGACCAAATCTGTAAAACTGAAACTCCAGGGACCAAACATGTACTTTTCTAAATTTATGATCCAAGGGTTTGTTTTTGACACTTTTGAAATTCCCAAGGACTAAATTTGACCAATTTTGGATTTTCAGGGACTAAATTGTAATTTTCTCAAAACTTTTAGATTTTCCACCAAAGGACTAAATATGACAATTTATGATTTTAAAAAGACCTTTGGTGACTTTTCTTTTGAAATTCTGGCTCAGGGACTATTTTTGACAATTTTGGAAACTTGGGGGACTAAAACTGCAATTTTTGCAAATTTGATATGTTTTTCATCTGATTTTGATATTTTGGCATTTAAAACACATAAAACACTGATTTGTGATATTTTGATCATTTTGATGTGTTTAGTGTTTTCAGATGAACTTGCAGTTTATTTTGTACAAAAATGATGAGTATTTACACACTCATCAATCCCCCACACTAAAATATTGCTAGTCCCTAGCAATGATTTGAGAAAACTTGATGGATTTTATCTCTTTACAAAAGCCATCACTTCGAGGTAGCCAAATGTTTCAATTCAAGTAAGAACCATGGTACACTGATAACCATGTGATTTTGAGCAAACCCCCAGCTTTCAACGGATTTGATTTGTCTTTACCAGCCAGTACCCTTCGGACTAGCCAACTCTTAGATAAATTATCTTTGGTGAGTGATTACCAATTATGGTTTTCCACCCTTTACCACAAGCCATAACCTGCGGGCTAGCCAACTCTTCACTTTTTAGGATATGGTGAGTGAGAACCATACAATTTGGGCAAATTGCAGCCATATAAACGGATTGAGAAATCTTTACCAAGAGCCGTTTGCTCGGATTAGCCAATCCTTTTGTCTTCAGACAAGGCGGACTGATAACCAAATGAGAAAGTGTAAAACACTTACTCCAAAAAAAATTTTGGCCAAAACGGGGGAATTGGGTAGATAATATATGAAATTCGTGAGAATTCCCCCACACACTTAGAAATGAATATTATTGCCCCAATATTCAAAGTACCGGCGGTTATGCCGAAACTGAGAACGTAAAAGGGAAAAATTACGGCCATTATTTAAAAAGAATTTTTTTTTTTTTTTTTTTTAACATGTGGGCAACTCCCCCACACTAGGGTGGTAGAAAATAGAAAGAAGTCAGAAATATGGGTGAAAACCCATATGGCATGCTACTGTTTTTGATTACCGAGTCGCTAGCTTGACTCGACCCGAATTCATTTGTTCATGGGGAAGCAAAGTGGAAGAAACAATCTCCATCGGACTTTCATTCAAGATGTTTGGACAAACATATGAAGCATGTGAAAGTTCCACACCGATGAGATATACATAGAACCGGCTCAAAAATGATAATTGAAAATGCCGGGATCAAAGATAGTGTCCTCACTCCCGAAGGAGTGAAGAAGAGAATCACCGAAGAGGTGGAAAAGAAAAGAAAATCATGATAACAATCATGAATAGATCTTCTTCCTTGGAATTAAGTGCAGTTGCACTTATTTGGATTTTCTTGGTAGAGCTCTTTGGGTTGGAAGGCATCTCGGTGGGGAGGGTGGGAAGATTTGTCATAACTATGCAAATTGAGATTCTCTCCCCGATCATGATCTTTGCCATCCAAGCAATCATACTCCAGCGGAGATATGATATGAGAGAGTTCACCGGCGAACTCCTCATGAAGAATATACGGAGGTGGGACATGTGCGGTACTTCGTTGGCTATAAATATGCACCTCGTCCATTATAGTCTCCGTGTCGGACTCATCACTATCAAAGATTGGATTAACTGAATTTAGAGTAAATTCAGAATCGAATTCGAATAAGGGATTAGTGATAGTCGTATGAATTGTTGTGGAAACAACATGGTCAACATCCTCTCTTAAAGTTGACGATCTCGAGAATGTAGAAGTGATGCATCAATAAACTCTATGTCTATAGAATATAAAGAATCGGCATCACTATAATCACTGTCAAAATCGGAGAAAGTCTCAACAAGATCATTTGTAAGAGGAGAAGACACATCACCCTCATGGTCAAGAATTCCCTCAGACTCACTTGGGATCGGGATAAGGTTCTCAACATTAGACGATTCCGTTTCCGAATAGTCTTTGAGATGCTCGTCCCCGGTGAGAGAGTGAGTGGGAATATCGGGTGTGATAACAATAGACGAGGAGTTGAGAAATGATATCGCTCAAAGGAATAGTACTTCCTCAGTCGTCTTCCATCTTCGATGAAATGCACAGCTGTGATTAAACAAAAACGGTTGTGTCTGCTCGTTCTATTGCAGTAAATCTTCCATAGATTCACCATGACGTCTTCTTGGTCTGCGCCTCACACCCAATCATTAGTGCATTCCTCGCATCTTGAAGTTTTTGGAATAAATCTTCGAAAACCAAATCGTGAGGAGATGGTGAGTGAGGTTGAATCGTATGGACACTGTGGAGGTTGGTTTTGAAACGAATAGTCGTAATTTTGCAAGGAAATAGGTTCCCTGTGGACAATCCGAGCTAGAGTGAGGACCACCACATAATACAACATTAAAACGATGTGGTGTTGAGTCGTATGTCTGGTGTCATAATGTTATCAGAACACTGCTCATAGACAAGCGTGTTTCGATTGACAATGTCAGAGCGTAATGAATGAACCACATTTTCATATGATGCTTGTTGAGTCTGGATGGTGAATCATATGAATGTTGGTTACAACAAAGTTCTGAGCATCACTGGAAAACTGTTCATAGACAAACGTGTTTCGGATTACACTCAATCCTTGGTGAGGACCTCCACAAAATTCCGCAGTTTATATGAAGATAAGTCGGGCTGTGGTGGGTAATTGGAAAAGTTTGAGGTGTCGTTAAATGAGTTCGGATTAGGATCATAATCAAATGAATTCCTCGAACCACAAAACAAACAACTCCCGTTTAGAATATCATTACCACACTGTACTGGCGTACACCAGCGACAGGGTGAACCATAAAGAGCTCACCACAACCGACACAAGAGGAAACGATTCCATGAGAATAGGAGAAGGTAGAATCAAATGGATAGAGGGTAAAGGAATAAAGAATCAAAAAGGGTAAGAGGGTAAAGAGGAATATTTTTGGCATTTTTGGAAAAACATGCTATAAAAACAAAGAGGGAAAATATATTTGGATTTTTGATTTTCTGATAACTTTACAAAAAACTTTTTTACAAAAAAAATGGGATATGTGCAAGAGTGGGTCTGAAAAAGGCTAAACACACGCTAAAGCCTCCCCGGCAGCGGCGCCAAAAATTTTGATCCGGTCCGAACCGTCAAGTCTTTACAGACTCAAAACAGCTTGGAACCAAATTCAATGAAGATCAGAGAATACAGTGGATTCCCGGGTCGTTATGTCCCACGGAGACTCATGGTGTGAGCCAATTCAACGATAGAAGGATCACTAAATAATCCAGAAAGGATTTGGATGGAATATTACACTACTGAAAAAGCCAACAAATAACAACGGCTAAAATACAAATTAAGAAAGTTAAAAAGATAAAAGATATTAAATAAACGCTATCACTATATTTAAAGTGATGAACGTTTAAAACTTAAAACTTACGTTTAAATTAAAAATAAAGTAAACGTACAAAATAAAACGTGAAACTAATACAATATAGATCCTAAAAATATGAAAAATACATTTTTACAAACCTAATGATATTAGAAAATTTATAGAAAAGGAAAATTATTTTTACAACTATTTAATTAATTATTATTAATTAAAAACTATTTTAAACTATTTAATAATACTCTAAAATAAAAGAAAATATGAAATAAGACTAGAAAAATAAAATTAAAACTTAGAAAAATCTAAAATATGATAAAACTAATTTTAAAACAGAAAATATATTTTTTAGACTTTTTATGTATTTATTATTAATATAAAACTATTTAAAATTATTAAAAGTACCAAATAAAAGGAGAAAAATAGGGAAAAATACTTTTTAAGCTTTTAATATTTATCTAAACTTAAGAAAATAGAAAAATTATTTTTTTAAACCTTTTCTAATTTTTATATTAAACACTAATTAAAAATGCTTAAAAACTCATTTTAAATTGAGAAAAATGCAAAAACTACTTAGAAAAATCTGAAAATTGCAGGGAAAATCTAAAATAATATTAGGAATATAAGAAAAATGAGAAAACAAGTGCTTGTGTGGAGGATTTAGAAACTGATGAGCAAGAGCTTATTGAAATAAGCACTAGATTAAGCAAATGGACTTCAAAAGCTACCAACTGAATACAAAGGCTAAAATAAGCTAAGAGAACCAATATGCAACAGAAAACAACAAGCTACAACTACAGGATAAGCTAGCTGAACAGATTAGAGGTGTTGAGATATAAGCTAAAACAGTGAGGAGGGGCTAACTTTAAGCTTATGCACAGGCTCAACAATAAGCTCAAACTTAAAACTATCAATTGGAACCTACAACAGACCTGGGTGAGATTCTATAAGCCAAAAATTAGACCTAGGGGAGCTAAACTAAGCCCTGTGCAAGCTTTGCAAAAGCTGAGAAAAACTCAGCATAAGTTGAGTTTTGGAGCAGGGCAGTTAGGACCTCAAAGACAAGCTTGTTAGGAGCTTGTAGAAAATTTGCAAAAATCAATAAAAATGGTAATAAGTTAGAAGACCAGTTGAAGTTTATGAAACTTCAAATTTCACAGAATAAGACCCAAAAATGAACCCTAGAAAAATCTTTTTCAATTGGTCCAAATCATGATTTTCATATTTTGACTTTTAATGAAATTATGAACTTTGACTTTATTGAGCTTTTCCACTGATTTTAAGTGCTAAAACTGATGTTATATGAAGAAATCAAACCTCTAAAAGCTTTATTTATAACTTTGGAACATAAAACAAGATTTTGGATGTCAAACAATCTCAACAGTTAACTGTTGAGATTGTTTGAGTTGGAAATTGACTTTAGCAGTTACTAACACAAAAGTAAGACAGATATATACTCAATTTAGTCTAACAAACATAAACAACCAGAATGTAACTCTCAAACACACCTCTACCACAGATTAAAGTGATAAACCAAACACCCCTTAATATCAACTGTTATGAAACTGAAATGAGATTACACTGAGCTAACCAATTCCATTGATCAAATTGAGCTTATAATACCTAAATGCAAAAAACAGGGTAAAACTACAAATGATCCTAGATACAAGAGAAGCATGAAAATGCACTAAGACTTAAAAGTGGAAAATGGGAAAGAAAACTCACAACTGTGCCCAGCTTATTGCAGGCTCAAAACAAACCCAAACCTAATCTAAATGAAGCTATTCTAACCCATTTCATCCTCTGCATCACCCTTTTCCATCACCATTGCCAAATTGAGTCCCCGTTGACTTTCGTTGACCATGATTCAAACTTGATTGAAACTTAAATATTAGCTTGTAAAAACTTTGATAAGCTTATAAAAGCTTGATTGAGATTAAAAATGAGCAGTTAAAAGCTTTAACAAAAGAGCTTGAAAATGAAAAGTTCAACAGTGAATATAAAACTTGGAATTTTATATAAAGACTTGAATTGGTGCTTAACAACACATTAAGATGAAAGTTTAACTTGAATGTAATACAAGAACTGAAATTACAACATTTTCACTAAGCTAAGACATTAATAAAAAAACGACTTTAAAGAAAAAAAATGAAAACTAGCTACCCTTCTCTTGCATCTCTTTCCACTTTTATATGCCAAACTGCTCCCCTTTGACTTCAGAGCTAATCCCACATCAATTTAGGACCATTGGATGACTAGATGCAATTTTAGCCATTTGATCATTTTGGCGCCAAAAAGATTTTTTAACTGTTAAGGGTTGAGTGAGGGGTGAGAATGAGCATTAAATGTTTCTTGGAATTGTTTTGAGGTGGGGGGACAAGGAAAAGGTGAAGGTTGAGGAGGGGGGATGGTTTTGATAGAGTGAACAGGGGGAGCAGTTGGGGATGGTAGACTTTGGGCGCCAAGGGTGTATTTGTTTGACTGCTTGGGTGGGTTTGTTGACCGGGTTGTGGGTTGAGGACCGGTTAAAGGGATTTGGGCCAAGGGGTTTAATAATTGGGCTTGGGTAATAATTTAGGTCCTTATGGTTTGTTGGATTATTAATACAAAAAGGACCATAAGTGTAATATCTCAAAACCAAAGGACCAAATCTGTAAAACTGAAACTCCAGGGACCAAACATGTACTTTTCTAAATTTATGATCCAAGGGTTTGTTTTTGACACTTTTGAAATTCCCAAGGACTAAATTTGACCAATTTTGGATTTTCAGGGACTAAATTGTAATTTTCTCAAAACTTTTAGATTTTCCACCAAAGGACTAAATATGACAATTTATGATTTTAAAAAGACCTTTGGTGACTTTTCTTTTGAAATTCTGGCTCAGGGACTATTTTTGACAATTTTGGAAACTTGGGGGACTAAAACTGCAATTTTTTGCAAATTTGATATGTTTTCATCGATTTTGATATTTTGCATTTAAAACATAAAACAACTTGATTGTGGTATTTTGATCATTTTGATGTGTTTCTGAGTGTTTTCAGATGATTTTGCAGTTTATTTTGACTAAAAATGATGAGTATTTACACACTTCATGAGGAGGTATAGACTTTGAAAAATCGTTAGCTCAGGTTGATCTCCTCGAGGCAATCGAAATCTTCGGCTAATGCTGCTAGTAAGAACATGGTAGTATATCAGATGGATGTGAAGACGGCATTTCCGAACGGAGATCTTAAAGAAGTCGTCTCGTCGATAACTGAAGGATTGTGAATCAGAAACATCTACGTTTATCGTCGAAGAATCTTCTACGGTTTAAAAAGCTCAAGGGCATGGTATGATACCTTGTCAAAGTTTCTTCTATCAACCGGATTAATGAAAGGGCGTTGATCCTACATTATTCTGAAGTCGAGGCACATTTAACTCATGTTCAAATTTATGTTGATGATATTAATTTTGCCTCGACAGACCCAATGGAATGTGATCGTTTTTCAAATGAAATGAGTTCAAAGTTTCAAATGTCAATGATGGGACAAATGTCATTTTCTTGGGATTACAAATTCACAAAGTCCGGAGGCATTTTCATAAATCAATCTAAATATGCAAATGAGATTTTAAAGAAATTTGGATTTGATTCAAGTGACCACATTGACACCCGTGATTGATCGAACCAAACTAGATGAGGACCACTCGGGATCATGATTGACGAAGCGAAATATCGTAGTATGATTGGATCCCGATGTACTCCAGGCTAGTAGACCGGACATCTTGTTATTTGTTTGCATGTGTGCTAGATACCAGGCTAAGCCTACTAAAAAGCACCTTGAAGCGATTAAGCGGGTCTTTAGGTATCTCAAGGAACCATCAATATGGGACTATGGTACCGAGGACACCGTATGTCACTAACGGCCTATCGGAATCGCGATTATGCGGTTGTCAAGATACTGGCGTCGAAGTACATCTTGAGGTGCTCAGTTTTTGGGTGATAAGCTTGTGAGCTGGTCTTCAAAGAAGCAAATGAGTACTTCTATTTCCTCTGAGGCTGAATACATAGCCATGTCATCCTGTTGTGCTCCAATCTTATGGATGAGATCTCAATTATCTGACTATGGCTTCGTATTCAACAAAATCCTCTCTTGTGATAATAAAAGTGCTATTGCTCTACCATTAGCGTTCAACACTCAAAGAGAAAGCATATAAAGTCGACATCATTTCATCGGGGAACAAGTGGAAAAGGTGTGGTGGAACTATATTTTGTGAGGTATGCGAATATCGGTTAGCGGACATCTTCACCAAAGCTCTTCCAAGAGAACGTTTTGAGTTTATTCTTCCGCGTCTTGGCTTGAAAAGCCTTCAACCAGAATACTCTCAAGCGTCTTGAGGAAGACGAGGAGTAAGGTCTATCTTCATCTATCTCTTGTAAATATCTATTCGAAAATCAAATAGAAAATTATAAAACTTTCAAAATCCATAAAAATCAGAAAAATTCGAAAAATCTTCAAAAAAATGTGTTGTCAATTGTCATTTTTTTTTGGTTCGATAATATCTACGGTCTTTGTGCTGTCATTCAAAGAATGACACGGGACTTTAATTCCAATTCTAAAAAAAATCAAAAAATAATTTTGGGAGAAAGAGAAACAATGGTTTATTGTCATTTTCAGGCAATAACCCGGTTTTAAAAGAAAGAACGGAGCCATGTTTTACCATGTTTTCAAATTCCATGCTCCGATTCTATAAACATTTATCTGCTGAAAACTAAATGCTTTGAAAAATAACTCGGTCTCTATTTTGATAATCATCAGGACTTAGTTGTCAAAATCTCATCTCGATCAACAACCTATGTCATTGAGTGAGGGAGAATGATTTCAATTAAATTAAAAGGTTATTTGGCATTAAATTGTTTTCAAAAGATGTACATGCATGTTTTATCAATGGAGTTTAATGTCTTAATCCGATCCTTAGATTAAAGCTTTCATAATCAAGAAACAATTCTCCTTAAAAGCTTTCAAAATCAATTTAAATCTATAAGAGATCACAAATCTCAAATGATTTGATAATTGTGATCGAGGGAGAATGTGTGATTTAAATTGGATTTAAACCCGATAATGGGTAAATGGTTTTATAAGAATGTACATGATGTCCTCCCCGCATGTGACAAGCGATTTCAAATTTTCAATGCATGCATGTTGGGGGAGCATCTATCTTAAACACAATGATTTGGCATTGATCACTTATCGATAATGTGGGTTCCCTCTGTATGTGCAAAACTCTTTTCAAACCTAGATAGCATATTGAGGGGAGCAAATCATGAAATCTCATCCTTCCCCAATATGCTTTATCTACTTGATTCGATTTGGGAAGTGATGTTGATATCTTTTAGAAAATGGTAATCAAAGTAGTTAATTCTTTCTCTTGCCTCCGTGTGCTAAACATTTTCAAATACTTGATGCACATGTTGAGGGGGAGTTCTCGTTCTAAAAATATCAAAACAATTCAGGTACAAAATGCTTTGATAATATATCAAAAGTATCTGGATTGATTTTTCAAATGGTTTTCAATTGGTTCCTATGGCAGATGAACAATACCAAAAGATGACCAACTTTCCATTATGTATGGTGATATAAGGACGATAAGGTTAGGTATGTGTTCCATGATCCGCCAGAACCGGAGGGATCTACCCAGGGACTATCCACTAGTTAGTGTAGAGTTCTTAGGTATGATGATAAAGGAGAAAAATGAGATATGGGAAGAGTGCGGTTGAGGCGAAATGTATGCGGAATAAACCCAACAAGGTTCTAGCTATGAAGTCTCATTAGCAGCTGAGAGGGGTTGAAGAATGAAATAGAATTGAATGAGAAAAGGGTGAAAACAAATAGCCCTCCATTTATTCAACCTTAGGGTAGAAACTGGGTTCAATTCATATGCTACTGATGGTAACATCGGTATTGAAGACAAGACGTCATGGACCCAGGTGTGTTGCACTTCATCTTTCCAAACCACTCAAGTTCCTCTTAAAAGGACTTGTTTCATTCTCACGGGGAACCGACATTATCTATCGACTTTCTCTTAGAGATTGTTGATATTGAAGGAGGAGACCCTATCCCTAGTCTCCGATATAGGATCCAAATATGCACAAATTGAATCTAGAGCCACGAGATCATCAATAAATCTCATTAGGACACTTTCAATGAAGACTCTCTGTTTCACACAATGTGGAAAGAGAGATTATATCTTGAGTCCTACGCATTATCCTTGTGGTATTGCCAGAACATCCAGTGATGACTACACTCACAAATGAAGATGGAAAACCTTTTGGAGCCAACATCTAACAAGCTCCTGGTAGGTGGCATGTGAGATCTATTATATGGATCAACCATGTGACAACTGAAACGAGAAACAATGGGCGATTCAATTTCTTGAATCAATCCTGGTTCAGGTTAGGGATTGACGGATACCTTTGAAAAACCGGTCTTTGTGCTTAACAACTCTTTTCTTTAGCACATCGACCGTGTACGGAATATTCAAATCAAAAGGTGTTTTATGATTGATAATTGATTTTCATTAAAACCTTTGTATTGCAAAACAATTTCTATTGAGCAATACTCGATTGTTTTTCAAATATCTTTTCATCAATCAGTGGACTCAATTATTGGTTCACTCACTCCGTGTTGTCTTCTTTGAGATGTTCCGGTTTGAGAACGACTAGAGCAGCTGCGAAACCTGTCAAGGAAATTCTTAGTTATACGATCACAGGCGGTGCTTGTACTGATCAGCGAGGAAGCGTGGGCGTGTACCTCGATTCAACGAAAGTGATCAAAGACACTTTGTGCGATTTAATAACTGTTGTATGCGGGAATAAGCCCGGCGTTTGCGGTGATCGAATGAAGCTGTCAATCCATAGCATCGCATGCTTCAACACCATTCAACTCAAAAGAAATCATGATTAGTGCATCAATGACTCGATATTTTCACTCCAACACGCTACGCTGCTGAATATCATGATTCAACAAAGCTTCCGCTACTCTGATGAGAAGATATCATGATCCAGAATGTGAGAATGTCGGTCCGAATGTCACAACATCACATAATACCAACACCACATGATGGATAACAGAGATCTTTGATTGCGATGATCTCTATATTTCAAATTTACTATCACGTGGATCGATAAAGACCTCCTTAAGTAACCAAACATGCAATGTGAATAATCAATGATTCTGACTTCGAAACAAAGCACTACATCAAGAATGCAAGATCAATTTTTAAAGTAATATCATTTGTATTCAATGTATTTTAGTACATGATTGAGGTGACCTCCATAGGGGAGATTGTTAGGAATTAGAAATTCCGGGTATTAAAGAGTCGGTCACCTCAAGTATATGTAATCATTAGCTCGTTAGTCGTAGTTATTTTAAGTTAGTAGTATTTAGTTAAAATAACAGGTGGAGGACGGGCGGTCTTTACCCATGTATGCCGATCACGACCGTTGTGTGGCGATTTATGTAAGATATAAATACTCCTACGCCAGGTAGAGAGTTGGAGCTCATAATAATATCTTTCACTTTCTCTCACTAAGTTCCCTAATCCTCTAACTATTCTCTCTCTAGAATTCCATCTATATGCTACTTTGTGTTATGGTTTGATGTGTATGTGAAAAGTTATATCTTACAAGTTCTCACAAAGTAAAGTTCCACCACACCCTTTTCCACTTGTTCCCTGATGAAGTGATGTCGAATGTCGATATACTTTGCTCTTGAGTGTTGAACGTTGTTGCTAGATAGAGCAATGGCACTTTTGTTATCACACTATAGAGGGATTTTGTTGAAAATAAAGCCATAGTCAGTCAGTTGGGATCTCATCCATAGGATTTGAGCACAACATGATGACATGGCGATGTATTCAGCCTCTGTAGAGGATATCAACATACACATCTGTTTCTTAGATGACCAGCTTACCAGCTTCTCTCCTAAAAATTTTGCACCACCTGATGTGCTTCGACGTGTATCTTGACACCTGCATGATGCATCGCATCTTTGTTAGTGACATATTGTCCCCGGATACCAAAGTCCCATGTTAGTGGTTCCTTGGAGATACCGAAAGACCCTTTTAACCGCTTCAAGGTGATTTTTAGTAGGCTTAGCCACGATATCTAGTAACACATGCATACAACGAATAAAATGTCACGGTCTCTGGTTTGTGAGGTACATCGGGGATCCATTCATACTATGATATTCGTTTGGTCTACCATGATCCCAGTGGTCTCATCCATTTATGTAGCTTACCCATGGAGGGTTGTCAGGGTCACAAAGTATCAAATCCAAATTTCTTTAAAATCTCATTAGCGTATTTAGATTGATTTATGAAAATGCCTCCGTGACTTTGTGAAATTTGTAATCCCAAGAAAAATGACATTTTTCCCATCATTGACATTTGATATTTGGAACCCATTTCATTTGAAAACCGATCACATTCATTGGGGTCGGTCGAGGCAAAAATAATATCATCAACATAAATTTGAACGTGAATTAAATGTTTGCTCGACTTTCGGTGAACAATGTCGATCAACTGCTCCTTTGCTAAATCCAATAGATAGAAGAAACTTTGATAGCGTATCATACCATGCCCTTGGAGCTTGCTTCAAATCGTAAAGAGCCTTCTTCAAACGATAGACGTGAGTAGGATGCTCTGGTGATGTGATTAGTTGCAAAAGGATACTAGCAGCATTAACCGGGCCTTGTTCTTAATCACATCACCGTGCTCATCAAGTTTTACTTCGAAGATCCACTTTAGAGCAATGATCATAGCACAGTCCGGGGCATGTACTAATTCCCATACATCTAAATGGTCGAACTCATGTATTTCTTCCTGCATGGCATCAAACCAGCTGTCTTCAGTCATAGCTGCTTTGGCATCTTTTGGTTCGACCTTAGATAGTACTGAGTTGAAGAAGCACCACAAAGCATCATTTAGAGTTGTCTACGAGTGGATCTTGGGCGAAAGGTTTCCATGATGTTGTTCAATGGGTGATCATGTGTCCATTTTCTAAGGTGTTCGTGTGGTTGTTGTTGAAGAACTGAAGTAGCAAGTCGATATCTCCCGATAGATATGGTTGTTGATGATTAGAACAAATATATTTTCAAGGGTTCATCTTCGGAGGAGCAAAAGGATTCTCATTATCTGTAGCTATGACAACATTTCCATTGTTACACTTGAGATGAGAATTAATGATGAGAATGAGTGATCAGCAGTAGGCGCTTCTTGACTTAATGACATAGAAACCGAAGAGTTATATGTGTTGACAGGGATAGAAACAGCCTATGTTGATGGAATTGACAGATCATTTGCACTCGGTTCATAGTGTTCATCAAACATAGGATCAAACAGTTTCTTCAATTCATCTTCTGAAGGTGGTACATATGGAGTTGCTGGTGAGGAATTATGCACAAGTGAAGAACTAATGGGACTATTTTGAATTGCGAGTCCAGAACTGGATTGTCCTGGAGCCATTTGATCAGTCAGCTCATCGAACGTAACGTAAATTGTTTCCATGATGTTTCGTGTTCTGTTGTTGTAGATTCAGTATCCTTTTCGTTTGGTGCATATCACAAATACTCAATGTCGCTTGCTTTTAGTTGCCTAAATCTTGACCGTCATTAGTTGGGTAACATAAAGCACCAAACACGAAAGATCGAGGTTTTTGATTGTGGACAAGTTCATATGGAGTCTTTCCATGAGATGTGTGAATTAGGGATCGATTTTGAGTGTATCATGCAGGTGGCAATAGCTTGACCCATTGAAACATTAGAACCTTTGAGTAAATCAACATTGTTCTTGCGGCTTCCACAAGAGTTCGATTTCATCTTTCAACTACACCGTTCGGTTGAGGAGTTCGTGGAACACTTCTTTGAGGACTGATTCCAACACTTTCATAAAATTCATTGAGTTCTTTATTAACATGGGTTCATTTCATGGGTTCGAACGATTATGACTGTTTTTGTTAAAGTCGGACTTGAAGCTGTTTAGTAAGTTTAATGATGACATCGGAGTTTCATCCTTAGTCCTCAAAAACTTAACCCAAGTGAATCGGGGTAGTCATCAACCACAGTATACATATATCTTCCCATTAGTTTGCACTCTCATGGGTCCATAAAATCCATGTGAATGGTATGTAGAACTTCCATGCTGAATTTGCAGGTTTGGGTTTATGGGCATACTTCTTGCTTTTCCCCAATTGACATGCTGAACAAAGATGATCATTTTCATACTTAAGTCTAGGTAGTCCTCTTACTAAGTCCTTTCTGGAAAGATTGTTTATGTTACCAAAGTTCAAGTGATTGAGACGACGGTGCCATAGCCATGACTTAGTTTTAGAAGCCTTGACAGACAGCAGATGGTGAAGATCTCATCATATCTTGATAGAGATGGTGTGCGGGTTTGAACCACGAGTTCCTCTAGAAGTTCCACACCATCAAGTTCTCTAACAAGCAAGTATGTTTTAGAAGCCACTTCTAAGTCGGAATCACAAATTGTCCAACAGAAAATGGATTATAAGACCTTCAACAAAATATACCTGGAAATCACTATCTCCAACCACGTAATCTCCATAACCATAATAGCCCAAATGATCATTTCCGAATCTCACAGTTGATGAATTTGCTCACGAAGTTCATGAGCATGACGGTCTTCGGTCGTATACTTGGAACAGCCGGTCAAAGTACCGAGCGATTTGAGCGACTGTAGTTGAACAGACAAGAATGGATAGCGGATAGTGGGGATCCCCATACAAGAATGGGTTCCATTTGGTTAGTAGCAATGATTGGAACACCCCATCAGTAGAATCAATGGAATTATTATGGATAGATGCAATACTATTGTGTTCGAGAGACCTATTCAAAGTATGTTCACTTCTTAAGGGAATAGTTCTACCAGTAGGCATCCATTTCATAATAGGCATAGACCTAGACAATTTAGGGCACATCTTATTAAGACTAATTTGCGACCAGTAGTATCCACGGCCAACCATTTGCTAAATTTTCTTCCGTGGGTTTCATTTGCTTTCTAACCTTCTTCCTCCATGGCTTTCTACCCTTCTTAACATATTCAAATGCACTAACACTTTTAACAGGGGATTTAACATAATTATTCAAAACATTCACGCCACAATCATAATTAGTACCAGAAACCAAGCAGTCATCATTACATGTTTTGCTCAAAGTAGCAGTGAATTAATTCATGCAGCTTATAGCTAATACTAGAATCAACACGATTCATTTTATTTGACTCAAACTTAAAATTCCTATGGTGATCTTCTACTCTCTCCAATCGCATTCTTAGCATGCGAGGTTCTATCTTGCGTGGTATTGCCTCGAGGCTTTGACATGCTCGCTTTAATGTCACTGATTACTCCTGTAGAAGGAATTATGGGAACATTAGTTGGTTTTGCAACTTTTTGCATTCCTGATCTAGAAGTGTAGGGATCTGAACTACTTGAAGGCACATTAGAATACACTTTCTTATCATAGGGCATGGAACAAGGCATAACAACTTTATCATTCATATCAAAGGATTTTGGGCAAGTTGCTCTTAGACATTCTAGAAGCTCCTGAGATCGTTTAGCATATAAGCAGGCATACCTAACCTCACTATCAAGTGGCTTATTTATGTGATCTTCTTCTACAATCTCATGAAGGCATTCAAGACTATCCTTAAGACGATAAAAGTAATTATGGAACACATGTTCATTGTTTCTAAGATGAGGAGGAATATATTTACGATGCAGACATAAGTAGGATCTGCAGATGCCCGTGAGGCAAGATTATCATCCCATGCAAGTGGCATTTTCCCTTTATCCCGTCTCTTCAGATTCTCAATTTCCTTTTGTAAAGAAGTTACTTGTTCGTTGTTTTTGTCACGAGTGACTTTCATTGACTCAAATAACTCTTTAAAATGTCTTTTAACTTTTCATTTTCATCGAAAACTTTCATTTTCCTTTTGTAAGACATTAACCAAATTTTGAAGATGAAAAGTTTGAGAAGAATGATAATCTAAAGGTGGAGGCATTTGGAAGCCATTTGCATTGTTTCTTTCTCCCTTCAAATGTGAGATTTGGGCTCTCATTTTTTACGATCGTGTTCTTGATGAGCTCGGTTTGTTCATCACGTTTGTTTATTTCAAAAACTGCATCAAAATCAGGAGCATCCGAGGATGTCTTGAAATTTGAGGTTTTAACATTTTCCTTTAGATGTTGATATTTTAATTGTAAATCAAGATATTCAACTTCCAATTTAGAGTAATGTTTTACCAGATTATCATGATCATCCAGTTCAATTTTCTCATGCAGTTTAGAATTAGTTTTCTCAAGCTCAATGACATGATCATAGGAGACTTTCAGAGCAACATATAATTCATGAAATTGAGAAGCATTAAGGGAACAATTTGTAGCAGTGTTAAACACATCTTGAGTAATACATTCAGAAATAAGATTCTCATTCAAGGTATGCAAGTTCTTCCTCTCAATCTCATTATATTTTAGTTCTCGCTCATACTCACTAACCTCAACTATCATTGCATCAAATTCCTTTTCCATTTCTTTGATATCACAATCCATTCCCTTTTTAAGACTCTCAAATTGACCTTTTAATTATTTAAAGAAAGGCATGACTTCAGTTAAATAACATTCTTTAGTTTGCTCAAAACCCCTTTCCCCTTCAGTTATCCCAGTGGGTGTGATCCTTTTCTTACAAGTTTTCTCAAAATCAATAAATAGTTGAAAAATAACATATTGACTGATTAAGGTCTTGCTCTTAGTGGGAATTGATCTAGAAACTAAATGCATTGGTGTATTAGGGGGATAGACAGTGGCAGGAAGCATTCTCCTACATGGGGGATTATTTTCAACAAACTCATCAACTTTTTTCATGTCCATATCCTTTTTCCAAAACACTTGTTCACGAGTCAGCTGTGTTTGAGGTCTAAATTTGTTAAAGGCAATCCAATTTTCCTTAGCATAGTTGGGTGTTTTGTAACTGATTTTCTTTTCTATGCATATAAGGCTCTTAAGCATTTCATCCAATTTCTTTCTAGTTACTTCTTGTTTATCTTCTCAGTATTCTCAGCGAACTAGGTTTCTGCTCTAGCTTAAGGATTTCATTGCCATCATAGAGTACACCGTTGCATCTCTAGCTTTCAAACATGCCTTAGGGTTTGGTTCATCAACTAATGCAACACTATGTTTGTCACTTAGAACTCTATGCTTAGTGATCATGTGAGTAGTCTGAATGGTGTTTCCTTGTACGTACAATTTGTTTTTCAAGTTTGTTTTTCAAAGTTTTTAGGTTGGAAAATTCATTTAAGAGTTTTGATTCCTTAGCATTAAATTCTTGCTTAAGCACTTTTACATTTTCTTGAAGTTCTTGTTTTTGCTTAGCCGTTTTGTTAAGCTTTTCTTTTAATGAATCTAGCTCTTGTTTAAGTATTTCTTCCCTAAAGTTACTTTTTCGAATTATTGTACGCATTTGGTCATCCATCTCCTGCTCACGGGTAGTTAGCTCAAACTTAGCACGTTGTTCATAAATGGCAACTTGTTCTTTATAGGCATTAAGTTCATAGATAGCAGAATCATTAGGAACACTAGCAGTGTATTCATCAAAAATATAGTCATCATTGACGGCATTAGATACATCACTTGGTTCAATTACACTCTCACATTGGATCACATATTGATCATATGGGACAATATTATCATTACCTATATTAGCAATATATGAGTCACAAGTTTCTTGCAATTGAACTTTATCATGTATCTTTCTTGATCAACATTATCATATAGTTTTAATACCTCAGAGATGATTGCTTCTTTGGATGGACCTGCTTGCTGTGGTGAGGGGACCTTTGGAGAGACCATTGGAGAAATGCTAGCCATGAAAATTGTTTGTCAGTAGGTTCATTCGACGTCAAAGTCGTATGCATCCAGTCGGCGACTTGAAAGGCATTCGATGATTATGACCTATCTCACAGAATCGGTTGCTATCCACATCTGCATCATATGTCTTGGCATTGCCCCTAAAAACAACAACTCCTCTTCATCCAACACAGCTCCATTGTCCTGAGCTTGCACAAGTAACATCTTGTCTCTGAAGTGCTCTGCATTTTGAGGGCGTTTAGGAGATGTGCAGTTTCTAGCTATATGTCCATCACCACCATAGTTGTAGCACTTGATGGGCTTTGCTTGTCCTTGATTTCCATTCCTTTCCCTATTCTGATTAGCCACATACCCTCCACCTGCTCCACCTCTCCCCTGTTCATATTGTCTTCCTTGTACTGGTTGCACCATAACCTTTCCATCTCTAACAGTAGCTTGATTGTGTGGATTAGATGCAGTTTTGAGGTTATTGTTGGTGTGTGGAGTGGAGTTCATGTTTTGACTCACCAGGAGAGACAGTTGATTGATGAAGTTTTCCATGAATGTGTTTGGATCTGGAGGCTTATATCTTTGGGTCAGGGATGAGCTTGTAATTACCATTACCAGTTGGTATGACTTGAGAAGCTTTGGTGGTAATTCCAACATTTGTGTAAAAAGCTGTTGAATCATTTGAGGAACTTGATTCTCCTTGGTTGGTTTTGAACTGTTCAAGAATCATTTTTTCAAACATAGCATGTCTCTCATTCTGAAGAAGGAAGGCATACAATTGCTCATAGTTTGTATTCTTCAAACCCTTGGTTAGCTTCATAGCGGTGATAAACTTGTGCCATTCGGGATTCATATTGTTCACAAACTTTGAATTCAGCTGAATGTTTGGCATGGTCATTCTGATGTTCCTCATATCATTCACAAGCTTGTGGAATCTCACGTAATACGCATAGACACTCTCATCTGGTTTCATCTTGAAGTGCTCAAACTCATCATACAGTTGTGATTCTCTATCTTCCTTGGTCAATTTTGAACCTGAGAGAAGCATCTTGACATTATCCCAAAGCGCCTTGGCCGGTGTTGTGATTGATAAGCTTGTAGATCTCTTTTGGAAGACCGGTATAATTTTGAAGCCACGATATCAGCCGAATCTCTTTTTCTCCTTATCATTGAGCTCATCATACGTCTTTGGTGCTGCTAATCCATAGATCATTGTTCCATCTACAGCTATATCAATTATGTCTCTTGCAGTCTCAATCTGATAAGGTCCTTCATCAATGGATTTGAGAATGTTGACCCCATTTTCCTTTCAAAGACAATACATCTGTCGTTGAGCCCAAGAGTGTAGTCATTCTCAAGCATGGTGGGCCGTATCTGAACCAGCTGCTTGAACATCTCGCAGCAACATGGAGATGATTGTGAGGTACGTTGGTAGACATGTTAACAGATTACAGTTTTATAACTCTATGATTAAAGGGAAATAGATTCTTTCACGGGTTTTACTAAATCGAAAAAGTATTACAAACCAAAATCAACCAAGTCGCTAAGAATCCTTGAACCAAGTCGCTAAGCACCAAGTTAAGCTAAGTAGCAACTTCGCTAGATTTCAAGTTCCGTGAACCAAGTCATAAGCCCAAGTCGCTAAGACCAAGTCATTTGGACAAATCGCTAAACCCCAAGTCGCTACACAGTCAAGTTGCTAAAGAGCAACTCGCTAAGATCCAAGTCGCTAGTATCAAGTCGCTGAGAATACAAGGTACAAGTCGCTAACAAAATTAAAAGCAAGTCGCTAACTTTACCAAGTCGCTAGCCGTAGTGGAGAATCCACTAAGTTGTACTGTTTGTCGGCTTGTCTCAATAGACAAGTCGCTAGGCTCAAGTCGCTAACAACTAACACTACAACTCGCTAACTTTTACTGAAGCAAGTTGCTACGAAGAAAACCACTACGAGAACCAAGTCGCTAACTTGAAAAACTTCAAAAACACACTTTTCAATCCAAAACAAGCCCAACCACAGTGATTCAAGCTTTCCAAATCAAAACCCAAGCACTTACAATGATTCTAAACAAAAAAGTACACCCAAAATTCAAACTTTAACACAAAAATTGATCCAAATGATGCAAAACCACTAAACTTTTTCAAACTCAAAAACAATCTAAAACCACTAGAAATCCAAGGATATGTGAGAGAGATGATCAAACCATGGCTCTTGATACCATTTGTAACATATTGGATTTCATAAACACATCAAACCAAGATCACACATAGGCGTATACAAGATGTTTAGAGAGAGAAAGTTAAAGGTTTGGGAACTTTAGTGAGAGAAAGAAAAATCTTATTATGAGCTCCAACTCTCAACCTTGGGAGGTAGAGAGTATTTATAGTCCTTACACAAATCGCCACCTATGGGCTGTGGATCAGGCATACAGTGGGTAATGAACTATCCGTCCTCCACGGTGTTACTTAACTAAATACTACTTAGCTTTAAATAACTACGACTACGTGCTTTCCAACGATTACATATACTTGAGGTGACCGATACTTTAACTACTGGATTTTCCAAATCCTAACACTTTTAGTGCATTATTGTTATCACCCTAAACCCTTAGTTCAATTATCTAGTTGCTTGCATAAGTTGCTAAGTCGAGTCATATCCTTTGTACACAGTTTTGGGACGATTGAGACTCATGGGAAAAGTTAAAGTTTATGAAATGACGGGGAAGGGAACGTTAAATTCAAATTCCCTTTATTTGTGTAATAATGTACTCCAAGTGTAGGGATGTGCCTAAATCCCTATCATTTTGATGTTATCGTAGAGGATAGTAGAGTAAAAGTGTATGAAAAAAAAAAACGAGCTATCATCCTACATCTATCTTTAATTTATGTTTTTTTGTTTCAGTTATCTAGAGTCTAGAGTGTCGAGTCTTGGCTTAGCAACGCCATTCTTCGAATGATTGTAACATAAAGATTTTTGACTTGCCACCACTAAATAGCCTATCCCACCAAACCCTTTGCTTCCCTACCGTAAGCCTAACATTACAACCCTTTAAAAGACCTCTTGGATAGTCTTCCCTAGGTGTTTACGCCAAAGCGATGGAGGTTTGATCTAGTCTCAAGCCTATGGTACTCTATGTTCTAGGACCGGTTAATAAGTGTTTATCTTCCATTTCCAACTTGCTATGTTACTTATACACCCGAGAGATGTGAGTATCCAAACACCCTATGTGAGGTGCTAGTATGTAATTTCCGTGCTTGTTATGACTTTTGCGGGGCTTATATGTGTTGTGGATTATTCTAAACCAATGCTTCAAGACCCCTAACTTATAAATTAATTGGCTAAAAGCACATTTGCTTGAGGACAAGCAAATACCAAGTGTAGGGATATTTGATAAGGTTTTAAAATGTACCTTTTTGAGGGGTCGTTTAAGCCCTTATTTGATCACTTTTGTATCCGTTATTACTTAATATAGTTCCTTTTCACTTTTTAGGTCTCTTGAAGGCAAATTGCTGGAATGACACTTATTTGGACGAAAAGCGCGGATATACGAAGAAAATGGCCAAAGCCAAGAATCGAACAAGAGGCTGCTGAAATCTGAGGGGCGGCGTCAGGTGTTACTTGTGCCGTCGTGCAACTTTTGTGACGCTCAGTAGCAAATTGCTTATTTTCAAGTGAATGCAGGGTTTTAAAGAGTGGGCGTCGCAGCCCAGACGACCTAGATTTGATCCAGCGGCGTCAGAGAATGAAGGGACGACGACACAAGCATAAGGTGATGCGTTGCAAGACCCGTGTAAAGACGAAACCCTAATGACCGGACCCGACGGCGTCACAAATCATAAGGTGGCGTCGGTGGTTGTAATCTTATATATATAATCCGAATTTTTTAGTTTTAGTGTGTAGTCTTTTGGAGTAAAAACCTAAACCGAACCAAGGCTGTCTTGTACAGTATTTTAGGGTTCCATACCCTATCTTACATCAAGATAAGTGTTTTACTTCATTAATTCAATTATGTCTTCAATTACTTATGTGTATGCTTGCATGTTCCCCATGTCCGGCTAATTTACTTGTGTGTTTGCTTAGGAAATATGAAACTTAATTATTGAATATTGATTGGTTGGCTCTTATCTTAATTGTTAATGATCTAGTATTGCGTAGGTCATTTGTTGTGTAGTTAATGCTTGATTAATCTTTGAGAACATTAGCTTATGATACCTAGAGTCATTGTAGGCTAAAATATCCGAAGAGTACCTTAGAGTTAAGTTTATAAATCCTAGAGATTTTGTAGGCGATAACCTTTGGTAGTTTCAAAGAGTTAGGGATAAACGCATACCTACGACCTAGACACACAGCGATTAAGAATAAGGACTTGACAATTCAACCACCAATAGGAGATAATTAAGGAGTAATAAAACCTAAGTAAACACATCTTTAAATCATCATACGAGCACACAATAATTAGACATAGACTACATACACCTTAGTTAGATAATTAGATAATTAGAGTAATCGGTAGAAATACCAACCCCCAAATCTAAACCCCGAGATTCGTACCTTTCCATTTCCTAAAAAACATAAAAAGATAAAAAAAAATAATCTTCCTCAACCCCAAACCTTAGCGTAGTAACTTCTCACTAGCATTCCTATTCCCCTAGAGAACGATATCAATTCACGTGGCTTGTCCTAATACTACACTACAACGATTAGGTTCACTGCCTAGAGTGTTGAAAAACTTGCTTGACGAAAAGGAAGTTCCTTTGACCCCGAACGACGCGTGTAGCGTTATCAACATGTTGCAAAGCCTCCAAGGTCAATGACTTGTCACAATTATGGTGAAGTTGGTCATAATAGAAAGGGGTGTAGCAAACCTAAGGAAACAGGTGAACAATCAAACCCACCCAGTCAATCAAACCTACCTAGTCAACAACCTCAGCCACCAAAAAATAAGGGTAGACCTTTAGTTAAAGACCCAGTTAATGCTAGAAGTCCAAGTAGGGGTAGGGGTAGAGTTGTGACTGCAAGAGGTGGTTTATGGATGGGAGGAACAAGTGTTGGTGTGAACAGTGGAAAAGGAAGTTCTAGTGGATCAAGCAGTGGAGGAAGAGGGAGGGGAAGTGGATCAAATAGTGTGAGAAGGGGTAGGGGAAGGGGATATGGAGGGGAAGTGGAAGTGCTAGTGAATCACATGTAAGGTTTTTACTTTGAATTTTTGTATATAATAGACACTTTTATGAAACTTTTGAAAAATCTATTTGTGGACAGGTTGGGCATATGAGACTTTTAGATGAAGATGATTTGGTTGATGTACAAGTTCAAGTACAACTGGATACAGGAGAACTTGCAGATGTTGGAGTTGCAGATCTGAGAACCTGGAAAAGTTGAAGTTGCAGCTGCAGAACGAAAAATGAAGCTAGTACTTGCAAGACTGCAAGTGTTAATGATAAGGGTAGAGCCCCAGTTATTGATTCGGTTGTCCAATTAGGTGAAAATGAATATGAAGATGAAAATGCAGATGAATCAGCTAGTCTAAAAATGAGGTATGATCAGTTTTGGGAAAGTCAATAAAAGGCAGGATTTAAGCCCCCTAGAAAGACATCTCAAATACTATCTATGAAGAATTATAATAGGAAGATAACTCAGAATTATGAAGGTCAAGTGATGACACCAGGAGAAGCATTTGAAGTAGAATAGGTTATTAAAGTTGTCTATGTAATAAAATTATCTTTTGATAATGTCAGTTAGTGAACTTGTTAATGGAAAACTCCTTAAGTACTTTTTCTATATTACCACTGCTAGTTCATATATTACCAGTAGGCAATTACAAATGATTTATTAAAAGCCATTTCAAGGCATAACTGCATAACTGCATTGCAAGTGATACGCTTACGCAGCGCGTTCGGGGTCAAAGGAACTTCCTTTTCGTCGAGCAAGTTTTTCAACACCCTAGGCAGTGAACCTAATCGTTTTAGTGTAGTGTTAGGGTAAGCCACGGGAATTGATATCGTTCTCTAGGGGAATAGGAATGCTAGTGAGAAGTTACTCTAAGGGTTGGGGTTGAGGAAGATTATTTTTATCTTTTGTTTTGTTTTAGGAAATGGAAAAATACGAATCTCGGGTTTGAATTTGGGGGTTGGTATTTCTACCGATGCCTATACTATCTAATTATCAAATCTAAGGTGAGGGTAGTCTATGTCTAATTATTGTGTGCTCGTATGATGGTTTAAGATGTGTTTACCTAGGGTTTATTACTCCTTAATTATCTCCTATTGATGGTTGAATTGTCACGTCCTTATTCTTAATCGTGTTGTGTGTCTAAGGTCGTAGGGTATGCGTTTATCCCTAACCCTTTGAAACTACAAAAGGTTATCGCCTACAAAGTCTCTAGGATTTATAAACTTTAACTCTAAGGTACTCTTCGGATGGTTTAGCCTACAACAATTCTAGGTGTTATAAACTAAGGTTCACAAAGATTAATCAAGCATTAACTACACAACAGATGACCTATCGCATTACTAGATCATTACCAATTAAGATAAGAGACAACCAATCAATATTCAATAATTAAGTTTCATATTTCCTAAGCAAACACCCAAGTAAATTAGCCGGACATGGGGAACATCCAAGCATACACACAAGTAATTGAAGATATAATTGAATTAATGAAGTCAAACACTTATCTTGGTGTAAGATAGGGTATGAAACCCTAAATCTTGTACAGCGACCTTGGTTCGGTTTAGGTTTTTACTCAAAGACTACTACACTGAAAACTAAAAAATTCAGTTCTATATATAAGATTACAATGCGACGGCATCACCCTTTGATTTGTGTGCGCCGGTCGGCGCATCGTGGGGTTTCGTCTTGGCCACGTTGTCTTGCGACGGCGTCACCTTATGCTTGTGGCAGCCGTCCCGCAGTCTCGGCCGTGCGGATCAAATCTAGGCCGTCTGAGTTGCGATGACCCTATCTTTTAAAGGCGACACCGTCACTTATAAATAAACAATTTGGCTCTTGAGCCGTCACAAAAGTGATGCGATGGCGTCGCAATTAACACCTGACGCGTCCCCCAGTTCAATGACACAGTGTCTCGATTCTTGACTTTGGCCATTTTCTGCGTATATTAGCGCCTTTTCGTCGAATAGTGTCATTCCACATTTGCCTTCAAGATACTTAAAAAGTGAAAAGGAGCGATATTAAGTAATAACGGATACAAAAGTGATCAAATAAGGGCTTAAACGATCCCAAAAGGCATTTTAAAACCTTGTCAAATATCCCTTCACTTGGTATTTGCTTGTCCTCAAGCAAATGTGCTTTTAGCCAATTAATTTATAAGTTAGGGGTCATGAAGCATTGGTTTAGAACAATCCACAACACATATAAGCCCGCAAAGTCATAACAAAACGGAAGTACATACTAGCACCATGGGGTGTTTGGATACTCACCTCTCTCGGGTGTATATGAAATATAACAAGTTGGAAATGGAAGGTAAACACTCATTAACCGGTCATAGTACATAGATTACCATAGGCTTGAGACTAGATCAAACCTCCAATTTTTGGCGTAAGCACCTAGGAAAGACTATCAAAGAGGTCTTTTAAAGGTTTGTAATGTTAGGCTTATGGTAGGGAAACAAAGGTTTGGTGGGATAGGCTATTTAGTGGTGGCAAGTCAAAAATCTTTATGTTACAAGCATGCGAAGAATGGCGTTGCTAAGCCAAGACTCGACACTCTAGACTCTAGATAACTGAAATAAACAAACATAAATTAAAGATAGATGTAGGATGGTAGCCCGTATGTTTTTTTTTCAACACTCTATTTTTTTTCTTTTTCTCTTTTTCTATTTTTTTCGATTTTTTTTTCTTTTTTTTTCATACACTTTTACTCTACCATCCTCTACGGTAACATCAAAATGATAGGGATTTATAGGCATATCCCTACACTTGAGTTTTTATTACTCTAACACTAATTTGACCGGAATTGAAAAGATCAAAACACTTGGGTACATGCATAAAAATAAAGGAATTTGAATTTTTACGTTCCCTTCCCGTCATTTCATAAACTTTAACTTTTCCCATGAGTCCCAATCGTCCCAAAACTATATACAAAGGATATGACTCGACTTAGCAACTTATTGTTAGGAATTGGAAATTCCATTGTGAAGAGTCGGTCACCCCAAATATTATCTAGCATAGGTTAGCTCGTAGACTTGTCGTTAGTTACGTTATTTATCAGTTTATTAGTTAGTTTGTAGCGTAGTTTAGTTTAGAGCAACACCGTGGAGGAAGGACGGGTCTTTACCCACTGTATGCCTGATCCACAGTCCGACAGGAGGACGTTAGGTTTGTAAGTATAAATACCCCTTCCATCCTTGGAAGGGGTGGAGCTTTTAAATCTAACCGTACATTTTTTAGTAAAGCAACTCTCTACCAAGAAATCTCCCAACTCTCTAATGGCAAACATGTATGTTGATCATCCAAGACCACCCGAATCATCAAACACAATAATATTCGATCCTACAAATGGTATCAGAGCCATGGTTATTGTGTTTTGATGAGTTTTTGTGGTATTTGATTCTCGTGTTAACTGCTTTTGCATCATTTTTTGTTCGAAAAATGTTTTTACATTATTTTTGGTAAAACAATTTTACATGTCTTGGTGTATCTGGTTTTTGTCTAATAAAAAGTCCTGGTCCTTACTTTTGAACAATATCCGTCTTCGTGTCATCTTAATGTCCAAAAACTGATATTTGTATTTTCATTCTTTTTATACTTTTTGATACTAATGTATGCTAATGGTCTTAAACGGTAAAATACGTGGTCAACTGGTCATTTTCTCGGTCAAAACGGGCATAAATGAATAGTTTTCAGTCGATGTTTCTGGGTTGCTATGAATATGGTCGGAATTTGGTCGGAAAACTCATAGAAAAAGGTTTATGTTCTTCCTAGCGAGTTGTACTATATGTAGCGACTTGTGACTTTACTGGTGGCGACTTGTCTTTACAAGTCATCTAGATTCGTTGTATAAGAGTAGCGAGTTGTGCTAGCGAGTTGTTAACAGAAATATGTAGCGACTTGTTATGTTAAAAGACTTAGCGACTTGTCTATTGACTATTTAGTCAATAGCGACTTATAAGTTTTAATGGCTTAGCGACTTATGTTTTGTTAAAATGCTAGCGACTTGACTCAAGAACTCTGCTAGCGATTTGTTTTGGAAAACCAACATGACCTAGCGACTTGACTACAAAAGGTAGCGAATTGAATGTTAAAAGAAGAAGTAGATTTGACCACAACCACAACATCAGAAACCATTTTCCATACCCCTATCTTTGAACCAACACGACACTACATAAGCATAACATGATCTCAGATTTATTCGTGTACTCATAAAGAAACTTCAAGACTATCGAGAGTCTAAAACACGAAATATTCAATCATCTCAGATCTCAAGCAACAACTCTATTGAAAAAAAATGAAAAACCAATCCATAAGACTCAAATCTCATCAAAGAAACTACATCATTTTTTATCTCAGCTTATCATCTCGTGACGTTCAAAGACTATAAACGTACGAGACATCAACTCTTCATTGATCAAAGTGGTTTGATGATGTACGAATATAAAGACTCAAGTTTAGAACAATTTCGTTATAACTTGCATCTTTGTTTCGTGTTATTATAATCGACTACCATCACATATTTAAGCCTTACCTTGAATCAATTGATCAATTTCGATGCCTTATCAATGGGTCGTGCCATCCCGGTAACTAGCGATTCAATACCCTCATGCCATCCCTGTGGCTTGATAAGATTATGTGTTCTTGTAATTATGCGTGAAGATGAAAGGGGGGGGGGGCAGAGGTGTTATTAAAGAGATATCATCATGATATGAGGCGAATGGTTTTTGATATGGGATTAAAGTTGTTTTGTTGCTGCATTGATGATATTATGGGAGGATAGAGGCGGATTTTTTCTGAGATTGATATTAGGGTTTGTGAATATTTGGTGGAAGCAGAGATTATTTTGATGGGGGAGGAAGTTTGAGAGTGTTTAGGGTTAGAGGATGTGAGATAAATTAGGGTAATGTGTATATTAGGTGAGTCTTTTATACTCCCCTAAATTAGGGTTGGTATACTCTTGGATCAGGTGGGATTAGTCATGGGCCGAATGTGGTTAATCAACTCATTAGATCACATGGATCACTGGACATGGACTGGGCCCCTTGATGTTATTGGATCTTGGTTGTGCTTGTCGGATCGTAGGCTTCTCATTGTGTGCTTGTTCTCTATTTGATAACGAATGTTTACAAGGATTCACGTTTAAAAATTGTTATCATAATTTGTTCTTAACAAATTTTTTATTACAATTTTTCTTTAATCATTTTGCAAATGAATGGGCCATGTGTGATTTCAGTTTGGTTCGTGGGCCTAAAAGCCGTCTATTGTGAATTTGTATTGGATCGTGGGTTGGACTCTCACAAAATGGACTTGGACTTTGCATCTAATTCACTCGTGGGCTGAAATTAAATGATTGGCATGGGTGATGTTACTCGGACTGGGCTGAGTTATGCATATTCGAAATATGATGTTTTGAACGTCCATGGAAATTTTTTTATCCAACTTTTGTGTTACAAATTCTTGGATACAATTTTTTATATTGAGTGAGTGATATATTTTTGGTATGGTATTAGTTTCACGAGGGATACAAAATTCACGGCTTGAGCTAAATTTGAGAAAAATGATCACGGGGTTTTTGTACAATATTATTAACGAGAAATTGAAGTGACGACTCACGGGTGGACTTCTTTATCTTTGAGACATTGGTTGGTTGGATGCATGTCTCAAGATAACTTGTTGGGATATAACTATCACTTTAAGTGATTATGAATTGACAATCTGCTATAAGCGATGTATAGGTTAGTAGAGTCGTGCTCCGCAGTGTATAACTATCACCTTAAGGAAGTTGTAGTACTTAGTGTCACACGGCGTTGTGGATTGCTCAAAATATAGAAGAACAGCAGTAAGTCACTAAGTTGGGATGTCTCCTTTCTTTGAGTTAGTCGTGTCGGGTTATCTCCATATGTGGTCATTTCTATTAGCCGATGAATCAATGGAGGTTCAATTTCAACAATTCCCATGAGATATTCGACGCCACGCATGTCAATGATACTTCAGTAGTCTAAGCAAAATCTTTCAAGAATCTTCTACTGGCTCTGCTATGATTTTTCAAGATGCTTGCTTATGACAAGAACTTGCGTGAATGGTCAGAAGACGTTATGATGCTTCCGAAAGTCGTCTAAACCATCATCATGGGGAGAAACGTGTACTTTGATGTTTTAAGGTTAACCTCCAGGGAAAAGGAGTTTACACTACTTGACTTAGTATGGTTTGTGAAGTTGTCTACATTCGGGTAAAGAATGGTTGATGATATTGTTGATGTTGGATAATGAACCGTTGACGAACCGCTGCATGTTCCCCTAAAATAGATATTCACCGAAACCAAAGTTGTCATGACACATTCAAGTTTACATTGTTTACGGTTTTGTCTTGATTTTGTAAAATCCCGCGAAAGAATCTATTTCTCGGTTTAAATCATAGACTTGTAAAATCCCGTGACAATGGAAACATCCCGTAATAGTAAAGTGCATTCCGATCAATCTTACGGTTAATTCTTGGTTTTGTAAAATCCTGAAAGAACTATTTTCGGTTTATATCATAGAGTTGTAAAATCCCGTATTGATGGAACCATCTTGGAGAAGAGAAAGTGTAATTCTGGATCTTACTTGATGTTGGGGCTACGGTTTCTGCTTCGAAGAAGGGATAAAAGGGTGTATTTCATAAATTGGATGTGTGTTTGGATATTCGTCATGGTAGTTTGGTTATTACATGGTTTTACGGGGTTATGTGTTTTTAACCATGGTCGGGATGAAAACCATTATCATAGTTCATTTTAAACGTCAAAGGAGGCTAGAATTGAGCTTTTAACTAGAAGATGTGACAACGGGGTTAATTCACTATTATTTATTTGAGGTTGAAGTGAAATATCACGGGCGAGTGTACTTAGTATCTAAAGGTATCGGGGATGGATGGATGAAGATTCTTCAAGATCCTTGTTCGAGCTTATTATCAAAAACGAAGACTTGAAAATCTAGTTATTATTGGGTGTCTTTTACCTTTTCTTTTACCACTTGGGGGAATTGGGCTCTTACCACCACAAGATAACTATCACTTTAAGGAGTTACGTTGTAGTGCTCAGTGTCACATTCAATTGTGGATTTTTAAGAGGTAATGTACGTCTTATACTTGATGGTTGGTTGGTTGAAGAGTATAGAGTACATAGAGAGTACTTAGAGATGCTCATGGAAATCGGCACCGATCTTTGTTACATATGTGCAAGTTTAAGTCAAGAGTTGGGGTTAGTTTACTTCAGGGTCAAATTCATCATATTTGGTTTTCTCCATGAGCTGTCACAACAAAGAGCCTACTGAATGATAATGGTGATATTTACATGTTTTGCCAAGAGATGATGAAAAGAGAGAGATTATGACGTCTGTTCACATCAGTTCAGGCCTCGTACTTCATAATTATGATGTATGAACACAACAGTTCATTCCTCGTACTCTAATGAAAAGAAATGTGTACGCGTCAGTGCGCATTATCTTCTGAAGAAGAGAAATCTTCTTATTATGACCATTCTCATCAACATGCTTCATACTTTTTCCATGCGCTTCAGTCATTAAGTGAACCGGGCTACTGTTGATTGTTTTCTTATTCCACTTGCTCAACTATAATGAAGATGGAGACATCATGTGCTAATTTTGCGGGGAGAAGTGAATAGACTACATTTGAGATGATTTCTTATTCAATCAAGAATTTCAACTCCGTATGCAATTCTTGAGGGGGAGAAAAAGTGTGAATTTACTGCATGGTTGATTATTATATGAGAATAAATGGTCAAACGGCTCCAAACTCATGTAAGAACCGAGCTTCTTCTTATCGGGTCATCTTCACATGGAGTTTTTCTTTCTAAGATCCGTTAGTTGATATCTTCTCACGGACTGATGAGTCTATTGACAAAGTGTTTCCGGTTAATGCTTCACGTACACATCAACATGATGACTCCGAAAAATCTCTCTGTTCTTGTTTGATGTGAGTGGTAGTTTGGTGTTACCATTTAGTGTGTTCGTTGCGGGCTGATTGTTGATTTCCTTGATGAACATCTTTCTGTTCTTGTTTGATTGGGAGGGATTTTTGTTAAGGGTATTTGCAAGATGTAAGTTAACTGGGATGCTTTTTGGTGTGTTGAAGATGTTAATTATCTATTCCCCAACTAGACAATCTTGAAGAAGGTCGAGTCTACAGTTTGTTCTACATTTTCTGCTACATGTTAGAAGACTAAAGACGAGTTGCATTTAACGATCTAAAGACTTCTTCTTAATCTGGGCATTTATCAAACAGATTGTCGGTTTAGGGGAGAGCACTAATTGGGGGAGGGTGAAATGTCTGTTTTAATCCCCAATAAGACTTGCTCACATTCTTCAGCAAGTTGATTCTCACAAAGACTTTCAAGTGTTCTTCTCAACAGATTTCTAGTATACGGGCTTATAGTGTGTTACTGATTATGAAGTATCAAAACCAGCAAGGGGGAAGGAGACAAGCACCTAAACGCGGTTAAACTTGATGAACTTAATACTTCTAATTAATTGAAGATATCCTGGGAAGACAAATGTTATTACCGCGGAGAAACTCAAGTTTTGACTCATGGCGAGTAAACTTGATGAACTTAATTCTTCTAAGTGATTGAAGATATCTCGGGACTATTGTCATTACCGCAGAGACACTCAAGGTGTAGGATCTTAAATATTATGTTGTTTGATGATTCGGGTGGTCTAGGATTGTGATTAAATAAGAAAGCCATTTTGAAGTGATGAAGAGAGTTGAGAGGAGGTTTCTTGAAGAGAGTTGCTATATCAAATGAAAGGTTTATTCAAAGAAGCCACACCCCTTCCATGGATGGAAGGGGTATTTATACTTACAAATTACACGACCTCCTATCGGCCTGTGGATCAGGTATACAGTGGGTAAAGACCCGTCCTTCCTCCACGGTGTTGCACTACACTATTCTACGCTACAAATTAACTACTTAACTACTACATAACGTAAATAACTACAAATCTACGAGCTAACATATGCTAGACTATAATTGGGGTGACCGACACTTTAACATGGAATTTTCTAATTCCTAACAATCTCCCCCTAAGGGAGGTCACCCCATGTTTTACATTTCGAATCCTAGCATTCTATTTTTGACTTTGTTCTTGAGCTCGTAGACTTGGATTCTTCAACATCTGCATCTTTGTGCTTTAGCAGTGCAACTTCAAAGTCCGCATAGTTTTGTACTTTTAGTGGAGGTCTTTAACTGATCCACATCTTTGATGATCTTCGAGCTTCCTTTGAGATCATCAGCGTACAGTGAAATCTCTGGATCACCATTTATTGTGTTGCCATCATGTGAAGTTGTGACTTTCGAACCGACATGCTCACACTTTTGAATCATGACATCTTTCCACGAGTAGCGAAGCCTTACTGGTTGGCGATATTTGCGCCAGCCGCAGAAGCATAGTATAAAAATATCGAACTGTGTTATGTAGATATGCACCAGTCATGATTTCTTCAAATTAAGTGTGGATGCAATGAGCATGCGGCTTTGGATTGACTCCTCAATTATGATCAGCAAGCAATCGTCGGGGTGTACCTCGCATACGACGTTAGTTATAAAGATAACTAAAGTGTCTTTGATCACTTTCGCTGAATTGAGGTACATGGCCCATGGTTCCCGTTGATCAAGACAAGTACCGTGATCGTAGGATTCCTAAGAATCTCCTGACAGTGGTTTCGTAGTCGTTCTAGCGTTCTCAAACCGAACGTCTCAAAGAAGACAACACGAGTGAGTGAACCAAAGAAATTGAGATTCACCGATTGATGAAAATGATTTGAAAATAATCGCGTATTGCTTAGAAGAAAGAGTTTTGCAATATGACGAAGGTTTTATGAGAAAGATCAATTTTCAATCAAAATACTTTTTGTATTAGAGAATTAGTACACATTCGACGTGCTAGCGAAAAGAAGAGATTCGCACATCGAACGGTTTTCTAAAAGTATTTTTCAATCAGAGATACTTTTTGAATTTGAAATGAATACACATTCGACGCAAGAGAAAAGAAGGTTTGCACATCGAACGGTTTTACAAAGTATTCTCAATTCCATTCCTGGACCAAGGTTGATTCAAGAATGAATATCCCCATCGTTTCTATCCAGTTGTTACAAGCTTGATCTTACGAGAAGATCTCACATGTCACCCACCAAGAGCTTGTTTGATGTTGGCTCTAGAAGGATTTCCATCTTCATCGTGAATACTTTTACATACCACTATGTTCTCGCAATACCACAAGGATAATCGTAGGGACTCTTAATATATATTTACTTTCCACATTGTGTGTGAAACAGAAGTTCAAGAATTTAGTGTACTAATGAGATATTGTGGATGATCTCTTGGCTCTAGACTCAATAGTGCACATTTGGTCTCTGTGCCGGAGACTAGGAGAGGTCTCTTCTTCAATATCAACAATCTCTAAGAGAAAGTCGATAGATTATGTCGGCCCCTCAGTGAGAATGAAAAGCCCTTTAAGAGGAACTTGAGTAGTTTGGGAAGTTGAAGTGCAGTATGCCACCGGGTCCATGACGTCTTGTCTTCAATACCATGTTAGCTAAACCACCTTAGCATATGAATTGAACCCGTATTCCTAAGGTTGAATTGATGGAGGGCTATTTCTTTTCACCCTTTTCACATTCAGTTTTTTCATTTTCATCCCTTCAAAGGTTTTTACCAGACTTCATTACTAGAACCTTGTTGGGTTTATTCCAAAGCATTTAGTTCTGTCTCAGTCCTAGACTCTTCCCATTTCTCCTTTTTTCAATATACCTAAGGACTCTACACTATCTAGTGGATTGTCCATGGGTAGATCCCTCCGGCTCTGGCGGATCGTGAGAACAAATACCTAACCTAACCATCCTTATAACTCCACACATAAAGTAAAATGGTCGGTCTTTTTGGTACAGTTCATTTTTCCTTGAAACCAATTGAAAAATCATTTGGAAAAACAATCAAGGTACTTGTGATACGAGATCAAAGCATTTTGTACCCTAATAGTTTTGATCATTTAGAAAACCTCCCCCTCAACATGTGCGTATGATTTAGAAATTGTTTAGTGTGACAACCCGTACTTCCAGGTCATTTCTCGAAACAATTCATGCCTTACAATTTCAACATTTATCGTAAACTAGGTTTACGTGTTCCAAATTCGCGAAACCTTTAAGGTTTAGCGCACTGATCATAACATCACTTACATTTCATATGGACTAAGATTAGTCTACATTTCATTAGCATCATTTGCATCCCGGTAGTTCATTCATGACATTGCATTTCATATTAAACGCGTGAGTTATTATTTTGAATATTTAATCCGTTACTTTCAAAAATGATCCCATATATTTTAAACTTACATTGGTTTATAAAAACTATATTTTGAGTTTAACTAGTGTTTTAAATTTATTTTGTATATAAATCGTTAAAGTTATATTATTACGACGTTTTTCTTAAAAACTACTCGATAATTATTTTATCACTCAAATTTCACAAGGAATGTATTTTTACAATTTTTATTATCTCATTACATTCTATTTTGATCTATTAAAAACTTACTTGTACCTAAAATCTACCATTTACCTTTACTTATACAATTAACTACACAACATTTTACTTACATTTTTCTTACAACTTCACAAAGTATTTATACAAGTTTATAAAAAAAAAAACAAAATATCTACCAATTCCTCCCCCCTTGGCCGACCAAGGGGGAGGGTTGGTAATTAATGAGGCATGGTTTTGATTGTATACATTTATACATATACTCAAAGTCTTCACTTAACACATTTCATTCACTCATTATTCACATAGTTAGCAAAAAGCATTTTCTCTCTTGTGTTCTTCCAAACCGCCTTCAAGAGATAGCCAAGGATCATCATTTTTCTTTTCAGTTCAAGCATAAATACAATCTAGATAATTCTCTTATAAGGTTTTGAAATAAAAACCAAGAGTGTTTAAGTTAAACCTTGTTCCTTGCACCTCATCATATTAACTTGTAAGCATATCATTTATATTTTTCATATCTCCTTTTCATTTCATAAGTATCTCTTCATTTTTGGAGCAAGCATGCATGATTTGTGTTGTTTATACCATTTTTACATGATTTTTAAAAATATATATATATATAAAGTCATCCTATAATTATCCCCTTGGTATACTTTGGTCTTGATGATGTTTAGGAACCCATGACACCGTAAGAAGGTGTATGGTAGGATTAGACTAGCTTTGGAGTTGATTTGAAGGGATTAGAATAGGTTTGGTACGAGAAAAAACTATTTTCGACCAGATAAAAATATGTTCTGTCCTTATTTTGATTTTCTGGAAAATCCGACAGTAGGCACGACTTTTTGGCCTTGATATTTAGAAAATATACTTTAAAACGAATCCGTGGCGGCTTGAACGGATTAAAACGGAGTTATAACGAAGAAGTTATGAATTTTTAAAGTTTGACGACGAAATATATTTTTCCTGAAATTTCAGCAACATGTTTTTGGTTAGTTCGAGTTAAAAACGAGCCTTAAGCTTTGCAAATTATTTCGACTTATCAAAAATCTAATAGTATACTTTGATACGGGTTAAGGACGATATACGAGAAACGGATTTGAAACGCATCAAGATATGCACGCTTTCATAAAATTGCCGTAACTATTATTTTCCTAAAAACTATATTATTTTTACGATACAAGTATTACGTAACTAAAATGACCATGTTGACGGGCTGTTTTAACCTTGATGTGGAACTTTTTGGAACGAAATGTCTTCTAGTAAAATCAAGATCACCGAGCATATTTTTCAAAACAATCAACCGTTTGTATAGCGGAGTTGTAATAAATTATTTACGGATGCTTAAATTGGCCGAAACTCACTTTTTACACAACGATTAGACAAAATCACCATCTTTAACCCTTATTATCTTTATGTTCGAGACCTTTTAGACGAAAACTCCTGAACTGAAACTTCTAGATTTCGATACAAACTTTCCAAACCGTCGAGTTCGTTTCCTAACGTTCGACGTACACCATTTTACGACTAGTTTTTCAAAGCCATTTTTGTCACTTTCATAAAATTTCCAACGACTTTATTTTACGACGAAAAGTGAAAATTTCACCATAAATCATTACAAAACCATTGTAGGATGACATTTTGACGTAAATACTTATAAAGTGATTTAAGAATGGTTAAGACGTCAAAAGAGTATTTTTCGACGATAAGTATTATTTTCAAAACTCGCAAATGGTATAAATAACATAATGAATGCATGCATATCATAACAGTACATCATAACTCATTACATATCATATCATTCGTAATAGGTCCCGGTTAAAGTATCACAATACATCTCGTACTCACCTTTGTCATCATACCAGGTTATCAAGTGAGTTTTCATAGCCCCGTTTTACAAGTTTTTACATTATTTCAAACCTACTGGGAGAATACACATTGCACAACATTTTTTTTATTACGATACCAAGTATGTTAAATTCATTTACATTGCTTGAGTTACAACGTTGCCGCTAAAAGTCCCCACTTTAATGCATGAGCCGTTAATTTTCTAGAAGCGTGTGTGAGTGGATAGATCTATCGAGGGTGACACCTCCATCCGGGTTGGTGAATCCCAACTAGTCATACGGATGCATTTCATTCATAAACATTATTAGAGTTGTTTGGCAAGACACTCTGTTGGGGCATACATCACCGGAGCTTCGTATCATGCGCTTAAGCAATTGTAACATTTTACGTGACATAATTGTCATGCCCGTAACATTTTACGACATAATTGTCATGCCTGTAACATTTTTACGTGACATGATCGTCATACCATCTATACTTGCGTAGACGTATAAAACATTTACATAAACCTATGATTTCTCACCAACATTATTGTTGACCGCTTTAGCAATGTATTTTCGTGTAACTAAGGCATTATCATCATGGCATGGTTAAAGAACCACCTTTTGAGTCGCGGCGTCAATTTACATCATTGTACATTATGGCACTTTCTTTCAAAACCATCGCTTGGACGGTAATATATTTGTATTTCCGCAAACTTTGTAAACTTTTGGGACCTATGTTGTAACTCTGAATGCTTTTATTAAATATCCAACGATGTGTTTTTAAACGACACTTTAGGTCGTTCAATGTAACTTTGATTGTGGTGCTATGACAGTCAAGCCCCCGTGAATTCCATTCCGCGCAAAACGGTAAATTGGGGTGTGATGTGATTGGTACAGAGCTACAGTTATAGAGAACTAGGTTGCATCATTGACCCTAACTACATTATCATAGAATCTCATCATTTCATAATAAGTGCATGTTCACTATACATGCGGTTTTATACGACATTTCGATTTATTATTACATTTCTCAAATCGATTGTCACATTGATGCCTTCAAATACCCATCCCATTATACTCACATCACTTTGACATGGAGAATGCCTTGTCATTCCCTATCACAATTTTAACATCCGTTGACTCAACACCGATAACATCAGATGATGACACTGAGACCTTTAGGAGGACGGAGTTGCACCTACACCATCGCGATCACTATTGACTCACTGTAGGATCAGACAATTTTATCACTCGTTGGGACGATCATACCATTGGGTTGAACTTATAGGCTTAGTCCTAATGAACCTATTTTCTTAACTCACCACAAGGATTCTATTATCATCATTGTCATTATTTTCATCATCATTATCATTTCGAGCACCATCCGTACCATCACATCTCATACCCGATACTCATACACCCGACTTGCAGCTTGGGAAGCGCATGATGACACACCATTACCATTTATCACTAAGACTATAGACACTACACCATCTCATAGGTTTGAGGACTGTGAGAGTTCTAGGGCTATCGTTGCTAGACCGCCTACTGCTCCTACACTTGAAACACGATTAGACCACCAACAGAAATGTGAATAAGTACCTTTCTAACTAATGTAATCTTTATCATTTATTATCTCTACGATAATCACCACCTTGTTTATTTCATTCCTTACTCCAATTGCCCAATTTTCCATCATTTCACGATGATATATCACTATCTTACTAGGGGTTAGGCCAACGTTATTCTAACCAATTAGTAGACTATTGCTACTCGATAAGGTTCTCCTATGTATCCTACAAACCATCCAACAAACTTTGTTCCAATTTATCCTGCTACTATTTCATGAAATTATTTCACTTGATTTTAGTTCGAACTATTTTATCACCATCTTAGAAACGTTGTTTCATAAAGTTTTAACGCAAGTTGTTTTATTACCAACATATCAATTGGTTTCAGTTATTTTATCAACTATTTAATATCCTCATGCAAAACGATTTTCATGTTACTCTAAAAAATCATTGAGCCATTATCTTACAAAACAAAACGTTGAATACCATCTAAAACTTCGAAGGAACATAATACCATTTCAACAAAAACAAGCATCATTTCAAATCTCCTAAAACAATTTCTTAAAAGCAAAGTTTTATAAACAGATATATCGTGCATAAACATTTCTTTTTGTTAACACTCTATAGATGCTTACGCCATTTATCTCTCATTCAACCGATAAGCTAGGATTTGACGAGTGACCTTTAGGAAAGACTTCTATACCATCCGTGGGAGGATTCCTCGATACAAGAAAAAAATGGAAGGATTTTGGAATTACCAACAAGGACTAGAACTAGGTGGTAGGATGATTCAAAACTCAATAAAAATCTTAAGACATCACGAGACCTTCCGAACCACTATTTTGGATTAGAATCCAAACTCTATCATTCCAAAAGTATTAGTTAGACCGAGTTACAAGATTTAGTATGAAGCGAATACACACTAAACAACACTATAGGGATAAACCAAATATTCTAATCGACTACGAACATTTCACTAAACATAGCTTCAACAATAGGTGAACTTTCCTACAATGAGTGTCCCTTAAAGGAAAATATGGTTAAATTAAGGTTATCGATATAAACTTCCCCTAAGGCATTGTGTTCTCTAGAAATTCCAAGTAACCTCACTTCCATATCAGAGATGCCACAGTGAGCATGTCGGACAATCAATGACTCCCCATCTACAAGTGAAACTAGAACAAACATTCTTTGACATAGTTTGAGCTGATATCTATTTTCTTGCTAGCATGATAACAATATTAGTGATGAACTATTTTTGGAAGCACTCAATATCGGAACAAATCTTGAAACCAACCACTACACCACCTCACTTAAATATTTAAGGCGTGTGACTTTTCAACATGGAGCATGGAAACACTTCGATAATCAAACAATAAACATTTTAGTCATAGAGACTAAGCACCTGAGGCAAGTAAGGCTCAGGTCATGACCTTCGATAGGACTAGAAACACGAGGAAATCGCAATCTGTACCTATAATCTATTCTTTCAATAAGGTCCTTTTCGACAAATTTAACATTTTGAAATCTAAAGACACGTGGTGTCAATTCAAGTTGTACCTATTATAAGCTATTCGATTCACCTTAGACTGAAGTCATTTCGTGATTTCCATGAAACCTACTAGACACATGATTACCACTATCCTCATGGTTAGAGCGAGAGAGCAATTCCCACATTAGATAATATGCTCAAGCCAGTATAACTTTCTAGAAATGGTTAGGCAAATCATTCTCCATCGACAAGTTTCCTTACAGCAATAGTTAGCTTATGAACATATTGACTACACCATTTGAGGCATCAGTAAGGTTGAAGTATCAATCACTTATTCAAGGATTAAAATCAAGAAAGTCCGATTCATTAGTCCATAACCCATTCATGAAACAAACAAAGAAGTCATACAAATCAAGAATCACACAAGTAACAACATATAGCTAGATAAGCTACATCGTATATCGATGCAAAATTTGAAGATATGTCCCATAAGCCGCAAACCATTAGAACCTCAACAAATTATGCACAAGGACCCGTCTTGGAAAGGCGTGGTACGATGAAAAACACTGAACTAACCAATTCGACCCAAATATTCTCATCTATCGTACTTTATTTTCGTTCCGATTTGTTATTACTTACGAGAATTTTAATTCCTTTCACTTCAACTATCATTTTAACGCATTAATTTAAATGTTGTAAACATCGAGAGTTATAACAACTAAACCGAACGTCACTTCATCGTTCCTTAATTATACATAGCCTAGCTAACTATGTCTAATTCGAGGATCACGTTATGTGGGAGCGTTTTATAAATCTTAGTGCAAGCAAAATCTTCACATATTTCAAAGTCAAAGTGTTACTTATGACAGATTCATCCGATATTTTCTTTACTACGATGTTTTGTACACTCTCAATCATCGATAACCGAATCATTAATCTCCATGTCTTCTCCTCGATATTCATCACAAACTCAAATTCGATAGACATAACACCTAACCGAATTCGTGGACCTGAATTCTTTTTGGATGGGCGAATGTGACAACCCGTACTTCCCGGTCATTTCTAAACAATTCATGCCTTACAATTTCAATATCGTAACTACTAGGTTTACGTGTTCCAAATTCGCATAACCTTAAAGGTTTAGCGGCGAATTCATGATCATAACATCACGCACATTTCATATGGACTAAGATTAGTCTACATTTCATTAGCATCATTTGCATCCCAGAGTTCATTCATGACATTGCATTTCATATTAAACGCGTGAGTTATTATTTTGAATATTTAATCCATTACTTTCAAAAATGATCCCGATATATTTTTAAACTTACATTTAGTTTATAAAAACTATATTTTGAGTTTAACTAGTGTTTTAAATTTATTTGGTATATAAATCGTTAAAGTTATATTATTACGACGTTTTTCTTAAAAACTACTCGATAATTATTTTATCACTCAAATTTCACAAGGAATGTATTTTTACAATTTTATTATCTCATTACATTCTATTTTGATCTATTAAAAACTTACTTGTACCTAAAATCTACCATTTACCTTACTTATACAATTAACTACACAACATTTTACTTACATTTTTCTTACAACTTCACAAAGTATTTATACAAGTTTATAAAAACAAAATATCTACAATTCCTCCCCCTTGGCCGCACCGGGGGGGAGGTTGGTAATTAATGAGGCATGGTTTTGATTGTATACATTTATACATATACTCAAAGTCTTCACTTAACACATTTCATTCACTCATTATTCACATAGTTAGCAAAAAGCTTTTTCTTCTCTCTTTGTGTTCTTCCAAAACCGCCTTCAAAGAGATAGCCAAGGGATCATCATTTTTCTTTTCAAGTTCAAGCATAAATACAATCTAGATAACATTCTTTATAAGGTTTTGAAATAAAACCAAGAGTGTTTAAGTTAAACCTTGTTCCTTGCACCTCATCATATTAACTTGTAAGCATATCATTTATATTTTTTTTCATATCTCCTTTTCATTTCATAAGTATCTCTTCATTTTTGGAGCAAGCATGCATGATTTGTGTTGTTTATACCATTTTACATGATTTTTAAAAATATATATATATATAGTCATCCTATAATTATCCCCTTGGTATACTTTGGTCTTGATGATGTTTAGGAACCCATGACACCCTAAGAAGGTGTATGGTAGGATTAGACTAGCTTTGGAGTTGATTTGAAGGGATTAGAATAGGTTTGGTACGAGAAAAACTATTTTCGATTCGTATAAAATATGTTCTGTCCTTGTTTTGATTTTCTGGAAAATCCGACAGTAGGCACGACTTTTGGCCATGATATTTAGAAAATATACTTTAAAACGAATCCGTGCCGCTGAACGGATTAAAACGGAGTTATAACGAAGAAGTTATGAATTTTAAAGTTTGACTAATTAAATATATTTTTTTCCTGAAATTTCAGCAACATGTTTTTTGGTTAGTTCGAAGCTAAAAACGAGCCTTAAGCTTGCAAAATTATTTCGACTTATCAAAAATCTATTAGTATACTTTGATACGGCTAAGGACGATATAATGTAGAAAACGGATTTGAAACGACGAAGATATGCTCGCTTCATAAAATTGCCGTAACTATTATTTTCTGAAAAACTATATTATTTTTACGATACAAGTATTACGGTAACTAAAATGACCATGTTGACGTGCTTTTAACCTTGATGTGGAACTTTTTGGAACGAAATGTCTTCTAGTAAAATCAAGATCACCGAGCATATTTTTCAAAACAATCGACCGTTTGTATAGCGGAGTTGTAATAAATTATTTACGGATGCTTAAAATTGGCCAAACTCACTTTACACAACGATTAGACAAAATCACCATCTTTAACCCTTATTATCTTTATGTTCGAGACCTTTTTGATGAAAACTCCTGAACTGAAACTTCTAGATTTCGATACAAACTTTCCAAAACCGCGATTTCGTTTCCTAACGCTCGACGCGACACCATTTTACGCACTAGTTTTTCAAAGCCATTTTGTCACTTTCATAAATTTCCAACGACTTTATTTTACTTAATTTAAAAGTGAAAATTTCACCATAAATCATTATAAAACCATTGTAGGATGACATTTTGACGAAATACTTATAAAGTGATTTAAGAATGGTTAAGACGCCAAAAGAGTATTTTTCACGATAGTATTATTTTCAAAACTCGCAAATGGTATAAATAACATACGAATGCATGCATATCATAACAAGACATCATAACTCATTACATATCATATCATTCGTAATAGGTCCCGGTTAAAGTATCACGATACTCTCAAGAGTACTCACTCTTGTCATCATACCAGCTTTATCGTGAGTTTTCATAGCCCCGTTTTACAAGTTTATATATTATTTCAAACCTACGGGGAGAATACATTGCACATCATTTTTATTACGATACCAAGTATGTTAAATTCATTTACATTGCTTGAGTTACAACGCGTGCTGCCAATTAAAAGTCCCCACTTTAATGCATGAGCCGTTAATTTTCTAGAAGCGTGTGTGAGTGGATAGATCTATCGAGGGTGACACTCCATCCGGTTGGTGAATCCCAACCAGTCATACGGATGCATTTCATTCATAAACATTATTAGAGTTGTTTGGCAAGACACTGCTTGGGGCTTACATCACGGAGCCGTATCATGCGCTTTTGCAATTGTAACATTTTACGGGACATAATTGTCATGCCTGCACATTTTACGTGACATAATTGTCATGCCTGTAACATTTTACGTGACATGATCGTCATGCTCGATCTATACTTATGTGAGTCGTGAGTAAAAACATTTACATAAACCTATGATTTTCACCAACATTGTTGACCGCTTTAGCAATGTATTTTGTAACTAAGGCATTATCATCATGGCATGGTTAAAGAACCACCTTTGAGTCGCCACTTACATCATTGTACATTATGGCACTTTTCAAAACCATCGCTTGGACGTGTAATATATTTGTATTTCCGCAAACTTTGTAAAATTTTGGGACCTATGTTGTAACTCTAACGCTTATTAAATATCCAATGATGTGTTTTTAAACGACACTTTAGGTCGTTCAATGTAACTGTGATTGTGGTGCTATGACAAATAAGCCCCTCAGAATTCCATTCGCAAGAAAAAACGTAAATTGGGGTGTGACATTTAGCACAGGAGGCAAGAGGACTTTGAAATATTTTCTTTGATCACACAATTTTCATACTAAAAGCCATTTGATTTTCTTTTGGTAATTCTCCCTCAATATGATAGATAAGAGAAATCATTTTAACACATAGAGGCAAGAGTACTTTGAAGCACAACCACAATCACAAAGAGCCGCTAAGAAATTTTTAACCCAATCAAGGTACTCGCTTTATAAATCACTTTTAAAAGCTGCGACTGATATTTATTTTGCTCCCCCTCAATATATGTGCTTCAAGATTCGAAAAGCTGCGAAGCACATATGAGCTTAGCAAATAAGGCACAATTAAATCAAAACGATCACCTTTTATCAAATTTCATTATTAAATCACAAATTATTAATTTTCAAAAACAAATTATTAATTTTGAAAAACAAATTCTCAAATTCTCAATTCAACATATCAATCAGATCATTCAAATATATGGGAATAATGTGTTTATCAAACTCTAATCATCTAAACCTAACAATCACATCCTAGAAACCTAGTCCTTCAACATAGGCAATTGTATTTTAATTAAGCACGAGGATGATTAAGATAATCTCGTAGATGATATAGATTTGAAAAACATTCTCCCCTCAATCAATGACTTAAATTTAAAAGTTTAAAAGCTACCAAGTCATTGATTGAGTTTTCAATTTAACAAAAACTCAAAACTGATTGTATTTCAAGCAACTCATTTACCACCATTTTGAAAACAACAAATATTTTTCTCAAGAATTATAGACGGAAAACATATTTGTGTAGGAACGCAGCCCCTTCGACATACTTTCCTTGTTTTGTTTATAGGATAAGTGCACTAAATATTTGAAAATTGTTTAGCGCAACACTTTCCTTTCCTTTAAAAGAGCGGTTGCTATCGAAATAATAGCAAGCCATATTTTGAAGAGCTGGTTACAAAGGTGAAGTAACCGCAGTTTTCATAGGTTTAGCAACGGGTTACGGCCAATCAGAAGCCATATTTTGAGACATGTTAAGAAAAGAATATTTACACCTCCTCGCCGAACTTCATTTAAAGTCCCGCCATTATTGAATGACATTTCTAAGACCGTGATGTTATCGATACCGTAAGACATGTCTTGAAAACATATTTTTGGTATTTTTGAAATTTTCATTTTTATGGATTTTGAAATTTTTATATTTTTCTATTTTCTTTTGTGGGTTTTATAATTTTGTATTTTGTTTTCTGAAAAATATATACAAAGATAGATTAGATGATATAGTTAAAGAAGATGATGATACGAAAGTACCGATAAGGATATCGAAAGCAGACCGCCAGTAGGAGAAATAAGTCATCATCTCTTAAACATTCACCACCAAAGCTTCCAAGACTTGAATCAAGAGAGAAATTGAGCTAACCGAAAGTGAGACTTTGGCAAATTTCCAAACCGAAAATCCTTTTAGTAAATGAGCTGATTCAAGCTCTATTTCAAGCTTGCCTAGCCGTGCAATGCATAAGCACACCATTATCATAAATCGCTACCGCCCTTTTCAAGAATATTCACCGCGGATTCTTCGCTCGAGGTTTATATCATCAACAAGAACAAAGAACGACATCCCCACACATAAATAACTCTTCTCAAATTTCATTACCACCAAGTCCTGCAATCCATTCCAAAAGGTGTCAAGAGAACAATTTCCAAGTAGTTGAATTGATGCAGCCGCTTTGTATAATGCTCAAGAACTCAATACACATCATGAGGGTAATGAAGAACAACTCCCCAATGTTCACATCTTTCGTCCCTGATGAATGTGTATGAAGGTCAAGAACCCAAGTACACCAATACCCAAGAACTCCTCCAAATACACATCATGAGGTAATGAAGAACAACTCCCATGTTCACATCTTTCGTCCCTGATGAATGTGTATGAAGCTCAAAGACCCGAAGTACACACATTCCCCAAAGAGAGAACAACCGATAACATTGAAGAAGCAGGCCAATCATGATTATCTCTCGCGGGTGACAATCTCGCGGATGTCAACACCGAAGTGATTATATCCGAATCACGATTAAGCCCTCAAGTAAAACAAATTGAAAGCATCCTCAATGTACAAAATTTCTCTCCCCTGATGATTGCGATAACATCGAGATCATCACACACCGGTGTATCTCATTCATCTTCAGAAACTAACTAACATCACTCCCCCCACGTAGTTTGAATAATAACACTAAACGCCTTGATGAGTAAAACCTTGAGCTCAGCGTCATGACATTTGTTTTCCCGAGATATCTTCAATCACTTAGAAGAAGAATTAAGTTCATCAAGTTTACTCGCCATGAGTCAAACCTGAGTTTCTCTCAAGGTAATAACATTTGTCTTCCCGGGATATCTTCAGTTAATTAGAAGTATTAAGTTCATCAAGTTTACCGCTGTTAGATGCTTGTCTCTTCCTCCTTGCCGTTTTGATACTCGTAATCAACAACATCTTATCGAATTTCAAATACTTGAAGTCTCCGGAAAGAACATCATTAGCTCGATGTATCCGGTGAGAATCAACTTGTCGAATCGTGAGCAAGTCTAATTGGGGATTAAATTACATTTCACACTCCCCAATTAGTGCTTCCCCTCAAAACCGACAATCACCTTTTGATAAATGCTCGTGATTAAGAAGAAGTCTTTAGATAATTAAATGCAACTCGCTTTAGTCTTCCAAACATATAGCGTAAAATGTAGAACCGATCAAGACTCTCGCCTTCTTCTAGATTGTCTAGTTGGGGAATAGATAGTTAACATCTTCAACTCACACCAAAAAGCATCCCACCAAAAGCATCCCAATTAACTTACATCTTGCAAATCCCCTTAACTAAAATCCCTCCCAATCAAACAAGAAATTAAAGATGTTATCAAGGAAATCAACAATCAGGCCGCAACGAACACACAAGATGGTAACACCAAACTACCAATCACATCAAACAAGAACAGAGAGATTGTTCGAATCATCATGTTGATGTATACGAAGCATTAACCGAAGCACTTTGTCGATAAACTCATCAATCCGATTGAAGATGTCAACCAAATGCTCTAGAAGAGAAAACTCCGTAAAGATGACCCATAAGAAGAAGCTCGGCGGTTCTTACATGAGTTTAGAGCCGTATGACCATTTATATTCTCAAATAACAATCAACAATGCAAAAATTCACACTTCTTCTCCCCCTCAAGAATTGCATACGGAGATGCCATTCTTGACTAAATAAGTGAAATCCATCCGAATGTTCTATTCACACTTCTCTCCCGCAAAATAAGCACATGATGCTGCCATCTCATTATAATCGAGCAAGTGGAATGAGAAACAATCGCTGGTAGCCCGGTTCACTTGATGACCGGCCATGGAAAAGTATGAAGTATGTTGATGAGAATGGTCATAATAAGAAGATTTCTCTTCTTCAAGATAATGCGACCAAGCGCATAATATTTCTTTCTTTAAGAACCAGGCATGAACTCGTAGTGTCTATCGTCATAAGAAGATTTCTCTTCCCAAGATATGCGCACCAAATGTACACATTTCTTTTCTGCAGAGTACGAGGCATGAATCAAGTTTTCTACACGCTAATATGTTGAAGTACGAGGCTCTAAAATGATGTGAACAGACGCCATAAATCTCTTTTCATCTACTCTTGGCAACTTGTAATCACCCCATTATCATTCAAGAGGCTATTTGTCGTGATGTGCTGATGGAGAAAACCCAATATGATGAATTTGACCCTTAAGTAAACTACAATTCCTAACTCGTGACTTAAACTTGCACATATGTAACAGCAAGTGCTTCATTTCCATTAGCATCTCTAAGTACTCTCCATGTACTCTATACTCTTCAACCAACCAACCATCAAGTATAAGACGGACATTACCTCTTGAAAATCCACAATTGAATGTGACACCGAAAGCACTACAACGTAACACCTTAAAAGTGATAGTTATTTTGTGGTGGTATGAGCCCATTCCCCAAGTGGTAAAAATAAAAGGTAAAAGACACCCAACAATAACTAGATTTCCAAGTCTTCATTTTTAATAATAAGCTTGAACAAGGATCATGAAGAATCTTCATCCAACCATCCCCAATACCTTCAGATACTAAGTACACTCGCCTGTGATATTTCACTTCAACCTCAAATAAATAATATTGAATTAACGCCGTTGTCACTTTTCTCTCCGAATCGCCAAATCTAGCCTTCTTTGACATTTAAATGAACTTTGATAATGGTTTATCCCGCACCATGGTTAAATGCACATAACCCCTGAAAACCATGTAATAAGCAAACCGCCATGACGAATATCCAAACACACATCCAATTCATGAAGTACACCCTTTATCCCTTCTTCGCAGTAGTGAAACCGTAGCACCAAAGACGTGAAGATCCCGAATTCGCCTTTTCTCCAGATGATGGTTCCATCATTACGGATTTTACAACTCTATGGTTTAAACCGAGAAATAGTTTCGATTTTACAAAACCAAGAATAAACCGTAAGATAGATCCGAAATGCACTATACTTTATACAGGATGTTTCCACTATTAAGGGATTTTACAAGTCTATGATTTAAACCGAGAAATAGGTTCTTTCGCTGGATTTTACAAAATCAAGACAAAACCGTAAACAATGTCAGTTTGAATGTGTAATGACAAGATTGGTTTCACTGAATATTTGTTTTAGGAACATGCAAATAAGCTCATCACGTTCATTATCCAACAACATCATTATCATCAACTATCCAATAAACACCTCGGTAAACACATCATTCACGATTCACGCCTTAAGTTGTAACCACATGGAGAAGTAAACCTTCGATATGCCAAACTTGAGCATGAAGTAAATTCCCAGATTTGTTACTTAAACTTGTACTAATCCTTGTGAAGAAGAAGCGGTGTACCCAATGTACAAAACCTCTTGACATATCCTCAACTTCGTGAGGCACCGTAGTGATAGTTACGTTGTGGGTTAAATGAGAAAGAATCACAACCGTAACCAAATAGCCAAGTCTTTATCACACACAATAAATGCCCAAACAAGTCATCTTCGCGGAAGGGTAGAAAGAAAGAAGACGTAATAAGTAAACGCGTCCGGAAAAACCTCACTTCATATCCAAATGAGAAATACCGTCCACACAACCCCGTAGTCAACATTTTCCAATAAACACTTCAGGCCGCGACATAATATTCATCATGAAGATGTATAAACCAAAGCAATTAACCTTATACAATATCTCAAAAGATCATACCAAATCTCGGATGTTAAATCATTTTAAACAAAGCTCATCATCAAAACTCAAATAATCCTAAATCTCATCTAGTCCAAATCACATAAACACGATCTAATTTTTGTGGCCCATCACCCATCATCCAATCTAATATATACATCATTGCCCACCATCAAGAATAAAGACCCGTCCTAAAACAAATCGTACATATCAATTCAAGCGTATCTCCGGGTTTAGTCTTTGACTTGCCACACATGATATCAAAATGACTTTTGTTAAGGCACACTCTGATAATATCATGCTATCACTTAAGAAAGAATATATGCCGTGAATGTATCCCTCCGTGAACATATGTGAGACCAAATATACCACTCTTGTTTACCAAATAATCTTTATCCCCATTTTACAAAATGTGAAGAAACATAATTTGGATAACATAAATAAGTGCAACACACAACCCATAACAGTCCATCGTGTACCAATATTACTTCAGCCCAACATTGAGATAATCTCATCACAGCCCAAGTAAAATTACACGGCCCAAATCATAGAAATAATATCCGATTGGTCTAAGGTGATCATAGCCCGACCCATATCACTCTTGCCCTAAATTTCGGGTATAAAATGCATATATCACACCACTCCTAACCCTAATAATACTCTCTTGTGCAGACAAATGACACTTCACCAAACCCTAAAAGTTTTCTCTAATAACCGGCTCATCCCCTAAAATCATAACAACCAAATGTAGTCAACACCCAACCATTCATTCTCACATAACACCCTTCAATATTCATATGCACAATAGTGACAAGAATGGTCTCACCACAGAGATGGTTTGAGCCATCGCCATTGTGGATGGTAATGGATGGATTAGAGACAACCATACTACCTCAAGGGTAGGTTTCATCTTGTTTGTACTAAATCGAATCAAATAAGAAGATAAAAGTTTTATGTTTGATTATCGCTTTTGTGCTTAACGTAATGAAAGTTCGATGAGACCTTGTGGTCTTGTTCACTTTAGGATTCAACATAAGATTAAGAAGTGAAAACTTCTCACATGTATCAATGATGACGCCGATTTTATTTTCTTTAGAGAGTCTTGAACGAATCTAATGAAGGAAACAAACATGGATGTGTTGTTTCTTTTTTATGTATTATTCGGAAAGAAATAAACATTTTGTTTCACATAGATCAGTGATGAATAGATTTCAACTCAAAGAATCTTTTAAAGATTGAAAATAAAGTTGAACACTTCTGAGATCGATTTGCATTTTAATACGAATTGAGATTTGAGTAGTGGTAGAAAGAGATGTGATGAGTTGGGATGGATGAAAGGATTAGGATAGGATGATGTTGAGATGATGGATTTTGAACCTGAGGTCTTATTTTGAGTCATGTTATTTTGAAGTAAATGGTCTTTTGTCATGGTCAACAAATTGCTTTTGTATACAACTCACATTGTCCAAACAACATACAACTCGCATGCTCTTAATCAGTTAATCAACCCGCATTTGACTTTAGGCAACTCGCATTAAAGAATGCAAGTACACAATAACCGCATTAAGGTACATAGTATCTAGACATATTTTTGACAAAGATCTCGCTTCCTCTTCAAAACGTTATAACAACTCGCAAGATATGGCAAGTCGCTAGCACCGATATCCTCAAGATGTAAGTCGCATGGGTTATATGCACTACCACTGCATACAAAAAAGTCGATCTTACCATCACTATCTAATACATTGAATGACAACAAGTCGTAGTAAAGACATATAACCTGTGATAACAAAAACAAATAACACGCATTGAAGAATATGAGTGAAACTCTGAACCAAGAAAGACCAACTCAACATCTTGAACAAGCTTGACCATATTTTCGAATAGCAACCCGTAAAAAGTTTAAAAGGAAATGCTTTTACCCATTGACCAAATATTAGACCCTTATACGTTGGGACAAACAAAGACTGAAACCGATGATACATAACATGAGGAACCTTTTGACCAATATGGATGCATAGTACTAGTATTAAAATGTACCATAATGAATGAATATAAATTTGATTCAACTACAATGCATAAAAACAAAGAACCCCGTGATAAAACAACATCAAAGAATCGCAGAACAAACCGCTAATGTAAACACTAATCGACCATATCGAATCAACATAAACAACACAACCTTGGCTCTGGTACCAATTGTAGGATCTTAAATATTATGTTGTTTGATGATTCGGGTGGTCTAGGATTGTGATTAAATAAGAAAGCCATTTTGAAGTGATGAAGAGAGTTGAGAGGAGGTTTCTTGAAGAGAGTTGCTATATCAAATGAAAGGTTTATTCAAAGAAGCCACACCCCTTCCATGGATGGAAGGGCATTTATACTACAAATTACACGACTTCCTATCGCCTCAGTGGATCGTGCATGCTGGGTAAAGACCACCTTCCTCCACGGTGTTGCACTACACTATTCTAATGCTACAAATTAACTAAGTAACTACTACATAACGTAAATAACTACAAATCTACGAGCTAACATATGCTAGACTATAATTGGGGTGACCGGCACTTTAACATGGAATTTTCTAATTCCTAACACAAGGTTTGACTCATAACACTTATCCAGACAGAACCACCACCACACCATGGACGATAGACAGAACCACTTATTCCCGTGAATGGACATCCGCAGATAATCGATTCGCCCGCTTCTTCAATGTTATCGGTTATTCTCTTTGGGCATTCGGTACTTCGGTTCTTGAGCTTCATACACTTTCTTCATGGGGAGAGAAAAGTATACATCGGGGTTATTCTTTGGCTATTGGACTTAATTTGCTACTTCGATGAAATAAGTTTCTCTTCTCGTTATATGTATTCAAGTTCGTGAGCTCTAGTCCAAGAGACGGACCAAGATCAATTCAACTATTTGGGGAAGTTGTCTCTTGACACCTGGAATGGATTGCTCAGACTTTAGTGGAAAAGGAATTTGAGAAGATTATTTAAGTGTGGGATGATACTCTGTTGTTCTACTTGATGATATAACCCCTAACAGACTTACAATGATCCTTCTTAAAAGGAGCGCAAGATTGATGATATGGTGTGCTTCCTTGTGCATCCGGCTAAGGCAAGCTTGAAAGAAAGCTTAGAATCGCCAATAAAAAGATTTACGGTTTGGGGAAGCTACCAAAGTCTCAATTTTCAAGTGGCTAATTCTCTCTTCATTCAAGAGTCTTGGAAGCTTTGATGGTGAATGTTTAAGAGATGATCTAATTTATCTTCTACGCATATGCCGAGATATCCTTATCTTGGTACTGTGATCATCATCTTCTTAAATTATATCATCTACTCTATCTTTGTAAATATTTATTAAAAACAAAATACAAAAATAGATAAAACCCAAAAAGAAAAATAGAAAATATAAAACCAACAAAAATCCATAAAAATCGTAAAATTTGAAAAAGACCCAAAATATGTTTTCAAAGACATGTCTTCGGTATCGATAACATCCGGGTCTTAGAAATGTCATTCAATAATGGCACGGGACCATAGATGAAGTTCGAGCTGGAGGTGTAAATATTCGTTTTCTAAAACATGTCACAAACTATGGCTTGCGCTATTTCGTGATCAGAACCCGACTTAAACCATGGCTTGCTATTATTTCCGATAGCAACCCGCTCTTCAAGGAAGGAAAGTGATACGCTTAAACATTTTTTCAAATATTTCGTGCACTTTTCCTAAAACAAATTAAGGAAAGTATGTCAAAGGACTGCTGTTCCTACACAAATGTTTTTCCTTCTATGAATTCTACAGAAAAATATTTGTTGTTTTTTTTAACAAAATGGTGGTAAACGAGTTGCTATTAAAATCAATCAGTTTCAGAGTTTTTGTGTAAATTGAAAACTCAATCAATGACTTCAGCGCTTTTAAACTTTTTCAGAAAAATAAGTCATTGATTGAGGGGGAGAATGTTTTCAATTCAATATCATCTAACGGACTTTCTTAATTATCCTATATGCTTAATTAAAAATGATGCTAACCTATGTTGAAGGACTAGGTGCCCAGGATATGATTGTTAGGATTAGATGATTATAGATTTATTAACACATTATTCCCATGCTTTACATGATCTGAATGATATGTTGAATTGACTGTTATTAGTCGATTGCTATTTGGGTGATGTCGACCACCATATATTTGTTTGTGTTCACTAACATATGCAGGTATTTTGGTATAAGAATACCTCATCCGATCCCACAAATAAGACGATTGGATGCCGAAAGGAAAGGGTAACTATATCTTGGGTTGACAAATGAAGAAACGGAGCTTAATTGACTTCTATGGATTGGCATAAATGCAACGTAGAGGTCTCACCGCATCGCCAGATAGTTTTCTTCTAAGTTATTGAAGAAACGGAACTTAATTTTACCTAAGTTGGCATTAAAATGTAACGTAAGAAGTCTCACTGCATCAGCAGACGGTTTTTTTTCAAGCCCTACAACAACAACAACATAAGCAAAATTTCTACACCACCTAACGATTTGTAGATAACATTTTCAAACAATTTTGAATAAAATTGATTAAATTGTTTTGAAAATGGAAAATATTGTTTTGAAAATAAATGGGACCTAATTTTAAAAATCACCGGACTTCATTTTATCAAAACTTAAGTCACTCAATCATCGACTACGGTCATCGATTGAGGGGGAGAGTGATTTATAATAAAATATTTTCAAACGATATTTCTTCACAAAAGTTCCGGTTTGTACAAAAACAAAGTGGTGATCTAAAGATTTAATGTTATGTCATGGTATGATTTTTCATTAGAATCAAGATCTATCAAAATGAAATTTTTTTCAGTTCTTGTTTGATTGTGAAATTGTTTTAATTTACTTAAAGATCTCTTAAAAACTATCATACCTGACACTAACAATCTTTAATGTCTGTAATTGGTCCTCATCATTCATTTTTCAAAATTAAATCTTGCCACGTCTTTCCCCTAAAACTTTCCAAATGATTTGAATCAAATCGATCATCCTTTATCAAACTTTCCAAATGATTTAAATCTCAATTGGTTTGATATTTTTGATCGGGGGAGAGATCGTGATTTAAATCTCAAATTTGTTTCAGTCCTTTAAAGGCACTCCTGCCTCCATGTGCCAAACGATTTCAATATAATAATGCACATGTTGAGGAGGAGGATTTATCCAAAAACAAGATGAGTATTTAAACTTGGCCACATTTTCTCCCATGTTTTCCAAACCTTATTAAATCACTTGGGATCCAAAATCTCAAAGGGTTTGATATTTTTGATCGGGGGAGAATTTATGATTTAATAATGAAATTTGATAAAGGATGATCGATTTGATTCAAAAGTGCAAGTTCTCTCTAATATGTGCTAAAAATCTGCTTATCGCACATACTGAGGGAGCAAATGGTTTCTTAATGGTTTTTGTGATTGTGATTGTACCTCAAATGAACTCTTGCCTCTATGTGGTAAAATAATTTCAAATATCCTATGCATATATTAAGGGGGAGAAGTTACCAAAGAAAATCAAAAGGCTTTTTCTTAGGAAATTGTGATCAAAGAAATTATTTCTAAAGAACTCTTTCCTCCATGTGCTAAACAATTTCATAATCATATGCATATGTTGAGGGGGAGCATTTCTAAATGATCAAAACTATTAAGGTACAAAATGCTTTGATCTCAGATCACAAGTACCTTGATTGATTTTCTAAATGATTTTTCAATTGGTTTCATGGAAGAATGAACAATACCAAAAGACCCACCAATTTACTTTATGCATGGAGTTATAAGGATGGTTAGGTTAGGTATCTGCTCCCACGATCCAACCTTAACCTGAGGGATCTACCTGTGGACAATCCACTAGATAGTGTAGAGTCCTTAGGTATGATGAAAAAAGGAGAAAATGAGATATGGGAAGAGTGCGGATCGAGATAGAGCTAGAACTGAATAAACCCAACAAGGTTCTAGTTATGAAGTCTCGGTATAATCAAGAGGGTTGAAGAATGAAATAGAAATGAATGAGAAAAGGGTGAAAAGAAATAGCCCTCCAATAATTCAACCTTAGGGCGTACCGGGTTCAATACATATACTACTGTTACTAAGGTAACACTCGTATTGAAGACAAGACGCCATGGACCCGGACGCACTGCACTAAACTTTTCAAGCTACTCAAGTTCCTCTTAAAAGGGCTTGTTTCATTCTCACGGGGAACCCGCATAATCTATCGACTTTCTCTTAGAGATCGTTGGTATTGAAGAAGGAGACCCTCTCCCTAGTCTCCGATATAGGAACCAAATGTGCACAATTGAGTCTAGAGCCAAGAGATCATCCACAATATCTCATTAGAACACTAAATTAATGAAGACTTGTTGTTTCACACAATGTGGAAAGTAAGAATATATTAAGAGTCCTACGCATTATCCTTGTGGTATTGCCGTAACATCCGAAAGTGATATGTAAATAATCACGATGAAGATGGAAATCCTTCTAGAGCCAACATCAAACAAGCTCTTGGTGGGTGACATGTGAGATATTTTCTAAAGATCAAGCTTGTGACAACCGGATAGAAACAATGGGGGCTTTCATTCTGAATCAACATTGGTCCAGATTGGAATTGATCAATACTTTTGGAAAAACCATTCATGTGCAAACCTTCTCTAGCACGCATCAATGAGTATTCATATTTCAAACACAAAAGTATCTCTCGATTGAAAAAATACTTTTGGAAAACCGCTCATGTGCTAATCTTCTTTTCTTAGCACATCAATGTGTACTCATTTTCTAATATAAAAAGTATTTTGATTGAAAATTGATCTTTCTCATAAAACCTTCGCCGTATTGCAAAACTCTTTCTTCAAGCAATACACGATTGTTTTCAAATCAATTTTTCATCAATCGCTGAATCTCAATTTGCCGGGTTCACTCACCCGTTTTTCTTCTTTGAGACGCTCCGGTTTGAGAGAACAGCTAGAGCAGCCGCTAAACCCTCGCCAAGGAGATTCTTGGAATCCTACTGGACACAAAAGATTTGTATCGACAACGGGAACCGTGGGTCGGTATTCTTAATTTAACGAAAGTGATCAAAGACACTTTCGTGATGTTGTAATTGCTAACCAAGGTTTGCGTACATTTGACGGCAAGTACCGATCGTAATTGAGGAGTCAATCCAAAGCCGCGATGCACAAAGATCCACACTTTATTGAAGAAATCATGACTTGTGCATATCTACGTAACCCGCTCTATATCTTTATACTATGTTCCGCATACAAGCACAAATATCTTGAACCAAGAAAAGCTTCCGCTACTCTTATGAAAAGATGTCATGATCCAAAAGTGTGAGCATGTCGGTCCGAAAGTCACAACATCACATGAAGGCAACACAATGATGGGTGATCTAGAGATTTACTGTGGCTGATGATCTCAAAGTAAGCTCGAAGATCATCAAAGATGTGGATTAGTTAAAGGCCTCCACTTAAAAGTACAAATCAATGCGGACTTTGAAGAATCGCTACAAAAGCACAAAGATTGCGGAAGTGAAGAATTCAAGTCTACGAGCTCAAGACTGAAGATTATATAGAATGCTAGGATTAAAAATGTAAAACATGGGGTGACCTCCCTTAGGGGGAGATTGTTAGGAATTGGAAATTCCATTGTGAAGAGTCGGTCACCCCAAATATTATCTAGCATAGGTTAGCTCAGAGACTTGTCTAGTTACGCTATTTATCAGTTATTAGTTAGTTTGTAGCGAGTTTAGTTTAGAGCAACATCGCGGGGAGAAGGACGGGTCTTTACCCACTGTATGCCTGATCCACAGTCCGACAGGAGGACGTTAGGTTTGTAAGTATAAATACCCCTTCCATCCTTGGAAGGGGTGGAGCTTTTCAATCTAACCTTACATTTTTTAGTGAAGCAACTCTCTACAAAGAAATCTCCCAACTCTCTACTTTCTCTCTCTAATGGCAAACATGTATTTTGATCATCAAAGACCACCCAAATCATCAAACACAATAATATTCGATCCTACACTTATGCAAGCAACTAGATAATTGAACTAAGGGTTTTATGGTGATAACAATAATGCACTAAAAGTGAGTGCATACAAGGTAGGCTAAGGCGATTTGGGTGTACATTTGGGGGTGGAGTGTAAACAATGCTCTTCATTGTTATTCCAGAAAACCGAAACATCACGAGAACCGCTTAAAAATGATAAGCTCGAGGGGTTAACTAGGGTATCGTGGTACTAAAGATGAGTACAATGCTAAGGTGTGGGGAATTACTCAACCGATGGAAGAAGCATTATACATGGGTATCAAACAAGGGTTATCCTAATGCCTCTTATCATTTAGTTATTCTAACTACACAAGTGTAGTCTTACTAGCGCATCTGGATACATCACAAAAACAAGTTCTAGAATCTATTATACTACGGTTCACACACTAAGCATTAAAGATGAATGCTTTAATTCCTACTAATCTAAGGGCTATCCTCACATTTTGGGTGGAATTTAAGTGATAAAGGGTTTTTGTGCTAGTCATATAACTTCCTATCCGTGAGACGCTTTTATTAAGACTAATGGCCCACTCCTATATGTCATGAAAAATTTTAAATTTGTTAAAATTACCTTAACCTATTATTTTCTCATGGTTTATTACACAAATGCAATTGGACAAAGAAAATAATCAAGGTTAAGCATAGTTTCAAAGTTCTGCTTTATTTTCCCTCCCTACACTTAAACCAACATTGTCCCCAAAGTTCCCTAAAGTATCAAAGTTATGATAATGAAGGTAATAAAAGATGAAAAGAAAACTAGTACCGATTGGCTCGGTAGGATCCAGGTAAAGTGGTGGTTACATATTTCTTCAAGAAGAACATTTGCGTGAAAAGCTCCTTCTCATCTTATGTATCTCCTTCTGATAAATTAAACCGCATTACACATGAAGAAACAAATCTAAACCTTCGCAAAATCGGCGTGTAATAATATATATAAGACTCTACTAAACTAGGATATAATGCTAGTGGAATGGATGTTACGTAATTTCTGGAAAATTAAGACCTAGAAAATTTGTAAATTATAAGTAGCTCGGGGAAACGAGAAAAGCAACCGTTATTTTTTCTCCTTTTCTCGACAACAAGTTGCGATCTCGACGCCAGTTATCCTGACAAAAACTCGGCCCGATTTTCTCGAAAAAATTCTCGGAAAATTTACATCTTTAGAATTGGAAAAATTTTTCTTCTAAAATATCCATTATGACTCGATACAAGTATTTGACTCACATATATATCTTTTTCAATAATCGTAATTCTCTTTATGTTCACGCTTTAAAACGTGTAATCTTCCCTACACTTATCCCTTTTGTAAAAAATACCTTATGTAATTAAGACGAGGTTAAAGACAAAATAAAGCATTTTCACAAATTCAAACATGAGAACTTACAATAATGAAAAAGATATAATGACACACAAGTAAAAACAAAACAATACGGGTTGCCTCCCGTTGCTTTGTTTTGTTCGAGTACCAGCTTGATTCTACCCTTATTTAATGGATAGAGGGGAAGTTTTTCCTACACTTAAGCTTAAGTGCGGGTGATATTAGCGATACACACCCTTAGGGTGGAAATTTGCTACGTGAGGAGAGGGTGATCAGTGATTTATATGCTCAAAGGAGTGTGCTCCATTCATTATAACCTTACCTAATTCTATTGGTGTAGCGGGATGATGTGTTACGCGTAGTGCAAGTTTTAAAAATATATAAACAAGATTTAACCGTTTAACTCCATTAACACATACGAGCAAGTATACTCGTTCGCAATAGCAAAGTTGGGTAAGTCGAGATCGTCC
>OU343218.1:92984462-93138140 GCA_910596185.1 Chrysanthemum makinoi | reverse complement strand
TTTGAAGAGACTCGGATAAATCATCTAAAATAAACACAACATTCATTTTTAAGATTCAACTAAAATTCTTATTGTCCATTTAGCAGTAATTTGAGAAAGCTGCTAACATTAATTCCAATCTAAAATATTGTAATGAATATACTACCATTCATAAACCACCACAAAACACTAAACAAACAAATTGAACCCATAACTAATAAATCTGGAATTCATATGTCTAAACTAATAGATTTAGTTACCAACACGAAAAGCTTGATGTTGAGATTCCAAACAACGTTGAAAGTTGTCCATTGATCGGCACCACAAACTCACAATGTTCAAGACAGACATCTTGATTTGATTGTATTGCGTTTGTAGATGTTCTTTAAAGATTTCTGTGGATCTAATGCAGAGATTTGCGATTTGTGACATTGGTGGCCTAAACTCCGGTTCAGGCTATGAAAAAAAAACGATCAGGAAATGAGTTTGGAAAAGCAATCTTGAAAATGAGTTAACACACCACTAACCTAAACACAAAGAGAAATAATATCTGCAAACCGAGATAAAGCCTTGGATGAATATCAAAAGTCATCCAATGTGAGCATTCTTTGAATAAGTTTTAGTTTGTTTGATAATAAAAGAATATACCATTTGTTATTGTTATTAACTTTATATTTCTCCTTTTAAAGTTTGGCATGTAAGAATATCAATAAGTAAATTTACAACTAATATTATATCAAGTAATTTATCATTGTCACAACGATTCCACAAATTGATGAAAGAGTAGATTTACCTTTATTAGTAGAATTTACAAGCTTGATAATATCGTTGGCATATTTTGTTGGAAATGCATATATTTACAATACGTAAATGTCTGGATTCGAACTCGTGACCACGGGATTGAACACATTAGCGAATGAGAATTAAAGTTAAATAATTAATGTTATTGTTTACGATTAATTATTGCACATTAAGTCCGTTTAACGATCGTTAAGTATATTTAACGGAAAATGACTAACGTAACCGTTAAATGAAAAGAGAAAGGACTAATAATGGAAAATCTTGAAATGGAAAGTTTGGGTTTTCTCTTAGGCTTGTCCTATGGCCGGCCAAGGGTAATGGGTTTCAACCCGAGCCCTAACTTGTTCCCAAAGTTTAATATACACTATATAAACAAGGCTAGGTTCTAGGGTTTTTCATATCTTTGTGCATTGAATTAACCCTAGATCTCTTCTCCTTTCTCTGCAATTTCTGGCTGAACCCCCATTGTTAGGAGTTTGGTTTTGTTTTTGCATAAAACAATGACTTGTGTTAGATCTAGCAATCGCTTGATTCGTTGGTTAATTCGTGGTGTACAGAACGTGGTTGTAAGACATTATTCTTACACCATTAGTACTCTTTGTTTTGCTCAAAGAGATCCTATTATCGAAGAGGTACGCTACGCATACTTTCAGCTAATTAATTTATTTGTTATGATCTTTTGTCTTCCGCTGTACTTTGACGTTTACATGTTTATTGTATGTTATATATATTATAAACTCAACAATGGCATCACGAGCCTTGTATAACAAGTAATTAATCATCAAACACATAAATAAAATAAAACGTTGTGTTATTATTTGTATGCATAGATATAGGGTTTGCAAAACCTAAACCCTAATTTTTTAGGGGTTTGGTGCCCTAATTAGGGTTTTGTAAACTAAAGTTTTAATTAGATTAGAAACCCTAAGATGCATGCAACTTTATGTGTATATGCGTAACTCTGTTTAATTGCATTAATTGTTAAGTGTAATTTTATGTCCATGATAATTATTTGCATGTTTTATCATGGATCTGCTTTATTGTATGTCTTTCTTGTTTAAGTGATATACACTAAATTATGATAGATCTAAAATTGGGAAGACCTCAATAATTATTAATTTAATCAATTATGTGCTATGTGGTATATATTTAATTTTGACTTATGCAATCGATGAATCGATGCATGTGGCTCACCTTGTACATAGATGAAAACGGGTGAAAGTCTTAATTAAATATATGCATATTGACAGATCTAGAATTGGTTATTAATATGATTTATCAAAATTGTTTGCATGTGGCTATTTGATATGCATGACTTTTATTTGTTATGCATTCATTGTTTACTTGTTTATTTTTACAAATGCTTGCTTGTCTGATATGTGTAACAAGGGTATTTTTACAAGAAAAATAAACTGGCCTAAACAATGGTGAAACATGTATTTTTAAGTGTAGTAATCATAATCGTTTAATTGATTGGTGACTTTGGTACAAATGGTCTGAACGGCTCACCCATAAGAATGAACTATAAAGGGGTTAATAAAGAAGTGCGCACAAATAATCGAAAGGATGTCTAAGGTTATGCTTCAGCGCTTACGGTCCCTCTCGCTCCCTGTAAGTTCGAATTGAGCTACTTAGTAAGCCATTAAATGTGCAAGCTCATCTTAAGGGCGAATTAGTTTTAATTCCATTGCCACCGGTGGTAATTATCCGAAAAACTAAGTGTTTACACTTATGCAAAAGTACGGTATAATGGATGATAATTAACACTAAATTCCTTGATTAGTTAATCCAATACCTCAATTAAAGTTTGATGATGAAAAGCTTATACATTAAAACAAGATATAAATGTTTTAATTAAACCTATGCTACGAAGATGAATGCATGACATCTTTGTACATATTTGATTTGACATCAAAATTATTACCCTTAATTTAAGTTATATGCCATCCAACGAAACGGAAACACCTAAGATTATTTTTATTTGCGTGAGATCGCGGACTTAATCGTAATCAAAGGGTAAAATGTCCACGGACGGAGAGCGAGCATGGATGATTTTGCATTTTCTTAAGTTGGACAACTTAATTGAGTTTTGTAGTGAGAACTAGCAACTCAAGGCATAAGATGGGATAAAACATGTTTACATGGCAATTGAAATTGGCTAAATGTAAATCCCAAAAATCTAGGAATTGCAATTTGAAAATTGGCATTGAGGTTGACTCGTACCATCTTGAATAATTTCATTACTAGCAGATCAACTGGTGTGATGAAACTATGTCAATTTGGATCCTAGTTTTCAGTGAAAATTAAATGGTTATATGATTATGAACCATGGGTATTTAATTTTCTTGAAAAGGTTAATTATCGAAAATACTAAAATTTAATTTTGTAATTCTTTTGAATGTATAAATGCAACATTTAACCGTAAACGAGGTTTAGTCTTTGATCAGTAAGGTATAATAGGAACATTTGAATTGTCTAAATTCTAATGTAACTCATAGCAATGAATTACACATCTTATTTTCCATAAAGATTTCATTACCCTGATTTGGTGAATGAATCCTTTGTAACAAACATGAATGTTGGTTAACTGGAAAACATGTATATGAGTCACTAAATTAGAAGCTAGACTAATTACCGCGAAAATTGGTAAAAGTCAAACTAGCTTAATTTATCTAGTTGGTTTGCTTAAACCTTTAAAGGTGCTACATACCAGTATGGGCATGGTAGGCCTGTTAAGGAAGAAATTGCATACCCAATTTTTCAAGTTAATAACATTGGTGGATAACCCATCATTCACAGAGTAGAATACACCTTTTAGTACCTAAGTAATGATTACGTATGGTTCTTCAAAAGTGTAGGAAAGTAAAAAGCAAGCAAGTTGTTTTCACTGGTTATGCAACACTTACAATGTTGTCAGATTCAGGGGAGCATTTGTGTTGCACATGAATAAGAAGTTGTTATAATGATTTCTAATTCAGTGGGAGCTACAAGCCTTATTTCCTGTGTAGTAACCTAGATTATCTTCAAAGATAATTACTTTCCAATTGTAGGCACTTATGTTTTTAAGGATTGTCATGTGCTTTTCCTTACAAATCAATATAGTCTTATATCTACTAGTTATATCTATGCCACAAATCATATTAATCAAATAAACGAACGTGTATCGTGTTGTTTATATGCTACATGATGTTGTTCCATGCACAAGTGGGAGAAATCTTTATTGTGTGCAAGGTACAACACATATTAATATGATTTAAATGGATTCTCTTGACTGTAAAGTAAGAGAATAACGTTCTAATAGGAAGTATACATTTAAATATGTATGATTGCCCTATTAAGAAAATGTGTCAAGATGATAACAAAGACTACTTTATTTTAAATATCTATGTCATTCAATATTTAAGAAACACTTGTAGCTACAATTTATGTTATGTAAGAACGCGGAACTAGATTGTAGCCCAAGGTAAAATACCCACGTGTCGTGAGATCGAGCATGGATGATTTTGCAGTTTCTTACGTTGAACATTTCATGGAATGACATAATTAAATGAAGTAATCTAATACTACTTTGAATTTAAGTATTCGCTGAATGACTTAAATATATGTAGTAAATATTAACTTGAAATATTAATTGAAACCCGAGGTGGTGTTCATAATTACTTTAATTATAAATGTTTATGATTTTGTAAAGTCACAAACATGAAGTCTTTTAAAGACTTACAATATAAAGTAAGACGTTAACTTGCTATGTTTTAAGACATATGCATGAAGTCAATGAGTTGATCAAATGACTTATAACGCATAGTGGGATTATAACTGATATGTCTTTTGACTTGGTCAAAAATACTTGTGTTATAATGCATGCAATTGACTTGGTAATTCTATTGTACCATTAAGTTTTACTTTGTTGGTAAATATGATAAACCAAAGAATAGATAGTTATCTAAAATATTGTTAGATTATCTTACAATATTAATTCTAATGAAATACCATAGTTTTATGGTATGTTCAGTTAGAAGAATCAAAATCTATTGACATGTTTGATTCAAGATAACTATAGTTTCTTCCACATGATATCAAGGTTAGTAAATTGAGTATAAATTGAATATACTCAATAAGACTCCAACCTAGAAGATTAATAAGACATCATTTTTATGTAATGTGATGAATCACATTAAGTCTTATAAATGAGGGTTCAATTTGTTAAACTACTTATAGAGTGAGTAAATAAAACTAATGTTAGGAAATGTCAATGTTTTTTGTAATATCCCAAAAGAGAACAATGTATTGTTGCTCTACTTGCTAAACTATTTAAATGTAATCTTTAAATTGTTAAAGGCAAGTGGGAGTTTTGTTTAGATCTTGAAAGATTAAATTACAAAATACATAATCTTCTAAAATACACTAGCAAATATCATAATGAGGCTGATGAGTGTCTAAATACTCATCATTTTTATAATCGTTAATGCTAAAACATTCAAACACCTAAACACATCAAAATGATAAACATATCACAAACAAGTGTTTTATATGTTTTAAATGCAAAAACATCAAAATCTGATGAAAAACGTATCAAGTTTGCATAATTGGCAGTTTTAGTCCCCCAAGTTACAAAAGTTGTCAAAATTAGTCCCTGGTAATTCAAAAACTTGTAAAATGTCATTTAAGGTTCATAAGATTCAAAAGTTGTCAAAACAAACCCTTTAAAGTTCAAAAATCACAAAATGACAATTTTAGTCCTTTAACTTTGAAAATTGTCAAAAAATAGTCCTTGGTTAATTTAAAAAGTGAAAATTATCAAATATTAACCTTGTACTATTTATAAATGACATAATTGGTCCTTCATGATAACTTTGGAGAAAATTACAAGTTTGGTCCCTAGAGTTACAAAATTGGCAATTTTAGTCCTTGGACATTTTAAAAAATAGAAAATAATCAACAATAGTCCTTGTACTATTCAAGTTTGGCAGTTTTGGTCCTTGTAATAACCTTTGGATGATTGGCAGGTTCAACCTTCAACTTTGGCAGATTTACACTTTTGGTCCTTGTGGTTATTAAAGCTACAAACCAAACGGACCTATTTACAATATTCAACCCAATCCAGTCCATGACCCGGCCCAAAAATTTAAAACAGATAACACCCGCCATCGCTCTCACCCTCCCTAACACCTGTTACCACTCAATCTACTCCACCTGCTCACTTCCACCTTTCCACACTACCTCCTAACACTTGATTACATCCCCCTCCACCTCCACATCATTCCAAGCCCCATTAATTGAAAACTCGCTTCTTTGAAATTTTACGCCAAAATCGCCACTTGGCAATTCTAATGATCTGGCTCAAACCAATGGTCAAGATGTGGTGGGATTTGCTCAAAGATGTCGACAAGACTGGAAAAGCTCAATATATACAAGTGTGGTGCAATGGAATAGAGTAACTAGTGTAATTTTAATTTTGAATGTCGTTTTAGCCTAAATTTAAATTCCAGTGTATTTTATAGCTTTTGAACCTTGTATTTCATGTTTCCAGTGTAAAATAAAACTTTTGAGATCATCAATTTCAAGTTTGAGGTCCTATCTCAGTTTACGCAGATTTTCATTATCCAAAAATTTCATGAATGGTGAAATGTTGTTAGCAGTTGTTATTCTGGACTCATAAGCCCACATAAGCTCCCTATATAGCTTATTAAAGCTATTAGATACTCTTAAAAGCAGTTTAGTAGCCAAAACCGTAAATTCACAAAATACCAAATAAATAGTTTAAAAATAAAAAGCCATGGTAAAAGGTACATATTGGAGCAGTGTTGATTTTGGAAAGCTTGTTGGTCTAGAGCTTCATGGGAAGCAATAGGTGTGATCTTTGAGCCTAAGTCATCAGTTTGTGCTTGAATCAGTTGTAAGCCTTTATAAGTGTTATTTGCATATTACTGTATAAGTAGCTTATAAGCTTAAATTTCTTTGTCTTATTGTTTATTAGTGTTAGTTAAGTTAAATTAAACAATAAAACCAGTTGTTAGTTCATTAAAATTTGTAGTTCATATAAATTTCATTTTAACAGTTAAAATAGTATATAGATCATTAGTGAGTTTTATGTTGCTATCTCTGTTGTCTCATGCTTCTTTAGTCTTATTATAGGATAATACTAGGTCTGTAATAGATAACATGGTTTAGATCAGTCATTTGCTTTGATAATCACCAAAACAGTCTATATAACTAGTGTTTGGATTTGCTGATTTATCTGTGCTAGAGATCAGTGGTGTTGTTATCTATTATTGTTCTAAGTTTAAATAGGCTCTAATAACTCAGTCAAAGGATAAAATACAGCACTTGTTAGTTAAAAAGTCAAAATCATCTTAATTTCATCCTTATGTGTTCACTGTTAGGAGTTTGAGTTTCTCAAATCAGTTTACATACTTAAAAGCTATTACCATAAATATAGATAATCTCATTTGAGCTTTTAATAACATAATAAGTCAGTAAAATTGATTACAAGTTCATAAAAGTCAAACTTTTAGTTTAATCAAAAAGTCAAGAGTGCCCTGTGCACAGATTAGGTACCATATTCACAAGCTCACCAAAAGCTCTGTAGTTGTCCATATCTTGTGAAATTTGTTTCTTTGGACAGTTAACCTGGTCCTCTTTAAGTTCCAAGTTAAAATTTTCAATTTGCAGCTTATTTGATAACCGCATGCATGCTTATCATTTTGTCCAAGTCACTCAAGCACAATCGAGTTTTACTCTGGTTTTCAGGTTTTGAAAATGCTTCTCACAAGCTCATTTTAGCTTATCTGGATCTCAACTTTGGTTTCTAGGTAGCCAACCAGGTCTAGTACAAGTTCCAATTATTGCTTTTTAGTTTTAGCTTATTTGGTAGTCTGTGCTTAAGCTCAAAAGTAGCATACCAAACTGCTTTTGCTCAATAAGCTCAAATCACCAAATCACAGCATCTTGTAATTTAGAGGTTAAAACCAGTTGTTTCTTGTTTCATTTTGACACTTTTAAGCATTTTCATAGCTTCTGTATCAAGTTGGTAGCTTGTTGTAGCTTTTGGCTTATTAAAAGTGCTTATTTATAAGCGTTACAAGCAGCCCATAATCTACCACACAAGCCCATGTTTTTCTATTTTTCTTAGATTCAGTAGATTAAATAGACTTTTCCTGAAATTTTCATAATTTTTTATAACAGTTTGCTATTTTTCTTAATTAAAAACAGTTTTTAGGCATTTTTTAATAGCTTTTAATACAAATAAATCAGAAAAAGCTTAAAAAAATATGTTTTCAATTTTCTTAGATTAAGATAAATATAAAAGTCATAAAAAGTATTTTTACATAATTTTCTTAGTTTAAATATTATTTTTTAGCATTTTAATTAGTTTTAAATAGTTTTAAATTAATAATAAATACATATAAAGTCTAAAAAATATATTTTCAGTTTTAAAATAAGTTTTATCATATTTTAGATTTTTCTAAGTTATGATTTCATTTTTCTAGGTTAATTTTGTATTTTCTTGTATTTTAGTGCATTTTAAATACTTAATAAATAGTTTTTAATTAATAATAATTAAATAAATAGTTTTAAAAATAATTTTATTTTTCTAATAATTTTCTTTTATTATTAGGATTGTAAAAATATCATTTTCATATTTGTAGGCCTTTTATTTCTTAAATCTCACATTTTATTTTGTATCAACGTATTTTTTATTTAAACGTACGTTTTATGTTTTAAACGTTCATCATTTTAAAATAGTGATAGCGTTTATTTAATATATTTTAACTTTTTAATTTCTTTTAATTTGCATTTAAGTCACTGTAATTTGTAGATCTTTTCTTTAGGTAATTTTCCATCAATATCCTTACTGATCACTATCCTTAGTGATCATTCTATCATCTGATCAAGTGTTTATACACCAATTCATCCTCCGTGGGACTTAACGACCCAGGAATTCCCTATATTCCTCTGATCTTAATTGCATTAGTGTTTGAGCTGTTTTAAGTTTGTTACGGTTAGCCATTCACAAGTGGTTAGCTTGTGTAATAAAACTTGACTGTTTTGCACCAATCAGAGGTTAAACATGTAAATGATAGACCTCAATATGATGGAATTGTCATTCATAAATCCGTAAGGATATATCAGATATTTAATATGCTGAGGGATATGAGTTACAGGATCATGGTAAGCCTGTTAATCATAATGATGAATTTACCAAATGTTGAAATTGTGGTAAATCAATCATACTATGAATGTAGAGATGTTGTCCATAAAGATAATCAACTTTAGATACTTGGTTTATCTTAATGAAGATGATTTTCTTCAAAGGATGAAAACCCTAGTGGTTTAAATCTTTGTGTAGAAATCATATGGACAATCTTGTACACATATTTAATGCATGTCTAGTGATAATAATATTAATCATATTTAAGCAATTAACCATGATTGAATATTCTTTCCTAGATACATTAAATAGAAGTATAAAGATTATAATTGTCATACTTAGTTTCATTGATATGAAATTTTGACAATGAATATCAAAACTCTTTGTTATGAAATTACTTTTGCGAGGACGATGAGTAATACAAAGTAGTTTTATAAATTAAAATAATCTTTGAATATGTACAGACTGCAAGAATCCATGAATGGATATATATGCATCAAGGAGATGATTCTTATGTTTAATATTAAATCCATGATAGATTTAATAACTAAAATAAGATAGCTCATAAGTATTCCTGAAAGCTAGTAGGAGTATTATTTTAAATCTTATAAGTTGTATGGGCAACTACATTCCACCTAAATTAAATTTTAGTTGGTAATGAAACTTCGTTTGTAAGATTTGGAAATAAAACATACAACCTTGGAATATATGTTTATTACTATAAACATATGCGGTAAAATAAATGAGTCTAATAGAACATAATGGATATATAATGAGATCTTAAAGTCTAACTTGAAGATTCATCATGTACATCATGTTGTAAGATTGTTGTGTCATGCTTGATTACAAGATGATTTGACAAGATTGAAAGTTATTAGTGTAATAAATATTTTAAAAGGAATATGTTTGGATTTAGAATCACATTCCACAGTCTGGAGATGCTCCTAGATTCTATGGATGAAAATATGGCAATTATTTCATAATTGTCATTGCCAACAAACTTGAGTTTGGTAGGCACCAACATTACACTATAACTGTTCAAGTTTACGGATGTTTAAAGAGCATATTGTTGTACACAATGATGTTGGTATAATTGAGATGACACTCAATTCTAGTCATGGTATCATTGGTGATGACCATGTTGACTAGTTATGCTCAACTAAGAGCATAGTTGCATTATACATTAAAGAATAAAGAATACTTTAAAACTTTAAAGTTTTGAAAGATGATTGTCATAAAAGGGTGGTTCAGGTTATCAGGCACCTTATGGAATGATATGACAATATCAAGATATGTGTAAACATATACAAGAAATTCACTTATTGAATTCTTGAAATAAGTATTCTCAAAATTCCTATGAATTAAAGTTAGTTGAAATTATGCCTTGTCAACAAGTATGATTATCATGACTTGAGGCAAAATTCATTAACTAAGAATTATCATGCATTGATCTATTTAGTATTTGGATAAAGGATATTGTAAACATTATTATTCAAATGAAATAAAGTATTTTGTTACGTTTATTATTCATTTATTATGATGTTATCCTATATTTGCATGTTTAAATCATTGAATAACTTAAGTTATTCTAAATAGTCCGTTGTCGATCAATAACATGGGAATGATATTGAATTAAGACAAATATGAGTATTAGTTAGAATATACTTGAAAGTATATTGATGCGTAGCATGACTAATTTCAGATGATATTCAATGGATTGAGTATAGGACTTATCCCACCCGTATGATAATACTTTATGGATCTTTGTCATTAAGTATATCATGGATATTTATCCTCTGACTTGAGATACCAGAGAAATGTCATGGATGTAGTGCATTTCTGTGAAGCAATCTAACGCTATAATGAACTGGTAGTTATAAGGGTTGTTTCTAAGTGTTGCGAAATTTATGAATTTCGCTTGTAGTCAAAATGGGATTTGTTTCCTTTAAATTTATTTTGAAGTATAATACTGCTAGGCCCCTCGTAGGGTTGTTAAGATGTTTGCATGGCCATGCCCAAGGTCTTCGGAATATGTCAGGTAAATTGGTAATCTTAATCAATCATATAAAGCGAGAAACAGAATAGTTAATTAAGAAATGAGTGAGATCCATATTCTTATTAACATGGTATTAGAAACAAAAGGATGAATATGATGATGAATCATCAAAACTTGGTTTTTCTCCGTGAAAACCATACACGAAGTTGTACCGGGGCATTGGCGTGTTGCTAGACGCTAACCAATGTCATTTCACGTTTTGTAAACATATCCAAGTGGGAGCTGTTGAAATGTATATATTTACAACACGTAAATGTCCGGATTCGAACTCGCGGACCACGGGATTGCACACATTAGCGAATGATAATTAAAGTTAAATAATTAATGTTATTGTTTACGATTAATTATTGCACATTAAGTCCGTTTAACGATCGTTAAGTATTTAACGGAAAAATGACTAACGGCCGTTAAATGAAAAGAGAAAAAACTAGTAATGGAAAATCTTGAAATGGAAAGTTTGGGTTTTCTCTTGGGCTTGTCCTATGGCCGGCCAAGGGTAATGGGTTTCAACCCAAGCCCTAACTTGTTCCCAAAGTTTCCTATACACTATATAAACAAGGCTAGGTTCTAGGGTTTTTCATATCTTTGTGCATTGAATTAATCCTAGATCTCTTCTCCTTTCTCTTGCAATTCTCGGCCGAGCACCCCATTGTTAGGGAGTTTGATTTTGTTTTTGCATAAAACAAGGACTTGTGTTAGATCTAGCAATCGCTTGATTCGTTGGTTAATTGCAGGTATAAGAACGTGGTTGTAAGACATTATTCTTACACCAATTAGTACTTCTTTGTTTTGCTCAAGAGATCTGAAATTCGCAAGAGGTACGTTACGCAGACTTTCAGTTAATTAATTTATTTGTTATGATCTTTAGTCTTCCGCTATGTACTCTTGATGTTTACATGTTTATTGTATGTTATATATATTATAAACTCAACATATTTTACTTTAACGAAGTAATTAACGTCAAAAAAATCGTCATATTTATATATTAATGGAACATTTGGCCGGGATTGCTAATTGAAATTGATAATATGGACTTTAAACAACAACGAAGCATTCTATCCCATCCATGATGTTCCTGTAAAATTGCCTTTTCACAAAAGGTTATGATATTGATCTCAATGAATTGCATGAAAGCTCACGTAGTTTTTGAGCTTCTTGTTGGTAAAACTGCCATATTAAAAGTTAGAAGATTTTATTACATTACAAAAAACAAAACATAAATAAATGAATAAATGAGGTGTTTAGTGTCTTGGTTAGATAACTAATCGGTATTAAAGTTTTTACCTGAGCATTGGCTTCAGCAACACAACCACATAATCATACCACCATACATGATGTGCATTATAAAAGATGAGGGCAAGATTGGTATCGAATAAAATGGTCCCAAAAACCCATTACATTAGTAACATACAAATCATTAAATCGTCTAGATATTAGGCTGTAAAACAATCACCATGTTATTATATTTCGTAAAATACAAATCCATATATGCCTATCATATGAAACTTAAGTAAATGAGGTCTTACATGAGCCATTGACCGCTAGTCGTGATTGAACCGTCCACTACACCACCCATATCAGAAATTCTTTACCACACATGTCAGTGGTTGCAAATTTAATGTAACCATCCATCTATAAAAACATTTAATGAGTGATCAAGAATATAGAATCATGTGGAAAAAAGCCAAAAACATTAGTAAATGACCATGGTTTGTATCTTTCACAGAATGAGCAAATTCCAACCACTATTTATAAGGTACTTATTTTTAAGTACTTACTTTTAATCCGAAACAGGAACACGAAAGAACTTATTTTTAAATATGTGAAAGAAGTACCTTTGGCTCCGTACCTGTTATCTCATCTCCCTCGTGTGAAAACTACAATAGATTTATCGTGTCTCAAAAAGTTGATTTACGAAATGCTATAAAACATATGTATTATATTCGGCCTATTTTAGAGAAGAAGCTATAAATAATCTTATGCCGTGTCTCAAGAAATAAGACTAACCGCTTCATTCACTGCGAAGGCAATTTTTCGTATTCTGGGAAGCCTGTTGTTAAAAGACTTCATTTAAGACATGCGGGAGTTGATAAGATCATCAATGTAGGTGACTGTAGGAGTTTTTCCTGGTGTCTGACCTTATAATTATTGACTATTAGATTCTTGCAACAGTACTCGTGATGACATTGCCCCCTTTTTTGCTAGCAATGATAAATATATCATCAATGCGGTTCATCACTTTACTTGCTAAACTCTCCAACACCTGCGAATAGCTCTCCAAGATAAAATGTAGGTCATGAAATGAATAAAGAATGTCGGTCATAAAATGAATAAAAAAATATAAATGCTGAACCGACCTGTGAAGCTTTAATAAAGATATGTCCTTTTATCAAAGTAGAGTTAAAGTCCAACATGTTTTGACCAGTGACCCAACCTGCCCGACCTGTTGTTTTTGCTACCTCTAATGTGTATCAATCATCTATGTAATATTGATCACATGGTATGAATTATAGAAAGTATTATCCAGAATTTCCAAGTGGAGACTTCAAAAATATACACTGACCTGTAAAGTAAGTGTTATGTTGATGGCATCATACAGTTTCTCGGGTTTCATTTTCACACGAAGTAATTTTGGTGGCATGGTTCCAAATAGGAGGAAAACTATGGATGGCCTTCTGATTTTGTAGATCCCGTTAATGGAAACGGATACTATATCAACAATTGGATTTGTGTTGTACCGAAACAAAATGCTGTACGATATATTATCGATAATATCATATTCATAATCAGTTATAATATACCTTTGGTGATTCTCCATAATGTGATTTCACATGCCTGTACTTCCAGTTGCCACCATTCACTTATCTGGATGATGAAGGAAATCAAGGTTTCGAGAAAACACATACATTAAAAGCAATAATGTTTAATAGTTGTTCAATGATCACAGTATATAAAGAAGAGACGGTACTTATCAAAGTGCAAGCAGGAAATCAGTAGTTGTAGTTCCAATATTATCTCCAATACTTTTATGCATCGTTTTTTTTCTTTTGTTATATTGTATTTTAGGGTTTGTGTGATATATCCTGTTTTGATGGATTAGGGTTATAGAAAAGATAATTATTTAATTATAAATACAATTAAGGAATAGATATCTCTTATATAATTTTGTAGATAAATCCATTACTAATTTAACTTATCCCTGCGATTTAAGGTTTCCCATAGATTTATAGATTTGGTTTTACAAGATATAATCCAAAAAATATGTTGGTCTAGTGGTAATCTCATGTGTTAATCTACAAACAACCCAAGTTCAAATCTCACTATTGACATTTTTTAATTAATTTCGAATTTTAGTTGTTTAAAAACTTGCTTAGTTGGCTTAAATTGTGATGACATGGAAATATGACATGACATTATGGGATGCGCATTTTACAAGATGCCTCCTCTTATATATAATGTATAGATATATATAAACCAATGAGATTTTTTTAAATATTAAAGATTATTATTTAATGTAAAGGGTATTATAGTAAAAGACAATTTTTATATTTTTTTGATTTTTTTTTATTAATTCGCGTTTTTTTATTAAATCTCTCTTTTTTTCTGTTTTTTTTTCCTAACATGCATGTTTTTAGAAGGAACAATTCATATATCCCCCTAAAACCTCTTCTAATTTCATATATACCCAACCCTATATCTAAATTTCAAATATACCCATTATTATATGTTATCAAGTTTATGACTATTCTACCCTTGTGTTCTACTTCCCTAAACCAAGCACCAAAATAAATCGATCCACTCTCCACAACAAGAGATGAAATGGTTGTCGTCTTTTCCCGCAAAGTCATTGTTTTGTAGGATATAATCGATATTAAGTCCATTTGTGAATTTATTGGAACATGGAAGTGCAAGTGTTTTTAAATTCTAGACATTGTCTCTTCAAATCAACAAATAAAAGGTAGAGATTTTATTAGTGGGACCTTATTGTGAAAAAAACATATGGTTCTCTTCTCATTGCCATTCCAAATGCAAATTACGTAGTATATGATATTTACTGTTAGCGTATTTATAAACGTGTAATATTTTTGCAAGCTTTTATATAACACTGCTTATCAAGATTGTTTTTGAATAACTTTATTTATGAAATTGCTTTTAAATTTAGAAATTGCCAAAATGTTTCATCATTAATTTCTTCGTGTATATGAAATCATTGATTGTTTAGTTTGTCATTATTTTTTTAGCATAAAGATGAAAGACAGGGTATAATGGTCAGATAGTATCATGTTTTAATTCAAATATTTGAAAATGGGCAAATATGATATTGATGTATTTCAAATGGGTATATTTGATATTTGCAAACCGGGTTGGGTATATATGAAATTATAAGAACTTTTAGGGGGATATATGAAATTCTCCCTTTTTAGAAAGTCAACGTGCATATGTGTTTCTTTTAAATAATGTAAGTTTACATATATTTTTGTTATACAATAATTTAAACTTCAAATAAGTTTTACTTTAAAATGTAACTGCACATATGTTTCTCAAGGTATAGTCTTTAAATTTCTTAAATAAAAACTAAAAACATAAATTATAGTCATAACCTTTTGATTTATTACAAACCAAGAACATAATATAATACCCAAATTTTTATATCGTATGAAATACAAATCAAATGTATCATTTTGAATATACAGATGTACGGCTTCTAAAAACATATATTGCCAAAACATATGTGTTTGAAGTTTCTCATCAGATTCTTTTGAACATGTGTGCACGTCTTCCAAGAACACACATGCACGCCTTCCAAGAACATATATGTACTTCCGGTTTCTCATCAAATTCGTTAAAACATATGTGCACGCCTTCAAAGAACACATTGTCACGCCTACAAAAAATAATAATCAAGATTAAATACTTTAAAAATAAAGTCAAGATAACATAACGCCCATGCACAAGCTTAAATGGCCAATTTTTTTATGTATGCAAAACATATATAATTCAAACACAAAACATATATGTTTTATATGTAAACATATAATCCAAACACTAAACATATATGTTTTATACGTAAACATATATGTATCTTTCCAAAACCCATTCAATAACGTAAATTTGGCGTGTGATTAATTTTATGGGTAAAATACTCTAATTTCTACTTATGTCTTATATTTCTTGCCATCATCTCATAATTTTAATTCTTTAGCCCACAAACAACTCAACTTATTAGTTCTTGAAATTTAAACTGAAACAACATATAAATAAACTGAAAACAACTAGTAACAACAAAGAAGCAAAAACAAATAATAATAACAAAAGTTACTTTGAAACAAACATGACCAATTAATCTATAAAATAATAGATCCACATGTATATATAACAACAAAGAACCAGACTTTTCTTTGATCATATAAAACCAAAAAGTATTAAGTCCACCATCTTGTATAAATTATTTTTAAGAATAAAAAGCCTATGTACAATAACAACAACAAAGCAGATAAATTATAACATTGACCACAATATCCACGTCTCCAATAATGACGAAAAACCAATTAAGAAACTACAACCACATCGATAATAAACAAAACATTTTACAAATGTCAGCAAAAAACCATAGAAATCTATAAAAATAAATAAAACTAAATGCATAACAAAAAACGAAAATTCTAACCATAAATCATAAGAAAGAGGCCATGATCTGTAGCAACACAAAATGAGCGACTAAGATCGGATCACATGAAGATCGGACCCAAATAGGATCTGGTGACCCACCCGCAAGATGATGTTCTTGTTGACGATGTTTTTTTTTTTTGCTGGAGATTTGTGATGGCTGAGAAACAGTGGCGGAGCTTCAAGTTAATTTTTAGGAGGGCCAAATTACAAGTTGTGTTTACACAACAAAGAACTCATGTATTTAAGCATAAGAATCGAATCTCTAGGGGGGCCACAGCCCTCTTATGCCTCCACTAAGCTCCGTCATTGCTGAGAAATATGAAGTAGGGTTGGGGAGAGATATGTGAGAGAGAAAGAAATAAAATAAACTGAATAAATCCTGAAATTGTGGAACAGTTTTTGGTAAATCATAACTTTGAAATTCCATTAATGCCCTTAAATCAATTTATATAGTTTACATAATATTCCTTTAAAATACATTAATTACACTAATAGCACAACTCATCACATCCATTGATGAAATGATCTAAGGGTCTTAAATGGGTTCTCGTAGTTCTCATACTTAACAGAGTTCTCAAAATAAAGTTACACTATATATATATATATATATATATATATATATATATATATATATAGATGGATCATTTAAAAGTGAATCTCAAGAAGTGAGGTAGGAAGGGATCTCAACCGTTAGATCATCCCTCCTCTCCTCCTTTTTCCGCTAACTCCAAGGGTCTGTTCGTCTCTTTTGTTATTTCTCAGGGGGTATTTATGAAACTTTAACCTTTATCATATAAAATGTCCATTTTTTTTCCTCATTTTTTCTTTTCTCTTTACTCTAATCATAGACATATAGATTTCTTCATTTTACCATTTTGATTTTGTATCAAAAAATACGATATCCCTCCAATGAACACAATAAACACATATTATTTTCAGATTTACTTAATTATCGCTAGTCGAATTCAAATCGGAGATAGAGTAAGTTTTATATCTGATTTTGATTATAATTTTACTCGTGTTGCTATTTAAATCAAATAAACATATTGTATATGTGTTTGTTATTGTTAATTCGTGACAATTAATTTTCATTTTGAGTTAGTGCGTTTTTTTTTCCAAATCATGTTTGATGCATCAATTTTACGAATTTTGTGATATGGTGGACTATATTGATTAGTTACTTTAGCAAATTTGAGTAGAGAAATGTCTTAAAATGGTGTTTACAAAAGCTGCACAAAAGGTGTTTGACAAAATGTCTATGAAATTTTGTAAATGTGATGCACTAATTGTTCATTGTTTACTTGTATATGTATTTTTTTTATTGTTTATTTGCACTGATTATTGTTTAATGTGTGTTAAATTTCGTTTTTTATTTTATTTTTCTGTAATCATGTTTGATGTATCGATTTTATCAGTTTTGTGATACGATGGACTATATTGATTAATCACTTTAAGCAAATTTGAGGAAAAAAAGCTTGGAAACGTGTTTATAAAACGTCACACAAGGTGTTTAATAAAATTTGTAGACGATATTTTCATAACTGTGATACATTGTTTCGAAATGTGATGCACTAATTTTTTATTATTTTCTTGTTGAAGGATTTCAATAAAACATTTTACTGATTTCTTAAGCTATGTAGATATTGATTATCTTGGTAATAAACTGATGCCTTATATTAGTTAGTATGATGCATTTATATTTTACCCTGAATAAGTTATGACTTGTATCTTATAACACCTAAAGTTGGAACATACCACAGACAAAAAAATTAAATACTTGTATTCAGATTACTTGCAAGATTGTGATTTTTTTATTGTTTTGGTAATGTTGTGCTCTTTCGCTACTTTGATCCGCTTGATTATATGTTGTATATATGTGCTAGATGATATATGTAATTGTTCCTTTAACGTGTGTGCAAATTCTAATTATGTCATTGGTTCAAATTTGCCCCATTTCAATGTTTTAGGCACATTGATTTTCTAGCAATTTTTCCTTCTAGTTAGATACATATATTTTCATATCTATATACGCATATAGTTACTTTTTGGTGATTTTGCAAACAGATACACTACATACACATTGATGCCTTACTATGTCCAACAATGCACTAAACTAATCATCGATGCACTAAACTTACAAACAGATGCCCAAGTAGTTCTAATGATGCACTAATAATACAAATGGAGGCCAAACTATAACCACCGATGCACTAAATATTACACTATCCAACCAGACTACCTAATGCACTTTTTAATAACAAACTACAGATCATTTGACTAATTATGACACTATCCAACCAGACTACCTAATGACTTTTTAACAGATTCCGTATTGTTTATTTGAGATGTGTAATGCTATATCAGCTATCTTGATGCATTTTTTTTACAAATACAAATGCATTAACTACAACCTAGTGCTCTAACCAATCATTTTCATGCACTGATTTTGTAACATATGAAGGTATGCCTTAATTTTTTTAAACCTGATGCTATATTTATTATAGAACACATAAGCATATAACAAAATAATGTAACAGATGTGTATTATTGATTTCAAATGCCCTGATCATATACTCAGATGATGCAAAAACTGTTGTTGATGCCTTAAACATACATACATACATATGCAATAATTATTCGTTATAATGTTGATTTCCTATTGCCTAATCATACATTCAGGTGCCCTAATCATACATTCTGATGCTAATTTTTTATATTTATTTTCAGATGCTCAGAGCATACATTCAAATGCGTTAACAATTGATGTTGATGCTATATAGATACATTAAGATGCTCTAATACATATGTCGTATTTGATACTCTAATTTTGTAACCTGATGATATAATAATCATGTTTGTTTCCTCTTTATTCAAACAAACATTTACTATTAGACTTTCAATATCATTGCATGTACATTGATTCTGAAATCTAGTTAAGTAAAATAAAGAAAAGAATATTCTTACTTACATCCGAAGCAACGCCTTTAACTCGCTCTTCATCAAATGTCGATCTTCACTTCATGGCTAAAGCAACGCCTAATAGTAGGTGGCACCCCTTCAGAGTTACCAGAAATGCAATGAGCACACTGAATGAGTATTGATCACATGAGTGTTGCACTTAATAATACATACAGATGCACTTACAGGATATATATTGATGCACTTAAAAATACATACAGATGCACTCACAAGATATATATTGATGCACTTAAAAAATATTATGTAATCGAGAAGAAATGTTTAGTAGTCTAAAACCTCCTATAACAACAAATTAAAAAACCAAGTTCGATTAATAGTTATATGATATAATTTAAAAAAAATAGAGATTGGTATACTCAGCAAGTCTTAAAAGTCACTATACTAGATGAAAAAAGATAAACACCTTTTTATGTTTGGGGCCAAATCTAACTGTAATGTATTTTAGAAAACACCAAGATTTTTCTACATGTAGATATGTTGCTAACATGATAGCTAAATGGCTTTATATCGCAAAGAAACCACCAAACTTTAAATGGTTACCCAGAAAAAAATGCAATTCCAAAAGAAATCAATTTTAGACAGAAAAAGTGTTATTGTTTTGCATATTGTAATGTTTTTGCCATATTTGCAAGAGCTCGTGAAGGATTGTTTACATAGAAAGCAAAACATTTGTTCAAATAATGACTCGCTAAAAAATCATCTTAGCGGCAAAGACACTAGCACATTCTACTCTACACCTTTCTAAAACACCTATTGTCAAACAGGTTGACCACGTCAAACTGGTCATAAGTCACACAAAATGTCGCCCGTACCATGCCCTGTTTTGAACCATAATAAATAACTAGCCGTTTTGACCCATTGCCCAACCAACCTTCCCCCTATTAAGTACCGATTATTGGCGTATTTAATCCAATTCCTCTTTGGTTTTGGTTCGAAAATCTTGACCATCAATGGCTACCCACCTTCCATGAATTGCACACCAGGTGGTAATTAGTTATGAGAACTAATATCATAACCCTGAAAAACATAAAAACACAGTAATGAAATGACTTTTCCTAAACATAAAAGATGATAATACAACATAAAACTTTTATTTATTAATCATACATTCATATGCTTTGATAACTCTTCAGACTGATATAGTCATACATACGGATGCTCCAATGCATAATTTGATCCACTTAAATACATATAATGTAATCATACATTTGATGCCCTAATTTTGTAACACATATGCATTTGATGCCCCTAACTTTTTAACACAGATGCATTAAATGCCCTAATTTTTTAACACAGATGCATTTTGATGCCCTGATTTTTTAACACAGATGCATTTTGATGCCCTAATATCCATGTTAAAAGTGTTCATACTAACTGAATAGATGCTATAACACATTATTAACACATTTTGACACAGATGCACTAAAATTTAACCTCATTATAACAAATTTGCTAATTTAACAAATTTAACCTCATTGCAACTTATCAACACAGATGCTTCAACAACTGCTTAGTGTGCTTTTAAAAATTTGCAGATGCATTAAACAATATAATTATAATTCTTACATTCTGCTTGATTATCTTCAATTATTTTGGTCTTCTCCAGTGTTCGTGGACTTATGCGAGTAGCTGAAACTGAAATACATCAAATTTGAAGATTAATAATACAAAAAACAAAGAAAAAAATATCAATGTGATGATCGGAATACATAAAATTAGTGCACTTACTGTTCTTGAGTCTTTTTTCGTCATTTTTATGATGATCGAAAAAAAATGGTGTGATTTGATCGGATTTGAATGTGTTTTTTATCGGATTTGATCGGATTTGTGTTTGGTGTGTTTGATTAGAGAGAGACGAAAGCATGTGTGGTGTGTGTGTGGTGTGTGTTTGATCGAGAAAGTGTGTGGTGTGTGTTATCTGTGTTTTTATTTTATTTTCATTTTTCACCCCGATCTTTCCAATGTTATCAAACTCGTCCTATAACTTTTTCTCAATTTCTCTAATTACACTTTTCTCTAGAACCGACTCTCTATATATATATACATACATACATACATACATATATATATATATATATATATATATATATATAATTACATTTGTTTTAGCGTCTGATGCGGATTTTGAGAAACACACGAAGTTTTACAATTCTTTTATGTAGTGTACCTAACCGTTCTAGTATAGTATAGGTAAGATACGGGAAATCGATCGTTCTCTAAGGGAATAATATTGTAAGGCTCGAAGTGTATGACGAATTAAAAAATAATTATATATCCTCAACTTTTAGAGAGAGAATTAAGAGATGTGCGAGTTTTGTACGGAATAAAAATGATGGAAAGTGATTGTGGGGTAAAGGGGATTAAACGTTTTGGTTTGGTGATTTAGCCATGTTATGTATAAGACACGCGTCTTTTTTAGTATCTTTTTAATTCTGACTGTGAGATTGGTTTGATGGGAGATCTGACGGATGTAAACACTTTTTACGCTTTTTAAGCTTTTTTTTAGTATCTTTTTAATTATGACTGTGCGTGTAGTTTCACACTCACAACAAGTTGTTTGGTACTAAAATGGTGGGCTCCAGATTGGGTTCAATGCCAAATATTTTTTATCAACAATTTCACAAAAAAAATAATAATAATAATCTAACATCCTTTAATTTTTATAGAAAGAGTGTGCTTTATTCTCTTATCTAAAACATAATTTAAACTTTATTTTATAACAAAAGAAAAAATATTTAATTTTTTATATATTTTTAAAATATAATATCATACCATTTATATATTTTTTCTTTCATAATTTTTTCTATAAACTTAACCCAAATTCAATCCAAATCTAAATCCAAATCCAAATCCAAAACTATATCCGTATCCGTATCCATATCCATATCCAATTAACAAAACCAAACAGACCCTTAATTAAGCCTTTGTATTGGATGACAAATGATGTTTTAGATGGGTATAACAATAAAAGAAGACTTTACCAAACAAAAAGAAAGATGTAAGTGAGTGAGGAGGCTGCGTGCAAAATCACAGAGAGCGAGTAAAGTGATGATGAATCCCATAAAGAGAGCTGCTGTTGATGCTTTCATCAAACTCAAAATCAAAGGTAATTGTACTAGCAGATATTTTATTAAAAACCCTAACCCTCTTTCATTAGGTATAGGAATAGGAATAGGTCCTCACAAAACACTCCTAGCTTCCCTAATTCAGTCGAATTCTTCTTGCTCAAATGCTGCTCCTCCTGAATCTGAATCTGAATCTGCGCCTGCCACTTTAGGTGAAGCGTTACGTCTGTTTGATAAATTGACAAAGCAACAGCCTCTCCCTTGTGGTATTATCGATCAGTTTAATCAGCTTTTAGAAAGTCTTACCAAAATGAAACATTATTCGACTTCGCTTGATATTTTCAAACAATCATGTTCCCTGGGTGTTACTTTTGATAATTACACCATCAACACTGTCATCAATTGTTGTTGCCAACTCTATCGTACCAATGAAGGTTTTTCCGTCTTAGGCTGGAACTTGAAGCGAGCATGTACTAGTATTCCTGATGTGCACACTTTTAATATACTCTTAGATGGCCTCATCCTTGAAGATAGGTCTCTCGAGGCACAGACATATTTCACCAAATTCACCCAACAGAAACTTTGTGAACCTGATACACTTCTATACAATAAGATTATTGGAGGGCTTTGTAGTTTCCCTAGTTTTCGTAAAAAGCACAATGATGATGATGATGATCTTCGTTTGGCAAAGACAATGATGAAGGGTGCTGGCAATCTTTTCAGAGAGATGGTTTCCCAGCAAGGTGTCTCACCGGATGTCGTCACTTACAACTCATTGCTTTCTGGCCTTTGTAAGTTACGTTGTTGGCGGGAAGCCTCTATGCTGCTAAAACAAATGTTGGATACAAAAATTTCTCCAAATGTGCAAACCTGTAATATATTACTTACTGCATTATGCAATGAAGGCAAGATCGACGCAGCTAACCTTATTCTCTACTTCATGCTTAAGAACGATATTTCTCTAGACATTGTAACATACAATTCAGTTATAGAGGCTTACTGTTTGCTCGGTGACATCACCGAAGCAATGACATTTTTTGACATAATGGTGTCAAGTGATGTCGGCCCTGATATCGCTACTTATACCAGTTTGTTAAATGGGTGTTGTAAGAATGATAAGATGGATGACGCCATGCTTCTTTATCATGAAATGAATGAAAAAGGATTCAAACCCAATTATCGCACCTTCATCACCATGCTACGGAGCTTGTTCTCTGCAGCACGTTTTGGAGATGCACGCAAACTTTTTGATGAGATGCGTCTACAAGGATATATGCTTGATCTATCGACTTATCTTGGTATTTTAATGATTCTTTGTGACCAGCGTCGAATCGATATGGCCCTCTCTTTCTTTCGTTTGGTGGGTGATAGCGATCTGAATGCTAATATTTGTGTGTACAATGAGCTTATTGATGGTGCAATCCAACGTGACAAGTTTGATATTGCATGGCATCTTTTCAATGAGCTAAGTGTCAAAGGTATGAAACCTGATAACGACACATATACTGCGATGATTCGTGCTTTTTCTACTGAAGGTATTCTAGATGAGGCGAAAAAGATGTTTTCTGAAATGGAAGAGAGTGGTTACAAGCCAAATAGTAATAACTACAATGATCTTCTTGAAGGGCACCTGCTGAAAAAGCGATATGATGATGTAGAGATGCTTTTACACAAAATGGCTGAAACAGGTTTCCATCTCAATGTTACAACATGGACATTGCTACATCAATTAATAGCAGCCGGATCACTAAATAACACTATATTTAAGCTGATTCGTAAGCTTGATCCAACAAAGTAAATACAACTGTCTCTTTATGTTTTCTAGTTGATTTTATCTGCTGATAAGAGTTTCATATGTATGATGTTGCTGTCGAAGCTTATTCTATATGTGCACTTTTGTAAACTTTATGAACCAATTGTCTTCTATCAATTTATGTTTAGTATCTTATGAATATCAATGGAACGATTTAGCCGTTGTGTTATTGGGCTCGATGAGTTGAGAAGCAGCTTTGATTTAAGATACCAACCCCAGTAGGAAAAAAAGGCTTCGAGAAGATCATGCTTTGTTAAAATCTAGTGCCACTTCTGGAAGGTATATGGTAGCCATTTCACTGAGGTTGAACCGTTGAATAGTTATAAATTTATTATATTGCATAAAAAACCAACCAGTCCCAGTGCGCCTTCTTCCCTTCCTCTTAGTTTTTAAGTTTTCAAAAGTTAGTTTTCGATTCAAGTGTTTTAGTTTACATAATGAAATCCAATTCATTAATTGGGTTGCCTAATCCAATTTCTTTACAAGTTGAATGGTGCGACGGAAATTTGTTCTCCATAGGCATTTCCCCTTTTTGTTTTCCATTATTCACTCTGCTGCCTTCTTATCCATCTTCTATGATAGATTATCAGAAAGTAGTTTAGATTTAAAAAAAAAACACACGTATAACATTAATAGCGTCAAGCAAAACATAATTGTGACATGTATATATAGTTGGGACTTTGTTAAGCTTCTGTAATTTCAGTTATAGTACATGTGGTTTTGAGGATCACCTTTGTTTTTAGATTAGTTTATGATCGACCTAGTTTATATTGTACATGCTACACATTACTATTATTGTTTCTGATGAAGATAATAAGAAGCTGTGTGACCAAACCATGATTCGATCAACTAAAATCAACAAGCCAAACTATCGAAACCCATTAAAGTGCAGGTGAAGTATAACTGTTAACTTGTCTCACCAACATGACATGCAAATGTGAATGGATATTAAACGCAGCTTTAATATATACAAATTGTGACAGAACCTGCATTGAAAATAGATTTCTGGAAACATAGAAATAGATCTTTGGAAACGGCATATGTCAACGTGGAAATGACCATCAGAGTTTGATATGAATTAAAGGATTTGTTATAACACGAAGGCCATTAAGCTGGTATAGACAGTTTTCCCCGTCTTATCTATTTAGCATGAGAATGCACAAGTTACTGTTAAGAATCTCGTAAAATGACCATGAATGTAGAACAATAATGTAAATTCAAGCCTCACGCACATTTTTCGATATAGCCGTAATTTTGATCATGGGGTGAAACACCAGTCTGATATGCAGGTACCTACAGAGTCACGAAATCTTGATAAATATGTAAAGAAGAGATAAGCTATGCATGAGTAGAGAAGATATCGAAAATGCTATACTTGGAGGGCCTTGATGGAACACTCCTAAAGTTCATCCACCGTAACAGTTGAATATTTTCATTGATGTAATTTTTTCTGATCTATAGAACTAAGAGCTCGAATATCATATATGTAACCTGCATGCTCCTTTCCCTGGGTGGTTTGTTTAATCCGATTTTTGCACATCCCATGGATTGAGTAGTTCATGGATCAATGGGAGGATAAAAAAGAGATATTTACGGTACGAGACAATAATAAACCTCCTCTTAACTTGGACCGTTTTTATTGTTTACAAGTAAAGACGTTTGGTCCGCACACGATTATGGTAGGATAACGTGAACTAGTGCGAGTCTGCCGTACACAAAACGTGGGTTAATTCTCAATTCTCAATTGGTGGTTTGCCCTCTTTTTAGAGAACTTTACGGGTTGGGATCCTCTCCCATTACTTGAGTCAAGTTGGGAGTACATCAACCATTGGATTAAATCCAATGGTCAAGATTAAAAGACTCTCTTTTAATCTTGACCATTGGATTTAATCCAATGGTTGATGTACTCCTAACTTGACTCAAGTTAGTGGCATAACTTGAGAGGATTTGCATCCGAAGTTTACAGCACAAGACACCTCTAAATTCACGTTCCACAATTTGGACCAAATTTTGATAGTTAACAAATCTAAACTTTTAAGTCCGCATCGAAATCAAAAAGGATGACGCAGATGTACCTAATTGTGGAAGCATGCCAAATTCTATTTAGGGGATATTCCAATTAATCCTAAATCAGCTCCATCTTGCTTAGCAACACCCCAGGGTTAAAAGCTAGTAATAATAATAATCCCGTAAATAACAGAACTTGCATACTGATATCAGTTGTGATACATAAACCTAATATAGATATAATTTAGATTCTTAGCCCAATGACTGAAATCCTTCAATTAAAATTACATCTCCAAATTTCCAGGAGAGTCATGTCCACTTTCTTGTTCAGTCACTGGATAATTGTTCATAGAATGCAGATACCTCTGCCAAAGACACAAATTAAAAACGATTTTCATCTAGCATTAATTTTGTTAGTGCGAGTATTAAGGTGCAAGTAAAACTTGGCAGGCAGAACACATGTATTACCTGTAGCGTTCCAGTGGCAGCATACTTTATATCAGTTATTTCCTTTGATAATGTTGGGTCCAATACTGATCCACGCGCCATATACTCTAAACGCTGTTACCAAATAAAGCACGTCAGCCACCATCATAGTTACAACTTACAAGAGAAGAGATTACTCTATTTATATAACTTTTTAGCAACATAGCTACATAGTGAGCTGGTAAACTTTGATATGTTATTTGTGATACAATTTAAATGTGCATAAACAAGCAAATGTACATACAAGACAGAAGTGCACCTTAAAATACAAGTCCTCTTCTTCCCAATAGGTATACGGAACCAATTCAAGTTTCCCTGTCTCGGAAAGGTCATCCACAAATTTTTTTACTGTGATATTCTAACAAAAATGAAAAGGGAAAGCGAACAAAAAGATATTATAATTCATAAGTAAATAAAAGATGTTGGAGTCACGTTATGAAATGGAAACTTACACCCGATGGGTCAGGGTCGTCTCGGAAGTCAGCAGAAAGCATAAAAGGATAGGGGCCTCTTGACTACATAAAGAAAATGGGAATCAACTTTCACTTCACAAACATATGTTCCATTCATGATCAAGAATGACGCTTACCTCCGGCGGGTCCTTGCGGAGTCCAACAATAATACCTGACACAGAAAGTTTCTTTATCTACACAAACAAAAGAAATTTAACTTTCACTTCACAAACACATGCTTCCAGATCAAGGGTAATGCTACTTAACATACAAAAATTACGATTAAATGGAAAAAAAACTTGAATAACGGTATCACAAAAAAGTAGAAATTGGCAAACTAACCATGTCACGAAAACTGCGTGCCATCAGATAGGTATAAACACTGCCTTTCTTCCTCTCCATAACACTACAGCATATAAAAACCGCCAATATATAATAAAGTATTAAACATTAATCAGAAAGTACAGTGACATTGTAACATTGACAAAAGAAGGGGCCAATTATCCAGATATAGGAGATAGTTCAATGTCAAAACAGCCAACTAGCAAAAAAAATTAATCTTAACTGGACAAAAAGGTTTCCATCACCAATATATCATATGGTTATTAGACCATTGTAACCGTTTTTTGCTATATTATCAATAATTATAAAAAAAGTCAAACAATATCATATTATAATAATAAGATAATGCTGCGGTTGCAACCACTACATACCAATAAGGTGAAGCAACTTCGTTCTTAGGATCCGAAACGGCCACACCAACAGAATCTGCCCAAAAGCGGTCAGCCCCAATGCTAAGACCAAGCAATCGCCCGAGCTTTGAAGGATGCAGCTTTTGCAGATCCTGGTATAAGCTGAGTGGCTTAACATACTTCATCTATCAATTATTATTTCTAAATTAATATTCAGAATGAAATGAGAAAAGTGGTACTAAATGCAAGACGAAAGTAAAAGAACACCATCATAACACTGCTACCCATGGCACTTGCTTCAAATCATAATCAAACCATTTACTAGTATGAAAGATGAAACTTAGTAACATGAACAAGTTTGATCACTTGCCATCAAAAACTTGATCTATATATTGTAATAAAGATGAAAATTGAATCTTCCTTCCGAAATCTGTTAATGTCAAATGATCATGTGTCGCCTTATAACTTTATAAGGCGCCTCAATTGATTTATACTATAAACCCCGTAATTAACCATACACTCGTACATTAAACCATTTCCTAATCTGTTGCTAACAAGTTACACATTGCACCATTAAATGAATTAAGCAAGATAAGTATTCAAGTTACATTAAACCGCTATGTATGTGGTGGTGGTGGTGATGTCCGTTTTGATGGTGGTGGTGATGACGATGCTGGTGATGACAGTGCAGGGATGGGATCAAGAGAAAAATGAAAGAGCTTGTGCGTGTTTGCAGGTGTATAGTACCGTATGTGTTTTGGATGGGAATGGATGGCTCAGATCAAAACTAAAATACTTGCGATCAATGGCTATGATTTAACCTTTTTATCTTAATCTATACTTCTATACCAAAAAAAAAACAAAAGCTTTTAGCCGGTGTATCCAAACAAAGCTTTTCTTTAGTTGGAGCTTTATTTTTTAAAATAAAAACCTTACAGCTCCAAAAAAATTAAAATATAAATAACCTCTAAAAAGCTTCTTACCAAACAGACCCATAATTGCATGAAACCCATTAGTAAGAAAACATTCGATTAAAGATACTTATCAACAATCCTTTGTATATATTATCCAACCGAGTTACACTCCTACTAATTAATGTCTTAAAGTTTACAAAACTATTTGTTGTGTTGTGAAAGTCTAAACCATATAGGCATATATTAATCATACAAATTTATTGTAGCTGTACATATTAAACATGGGTCATAGGCTATACAAATTTATTTGATCTCTTTCTGAAAGGCAAAACATGAGCACCAATCTTATTTACTCAATTAAAAGTTTTTGCAATGTTACATATAGCAATTCCGTATATTCAACGGTAATTATATATTGTTAACTATTAGATGTAAAATAAATAAATAAATAAATAAATAAAAAACCCTTCAATCTAATGAAAAACACACAAGTTGTTAGATAACAAAAGACATATAAGTTAGCCGTAATAAATCTGTTCACACGAATTGCTTACAAAGGAATTCAACCACAACACATACACAATGGTTTGGTTTCAGAGAATCTTAGCAACAAATGAATTACTTCCTAAATTTTTAACATTTCCTAATATTCATCAAGTTTAGCAATTAAGAAGTTCATATTTCACCGCAAATGTTAAAAACTAATTAAGTAGTTACTAACTAATTGGTTTTTAATATACAGTAGTAATTAAATTTCAAGAGCAAGAAATTAAACCTTCAAATCACAAAGATTTTTCGATGTATCACTGCAGACTAGCTGACCTTTCAAGTTTAAGAAGAGATGCGGCTAGGGTTTGAAAACCTCTTTGAGTTGGCTTATGTATCTCCATTTCTTTTTCCAGTTTTTTCTTTTCTTTTTACTTTTATTCAGAAAACTGAGGGGTTGGTGAAAAATTTCCTTAGGTTTCTAAATTTAGAAAAGAGTTTGGAAGTTTGAAAACACGTTTAGTTGGAGTTACATTTTTTTTTTTTTTTTAAATGAAAAGTTGTTTAGTTGAAGCTATTTTCAATCATTTTTCTTCTTTATCAAATGGGGTTATTATTTTAAAAATGAAAAAAGTGATAAGGGTGTAATGGGATTTTTATTTTTTCTATTAAGAATTGGATAATGAAAAATGAAAAATTCATATTTTTTGAAAATTATTGAAAAAAAGTGCGATTAAACGGGTTTTCAATTTTTCCCTTTTCATATGAAAAATTTTCTGGAAAAATGGAGTATTTATATCCAACTAAACGGCCCCTGAATGTCCCTAAATTTTTTGAAAATTGCAAGGAATGTCCTCCAAAAACAAATGCAAGAAATGTCCTTAGAGTGCGTTTGGTTCGCAGAATATTTTTTGAAGAAATTGTAATCTTTAAAAGAAATTATAATTTGAATCAATTGTAATTCAAAGAATTAGAATATGTGAAATTGTAATGTCTTGTAATTGTAATTGATAAAATTTGTCATTGTATTTGGTTGAGTTGCAATGTAATTCAGAAAATAATAATAATAATAATAATACTAAATAATAAATATAATAATAACAATAAAATTTGTCATTGTATTTGGTTGAGTTGCAATGTCATTGTATTCTCTTTTTCTTCTTTTGGAGAACTTGAGAAAGATGCAGTCACCTTACTTAAGCGTATTCGACGATTCTCTATGACCCAGGACATTGGAGCGCGTGCAGCAGTTCATATATTTAATAGGATTGGTTTTACCATTGCTAGAGGTGTGGGGGCTCAGTTGATTTCGAGGCTCCCCACTAATTTTTTGTAATCCTATGAGTTTTTAATAAAAAAATAAAAATAAAATAACAATAATAATAATAATAATAATACTAAATAATAAATATAATAATAACAATAATTATTATTATTATTATTATTATTATTATATAATAATACTAATATAATAATAATAATAATAGTAATAATAATAATAATAATAAATAAATCATAATAATAAAATAATAGTAATAATAATAATAAATATTATTATTATATTTTATTATTATTATTATTATATAAATATTATTATAATAAATATTATTAATATTGTTATATAAATATTATTATAATGAATATTTATTATTATTATTATTATTAATTAATATTTATATTAAATATTTATTATTATTATTATTATATTATTATATATTATATATTATGATCATTTATTTATTTTTATTATTATTATATAAATATTATTATAAAAATTATTTATTATTATTATATTATTAAATATTAATATTATAATATTTTGTTATTTTATTATTTTATTATTTTATTAATATTATTATTATAATAAATATATATTTATTTATTTTTATATAAATATTATTATTTTAATATTTATATAATAATAATAATTATTATTATTATAAAAACATCACTTTCATTAGAAACAAAACCAGTGGATTACAAGAAATTAGTGGGGAGCCTCGAAACAATCTGGGCTCCCACACCTTTAGCAATAGCAAAACTAATCCTACTGAAGATATGAGCAGCCGCGCGCTCCAATGTCTTGAGTTATAGAGAACTTTCGGATCCGCTTAAGTAAGGTCACCGCGTCAGCCTCAAGTTCTCCTAAGGAGGAAAATGAGAAAGGGGTGAACCCATATCCAATGTCTGTACATTTGGCTCCGTATTTGATGCGCTTACGTTTTGCGGCGTCAATCACTGCACGACCTGGCACAAAATCCATCATACCAGTTTGTGTGAGGGGGGACGACCCCGTCAAATCGACACATACGTCATGTCCTCCATCCCAAGAATAGAGCAGGATATCTGCTGGCCGTAAGACTTGCTCCCTTTCTCCACCCAATCCGATGTCAACCTCTTTACGAGCTGAGACCCCAGATCGAGAACAGATATCAATCAAAATGTCACGCACTATGTTGTGCCGATGTTTAATACCAATAGTGCCAGCACATGATACAGCATGGTCCCCGTAAATATCCCCTGTGAAAACCTTGGAGCAAGCTGAACACGGCATCTGAACTGAGAAGAGGGGAACGCCTAGCCGATAACACAATACACATCTGTAAGTTCTGGCATTCATAGTCTGTCCTAGCCCAGCTATCGGGACCACTCTGAGCCAGTCTGAAGTATGGTTTTCCATTTGCGATCTCCATATGGCCATCTTTCTAGCAGATAAGCAGAAGGTGGATTCAGCCTCTTTGGTGACACGTGTGAAATATAAATCTGCCAATTTCTTCATGAGTTTGGGGGCAGCAATTTCACAAGAGCTACCCAAAAGGTCAGTCTCTATTTTCTCGTTAAAAACATGCAGGGCATCATCAAAGGAAGATCCAGTAGCACCAATACCGTGCCGAAGAAGTTCAGTCTGTAGGCTGGCCGATTGGAGTCTAAAAGCAAGGAAGGCATAGTTCAAAACATCGCCAGCAGCGTAAACGCCAAGCCCCCCAAATTCAAAGGGAAGAGTGGCCAGTCTCCATTGCCAATTTCCAAACCCGGGCCCAGAGGCAGTGACAATTCGCTCCAAAGAGGAACGAAGTGCTTCATCGAATGAAATCTGAGCACGTTCAAAGACACGGGGGGAACATGTGCGCATAGAGAAATACAGCTTGGAAATGCCAGCACATGCACGGAGAAGCAGCAACTCACATTGGGGATCATTAAGCCTAGCAACAGCGTCCATAAGTTCAATGGTTTTAGAGACTCGTTTCAAAACAAGCTTACTACCAAACTCAAGATCTACACCAACATGCCCACCCAACAATTTTACGCCATGCAGGGGCCAGGCAATATTAGGAGGGAAAACACCTTCGAGTCTGCTTCTAGGATCTTCCCTTGGCCAAAAAACCTCAGTTTTATCGACGTTGAGGTGCAAACCATAACGAGGTCCATCTATCATAATGAGATCCAAGGCCTTCCCAACAAACAGAGTATCTCCAATGATCGTACCATCATCTAGGTACCAAGCTTGAAAGGTGAGAGAAAAGGAGTATTTGATCTTGTGAGCCAAAGGATGTAGCACCAACGCAAAAAGGAGAGGTCCAAGAGGATCACCTTGTTGCACGCCTTGGTGTGACCATAAAGTGTGTTCCCCATAGTATAATCTGGTTGGGCTGGAGTAGCAAAATTCAACCCAACGTGATATGGCAGCACAATGGAGGCGAACCTCTTGTAACATAACCTCGCGGTCCACTAGATTGAAGGCGTTTTTGAAATCCACCAACAACATCGAAAGACCCACATCACCTCCACGGTCTTCAACAAGCCGATTCACGGCATGGAGAATGGCTTCCCCTCCTCCAGAGACCCCAACTCCGAACTGCAGATCATTCAAGTATCCATCTAAAGAGTGTCCAATCATAGAAGCTCCCACCTTGGAGACTAAACGCCTCCATACAGTCCAACCGCTATGGGACGGATACCACCACCTGGCTTGATCAACGGTGTGAGAGGAGCACTGGCAATATACTCGCCCAAAGCCTTAGGACACTTACCATCCAGAAAAAGATTTACCACCTGGGTGATGGAATTGATTAACTCATCAGATATAGCCACAGCAGCACCGCTAAAGCAATCCAAAAGGTGTTGGGCACGTAAACCATCTCGGCCACAAGATGTCCCACGGGGGAAGCTCTTAATCATATCAAGAACCACAGCAGGAGATGCAATGAGGTTATGATGATCAATAGGTATATCAGGCAGCGAAGGAGCAGACTTGAAGGGATGCTTAGCCTTTAGGTCCTCAAGGGTAGTATCATTGTAAGGGGCAACACCTGAAGAAGAAAGAACTCTGACAGCAGCAGTATAATGACCATCACAAATCTTCCTCCTACACTGCTTGACATTACGCTCACCCAACTCCAGGTTTTCCTCCTCAACATTAGACCAAGCAGGAGAGGGTTCAGCTAAAACCTCTCTAACAAGCTGCAAACTACCACCAGACGTACCCCAAGCCCGAATGGCATTAGCGATATATTCTTCTTGACGCTGGCGCTTAGTAGCAGACCTACACTCCATGTTACTCCTCGGGCAAAAGGTTTTAAGGAGACAAAGAGGCAAGGCTAACAGGCTAACCCAACAAGAAATATCTTCACGTGTGCAGATCACCTTGTCAAGAGCTCCTTTCAAAATACAAGAGAATCCCAAACGACACTTTGGTGGGATGGATTTGACAGTGTGCAACCCTTTACCGAGCAAAGTGTCAAGTAAGTGTAGATCAAAACTAGAGTGCTCTTCCGAAACCAAATCTTCAACACAAGCGAGTTGAACAGAAGAGGGAACTTGGGGCTTAGCGAGATCAAATAGCACAAATCTGACAACACCATCACCGCAATCGGGGGGCGGCACAAAATCAGATCCATGCCGGCACTTTGAGCGAAGAGTATGCGTCTTAAAGCAAATCCCACACAACCAAAGACCCATACGTTTCAAAGTAACCTCCGCAGCCTCAAAAACAGTCAGATTAGTAGCCAAAGAAAGTTTGGTGGTGGCTAGTGCGTCTTCATTGAAATGACGATCACGAAGATTCTTGACAACCACTCAAACCCGCAAAGGGACAATGAAACCGAATAATAGCCATAGAGATTTTTTTTTTTTTTTATACAAACCTTAAAAAAACAAACTAAGTAAATACAAAGTATGCATGCAAGATCCTATTTGTGTTGGGATAGCGTACAATAACCAAAGGGATATCGTGGGCCCCACCAAAACACATAGCACGTGCACAGCGCTTCATATATATAAAAAAAAACAACCAATACGCTACCCACAAGTGGGAAAGCAACACGCTACAGCTAGACAAGTAAATAAGTCGCTACCCAAGTAAACAAAAATCACGCGGGCCCCACAATACAAAGCACAACCGGAGTTTTACAAGCCCTACCAGAATTTGAAAGGCCAAGTCGCTACCCAAAGAGAGCAAGCAAACAAACCACTTCCAGAATTCTGTGTCAAAACTCAAGTCGCTACCAGGAACTCGATAGGAAGGACAGGCGTCAAGCCCAAACAAACAAAACGACAGGGAAGAAGGAAACTTCCGCAGAAACTCCTCCTAACCAACCTGAACAGAAAGTAGGACAAGAAAAACAGGTTTCAAAAGAGAAACCAGACACACTTAAAACGGGCAAAATGAACAAAAAGTAAACCAATCTCAATGGAGACAACCGCTCAAGAATCAACAGAGGGTGTTGATGTAATGGCGACAAGACCCAGGTGAGATCAAGCCAAGCGCAGTGGAGAATACGACTTCATGGAGAAGACGGCTCCAAATCGCCCACAGTTCATCAGAGAAAACTGTTTTATTATTATTATTGTTATTATTATTATTTATCAACTTCCCAACTGGTTTTCTTTAAATCACATCCATGTGAGAAAACATTTGCACCTTTTTCTCACTTTTGAATTCTTTAAATCACATCCATGTGAGAAAACTGTTTTATTATTATAATAATAATAATAATTATTATTATTATTATTATTATTATTATTATTATTACTATTATTATATAAATATTATTATTTTAATAATAATAATAATAATATTTTATTATTAATATTGTTATATAAATATTATTATAATGAATATTTATTATTATTATTATTAATTAATATTTATATTAAATATTTATTATTATTATTATTATATTATTATATATTATATATTATGATCATTTATTTATTTTTATTATTATTATATAAATATTATTATAAAAATTATTTATTATTATTATACTAATAAATATTAATATTATAGTATTTTATTATTTTATTATTTTATTAATATTATTATTATAATAAATATATATTTATTTATTTTTATATAAATATTATTATTTTAATATTTATATAATAATAATAATTATTACTATTATTATTTATATTATTATTAAATAAATATTATTATTTTAATATTTATATAATAGTAATTATTATTATTATTATTATTATTATAAATATTTATTATTATTATTATTATTATATAAATATTATTTTAAAATTTATATAATAATATTAATAATAATAATAATAATAATAATAATAATAATAATAAAATTCTGAATTACAACGTAATTCAAAACTTTCCATCCAACATCCTATGTAATCTGAATTACCTCCTTTGATGTAATTGTAATGACTGAATTACAATTACAACACAAACCAAACAGCCTACGTAATGTAATCTGAATTACAATTCCCTCCATTCTGCGAACCAAACAGCCGACGTAATGTAATCGAATTACAATTACATCCAATTAAGCCGGATTACGGTGAACCAAACACACCTTAATCTATAATCTTTAATGCTCGAGCTCGAAGACTTTGTAGCTTCTCAAGCTTTTAACTTTGTATTGTAGTAGTGATCCTTTTGGCTTTGAGTGATTCTTCGATAAGTGATCAGGAGCTTTCATTAAGATCATCTGCAACTGATGCAGGTTTTACTGACCAGGTCTTAATATTTATAGTGTCTCGCTATACCTATGGTCTACCCTAATGCACTAACGGGCAGTGTACCCGGTAGTGTGTAGTGTAGTAAATGGAAAAGCCGAGGTCGTCCCAAGAGCTATGAGTGTCGGATAATTACTAAGTCTAATTGTCACATAATATAAATGGTTTTATATGGTTTTAATTAATTAAACTACGAATGCAGAATATGAAAGCAATTAAATGGTGGAAAGGAAATCAATAGAGGAATAGTGGTGCTAACCTAGTCAATCCTCCTAACTAGTTATGTCTACGTCTACCTACTTCCAATTACTTCAGGTGGGGTCAAATTCGAGAGGACATCATTTGGTCAATTCGCCCTAACCTATCACCAAAGATGCCACCATAGGAGAAATCAGGCGCACCGTCATAAGTCCTGTTGTTCCTGGTCCCCTAAGCCGAGTCATTAAGTACCGCTACATGCTAGATTCTAAATAGTGAATGCCCGGCCGTTAGGAACTTAGACACTACACCCCCCAATTCTTAAGTTCATCCAAACGATAGGTGATCAGTTGGTCAAATCGCACAAGTAGAAAGGGTTGTCAGTTGGTCATATCTTACCCTTCCCATCTCAGTCCACTCACCTAGGGTCAGTTGGTCATATCTCCTAGGCAATTGGCCTCTACCGCCATTCAAAACTACCGAACCAGGGGTGACTACCAAAGAACTATGCATGCATTCACTTAGAAATAATTGTACGGAAGTAAAGGTAAACGCGAACAAAATAATTAAGGAATCATAACTAGGCTAGCACCAAAGGGTGCTTAGCCGCTCATATTAATCATGCACATCAATTCAATATTCAAAGGTACGAAATACATGAATTGAAAGTAAAAGAAATAATAAACGCTAAAGCTTATCGTAATGGTGTAACTTCTCCCTTGGAAACAGCTCCGTATGCTTCCCTAGACCTCCCTTGAGTATTTTCCCACGTTCTCAGAGTATTGTGTGTGGAATTGAATGAATATAAATGCTGGAATTCGTGGGGTATTTATAGGCCAGGTCTGGGTTACGGCGTAACTAAAAGATGAGTTACGCCGTAACCTCCATAAATGCACTAGATCTGCTAGTTAAGGCGTAACCTTATAAGTGGTTACGCCGTAGTCTTCAATAATCCTGGTTACGTCGTTGATTCGCTCCCAGACGGTCAAGTTTTCTCACGCAAGCTAGCCACTTGTGAATGGCCAACTGTAAGAAACTTCAAACAGTCTGGAAACAAATGCAATGAAGATCAGGGGAGTATAGTGTTTCCCCGGGTCGTTATGTCCCAGCGAGCTATGCGATGAATCACCAAACGGATAGTGATCGAGAGATTTGAACGGAGAAGAGTTGTTGAATTATTATAACTACAGGAAAAGTTAATAAATTACAGAGGCTTAAAAGCAAATTAAAGAAAATGAAAAAGATAAAATATATTAAATAAACGCTATCACTATTTGCAAAATGATGTTTTTGATTTTTTTCTTTTTATAAAACTTAAATTAAAAACTACGCGACGTACAAAAGAAAATGCGAAACTTAAACAATATAAATCCTAAAAATATGAAAATGACATTTTTACAAACCTAATGATAAAAGAAAATTTATAGAAAAAGAAAATTATTTTTATAACTATTTATCTAATTATTATTAATTAAAAATTATTTTTACTTATTAAATAATAACCTAAAATACAAGAAAATATGAAATAAAGCTAGAAAAATGAAATTATGACTTAGAAAAATCAAAAATAACCTAAGAGAATTTTAAAAACTAGTTTTATATTTTTCTGATTATTTTTTTGTATTTTCTATTAATTAAAAACTATTTAAAACTACTTAAATTGCTTAAAAATACAAATTTAACTAATAAAAATCTGGAAAAATATTTTTTTGACTTTTATATTTATCTTAACTTAATAAAAATGAAAAATTATTTTTTTGAAACTTTTTTGATTTAATTGTATTAAATGCTAATTAAAATGACTTAAAAACTGTTTTAAATTAAGAAAAATAGCAAACTGTTTTGGAAAAATCTGAAAAATTCAAGATAAGTATAAAATATTATTAAGAATCTGGGAAAAATATAAAAACAGGGGTTTGTGTGCAAGAAATTGAAACTGCAAAGCAAGTGCTTATAAATAAGCACTTGAAATAAGCCAAAAGGACACAATAAGCTACCCAACTGAAACAGAAGCTATAATATGCTAAAATTACCCAAATGAAACAAGTATCCACAAGCTTTAACCTCTGAAATGCAACTTGCATAGATTTGATGAATTGAGCTTATGTGCTTAAAACAGGTTTTAGGCTACTACTTTGGACTTAAGCACAATCTACCTAATAAGCTGAAATTGAAAACCAAAAGTTGGATCCTAAGCTATACCTGGGTGACTACTTATAAACCAAAAAAAAGACCTAGATAAGCTCTTATGAGCTCTGTGCAAGCCCTGCACAAAACCTGTGCACACTCAGTTAATACTGAGTTTGTGCACAGGGGAAATGAGACCCAATTGACAAGCCTTTTAGGAGCTTATAAAAAATTCACAAAAATGTACAAAAATGATATAAAGAAACTAGACCAAGTGAAGTTTAAAAACCCATGATTTCATTTAATTTGGCTTAGAAATGAATCCAAGAAAAATCAACTCAGTTTGGCTAAAAACTGGATTTGCAAGTTTTGACTTTTAAGCAGTTTTTGAAGGTTTGACTTATGTGAACTTCGAACTCAATTTGTTGACCGATATTGATGTTATATGATGAAATGGAACTACTGCAATCTATTTCTAAGTTTTCTAAACACAAAACAAGACTTTGGTTTTATAAAAATCCAACAGATAAGCAAATGAAGACAGTTTAATGAGATTTTGACTTTGGGCTGATGCAGGCACAATTTTATGACTGCAATGAGTCAAATAGAGATTAACAAGCCTAAACCAACAAATCTCAACCCCTGAGCAAACCTCTAAGACAGTTTAAACAGCAAATCCAAACACAACTTAAAATCACTGATTAGTAAATTAAAAGAGCTAACTATTGATTGAGCTTGTTTTCTTGATCAAACTGAGTTTAATTGCTCTAATTACCACTAAACAAACAGACCTAAACCATTTCTAACCACAAATATAAATTATGCAGTGGCTAAAAAATGAACTTACAATTGTCCTAGCCACAATGGCTTGAAATCAATCAACCAAGGAACACAGTAACCACTAGCCTAATCTAAACCATCACCTAGCTCAATATCAACCCAAATCCAGCTCTGCTTCAACCCATATCCAATTCTATCTCCATTTTGCCCCAGTTTGACTTTCATTGACCAAAATCCAAAGTTGCTTGAAACTTGAATGTAAGCTTATAAAAAGCTATAATAAGCTTATATAAGCTTGTTTGAGCTTAAAAATAAGCTACTAAACGCTTGTACATAAGACTTTGAAATTGAAATTTGAAACAGTGAACATGAAACATGAATTGTAAACACAAACTTGAATTGATGCTTGAAAATAGTTGCAATACACTGAAATACTTTAGTTTGATACAAATTAAACTTGAAATTACATCTAAGAGTTTATTTAAGACTTAGAAATTTAAAACGACATACATTTGGAAATTAAACTAAGTACTCCCTCCTTCTCTCTATCTCCTTCCTTTTTATACACCAATATGTCTTCTCTCTCTCCTCTGATCACTTCCCAGCAATAATCTGGACCATTGGATGGCTGGAATAGATTTTGGCCATTGGATTGAATTTGGCGGGAAAAGTTTTTAACAGCTGGAGAGGTTGAGTGTTAGGTTGAAGAAGGCATTTAATGCTTCTTGGCTTGGGGTGTTTGGAGTGATAAGGGTAGGGTGTGATGATGGAGAGTGGTAGGAGTTGCAGGTGATGATGAGGGGGAAGGGGGAAGGGAAACCCGTGAGGCGTTTTTAATTATTTTAAATGTGGCGGGTTTTGTTTATAAAACCGGGTCAAAGGGTTAGGGTAAACGGGTTGGACCGGGTAATATGGGATTGGGCTTGGGTTTTAGTTATAGGATTTGGACTTAGGATTAGTTTTAAATCCATTTGAGACTATAAGGACCAAAACTGCCAAACTGAAAATTTCAGGGACCACGAATGTAAATTCTACAAATGTAATCCAAGGGTAGATTTTGACAATCTCTGAAAATTCCAAGGATCAAACTGCAAATCTCTAATATTCCAGGGACCAAATCTGTAATTTATGAAGTTGTAGGACTGAACTTGTAATTTCTCAAAACTTTTGATATTTTTCACCAAAGGACTAATTTTGACAACTTATGATTTTAAAAGGACCTTTGGTGACTTTTCTTTTGAAATAAGTGCTCAGGGACTATTTCTGACAATTTTTGAAACTTGGGGGACTGAAACTGCCAATTATGCAAACTTAGCTCATTTTTCATCTGATTTTAAACATTTTGCATCTGAAACATATAAAATATAATTTTGGAATATTTTCAGTATTTTGATGCATTTCTGAGCATTTTTAAACGTTTTGCAGTTCAGATTTGACAAAAAATGATGAGTATTTACACACTCATCAATCCCCCACACTAAACTATTGCTAGTCCCTAGCAATCTTTTGAGAAAAACTTAATGGATTTGAATCTCTTTACCAAAAGCCATTACTTCTGGAGTAGCCAAATGTTTTAGTTCAAGTAAGAACCATGGTACACCGATAACCATGTGATTTTGAGCAAACCACCAGCTTCCAACGGATTTGATTTGTCTTTACCAGAAGCCGTTTGCTTCTGGACTAGCCAACTCTTAGATAAATTATCAATATTATCTTTGGTGAGCTGATTATCAATTATGGTTTTTCCACTGCCTTTACCACAAGCCATAAACTTGCGGGCTAGCCAACTCTTCACTAATTAAAGATATGGTGAGCTGAACACCATACAATTTTGGGCAAATTGCAAGCCGTCAACGGATTTGAGATATCTTTACCAAGAGCCGTTTGCTCCTGGATTAGCCAATCCTTTTGTTTTTTAGACATGGCGGACTGATAACCAATTGAGTGAGTGCAAAACACTTACTCCAAAAAAAAATTTTGGCCAAAAATGGGGAATTGGGTGGTATAATTACATGATAAAATTCGTGAGAATTCCCCCCCACACTAGAAATGAATATTGCCCTCAATATTCAAAGTACCGGCGGTTATGCCGAAACTGAGAACGTAAAAGGGAAATACTACGGCCATTATTCTGAAAGATTTTTTTTTTTTTTGAAACTTATATATATACACAACATGTGGGGCAACCCCCACCCACTAGGGTGGTAGAAAATAGAAAGAAGTCTGAAATATGGGTGAAAACCCATATGGCATGCTACTGTTTTTGATTCCCGAGTCGCTAGCTTGACTCGATCCCGCATTCATTGGTTCATGGGGAAAGTTTGTAGATCCGGGACAACCACAGGAGGAATGTCCTCTCCAAAATAATGCTTCAACCGATGACCATTCACTTTAAAGTTTGGACCATCGGGTTGAGATAACTCAATGGTTCCATATGGAAATACTTTAGTGATGGTAAATGGTCCAGACCAGCGGGATTTTAATTTTCCCGAGAAAATCTTTAATCTTGAGTTGAAAAGGACTCGATCACCGACGTTGAAAACGCGGTTTTTGATTTTTGAGTCATGAATCTTCTTTGTCTTTTGTTTGTAGATCAAAGAGTTCTCGTATGCTTGATCACGGAGTTCATTTAATTCATTCATTTGAACTTTCCGGTGATCACCAGCTGTCTGAATATCGAAATTAGCATGTTTCAAGGCCCAGTATGCCTTGTGCTCAAGCTCAACTGGCAGATGACACGCCTTCCCGTACACAAGCTTGTATGGAGTGCACCCGATGGGTGTTTTATAAGCTGTACGGAAGGCCCAGAGTGCGTCATCTAGCTTATCCGACCAAGAGGCACGGTTTTCGCCAACCGTCCTTTCAAGAATTCTTTTAATCCCCCGGTTGGAAACTTCCACTTTCCCACTTGTTTGGGGGTGGTACGCAGTAGAGAGACGGTGAGTTACATCATACTTTTGCATGACCCTATCAAACTGGTCATTGCAGAAATGCGTACCACGATCACTGATTATAGCTCGTGGAGTTCCAAACCTAGCAAAAAGAGATTTTAAGAATTTCACAACAACTCGGGCATCGTTGGTAGGCAAAGCTTTAGCTTCAACCCATTTTGACAAATAGTCAACGGCCACGAGTATGTATTTATTACCGCGAGACGAAGGAAATGGCCCCATAAAGTCAATGCCCCAGATGTCAAAAATCTCACACACTTGAATGGCGTTTTGCGGCATTTCATTTCTTTGTGAGATATTCCCGTGACGTTGACAAGCGTCACAGGTTTTGACAAATTCATGGGCATCCTTGTAGATAGTGGGCCAATAGAATCCGGAATCAAACACCTTCTTGGCGGTGTAATTGGGGCTATGATGTCCCCCAGTAGGTCCAGAATGGCAAGCCTTGAGAATGTCAATGGCTTCCTGACCATACACACATCGCCGGATGACTTGATCCGCACAAATTTTGAACAAGTAGGGGTCGTCCCAGAAGTAATGTTTCACATCTTTAAAGAATTTGTTTTTCTGTTGGGACGACATCCCTTTCACCACAAAGTTACCCGCATGGTAATTTGCAAAGTCAGCAAACCATGGGGTAGAAGAGTCTCCACGAAAAGAAACCACATTGATTGTTTCGAGAGAAAATGTTTCGTTAATTTCCTTTTTCTCGAACACATCTTGGTGAGGGTTTTCTAGACGGATAGATGATCGCAGCAGGTTCTCAGCTCCTATTTTATCACGTATAATGATATCAAATTCTTGTAGGAGGAGAACCCAACGGAGCAATCTCGGCTTTGCATCTTGTTTTGCAAAGAGATATTTGAGAGCCGAGTGATCCGTATACACCACGCATTTGGTCAAGATAAGGTATGGCCAAAACTTTTCAAACGCATACACCACAGCTAATAATTCTTTTTCTGTAGTGGTGTAATGGGTTTGAGCTTCAGTCATAGTTTTACTTGCGTAGTGGATTGGCTGAAAATGCTTGGTTTTGCGTTGCCCCAAGACCGCACCGATAGCAAAATCACTTGCATCGCACATGAGCTCAAAGGGTAAGTCCCAGTCGGGGGCAACTAGAATGGGTGCTTCCGTAAGCTTTTTCTTTAGTGTTTCAAAAGCTTCGATGCACTCAGGAGAAAAGATAAAAGGAGCATCTTTTTCAAGAAGATGGGTCATAGGCCGAGCGATTTTAGAGAAATCTTGAATGAATCTACGATAAAACCCGGCATGACCTAGAAAACTCCTAATACCTTTGACGGTAGTAGGATGAGGTAATTTAGCAATAACATCAACTTTTGCTCTATCAACCTCAATCCCGTTTTTAGAAATCTTATGGCCAAGGACTATGCCTTCTTTGACCATAAAGTGGCTCTTCTCCCAATTTAGACATAGATTGGTGTCTTCACACCTTTGAAGCATTTTTTCTAAATGGGAGAGACATGTATGAAACGAGTCCCCAATGACTGAGAAGTCATCCATAAACACCTCCATTGTTTCCCCGATCATGTCGTGGAAAATTGCCATCATACATCGTTGGAACGTGCCAGGAGCATTACATAGGCCAAAAGGCATACGTCTGTAGGCAAATGTCCCGTATGGGCAGGTGAATGTGGTTTTTTCTTGATCCAAGGATCAATAGGGATCTGAAAGTAACCCGAGAAACCATCAAGGAAACAATAGTACTCGTTCCCTGCTAATCTCTCAAGCATCTGGTCCATGAAGGGTAGAGGAAAATGGTCTTTACGGGTGGTTTCGTTTAACTTGCGATAGTCAATACACACACGCCATCCTGTAACCAATCGAGTTGGAATTAACTCGTTTTCTTCATTTGTGACAACAGTTATGCCACCCTTTTTTGGAACGCAATGAATTGGGCTAACCCAAGGACTATCGGAGATCGGGTAAATTAAACCGGCATCAAGAAGTTTGAGAACCTCTTGTTTGATAACCTCATGAATCTTAGGATTCACCCTTCTCTCGATGTTGGATCTGGTTTGAAGTCATCCTCCATTAAGATTTTGTGAGTACAAAACTCATGGTTGATACCCTTAATGTCGGAGAGTTTCCAAGCAATTGCTTGCTTGTGTGACCTCAAGACCTTTATGAGAGCAGTTTTCTCCTCCTCAGTTAAGTCTTTAGCAATTATGACGGGTAATTTATCATCACCCTCCAAGAATGCATACTCGAGATGAGGAGGTAGGTCCTTAAGTTCAACCTCGGGAAATTCCTCAGTAGAAGTTTGTACTGATTTGATTTCCTCAATTGTGATCTCTTTCGGAGGGAGTGAAGGTAATGGATCTTCATTTAACAATTGCTCAAGATAAAGGATATCCCCCTCCGAATCATAAACACCATCAATTCCAGGCGGAATTGATTCATCACTAGCAAGAAATTCATCGATCTCTTCCAGAAGGAAGTCACCTCCCTCAAACGGAGTGAGAGAGGGGGAAGAGTCGGCAATGATAGGTTTAGAAGATGTGGTGGAATCCCCACTCACAGAATTATGAAGATAACCAAGAAACTCTTGAGAGTACTCCTCTTAAGCAATATCAATTAAATCGACTCGATTAATTGATTCAGTATCATAATTTGAGGAGTACCTTGAAGTTTGATCAAGGTTAAAGGTAACAGCTTCATTACCCACACGTAACGTGATTTCTTGCTCAAATACATCAATAAGAGCACGGCCCGTTCTCAGGAATCCTCTTCCAACAATGAGGGTAACCCGATGATCGGCATCGAAATCAACAACCACGAAGTCAGCCGGAAAATGGAACTTTCCTACTTTCACGAATACATCCTCGTCGATGCCAAGAGGACGCGATATAGAACGATCTGCAAGCTCAAGAGTCATGCGGGTAGGAATAAGTTCTGGAAGAGAAAGCTTCTTCCACACTGAATAAGGCATCAGATTGATGCTTGCACCAAGATCGGCAAGGGCAAAGCATTCAATCATCCCAGGAAAAACACAAGGAAGAAGAAATTTTCCGGGATCTCCTAGCTTCTCGGGAAGCTTCTTTAACAGAACAGCTGAGCAGTTCTCGTTCAAAGGAGTTTTGGCCATTTCAAATAGCTTTTCCTTGTTGCTCAACATGTGTTTGAGAGTTGATGCAAACTTAGGCATCAACATGATGGCATCCGCAAAGCTTATGTCAAAATGAAGTTCTTGGAAATTTTGAAAGAATTTCTCCATTTGATGACTGGCTTTTTCGCGGAGTTTTTGCTCATTTAAACGTGAGGGGTAAGGAATAGAAGTTTTGGATTTGGGGTTGCCAACTGGAGGTTCAAAAACAACTCCAGGTTTGGTTTTCGGGACAACCTGAGGATGGACATTGCTGGTACTTCCGTTATTATTAGGAAGTTCCTTGTCCTTTGTCGCCTCAGGTTCGCTTTCCACTACCTTCGGGAGAGAAGAAGAAGAGGTAGTAGGAATAGCGGGTCCATCATAAGAAGCACCACTTCTGGTTGTGATCGCCTTTGCATCTTCCCTCGGGTTAGCAATCGTGTTGCTCGGAAGTTTTCCTGAGCCCGAGGGTCGATCATTTAAAGACTTCTTAATGTCAGAAATCTGGCTTACCAACAACCTATTCATCTCCTCTTGGGATTTCATGAATTGTTTCAACAACTTATCAGATGATGGTCCAGTTGGAACAATGGCTTGATTTTGCACAGGAAAATTCTGGCCTCTATTGTTAGGATTAGGGCCTTGAAAATTTCCTTGATTATTGCCATGAAAATACCCCGGGTTGTAATTTCCGACTGGTTTCTATTGAAATTTCCTTGGTGTTGGAAATTTTGATTTTGATTTTGAAAACCGTTGTTTGGACTAAAATTACCTTGGTTTTGAAAACCTTGGTTTGGTCTATTTTGATTTTGATTACGGTTTTGATTGAAACCGGGTGGTCCAAGGTAGTGGTTAGGACGGTGGTTCGGGTCTATAGGAGCACGATATTGGTTGCCTCCTGGATTAGAAATCCTGCCCACAGCATTAGCTTCAAAAGGGTTACCATCGATGGCCATACAGTTGTAATAAGCATGGGGGCCACCACAAGTAACACAGACTTCCACTTTCTTAACTTCAGCAGGAGGTGAAGTTTGTGGAAAAGAGACTTTCTTTTGGTTGGAGAGAACCAAAGCTTGAATAGCTTCCGTGAGTTTGTCAATCTTAGCATCGGTGCTAGATTGACTCACGGGCGACGAAGAAGAAGGACCAACACTGACTTGGGAAACAACCGGCTTGCTTCGTGCAGTGCGGACTTTAGACTTGTTTTCAATGATCGCTAAAGCTTCTTTGACAGTTTTGCTTAAGAAATTTCCTCCAGCGGAGGAATTGAGAGAATCTTGATCAGATTGACTCACTCCATTGTAGAAAGTATCGAGTTGCATTAACTCGGAGAAACCGTGGTGAGGACATTTGCGAAGCAATTCCTTAAAACGATCCCACGATTCACTGAAGGATTCATCAAACTTTTGTGTAAACTTGATGATTTCATTTTTAAGACTCGTGGTTTTGGAAGGTGGATAGAATTCATTCACAAATTTCTTCACCAGGTCTTCCCATGTCTCAATTGACTGAGGGGGTTGTTTTTCAAGCCAAATCCGGGCTTGTCCCTCAAGAGAAAATGGGAACGAAGAAGCTTAACAAAGATCTGTAGGGACATTCTTGTATTTGATGGTAGATGCAATCTTGTTAAACCATCGAATATGAGTATGAGGATCATCCCGCTCAAAACCATAGAACTGACTTGAGGTTACAAGATTCAGTAACCCAGTTTTGAGTTCAAAGTTTTCAGCCACTATGGCTGGGATCACAATAGCATCTCCATACCCGTCGATGGGTGCCTGGAGAAGCTCACACATAGGACGTTCTTCCGCCATGATAACGGAAGTAGTGTGAGCAGTCCGGATCTCAGGTCCGACTGATGGAGTAGAAAGTCTACGGACACGCCTTCTTGGAATCTTGACAAGCTCACGAAATGGGCTCACAGATCTAGAAGAGAGAGTGCGCATACACTAGAGTTAACTCTAAGGAACCTGAGAGTTAAGGAGAGGAATGGGAATTATGAAGGTGAATTATGAAAAATGGTGTGAGAAGAATCTTTTTAGGTTTTCTGGTTCTGATAACAACAAATCCAATTAAAACAAAAGCGAGGCAAAACAACAGTGAACTTAACCAATAATCACAAGATGAATGGCTTCTTTGAAAAAGGTACACCAATCACAAGGACACAAAGGCAAGTTTTAAATCTTTGGTTCGGGAACTTATTATGGTCGTACCCCCAGTTAGGTAGTACACTGCCTTGGTTTGCGGTGGTAATCTTTTATGTTGTGTTATTTATTAAAGAAAACGACAAATCTTTTTGTATTTTTATCTTTGATACATATATAGAAACAAAACGAAAATATTTTTGTGTTTTATACGTTTTAAGCTGTTTTTGGGTTTTTGGATTTTTTATAAGAAAATATAGATAAATATATAGATAGATGGTATGAACAAAGAGTGATTATTCAAATCACTAATCTGCTAAACGTAAGATAATTAGTACAGCTCCCCGGCAGCGGCGCCAAAAATTTGATTCGCTCCCAGACGGTCAAGTTTTCTCACGCAAGCTAGCCACTTGTGAATGGCCAACTGTAAGAAACTTCAAACAGTCTGAAAACAAATGCAATGAAGATCAGGGGAGTATAGTGTTTCCCCGGGTCATTATGTCCCAGCGAGCTATGCGATGAATCACCAAACGGATAGTGATCGAGAGATTTGAACGGAGAAGAGTTGTTGAATTATTATAACTACATGAAAAGTTAATAAATTACAGAGGCTTAAATGCAAATTAAAGAAAATGAAAAAGATAAAATATATTAAATAAACGCTATCACTATTTGCAAAATGATGTTTTTGATTTTTTTCTTTTTATAAAACTTAAATTAAAAACTACGCGACGTACAAAAGAAAATGTGAAACTTAAACAATATAAATCCTAAAAATATGAAAATGACATTTTTACAAACCTAATGATAAAAGAAAATTTATAGAAAAATAAAATTATTTTTATAACTATTTATCTAATTATTATTAATTAAAAATTATTTTTACTTATTAAATAATAACCTAAAATACAAGAAAATATGAAATAAAGCTAGAAAAATGAAATTATGACTTATAAAAATCAAAAATAACCTAAGAGAATTTTCAAAACTAGTTTTATATTTTTCTGATTATTTTTTTGTATTTTCTATTAATTAAAAACTATTTAAAACTACTTAAATTGCTTAAAAATACAAATTTAACTAATAAAAATCTGGAAAAATATTTTTTTGACTTTTTATATTTATCTTAACTTAAGAAAAATAAAAAATTATTTTTTTGAAACTTTTTTGATTTAATTGTATTAAATGCTAATTAAAATGACTTAAAAACTGTTTTAAATTAAGAAAAATAGCAAACTGTTTTGGAAAAATCTGAAAAATTCAAGATAAGTCTAAAATATTATTAAGAATCTGGGAAAAATATAAAAACAGGGGGTTGTGTGCAAGAAATTGAAACTGCAAAGCAAGTGCTTATAAATAAGCACTTGAAATAAGCCAAAAGGACACAATAAGCTACCAAACTGAAACAGAAGCTATAATATGCTAAAATTACCCAAATGAAACAAGTATCCACAAGCTTTAACCTCTGAAATGCAACTTGCATAGATTTGATGAATTGAGCTTATGTGCTTAAAACAGGTTTTAGGCTACTACTTTGGACTTAAGCACAATCTACCTAATAAGCTGAAATTGAAAACCAAAAGTTGGATCCTAAGCTATACCTGGGTGACTACTTATAAACCAAAAAACAGACCTAGATAAGCTCTTATGAGCTCTGTGCAAGCCTCACTTAAACCTGTGCACACTCTTAATACGAGTTTGTGCACAGGGAAATGAGACCACATTGACAAGCCTTTTAGGAGCTTATAAAAAATTCACAAAAATGTACAAAAATGATATAAAGAAACTAGACCAAGTGAAGTTTAAAAACCCATGATTTCATTTAATTTGGCTTAGAAATGAATCCAAGAAAAATCAACTCAGTTTGGCTAAAAACTGGATTTGCAAGTTTTGACTTTTGAGCAGTTTTGTTATGTTGACTTTTATGAACTTTGAACTCAATTTGTGGATTGATCTTGATGTTATATAATGAAATGGAACTACTGCAATCTATTTCTAAGTTTTCTAAACACAAAACAAGACTTTGGTTTTACAAAATCTCAACAGATAAGCAGATTGAGACAGTTTAATGTGATGTTGACTTTGGGCTGATGCAGGCACAATTTTATGACTGCAATGAGTCAAATAGAGATTAACAAGCCTAAAACAACAAATCTCAACCCCTGAGCAAACCTCTAAGACAGTTTAAACAGCAAATCCAAACACAACTTAAAATCACTGATTAGTAAATTAAAAGAGCTAACTACTGATTGAGCTTGTTTTCTTGATCAAACTGAGTTTAATTGCTCTAATTACCACTAAACAAACAGACCTAAACCATTTCTAACCACAAATATAAATTATGCAGTGGCTAAAAAATGAACTTACAATTGTCCTAGCCACAATGGCTTGAAATCAATCAACCAAGGAACACAAGAACCACTAGCCTAATCTAAACCATCACCTAGCTCAATATCAACCCAAATCCAGCTCTGATTCAACCCATATCCAATTCTATCTCCATTTTTGCCCCAGTTTGACTTTCATTGACCAAAATCCAAAGTTGCTTGAAACTTGAATGTAAGCTTATAAAAAGCTATAATAAGCTTATATAAGCTTGTTTGAGCTTAAAAATAAGCTACTAAACGCTTGTACATAAGACTTTGAAATTGAAATTTGAAAAAGTGAACATGAAACATGAATTGTAAACACAAACTTGAATTGATGCTTGAAAATAGTTGCAATACACTGAAATACTTTAGTTTGATACAAATTAAACTTGAAATTACATCTAAGAGTTTATTTAAGACTTAGAAATTTAAAACGACATACATTTGGAAATTAAACTAAGTACTCCCTCCTTCTCTCTATCTCCTTCCTTTTTATACACCAATATGTCTTCTCTCTCTCCTCGATCACTTCCCAAATAATTCGGACCATTGGATGGCTGGAATAGATTTTGGCCATTGGATTGAATTTGGCGGGAAAAGTTTTTAACAGCTGGAGAGGTTGAGTGTTAGGTTGAAGAAGGCATTTAATGCTTCTTGGCTTGGGGTGTTTGGAGTGATAAGGGTAGGGTGTGATGATGGAGAGTGGTAGGAGTTGCAGGTGATGATGAGGGGGAAGGGAAACCCGTGAGTGTTTAATTATTTTAAATGTGGCGGGTTTTGTTTATAAAACCGGGTCAAAGGGTTAGGGTAAACGGGTTGGACCGAGTAATATGGGATTGGGCTTGGGTTTTAGTTATAGGATTTGGACTTAGGATTAGTTTTAAATCCATTTGAGACTATAGGGACTAAAACTGCCAAACTGAAAATTTCAGGGACCACGAATGTAAATTATACAAATGTAATCCAAGGGTAGGTTTTGACAATCTCTGAAAATTCCAAGGATCAAACTGCAAATCTCTAATATTCCAGGGACCAAATCTGTAATTTATGAAGTTGTAGGACTGAACTTGTAATTTCTCAAAACTTTTGATATTTTTCACCAAAGGACTAATTTTGACAACTTATGATTTTAAAAGGACCTTTGGTGACTTTTCTTTTAAATAAGTGCTCAGGGACTATTTCTGACAATTTTTGAAACTTGGGGGACTGAAACTGCCAATTATGCAAACTTAGCTCATTTTTCTTCTGATTTTAAACATTTTGCATCTGAAACATATAAAATATAATTTTGGAATATTTTCAGTATTTTGATGCATTTCTGAGCATTTTTAAACGTTTTGCAGTTCAGATTTGACCAAAAATGATGAGTATTTACACACTCATCAGTCGTAAATGATGCAGTACGGCGTAAGTATCAGCGGCGTGAAACCTCTTTTAACCTAATGGAGTTACGTCGTAATCTTTGGGAGGAGTTACGTCGTAACCTCTTGATGAGTTGGACTTCAGGGTCACGCAATAGTTACGGCGTAATGTGAGAGACGAGTTACGCCGTAACCTCTTCAAAATAAGCATACTGTGATAAATCCTTAGTAATGTTTCCATTTCCGCGTCTCTTTAGATCCAATGCTCGCAATTTACCTGAAAGTGTAAAACAATGGAAAACAAGCGTAAATCCATATAAATGATATAAATAACGAGCATTAACGGGGAAAATTGACACTTAATATTCAGGACTATTTGATGTTATCAGCAACACATAATCTCCAGATCATCCGATGTAGAATTGCCAACAGGTGAAGTTGTGACTTTTGGACAGACATGCTCACATTCTGGATCATGATATCTTCTTATCAGAGTTGCGGAAGCTTTTGTTGATTCATGATGTTTGCAGCGGCGTAGCATAAGCATGGAGTGAAAATATCAGAGCCACTTGATGAAGATATGCACTTATCATGATTTCTTTGAAATGAACGTGATGTGTGAGCATGCGGCTTATGGATTGATGCCTCAATTCTGATCAACTGCAACCGTCGGGTATCCCTGCAAACAATAGTTAGCAATAAAGAGCACGAAAGTGTCTTTGATCACCTTCGTTGAATAGGTTGCAAGAACCACGGTTCCCCGTTGATCAGTACAAGTACTACCTGTGATCAGGTATAATTTCAAAAAATCTCCTTGACAGGGTTTCGCAGCTACTCTAGCCGTTCTCAAACCGGAACGTCTCAAAAAAGACAACACGGAGTGAGTGAACCAGCAAATTGAGATTTACTGATTCATTAAAAATGATTTGAAAACAATCGTGTAATGCTTAATAGAAAGAATTTTTGCAATACAACGAAGGTTTTATAAGGAAAATCAATTTTCAATCATAAATACCTTTTGATTTTGAAAATGTAATACACAATCGATGTGCTATATAAGAGAGTTTTTTAGCACAACGATTGGTTTTTCAGAGGTATCCGTCAATCCATTTCCTGAACCAGGATTGATTCATAATGTGAATCGTTCCATCGTTTCTGTCCAGTTGACACATGATTGATCTATTGGATAGATCTCACATGACACCCACCAAGAGCTTGTTTGATGTTGGCTCTAGAAGGCTTTCCATCTTCATTGTGAATATGTTTACATATCACTCAGATGTTCTGGCAATACCACAAGGATAATGCGTAGGACTCTTTAAAATACATTCTCACTTTCCACATTGTGTGACACAGTGAGTCTTCATTAATTGTGTCCTAATGAGATTTATTGATGATCTCTTGGCTCTAGACTCAATAGTGCACATTTGGTTCCTATGCTGGAGACTAGGGAGAGGGTCTCCTTCTTCAATATCAACAATCTCTAAGAGAAAGTCGATAGATTATGTAGGTTTCCCGTGAGAATGAAACAAGCCCTTTTAAGAGGAACTTGAGTAGCTTGGGAAGTTTAGTGCAGTGCGTCACTGGGTCCATGACGTCTTGTCTTCAATACCGGAGTTACCTTAGTAACCACCAGTAGCATATGTATTGAACCTAGTTTCTGCCCTAGGGTTGAATTATTGTTGGGTTATTTATTTTCACCCTTTTCTCATTTCATTTCTTTTTCATTCTTTAACCCCTTCAATGCTTACCGAGACTTCATTACTAGAACCTTGTTGGTTTTGTTCCAGTACTAGCTCTGTCTCAGTCGGCACTCTTCCCATATTGTCACTTTTCTCCTTTTTTCATCATACCTAAGGACTTCTACATTATCTAGTGGATTGTCCCTGGGTAGATCCCTCCGGCTCTGGCGGGATCGTGGGAACTAATACCAAACCTAACCATCCTTATATCTCCGTGCATAAAGTAAATTTGGTCAGTCTGTTGGTATTGTTCATTCTGCCTCGAAACCAATTGAAAATCAGTTGAAAATCAATCAAGGTACTTGTGATATGAAATCAAAGCATTTTGTACCTTAATTGTTTTTTATATTTAGAAATGCTCTCCCTCAACATGTGCTTCAAGTATTTGAAATTGTTTTAGCACATGGAGACAAGAGGACATTGAAATCTTAGATTAAGAGTAATAGATCCAATCTTTGATTAATCATTTTCTTAAAATATCATCATCACTTCCCCGATCAAATATAGTATTTTAAACACTTTGAGTAAAATGTTTTGGGAAAGGATGATGTTTTCACTTGATTGCTCCCCCTTGATGTGTGCATCGATAATCGAAAGAATTTTAAGACATTTTAGAGCTTACAAGGGGGATATGAAGCAATTTTCACGATCACAGTAGCCAAGGAAACCAAAAAAAAGTTCAGTCAATGTACTTTATGAAAAGAATATTATGCTTTAGTACCTTGATAGTTTTAAATAATTTTTGAAATGCTCCCCCTCAATATGTGCTTCGATATACGAAAAAGTGTAGCACGTATGGGGAGAGATGCCAATTTATTGAGACTTGAAGATCACATTTTATCATATTGCATATTTATATCACATTTTCTCCCCCAATTAAAATTTTCAAATCCTTTGAGATTTTGGATCTCAACTCTCAAGTGATTTAAATATGTAAAAACCTAAATTATAAAGAAATTAATTTTTTATAGGTATTTATATATTTTATATACATATTTATAAATATTTATTAGATTGTTAATTTAATATTTTAATTATATATTTTATATTAATATTACAAATTTTACATTGTATATGCATTTAGTTATGTATTTCCACTCTAACCGTTTTGACCGATTTGATATTTGATCTGAATAGAAACACTACAATGCTCCATCTTAAGAAAGAGAGGGAAGCTACAAGCTATAACCTATCACTACTATATACATTATAGTTATTATTGTTCATATTACAACCACCACATTACACATGAGAGTTAAACAAAATAACTACTATGAGAGGATATCATCATTCTGTTCTCTGTAGTAGCTTGTAATGTCCTTCACGAACTCTCCCTCCCATAAAACTTTCAAGGCTACGGAATATCTTTCTAGTCTTGAGTCTTCGTCCGATAGCAGCAATGAAATCTTCACACCTTTTTACATCTTGTTCCGTCCAAAACCTCGTGTTGTTCCCCGGTCTCATCTCGAGCTTAAACTCCTTGAACCTTGAATCCAATTCTTCTTCAACAACCTTTAGCGTACCATCACTGAACTTGTATAGCTCATACAGTCTTAGTAGCATCCTTGATCCATATTTGTCTATAAAGACAACTGCTCTTACAGTGTCAATCACTGAGAAGTCGTGTTTGAATTCATACCCTGTGGCTTCCCATTGAGGTTTTGTGAGATTGACTTGAGTCTGGTAGCTTTCCATGCCAAGCTGAAAGTCACCCACTCTTTGTCATATCACTAACCCATTTATCCATAGATTGACTGCTGCAGCGAGAGACTTCTTTTCACAAATGGGCAGATGATCAAGGTAGCCTTGGAGGTTCAATAGGTACAGATCTTCAAAGTCACTTGGAAATAAATGCTTAAAGTCATTTTCTTCAATTACATGGTCATTCATATCAGCTCTTCTGAGAACGAACGTCTTCAGATAATCATAACCATAAATTGGAAATATTTCCACGCTGACCACACTTAGAATTCGCAGTTTGGAGCGAACGGCTCTGCGTTTCTTTTCTGCACCATGTCTTTCAATGTAGAATTTCTTCTTTTTGAACCACCAATGAGATATGCCGTATGAGGCAACAATATCATACACATATTCCTTGTCTGTCCAGAATTGATCGGGTACCATCTGCTCAAGACCTGGATCTAAATAAGTTTCCGCCTTCATCTTAGAAATAGATAAGGCCGGTCTTCTTCCTTGAGTACTAGCATGTATATAATCCAGATCTTTGTTGAAGAAGAATTCTGATTGAATAGTCTTTTGTTTGGGTTCACCACCAAGAGGAAGAGGGTTGTTGACATTAAATCGGCTGATATTTTCATCTACTTGATCTGTCAACAGCTTGTGACATTCTTCCATTTGGTATTGCAGATGAGCGGCATCAGAATGAAAGACTTTGACAATTTCATAAGTTGGGCCTTCAAGATCCTTTGGAGTGATTGATGAGATTCCCTGCTTTTCACAATACCATTTAATGAAGCTTCCCATATCACCAGTAATATGCAAGAGTGATCCTTCCGAAAGGGTTTCATGGTTGGCTGCAATGGTGGTTGCCCAGTTATTGTCAGGAACAATCAAATCAGACTCCGGAATGGCCCATGATGGTTCAGTAGATTCAGGTTTTTCTTCGGGCTACCAGCTTTGAGTCATATCTTTAGACGGTGCAGTCCTGGATGATTTGATGCGTTTTCCCCCGATGTAAGCATTCCACCAATCTTCATAATCAGAGGGCTTGGGAATGTATTTTATGGAAGCATCATCATCCTCTGAGTCTGATTCTTGAACAACATAAGACTCTTCATTCATCACATGTTCTTCTGGGATTGTGGTGAAAGTTGGTGTGAACCGGGAGTTAATCGTAGTCCATGCTGCATAGGGTAAGGTTTTAGATGTCTTTTGAGACCCTTGCCTTGCAGATGAGACAGGTTGGTTTGAAGGCTTTGGTGGTGGAGTTTGTGGATTTTCCTTTTGTGTTTCAGTTGTACCAGATGATCCACCTAACCCAGATGAACCAGCTCCACCAGTTGGAGGAGGAGGAGGTGGTGGTTTAGGAACTCCAGACATAGATTCAAGCATAACAACTCTCCTCTTCTTTTTTCCCTCCCTTTTCTCGAATGTCAAGTAAGTGCTGCATGTGATTATCATGATCAATTAAGTTCTGAAGAGCTTCATATAACTTCGTGTGAACTTCGTCTTCTTTATACTCATCAGTTTCAAACATTCTGTCATGAAGGATTGATCTCATGTCTGAAGTGGGCAAGTATTTGAACCTCTTATGTAGCGGAGCTTTCATTGCCCATTCAACCGCATCCTTAACTTCCGCTCCCATGGAATTTATTACTTCGGTATCAAAATTGAAACTCTCCAACTTAGATAGACGACGATCAAGATGATTGACTGATTCGGGCAGGCGGTGCTTCTCGAGAGCTTCAATTCGTTTAAGTGCCTCATCAAGTAATTGTTTGGTGGTTTTGCTAGGAGGTGGTGATGCTGGTGGTGTGACTGAGTCATTAACACTGACAACTGGTGGAGAGATGGTTGTTGTTGTATCAGAGGACACGGGTGGTGGAAGTGCGGTTGATAGGAGTGGAACAGGTGGTGGAAGTGCGGTTGCTGGAGGTGTTAATGATGTAGAGACTATTGGTGCCGACATAGGAGGAATGATTGATGTGTCATGCTGAATGGTGATTGAGAACATGGATTCAACCTCTTCCTTTTCATCATTTTGTTTGTCTGACTCAGCATCTGAGGGTCTGTCCTTGAGTAATTGGTCACCGTATGTTATGTCTGTATCAAGGTTCTTCAGAGAATGTTGGGATTCTTGATTTGATAAGACAAAGTAAAAAAAAGAATGAAAAAAGGGACTTAAAGTGACAAAGATGAAACTTACAAAAAGATGGAAGGACTTGCTTGCAAAAGAAGATTTATTATTTAGTCCTTCGTAGAGATTTGTAAACCCTAATCCTCTAGTATATAAAGAGGACATGGGGTGTAGGTTTTATATACAAGTCTTCCATAATGTAGTCAAAGGTGTGTGTGTGTGTGTAACATAGGGCGTGTAGGTTATTGTAAACGCCTAGGTTATTAGTTAACCTCCAAGATCCGATGTGTCTTAGATCCCTGTTATAGTTAGGTAACACGTATTATTCTGATCAAATAATATTTGGAGGTGATGGTGAAAGAAAAACCTTGTGTCAATAACACAATTGTTTTTGTTATTCAGCTACGTATGTATATGTTATTGTTAAACCCTAAGGCTCAAAACGATCTCAAGAAGTCTAACAAACTCCAAAATTGGTATCAGAGCTTTGGGAGCTCGTTACCTAGGGATTCACAAGGTTTTATGTGTCGATGAATGGCGAAAAGAAGACAAAATTCGAATCTGGAATTTTTCATATAAGTTTCTGCAGCACTGTTTTGAAACGACCATAACTTTTTCGTTAACCGTTGGATCGTGACGAAATTTTTGGTGGACGTTCTCTATATATTCATCTAACTTTTTACTGGAGGGATCGTCGATCTGAGCTTTTATGGGAAAGTTACAGGGTGTCGTAGTTGGCTGCAGAAACAGGTTTAACAATTCGAATTTTTGGAATTTTTAGGGTTTTATTTATTTTGAGCATGCATTAATGATGTATACAAGCCCTAATCTGATATTCATGCGTTTATGAAGTTTGGAAGTTCCTATACGCCTATATGGCTGTTCTTAAATTTTATGTGGTTACTGGTCATTCTGCTACTAAGGAACCCTAGAATATCCATGATATTCTCTTTCACAAAGATTATTAGGTGTTGACGGTGTTCTAATTTGGAGCATGCGATACATGTTTGGCATTTAATCACTAATACAGTAACTAGCAGAATAGTTGATGTTTAACACCCCCAAATCTCGGTACAACGGAAGACTTAATCAAGTTTTCGGGGCGTTACTATTGGATTGGTATCTCACACAAGTATAGCAAAAGATAGTCATTTAACATTCAAAACCAATCCCAAATTTGAGTATTCAAAACATTTAATCCGAAAGTATAAATATTAGGCCCAAAACATGATTTAATAAAATAGGTCCCCAAAGTTTACCAGAGTCAGAAATGATCCTTGAACCCCGCCTTCTTGCCAAGCTTCCACCAATCACGTATTTCAAACATCTCTCAAATACCTGAGAAATCATGCTAAAAGGTCAGCTTACGCTGGTGAGTTCATAGGTTTAAGTTCAACAAAATCATAGTGGACCAGTAGGAGTTGATTTGCTATGCAAGACCTAAGATAGACAAATACCGATCCTACCCGGATCACCAACCATAAACATATCCCGCATCCAGGGATTACTCTGGCCAAACGACTCTAGTCCAGCACTGTCGTGGCAAAATCTAGAACAATTGCCAACCCCGGACTAGGTCGAGGTAGAAGTCTATTCTTAGCTAGGCAACGGTTATAGCAATTAGGATTGCTACCCTAGTCTAAGGCAACAACTACCGCACATCTATCTAAACAGTGAAGCATATAAGCAAATCCAAATAGTTTTCAAGGTCCAAAAACAGTAGCATGATTCTCACCCCAATATAGTTAAAAACGTAGATAAAAGTGGGGCTATAAAACTCACCTTAGCCATAGCAATGCACGAATAAACACTAGCAGAAGATAATAGGTAATCACGGCACAACAATGCACTATTCACTGTTGACACGACTGGCATCTAAAGCTAATCTCCACGGCATCCAAATGAATGTACGACAAGTACGACAGAATAGAAGTGACGCAACCTAATGCGTATACGATAATCTTAAATTACGGATCATACGATAAAGAAATCAATAAAAGTAATGTGTTGTAGTTTTCGTGGATCATTCATGTCGTTATCTTCAAAAGTACATTATCATTCCCAAAAGCTTATAATTGTTATCTCAAAAGTTTAGTTTTAACGTTTCGTGTGGTGGTAAGAAACATAGACGCGACGTACAACTCACGCGAAAGAAGAGAAGACGTCGACATAGTCGAGACATACTACTAGAACGCACGCCAAAAAGGAAAAGACATTGACCAAGTTATAATATACCGACAATACACAAGCTAGTCAAAGACTAGGAAATGATGATAACTATTTATGTAACATAAATAGGTTAATTGATAAGTTTCGGAAATTTACCCAACAATTCCCAAACGTACATGTTCAATAATAAAAGACAAGTTTCCATTTATCGCTCAATTAATAAAGGTTTCTCAATCGTTATTCATAATCATACAATTTTACCCGTAGTTACTTCAAATAAGGTATAGTAAATAGTGTACTATAAATGACACGTTCGTTTATTCCAACGTTCCCAAACCATTACGACTTTAATACGTTATCTTATCAAAATAATATTTCCAAACAAGTTTATAAAAGCTAACATGTGTTGTGAAACACGAGTTACCATTGTATTTAATAAGGGTTTATAATAGATTAAACCATATCTGTCAATAATATATGTAGTTATATACTTCAATAGCGGCTTAGACGTGAAAACAGAATATTTAGTTTTATCGCAAACAATTATACTAAGCTCATTTAAACCAAAATGTTTAGTAGAGTACCACATACTAATCAATATAACTCGTATATCCAAGGTTACTCTAATTTATAAAACGTAGTTGGTTCCTATATCGTATACGTAATATACGGTATTAGCTATTAACAACGTATTAGATTCTTAAGTGTTTATCACACCATATAATAAATAACTAGCCCATTATCATTTATCAATTACGTAGTTAGTTGTTAAAGTTTATCACAATATCTTATGCATAGCTCGAGTCCGCTATTAACAATTCGATAAGTCAAATATGCCCGTTACATTCCTCGAATAGCTCATTGTCTTATACACGTTGCCACTTTATTAGTCCCAATATCCCATGTTAACGATAAATTACGTCTTATAGCCAATTATCGAGTTTTACTAGTTTCAATATTTCATATTACAATGATTCTTACCACTTATTGACCACATTTACCGAGTCCAAATAAAGTAATACTCGTTACTTAGCTCGACTTGTACCAAGAATGTATGAAACCCATCAATCACCATTTCATACTAAGAAAAATATTAAGAAACATGTGTTACTACTTAACATATTTAAGATTCTATATATTAAATATTGACTAAGATATTATACATTTTACTAGATGAAAAATATTACGCTATGTCACTACTTTAGTATTAACGTTGTAATATATATATAACTATCAAGTTTAACCTGATTTAGTAATTAGTAATATTAATATTGTAATACATGCTAATATTAATACTGATTTATCATGACAACACATATATTAATAATAATATTAAAAAATCAGTATTCAATTATTGTTATGGTAAATAATAGATGGTAATTAATAGATGTTCAGATATATGGCAATACTGTCACATGTCAAATAGAACTTCCACTTCCAAGACTAAGAATCAGGGTGTAATACAAATTTTTGCCAAGATAACATCGACACAGGAATTATAACGTTTTCAAAACAAGAATCACCCACTTGACACGACTCGCTCACTGAGTTAACTCAGTGAGTTGACCTGTTTCTTAACCACACGAAATATTATCCATGTTTTTATCAATACTATTAAACCATACTCATTTTTATTTCTCTAGTAATCCACGAGTTTAATATAAGAACCAGAAAAATAATCAACCGTCCTTCCGAGTTAACTCGAGGATTAAACATAACATACCCAACATATTTTAGTCCCGTTTTCCACTCGAGTCCACCACGGAAATATTTTCAGTGCACGGGTTTAAAAGAAAATGTTTATAATTTCGTTTTTAACACTTCTAAATCCACGAAAAACAACATATTTAATCAAAAATAAGATAAAATAACGAGAGTAAGGTGGGGGGGTTGTTTTACCGAGAGAAAAAGAAGAGAAAACGAAGGTCGTGATGAAGTCTTTTACGAGTACAACTCGTATTCATCCATGCTTGACCCTTGCACAACTCGTTAACATTGAAACCCTAATATTCATATCTATTTTTCAAGATCTAGGGCGCGTGTAGGAGTTTTATGGTGAGTGTGATACGAAAATAGAACCACGGGATCCCGATCTACAAGATGGGATGAGTGCAAAAGAACGAGGGTTTATCTTCACGTTCCCTATGTGAATCCAGGATCTTACTGCGAGTTTCTATGAACTTCGAAGATAGAGAGGCAACTTTACTAACGGTTGCTAGGTTTCATTGATTGGTCCCGAACCGTCAAGTTTAATCACTCAAGCCGGCCACTTGTGAATGGCCGACCGTAACAAACTTAAAACAGTTCAGAAGCAAATGCAATTTAGATCAGAGGAATATAGTGGATTCCCAGGTCGTTAAGTCCCACGGAGGATGAATTGGTGTTTCACACAGACAGATGTCGAATAATCAATAAGGATAGTGATCAGTAAGGTTTTGGATGGATAATTATACCTAAAGAAAAGATTAATAAATTACAGCGACTTAAATGCAAATTAAAAGAAATTAAAAAGTTAAAATATATTAAATAAATGCTATCACTATTTTTAAAATGATGTTTTTGTGATTTTATAAAATAAAATAACTTAAATAAACTATTTTAACTAAAACGTAAACTTAAATTATCTAAAAACTAGATTTAAAATGAAAACGTACGTTAAGTCTAAAAATTACGCGAGTGCGCAAGCAAAAACGTAAAATTTGTGAAATAAAAGTCCTACAAGTGTAAAAACAATTTTATTACGTACTATATGATAAAAGAAAATTTTAGAAAAAAGATTTATATTTTTTAGACTTTTATATTTTTTATTATGAATTAAATAAGATTTTACACTAATTAAATGTTTAAAAATACTAAAACTATTCTGAAAAATCTGAAACTTTTTTATAAAATACTTTATAACATTACAAAGCTAAGAAAAATGCAAAACATGAAAAATCTTATTGTAATAAGCTAAAAATAAGCTAAACTATACGAATAAGCTAAATGAACAAGAAAGGTGTAAGTATTAAATTGTGCAAAGTATAACAAAGACAAGACCCAAGGGCGACTGGCATACAGGTACACAACTATCACTCTCAAAGGTGGGAGGTCTCAGGTTCGAGCTTGCCTCCCCACCTTTCTGCTAAACATTTTTTTTTCGATTTTCTTTTTACAAACTTATTAAGCTAATGATAATAAGTACTTTTCACAACTACAACTTTTTATGAAAATGATTAATAAGCTCAGAATAAGCTGAAAATCTCAACAGATTTGACTTTTGGCTTATTTTGATAATTTTAAGCTCAAACAAGCTTCAAATAAGCTAAATAGTGGGAAACAAAAATGAGATAAGATGTAAATAAGCTAAAACTACTGAAATGAAGCTAAAAGGATAAAAATAAGCATACTGATAAGCTATATTAAGCAAATAAGCACTATGATTAAACTACTCAACTAAACAGTCATGTGGACTTTTTCAAGGCTAAAATAAGCTAAGCAAATAAGCTCGCAAGCTCAGAACAAGCATTGAGTCAACAAGCTGGCTAGGTGGGGTATCCAAAAAGCCCAAGCTCATACTGTGGGGACTACTGTAGAGCTTGTGGTAAGCTTATGATTATGGTACCAGATCACTGCTTATGCAGTTTATTCAGACATGGGACAAAATAAAAGCTTGTTGCAGCCCTATCTAACAAGCTACAAAGTGGAAAAGTGAACTTGGGACCTTAAGATGGCTTGGTTAGCTATCCAAAGAACCAAGAACTACAAGCTATGGTGCACTTGAGAGCTTTTTACAAGCTCTTGAAAATGACCAGTTCACTTGTGCACAGGACACAATTTTGAAATAGGGTCCAAAATAAGCTAGGAGTTAAGCTACCAGATAAGCTGAATAGAAAATATAAAAAATACTAGGGTACAGTTAAGCAGCTATATTTTAATATCCTAGAAGCTCAAATATTGAAAGCTAATGTATAGTCCTATAAAAAATAATCTATTTTATTTAAAAACGACTAAAGGGAAAATTTTGACTTTTTGATTAACACTAAAACTTTGACTTTAATGAACTTAGGATTAATTCTATGAACTGATTATGTTGTTTTAAGCTATAATAAGACTTGTTTAACTAATCTTAACAACTTTTAAAGCTAGAATGAAGATCATGCAATCAAAATTCCTAACAGTTATGGATTTAAGAGATTTAAAAGCTAAAGTTGACTTTTTACAAAATAAGTATTGGTTTTATTTATTTGACTGAGATAATAGATGCTATTGTAATAGATATCAGATAGGTACAATACCTCAAACACCCTCTAACACAGTTATCTCAACAAAAACAAACACCACTTTAATAAACTGTTTTGATCCTTTTTATACTAAAACAAATTTTTAGACTAAGAGACTTATTGATTAACTGATTTTGACTATATTAAAACAGAATTAGGCTAAAATTAACAAAGGTATAATACTTATACTAAGAATTTCAAATTTCAAGGAATTTGCTTACAAATTGCTTTTCACCCAAGAACAGAGAACTGAGAACTGAGGACCACACCTATAAGCTTACCAATAAGCTCTAAACCATAATCAATCCAAATATTACCCTGCTTCAGCTTATGATCTCCATTTCCACAGATTTTTTATTTTTAACTAATTTTAAGTACTTTTCTTGTATTTTTGACTTGTTGATTAAAACTGGAAATTTAAAGTTTCTAAGAGCTTATAAGCCTTGTCAAGAGCTTATACAAGCTTAAGAAACAATAACAACACCTATTAACAACATTTGCTTATTTTGAAAATTTAGACAATGAAATAGCATAAACTGAATTTGTGTACAATAACTGAAATTGAAACTGAAATAAGGTTTTTATTACACTGAAATTGTTAACAACAATACTTGGAAGCTTAAACATAAACTAGAAAACTTAAGTTTAAAAAAAACGACATTAACTAAACTAAATTACACTACTTACATTCCCACACTGCTTCTTTCCTCTTCTTTATAGATCTTTTGAACTCTGTGGGTCCCACTTGATCTTTCCCATCAATAATCTCAGCCTTTGGATGGGTCAATTTCATCTTGGCCATCAAATAGCATTTTGGCGCCAAAAGTCCTAAAGCAGGTTTTATAGCATTTAATGCTTCTTGGTGTATGTGGAGGTGGAGGGGGGTAGGTATACAGGTGGGGGGATAAGATGGCAAGGTGGAAAGTGGTGGAGAGGTGGTGAAACCACCTGGTTTCGTGGTTGCAGTGGTGGGAGAGGAGAAGGAACAGTACTGGCGGGTTTCTATTTAAAAACTGGTTTGGGCTTGGGACTGGACTTGGGTTGGATATTGGGCCAGCTGGTGTAATGGATTGGATTTGGGTTTAGATAATAACAAGGGTCCGTTTTGTATTGTTAGCTAGTTAACCACAAGGACCAAAAATGTAATTTGGCCAAACTCCAAGGACTGAACCTGTCACTAATCCAAAATTACCACAAGGACCATTCCTGCCATATATGAATAGAACAAGGACCAATGATAATTATTTTCCATTTTTAAATGTCCAAGGACCAAAACTGTCAAGTTTGAAACTTGAGGGACCAAATATTTAATTTCTCCAAAGTTTACCATAAGGACCAATTTTGTCATTTATGAATAGTACAAGGTTAAAATTTGATAATTTTCACTTTTTAAATTAACCAAGGACTATATTTGACATTTTTGTAAAGTTGAGGGACTAAAGTTGTAAATTGTGATTTTTAAACTTCAAAGGACAATTTCTTACAACTTGTGAATCCCAAGGACCTTTTATGACTTTTTATAAGTTTTGGAATGACCAGGGACTAGATTTGACAATTTTTGAAACTTGGGGGACTAAAACTGCCAATTATGCAAACTTGATACGTTTTTCACCAGATTTTGATATTTTTGCATTTAAAACACATAAAACACTTATTTGTGATATTTTCATCATTTTGATGCATTTCTGAGTGTTTTCAGATGTTTTTGCAGTCTAGATGGTACAAAAATGATGAGTATTTAGACACTCATCATTCATCATCTATGGTTTCGATAGGTCAACGAAGTTTAAACGTCCAAAGATTTGGATTTCTTAAAGGGGATAACGGTTTCCTCATCGGCGAGTCATTTCTTTCTAGTACACACAAAATGTTGGGAACTCTCTACTGAGTCTCGATGGTAGCTTAAGGTTCTGAGCTACTTGTATCAATCTAGTAAGGATTTTTCCAAAGGATTGATATAGCGGGGATTAAGTTTTCACGTTTACTACTCGCTTCACAAAATTTAATGGTGGATCCGTAAGCTTAATTCTAGGTTATCTCGGAGGGTTCAAGAGTTTTACGTTGTCTATGTTCTCCAAATGGTTTTGTGAGTAACTTACATATCCATCTCAACTTAAAACGGTTTCCTTGGTATTATTTCGAACAGGTTTAGGGTTGCTAAGTTGGGGTATTTCCATTTCTTCCCAATCATCTGAATTTACTCTTACATCCATAGAGGATCTCTTACAGTGCCTTTGAGGTACTAAAGTGATAGGTATGGTTATAGGAGATGTTGACCAAGGGAAAGTGTCCATCCCAACCATTTCCAAACTTGATAGGTACGCTATGTGTTCTACTAGGGTTCGAATGGTTCTTCTACTTCAGCCCTTAGTTTGGAGGTGATACACTATAAGCATATTCATATCGGTTCTCTCGGCCCTAGGAAGTGATAGATGAAACATGGGTGTGTGGGAATTGCCATAATCTGGAAAAGATAGAAATTAGCCTTTCCTAAAGCACACGGTTTCCTTTACGTGTGAAGAAGTTCATTTGTGTAACTTAGGTTTTCCGATCGCGCTTCTTCCTTAAAGAGTATCGAAATGAGTTGAAGGTTGAGGAAGGAGGATCAGGTGTATACTAACCAAATGAATCTCAGATAAGGAAAACGGATCAAGGGAATTTCCCTCTTTCCAATAGAAGTGCCATAGTGGAAAGAAGGTAAGGAGCTAGAGTTCAAAGGTGAGGTCTAGCTTATTGGAGCAAGTCACTTTACTGGAGGGAGAGGATTGGGTACTACCTCACCTCCTTAAAAGAAGATAGCTAGGTTCTCTAGTGTTGCTATAACTATATGAAGAGAGACGAGCATTGTCGTCCATAATTTCCATCTTACTGATTGGCGGGAGGTGAACAGGTTAGGTAGGGCTACCAGTAACTACTCAGGTAAAGGTGCGGAATTCCACTTCCCAGGTTTCGTCTACGGTGTAGCTTATCGTTCGGTTAAGAGGTCCAAAAAGGATAGTAGGCATCTCTCGATGGATGAGAGAAGGATTAGGTGGTTGTCCTAGAGAACGTGGTTCAGGTTTATCCTTAGGATTTCATGGTTTCTGCTGAGCACGGAATTTCTACTAGGTGAGGAGTCTAGGAAGTTTAGGGTATATCTCTGTTGGAATATGTCAATTGCTACAAGCAACCAGTTGGTTGACTTAGCGTGATATCCAGGTTAGAGGCGGAAGGTAAGACTCCTAAAGGAGGGTATTGATAACTAACCACAGTCAGTCGATTGACTCCTTGGTACGCTTAACACTTAACACAGAAGGTTTCAAGGTTCAACTCCAAAATCATAATCTCCAAAAAAGGTTCGGCTATCGATCAATATAAATTCAACTCTTAAATACGAGTGAAGGTTAACGGCTCTAAGTTGGTTCACTAAAGAAATTTCACATTGATGGATCGTAAGGTACAACATTGATTGGACAGTGTAGGTAGACTATCATCGATAGAATAATACCTACAGGTTAACCTCGGTGAACAACTTCACTAAAACAAGTCATTAGATCGTTATCGATAGGGGTACCTAAATAGAGGATAACAACACGTAAGGTAATACCTTAACTGAAAGCTGTTGGTGAAGCAACATCGACTAAAACATAACCGGTTTAGGAAATGAGCAACGTCGACTAGATGACGTCGCTCAAATCAACATCGAGTGAACGGTAAGGTTTCAGAAGTTTTCTCAACAATCGGTTCAAGACTAGTCTTGAGGTATAAGTGTCGATAACAGAGTTACCAACGAAACAAGGCTAGATGACAAATCCAACGGTGTTACTACTGAAACGATGTGGAATGATAATTCCAACAAGATTACTATCGAAATACGGTGGAATGATAATTCCAATACGGTTACTATCGTAATGCGACCGGATGACGTTTCGAAATCGAATACCGACTAAAGGTCGAAAGATGATTTTAACAAAGTTATCAACGAAATGGAGCTGAATAATAATTCGAGGCCAAACGATGACTCGAAGTCAAATGACGATTTAAAACTCGGAACGAGATCAAAATTACCAAATCAAAAACCCAAGGACCAAAATCCAAAACCGAATCCAACATAGTCAAGACTAAATCCAAAAATAGCCTAAAATAATTTCAAATGCTCGAATAAGATCAACGAGGCTTATGTCGAAAAACAATTCGAATGAAAACAGTGCCAATCGTGTCTCACCCGATTTATGGCGAACTATGCTCAAGTGCTACAACCAAGAATTTCACATAAACGGAGACGTATAGTGATGACAGAAGTGTTACGATTCAAGAGGTGTTACGATGCCAGTGTGTCGTGTGTGAGTGCGGCTTTTCGCGATGTTTAGTGAGTGTGAGTGTGCGAGTCCACCTAAAGTTTATCGTTCTTAAAACCAATCCAAATCCGGAACACACTTTTGTTATAACAATTCCCAGTATTTGTAAAAATTCACCTCTGAGACGGACATAGGTGATCAGTCCATGTCCTGCTGTCTCTGGCTGAATATAGGTGATCAGTCTATATTCAATCGAGGTTCGATAAATTTTTATTAAGCAAGGCACAACCAATTATTATAACCAATTCTTAATATATATTCCCAACTTCAACGTTATATGCCCAAAATGTATTCATATCATCATCTCGAAATATCTCGTTGTTCTATTTAGTTATTAGTGTTAGGTATCATCGTGTGTGTGTGTGGTATCGACTCGACAGGACACCATGAATGCACTCAAATAACCTCAATGCGACTCATAATGACACAATGAGACGTCTAAACGATAAACTTTATAGTTTAATAAGTTTCAGAATAAATAGTTAGATCTTATCGAATTCGTCAACTCGATAAACTCAACCATTTATTCATGTGGCTTATTATCTCAAAACCAAACACATCCTAACGAGTCATAAGGATAATTCACCCATTAGTAACGTTATTCCACGTACATAGCGGGCGCTTATTAGGTACGTCAACCTAATAAGTCCGTTATCCATGTGGATCGACGCTATTAATGTTAGGTCATCCGTAACCCACGCACAACACATAAATGGTACTAAATACTCATAAATGACACATTTCGATAAATGTGCCCTCGAAATATTTAATGACTCATTTATTACAAAACATTTCTATTTTCAAACGTTGGTTCCCTTTTTAAAATGTTGGATAACAAGGCGAGCCTTGTTATCGAATGCTTAGTACAAAACCATTTATCATCTATATTTTCTAGTACTATTTACTAGTAGATATATATATATATATATATATAATTCGATATCAATTTCAATATAAATTTCAATATAAATTTCAATAAAAAATTCAATATAAATTTCAATAAAAATTTCAATATAAATTTCAATAAAAATTTCAATATAAATTTCGATAAAAATTTCTATATAAATTTCGAGTCATTATTCTTTCCCAAGTCCGATTCATGACTCTCGGCTTCTACATAATCATATTGCCCAAATAAATACTAAAGACCACGTTACGGCGTTGTCAGGGTAGTCGAGACTAGAAAGTCACGATAACACCTGACGTAGCGCAAAGTTGACATATTTACCATTAAATCCAAAATAAACAATTTTCGCAATCCTAATAAATCCTCCGAACAATCTCATACCAATCTCGCCATCTATACTGAAAATCAAACATGCCCAACACCATTAAACATTTTCAAATCGACTCTTTTAAATTTCCCAAACACAACCGATTAACGGGTATCAAATCTAATGTTTGTCAATAACTTACCAATTACCCAAAACATCACAATTAATTTGTTATTCAATCAAGGCTGTTAATTGAAATGTCATCCGATTCCAAAAATTTGATTCATACCAATGATTCAACGTTAACCAAACAATCACACGTTAGTCCGATTTATTATCTGGAAACACTTACTGGTTTCACATATCCTTATAACACTAACGAACATGAATTCATTATTAATAATCAAAACCGATTACCACTTATTTGACAAATTTTAAAGAATAAAACAACGGTTTACGAACGTTTTGACTCAAAATCGTGACACGAGACCATACACCAATCGACATCATCAAAATCATTATAATCCATCATCTAGTTCTGATCAAGGGCACATAAACATGATAAGATTCAAAACACGTGAACATGACTCACACACGATACCAACACACCAGTTTACATGCTTTATTAGCTTTAAAGCGTTTTGGACTCGTGTTCATCGAAACTTAACTGTGGAACTCACGTTCACGAGACAAAAGGTCTCGTTTGTGACTCCCCGACTTAGTTATAATAGTACCATTTCCTTTATATTCCCAAATCATTTCCACAACCACTACTAATGTGCAAGTTTTAAATCAAGTGGTGAGATTACGCAAGGAAATTGCGTAACCATGATACTTTGAGAGTATCCGCATTATTGATAAATAATGTTGAATTATTGGTTATCACATTCTGTGTTCATTTGTTCACTTTAATCTTCCAAAAATATTCCAATAGATCCCACGTATTTGTGTATATTCATACAAAGTTTTCTCTTTATTGTTTTGAGATATACCCAAGGCAACTACTTAATATAAGTTAAGTGTTACAGATTTAAGGTTTGGGACTCCACACCCTGTGAAAGGTATAGCGCGTGCGAAAGAATAAGGACATGCTTTCTGTGAGTGTATAAGCATGCAGAATGCTTATAGTGAACTACTAAGGTAGGCGGACTTAAATCGTCTACTAACAGGGCACACGCTCAATCAAGTGTTCAATCAAACCGTTTATCAAATTATCCCTAAACATCTCATCAATCATCTTATCAATTAATTTGTCTAATGTGTTCTCAATCATCCATATCAAATCAATCGAGTTCAAAATTCCAAAATCATAATATACCGTTTACTCAAATCAAATTCTGTAATATCTCGATAATCACATCTCATTTACCCAAAATCAATAATCATATCTCCAAATCATAATGTTTCCATAATCAGTTCACAATATCCCTTAACAGATCATCTCATAATTCAAATCGCAGTTCATACCATAATCAATTAAGAAGCTTTGGCTTGGCAAGCGGGCGTGTCGAGGATCAATTTTCTCAAAAAGTGGTTATAGTTTAGGGTTTATAAAATACCTAATTCTCTATAACCTTGAGCTCTGATACCAATATGTAACACCCCCAAATCTCGGTACAGCGGAAGACTTAATCAAGTTTTCGGGGCGTTACTATTGGATTGGTATCTCACACAAGTATAGCAAAGGATAGTCATTTAACATTCAAAACCAATCCCAAATTTGAGTATTCAAAACATTTAATCCGAAAGTATAAATATTAGGCCCAAAACATGACTTAATAAAATAGGTCCCCAAAGTTTATTAGAGTCAGAAATGATCCTTGAACCCCGCCTTCTTGCCAAGCTTCCACCGATCACGTATTTCAAACATCTCTCAAATACCTGAGAAATCATGCTAAAAGGTCAGCTTAAGCTGGTGAGTTCATAGGTTTAAGTTCAACAAAATCATAGTGGACCAGTAGGAGTTGATTTGCTATGCAAGACCTAAGATAGATAAATACCGATCCTACCCGGATCACCAACCATAAACATATCCGGCATCTAGGGATTACTCGGGCCCAGCAACTCTAGTCCAGCACTGTCGTGGCAAAATCTAGAACAATTTCCAACCCCGGACTAGGTCGAGGTAGTAGTCTATTCTTAGCTAGGCAAAAGTTATAGCAATTAGGATTGCTACCCTAGTCTAAGGCAACAACTACCGCACATCTATCTAAACAGTCAAGCATATAAGCAAATCCAAATAGTTTTCATGGTCCAAAAACAGTAGCATGATTCTCACCCCAATATAGTTAAAAACGTAGATAAAAGTGGGGCTATGAAACTCACCTTAGCCATAGCAATGCACGAATAAACACTAGCAAAAGATAATAGGTAATCACGGCACATCAATGCACTATTCACTGTTGACACGACTGGTATCTAAAGTTAATCTCTACGGCATCCAAATGAATGTATGATAAGTACGATAGAATAGAAGTGATGCAACCTAATGCGTATACGATAATCTTAAAATACGGCTCATACGATAAAGAAATCAATAAAAGTAATGTGTTGTAGTTTTCGTGGATCATTCATGTCGTTATCTTCAAAAGTACGTTATCATTTCCAAAAGCTTATAATTGTTATCTCAAAAGTTTTGTTTTAACCTTTCATGTGGTGGTAAGAAACATATACGCGACGTACAACTCACGCGAAAGAAGAGAAGACGTCGACATAGTCGAGACATACTACTAGAACGCACTCCAAAACGGAAAAGACATTTACCAAGTTATAATATGCTGACAATACACAAGCTAGTCAAAGACTAGGAAATGACGACAACTATTTATGTAACATAAATAGGTTAATTGATAAGTTTCAATAATAAAAGACAAGTTTCCATTTATCGCTCAATTAATAAAGGTTTCTCAATCGTTATTCATAATCATACAATTTTACCCGTAATTACTTCATATAAGGTATAGTAAATAGTGTACTATAAATGACACGTTCGTTTATTCCAACGTTCCCAAACCATTAGGACTTTAATACGTTATCTTATCAAAATAATATTTCCAAACAAGTTTATAAAAGCTAACATGTGTTGTGAAACACGAGTTACCATTGTATTTAATAAGGGTTTATAATAGATTAAACCATATCTGTCAATAATATTTGTAGTTATATACTTCAATAGCGGCTTCGATGTGAAAACGGAATATTTAGTTTAATCGCAAAAACAGTTATACTAAGCTCATTTAAACCAAAATGTTTAGTAGAGTACCACATACTAATCAATATAACTCGTATATCCAAGGTTACTCTAATTTATAAAACGTAGTTGGTTCCTATATCGTATACGTAATATACGGTATTAATTATTAACAACGTATTAGATTCTCAAGTGTTTATCACAACATATAATAAATAACTAGCCCATTATCATTTATCAATTACATAGTTAGTTGTTAAAGTTTATCACAATATCTTATGCATAGCTCGAGTCCGCTATTAACAACTCGATAAGTCAAATATGCCCGTTACATTCCTCGAATAGCTCATTGTCTTATACCCGTTGCCACTTTATTAGTCCCAATATCCCATGTTAACGATAAATTACGTCTTATAGCCAATTATCGAGTTTTACTAGTTTCAATATTTCATATTACAACGATTCTTACCACTTATCGACCACATTTACCGAGTCCAAATAAAGTAATACTCGTTACTTAGCTCGACTTGTATCAAGAATGTATGAAACCCATCAATCACCATTTCATACTAAGAAAAATATTAAGAAACATGTGTTACTACTTAACATATTTAAGATTCTATATATTAAATATTGACAAAGATATTATACATTTTACTAGATGAAAAATATTACGCTATGTCACTACTTTAGTATTAACATTGTAATATATATAGAACTATCAAGTTTAACCTGATTTAGTAATATTAATATTGTAACACATGCTAATATTAATAATGATATATCATGACAACACATATATTAATAATAATATTAAGAAATCAGTATTCAATTATTGTTATGGTAAATAATAGATGGTAATTAATAGATGTTCAGATATATGGCAATACTGTCACATGTCAAATAGAACTTCCACTTCCAAGACTAAGAATCAGGGTGTAATACGAAGTTTTGCCAAGATAACATCGACATAGGAATTATAACGTTTTCAAAACAAGAATCACCCACTTGACACGACTCGCTCACTGAGTTGACTCAGTGAGTTGACCCGTTTCTTAACCACACGAAATATTATCCATGTTTTTATCAATACTATTAAACCATACTCATTTTTATTTCTCTAGTAACCCACGAGTTTAATATAAGAACTAGAAAAATAATCAACCGTCCTTCCGAGTTAACTCGAGGATTAAACATAACGTACCCAACATATTTTAGTCCCGTTTTCCACTCGAGTCCACCACAGAAATATTTTTCAGTGCACGGGTTTAAAAGAAAACATTTATAATTTTGTTTTTAACACTTCTAAATCCACGAAAAATAACATATTTATTCAAAAATAAGATAAAATAACGAGAGTAAGGTGGGGGGTTGTTTTACCGAGAGAAAAAGAAGAGAAAACGAAGGTCGATGAAGTCTTTTACGAGTACAACTCGTATTCATCCATGCTTAACCCTTGCACGACTCGTTAACGTTTAAACCCTAATATTCAGATTTATTTTTCAAGATATAGGGCGCGTGTAGGAGTTTTATGGTGAGTGTGATACGAAAATAGAACCACGGGATCCCGATCTACAAGATGGGATGGGTGCTGTAATTGTTTGTGATGGCCAGAAGTTGGCCGGAATTTTTGAGCGGCGCCGGAACCCTAGCTTGGGGTGGCCGGATTTTATTTCTAGAGAGAGAGAGAATATTGTGTGTTTGTTTTTGTAGTGAGAGAGAGAAATGGTAAAAATGAAGGAGTGGTGAGGAGGTGGGGTATTTATACTCCAAGGGAGGACTAGACTTGTACACTCAAAATTACAAGGGCGAAAATGAAACTATCTCAAAGGACCCTAGGTGAAACTTTATAAAACTTTCGATATATTTGTTTCGGGTCTCGTTTAACCTAGTAAACGGATGATTCGTGACACGAGAGTTACGCCAATGTTCTTAAAATATTATTTCCAATAAAAACGATATAAAATACGACTCGTAACTCAAATTAAATCAAACGATCGCTCTATTCGACGTTTCTCCAATTACGACGCATCGAGGAATTTACGAGTTGTCACATGATGAAAGTAGCTTGCTGATGGTACTATGGAAAAACTGCTACTGGTTTTATAGTCAAATATCTGCTACTAAGCTTGTTCTAAACTGTTACTCGCTTCTTGATTCTACTAGTCGTACGTCTCTGCTGTTACATATTTATGCTCTCATCAAGTTTCTTGGTAACTACTGCTGTTACAATATGTAGACCACTGCTACGCTCGAAAGTAACCACTGCTATTGTTTTTTTTGGTTTCCCCTGCTGCACGTTGGTAACTACGGCTAGTTTTCTCGAAACCACTGCTAGTTTACTAGTAACCACTGCTAGCGCTAACATGATACGATTTCCATTGCTAGCTCGAATACATGAAGGGGCTTCAAGAATACATGAAGTTTGTAGTTAGAGTACTTTCGTATCTGTTGCTCATTATTGGTCATCATTGTACCTGTTGCTATCAACTATTGTGATCGAACCTACTGCTACCTATTATTGTTGGTTTTTAAACTACTGCTAAGCGTTTGAAACCAACTACTGCTGTCCTTGAACGTTTCTGCTTCTACTTTCCCGTCTACTGCTACGCTTCATGATATGGTTTCAAGTGAGTATGACTCTTTAATGTTTATGCATGGAGGATAGCTTCTTGGTTGTTGTCTAGTGCATGTGATAGATGAAAGGAAGAGCCAAAATAATTGATCATGGATCGGTGTTTTTTATTGAGCTGCTCACATGGGTTGTCCCTCATATTAACAGAAAACTTGTATATTGGCATTTTTAAAAGGAATAAAGTGCAATATATTTAATCATTTGAAGCAACTAATATTATTAAATGGAGTATTTAACTACAAGTATTACTTTGGGATAGTTTTGGATTTATGGGAAGTTGTACAAGTTTTTGGTACCTGATAAAAACATGACGAAAACATGATTTTATGGTTTGAGGTTTGCCATGGAAGAAGATGAATATCTTTCATCTCTTCAAGGAGAGAAAGTTAGAGTAGGAGGAGAAACAAGGTTTTATTAAGATAAACACACACAATTATGAAAATTCGTTTAGTGAATGCATTTTTAAAAGGAATAGGAGGTATGCAATATATTTAATCATGGGTCTATTTGAAGCAACTTTCCTCCTTCCAGTAATATTATTAAATGGAACTTGTGATTTTAGGAACCCACAACATCTATTCCAACACGTAATCTTCTACTACTCAATGACATGGTTTTCGTCGGGACTTATTTGGTTAGAACCAATTACTTCTCCTTCTTCAGGCAAAATCCCTTCGCCAATCACGGAAGATGAAATACAACTTTCCCTCCCTCGGGGGTACAAAAGTTTTGAGCAATATTAACATCATAGTTTGCACCAGAGAATACTATTCGATCTCTATGTCGTATAGTTTTGGATTTGAGGCATCCCAACTTGAAGTTCAAATTTTGTACAAGTCAACAACGAATTTTGGTACGGAGTTTATTGGATTGTTGGATGACACACACAAGATTGGTTATTTGGTTTACACACACAATATGGTTAACACATTGATTTCAGGGGAAACATATTATGATGTGTTTAATCATTTGAAATTCAGGCTTACATACCTATTTGTTGATAACAAAAAAGGGAAGAGATGTTTGAGTGGCATAACATGGATTAAGGGGAAGACAAAGGAAGACAACATTTGTTTCATTCAGGGAGATATTTACATCTCAACTTCTGTTACTTCGTCTAGGGAAGTTCGTACACGACTTTGTTTATTTTGTCATCATCAAATAGGGGAAGATTGTTGGGATTCTTGATTTGATGAGACAAAGTAAATAGAAGAATGAAACAAAGGGACTTAAAGTGACAAAGATGAAACTTACAAAGAGATAAGGACTTGCTTGCAAAATAAGATTTATTATTTAGTCATTCGTAGAGATTTGTAAACCCTAATCCTCTAGTATATAAAGAGGACATGGGGTGTAGGTTTTATATACAAGTCTTCCATAATGTAGTCAAAGGTGTGTGTGTGTGTGTGTAACCTAGGGCGTGTAGGTTATTGTAAACGCCTAGGTTATTAGTTAACCTCCAAGATCTGAGGTGTCTTAGATCCCTGTTACAGTTAGGTAACACGTATTATTCTGATCAAATAATATTTGGAGGTGATGGTGAAAGAAAAACCTTATGTCAATAACATAATTGTTTTTGTTATTCAGCTGCGTATGTATATGTTATTGTTAAACCCTAAGGCTCAAAATGATCTCAAGGAGTCTAACAAACTCCACAATAGTTGATAGTAGCAGGTACAACGATGACCAATAATGAGTAGCAGATACGAAATGTAGGATCTTAAATATATTATGTTGTTTGATGATTTGGGTGGTCTTGGTTGGTGATGAATCAAGTATGCCATGGTTTAGAGAAAGAAAGAGATGAGTGGGTGTTCTTGTTAGAGAGTTGGAATACAAAATGCAAGGTTAGATTAATGAGAAGCACCACCCTTCCCTTAGAGGGAAGGGTATATATAGTTACAAAGATTACGTCCTCCTGACGGACTATGGATCAGGCATACAGTGGGTAAAGACCCGTCCTTCCTCCACGGTGTTACACTACGCTAAACTAAACTAATAACTAACTAATAAACTGATAAATAACGATATTTCTATGAGCTAACTTGTGCTAGTCTATAGTTGGGGTGACCGACACTTCACAATGGAATTTCCAATTCCTAACAATCTCCCCCTAAGGGAGGTCACCCCATGTTTTACATTTTGAATCCTAGCATTCTATTTAATCTTTAGTCTTGAGCTCGTAGACTTTAATTCTTCAAGTTCCGCAATCTTTGTGCTTTAGTAGCGATTCTTCAAAGTCCGCATAGTTTTGTACTTTAAGTGAAGGCCTTTAACTGATCCACATCATTGATGATCTTCGAGCTTTCTTTGAGATCACCAGCCACAGTAAATCTCTGGATCACCCTTTGTAGTGTTGCCATCATGTGAAGTTGCGACTTTCGAACCGACATGCTCGCACTTTAGGGATCATGACATCTTTCCATTAGAGTAGCGAAGGCTTTACTGGTTCATGATATTTGCAGCAGCGTAGCAGAAGAATAGTATTAAAATATCAGAGCCAGGTTATGTAGATATACACTAGTCATGATTTCTTCAATTAAGTGTGGATGCTGTGAGCATGCGGCTTTGGATTGACTTCTCAATTCTGATTAGCTGCAATCGTCCAAATGTTCCTATAAACAAAAGTTAACAATAAAACACACGAAAGTGTCTTTGACCACTTTCGTTGAATTGAGGTACACGGCCCACGGTTCCCCGTTGATCAGTACAAGTACTGCCTGTGATCAAGTACAATTCCAAAGAATCTCCTTGACAGGGTTTCGCAGCTGTTCTAGCTGTTCTCAAACCGGAACGTCTCAAAGAAGACAACACGGAGTGAGTGAACAAGCGAATTGAGATTCACTGATTAATGAAAAATTGATTTGAAAACAATCGCGTATTGCTTAGAAGAAAGAGTTTTGCAATACGACGAAGGTTTTATGAGAAAGATCAATTTTCAATCAAAAATACCTTTTGTATTTGAAAGAGAATACACATTCGATGTGCTAGAGAAAAGATGAGATTTTCACATCGAACGGTTTTTCCAAAAGTATTTTTTCAATCAAAGATACTTTTTGTGTTTGAAAACATGAATACACATTCGATGTGCTAGAGAAAAGAAGATTTGCACATCGAACGGTTTTTTCAAAAGTATTCGTCAATTCATTACCTGGACCAAGGTTGATTCAAGAATAAATCGCCTCATTGTTTCTATCCAGTTGTCACAAGCTTGATCTTTTGCAAGATCTTACATGTCACCCACCAAGAGCTTGTTTGATGTTGGCTCTAGAAGGATTTCCATCTTCATCGTGAATACTTTTACATATCACTCAGATGTTCTGGAAATACCACAAGGATAATGCGTAGGACTCTTAATATATTCTTACTTTCCACATTGTGTGAAACAGCAAGTCTTCATTAATTTAGTGTCCTAATGAGATATTCTGGATGATCTCTTGGCTCTAGACTCAATTGTGCACATTTGGTTCCTATGCCGGAGACTAGGGAGAGGGTCTCCTTCTTCAATATCAACACTCTTTAAGAGAAAGTCGATAGATTATGTAGGTTCCCCGTGAGAATGAAACAAGCCCTTTTAAGAGGAACTTGAGTAGCTTGGGAAGTTAGGTAAAGTGCGTCACTGGGTCCATGACGTCTTGTCTTCAATACCAGTGTTACCTTAGTAACCACCAGTAGCATATGAATTGAACCCGGTTTCTCCCCTAAGGTTGAATTATTGAAGGGCTATTTCTTTTCACCCTTTCACATTCATTTATTTTTCATTCTTCAACCCCTTCAGTGTTTACCGAGACTTCATAACTAGAACCTTTTTGGGTTTATTCCAGTTCTAGCTCTATCTCAGTCAGCACTCTTCCCATATCTCACTTTTTTCCTTTTTTTCATCATACTTAAGGACTTCTACACTATCTAGTGGATTATCCCTGGGTAAATCCCTCCGGCTCTGACGGGATCGTGGGAACGAATACCTAACCTAACCATCCTTATAACACCATGCATAAATTAAATTGGTCGGTCTTTTGGTATTGTTCATTCTTCCATGAAACCAATTGAAAAATCATTTGGAAAATCAATCAAGGTACTTGTGATATAATATCAAAGCATTTTGTACCTTAATTGTTTTAATCATTTAGAAATGCTCCCCCTCAGCATGTGTATATTATCTTGAAATTGTTTAGCACATGAAGGCAAGAGTTCTTTGAAATGTATTCATGATCACAATTTCTATAGAAAAAGCCATTTGAATTTCTTTGGTAAATTCTCACCCTCAATATGTGCGTAGGATATTTGAAATCATTTTATCACATAGAGGAAAGAGTTCTTTTGAAGTACATCCACGGTCACAGAAACCATTAGAAAATCAATCAAGGTACTTTATGTTGAAACATAGAAATCTTTGTTGGGAGCTATATTTAAAGTTGATAAGACAAAGTACATGAAAGATGAAGGACTATTGAAGACAAAGAAAGACAAGGGACCTACTTGGCAAAGAAGTATTTATTATCTAGTCCCTTGTAGTCCTTTGTAACCCTAGTATCTCTATTATATAAAAAGATACAGGGAATTAGGTTTATATATGTGTCAAACAATGTAAACATCAGACAAAGGTGTGTGTGTGTGGGAAAACCTAGGCGTGGGATGCCTAGAGTTTTAGTGTAGTCGACTTATAGTTGGTTAGCCTCAAGGATCATGGATCCCTGTTAGATTGTAACCGTCTTAGAGTTGATCATCTAAGATTGGGGCTGTAGATGTGTTTTGTAGAACACATGATGATGACGAAGAAACCTTAGTAATAACAATGATAGCTTATTTATTCCGCTGTGCATTCATCTTATTATTGTTCATTGTTATTTGTACTTCATTGATTATCCTAGATAAGGTCTAATAAACCTCGAGCCAACGATTCTTAACATGTGGTATCAGAGCGGGTGGCTCTCGATATCTAGGATATACAAGGTTTCTCGAAGAAGATGGAGAAAAGAAGAAAAATTCGCAACTGGTTAAAATTTTCGTAATGCTTCTACAGGTCAATTTTCAAACAGGTATAACTTTTTCGTTAACCGTTGGATCGGGCTGAAATTTTGGCTGGAGCTTCTCTATATACCCATCTAATGTTGCACCGGAGGGATCGTTGATTTAAGCCTCTGACATATAGTTATAAGGGCTAGAAAACTGCTGCAGACACACTTTGGTAAGTCGAATTTTTAGGGTTTTCTTGATATCAACTTCCTTGATTTCGTTTTCTGTTGAATTAATTTGTTCTGGAAGTTGGTTATATGTTCTTTGGAACCTGTAATTCATGGATGAAGGCAGATTTGGAAGGTGTCTTGATTGGTTTTTAAGGTTTCTCAGATTCGGTTGGGTTTTATCTAATCGTTTTTATGATTGCAAAGTACTGGTGGTGCTGTTCATAATCATTCCATGCTGTTCAAAGTGTTTCTCTACCAAGATTATTGTACAAAACCCTAGTAAGATGATGAAGACCTCGATTGATGCTGCTATCCATGTTGATCGATTTATTGTTTCTGCTCTTTAACCCTAACATGATCAAGTGTAATCTCTTAATATGATGTGTTCTCATCAGAAGAAATCTCATTAGGGTTTCTTGGTGCTATGATCGTATTGGTTCTTTAGGGTTTTGATGATGATAAAGATTATGGTTTCCACTGCTTCAAGAAAAGTAACCACTGCTACCCCTCGCTCATTACCACTGCTCTAGAGAATGTTACCACTGCTATCACTCGCGGGTTACCACCGCTAGTGTTTATCGTTTCCACTGGAACTCGTTACCATCGGTACCTTATCCGTTTCCACTGCTTGTTGATCGTTACCACTGCTACAAGATTTTTGTTACCATTGCTACCATTTGCAGGATACCACTACTAGCATGTTTGCTGTTGCTCGATATGTGGATACAACTGCTCTGTTGATTAGTGCTGTGTATCTGCTTACACACGTTTGGTATTGAAGGGTTTTTGGTTTTGCGCTTTGGTGATCTAAATCTTGGACACATACTGTACGAGCAGATTTTGTGAGTTCATACATTGGCAGTTTTGATTTTATGAGGAAAGGATATTGGATATGTCAAAATAGGTATCTGCTGTAACCAGTACGTTTTGGATATTCATATATGGTTTTGGACTTCAGGAGTTAAGCATTTAAATATTGCTATGATACTGAAGACTATGGAGTGGTAAGTCATCTTGGTAGTTTTTATACAGTTACGTTTATGTGATGCATGATATTATTGACCAGGTATTATTTTCATATTATGCACATAGGTCGGTGACTGCTAATTACACTGAAAGGATATGATGACTTTATTGAGCAAGTATGCACATAATGGTTGTGCATAAATGATAAAATCATTATGATGGTCACGTAGTGTTGTTCGATATACATTGTTTCCGCTGCTTATATCATTCGATATCGGTCAACATATGATTTTTTTTTGGTTCTCGAATTGTTTTGGACTTGAGGGGAAGCGAGAATGATACACACACATGGGATTTGGCTCACACACACAGAAAGTTTGGAAGATTGTTCAAGTTTTTAGTACGGAGTTTATTGGACATACACACAGGTACATTGCTTGAAGTAGATATCATGTTCATGTTCAGGGGAAGTTTTTCACTTTTTACATGGTCTCTACTATTTAACCAAAGAACTATTCTTCATGTTACTACTACTTGGTTTCAAATACGATTATAGTCATCTTTATTAGTATTTTGACTGGTACTATGTTCTTCATGGCTGGAACTACAACGTATTTGTGACCATGGTGGTTAGTTATTCGACAAGTTCTTATGGTTATTTACATGCATCATTCGAGGGGAAGATTTTTACTATTACTTGTTGGTATTTATACTCCTGGTTCAGATTTCTTTTGCCTTAATTTCATTTTTAGCAAGCTTTTTGGTGATCTTCACGGCGGGTATCTTAAGGCATTAGAAGGATGGATTAGTCGTATGATATTGGTTTGTGGTGGTTGGAATCAAAGTTGCTTTTACTTAGCTCTCCTAGTGGATTATGACAAAAAGGGGAAGAAGTATTTGGAAGTTGCAACTTGAAGATTCTTGGTGATTGCGTGTTTAAGGGGAAGAAGTAAGGGGAAGTTTATTTATCTTTCATGACATACTTGTTCGTGCTTATTTGGTTTTGTCATTATCAACTAAGGGAAGATTGTTGGGAACTATATTTAAAGTTGATAAGACAAAGTACATGAAAGATGAAAGACTATTGAAGACAAAGAAAGACAAGGGACCTACTTGGCAAAGAAGTATTTATTATCTAGTCCCTTGTAGTCCTTTGTAACCCCAGTATCTCTATTATATAAAGAGATACAGGGAATTAGGTTTATATATGTGTCAAACAATGTAAACATCAGACAAAGGTGTGTGTGTGTGGGAAAACCTAGGCGTGGGATGCCTAGAGTTTTAGTGTAGTCGACTTATAGTTGGTTAGCCTCAAGGATCATGGATCCCTGTGAGATTGTAACCGTCTTAGAGTTGATCATCTAAGATTGGGGCTGTAGATGTGTTTTGTAGAACACATGATGATGACGAAGAAACCTTAGTAATAAAAATGATAGTTTATTTATTCCGCTGTGCATTCATCTTATTATTGTTCATTGTTATTTGTACTTCATTGATTATCCTAGATAAGGTCTAATAAACCTCGAGCCAACGATTCTTAACAATCTTTGTACCTTGAAAGTTTATTTCAAATGCTCCCCTTCAATATGTGCTTCGATATACGAAAGAGTTTAGCACATATTAGAGAGAACTTGCACTTTGAATCAAAACGATCATCTTATATCAAATTTCATATTAAATCACAAATTCTCCCCCGATCAAAAATATCAAACCCTTTGAGATTTTGGATCCCAATTGATTTAATAAGGTTTGGAAAACATGGGAGAATATGTGCCTTGTTTAAATACTCTTCTGGTTTATGGTTAAATGCTCCTCCACAATCATGTGCATTATGTATTTCAAAATCGTTTGGCACATGAAGGAAGGAGTGCTTTAGAAACAATCACCCTTTTAAAACCATTTTGAGATTTAAATCACGACCTCTCCCCCGATTAAAAATTTCAAACCAATTGAGATTTTGGATCCCGATTGATTTAATTCATTTGGAAAATTTTGGGGAAAGACGTGGCTTGATTTAATTTTTTGAAATTGACTGATGAGGACCAAATGTAGACATTAAAGATTGTTAATGTCAGGTATGATAGTTTTTAAGAGATCTTTAAGTAAAATAAAACAATTTCACAATCAAACAAGAACAGAAAAAATTTCATTTGAAAGATCTTTGAGTTTTAAAGAGAATCATACCATGACATAACATTAAATCTTTAGATCACTACTTATTTTGTACAAACCGGACTTATTATGAAGAGATATCGTTTGAAAATATTTTATTTTAAATCACTCTCCCTCTTAATCGATGACCGTAGTCGATGATTGAGTGACTTAAGTTTTGATAAAATGAAGTCCGGTGATTTCCAAAATTAAGTCCAAATTTATTTTCAAAACAATATTTTTCCATTTTTAAAACAACATTTTCAAAATTGTTTTAAGAAAAATGGTATCATCCACTATTAATCCTGCACAAAGATACGTTAGGTGGTTAAGCTGCTTTTGTTATTGTTGCTGTAAGGCAGGAAGAAAATCATCTGCTGATGCAGTGAGGCCTCTGACGTTGCATTTGTCATGCCAACTCTTCATAGAGGTCCAATTAAGCTCCATTTCTTCATTTGATGATGAAGAAAACCATCTGCTGATGCAGTGAGACCTCTTACGTTGCATTTTTTCATGCCAACTCTCCATAGAGGTCAAATTAAGCTCCGTTTCTTCATTTGTCGACCTAAGAAATAGTTACCCTTTCCTTTCGGCATCCAATCATCATATTATGTGGGATCCGGATCGGGAACATTCTTATAAACTATGTTATCTGCATACGTTAGTGAACACAGATAGGCATATATGGTGGTCGACAACACCCAAACAACAATCGACTAATAAAAGTCAATTCAACATATCAATCAGTTCATGTAAAGCATGGGAATAATGTGTTTATCAAACTCTAATCATCTAATCCTAACAATCATATCCTAGGCACCTAGTCCTTCAACGTAGGTTAACATGTTTTACATTTAAGTATATAGGATAATTGGATAAGCTCGTTAGATGATGTAAAATTTAAAAACATTCTCCCCCTCAATAAATGACTTATTTTTCTGAAAAGTTTAAAAGCGCTGAAGTCATTGATTGAGTTTTCAATTTTTACGAAAACTCTGAAACTGATTGATTTACAAGCAACTCATTTTCCATCATTTTGTTAAAACAAATATTTTTCTGAAGAGTTTTAGAAGGAAAAATATTTGAGTAGGAACAACAGTCCTTTGACATACTTTCCTCATTTTAGTTTTAGGGCATGAAATTTTTGAAAATTGGTTTAGCGCAGCACTTTCCATCCTTGAAGAGCGGGTTGCTATCTGAAATAATAGCAAACCATAGTTTTAAGCACGGGTTACAGTCTGAAATAACTGCTAGCCATATTTTGAGATATGTTTTGGAAAAGAATATTTACACCTCCAGCTCTAACTTCATCTATGGTCACGTGCCATTATTGAATGGCATTTCTAAGACCGTAGATGTTATTGATACCAGAAGACATGTCTTGAGAAAACAATATTTTTTGTATTTTTCAAATTTTCAGATTTTTATGGGTTTTTGTTGATTTTATATTTTTCTATTTTGTTTTTGTTGGTTTTATATTTTTGTATTTTGCTTTTTGATAAATATATACACAGATAGAGTAGATGATATAGATTAAGAAGATGATGATACGAGTACCGAGATAAGGATATCGAGCAGGCCCGTTGTAGAAGATAGAAATCGTCATCTCTTAAACATCCACCACCAAAGCTTCCGAGGCTCTTGAAAAGAAGAAATTGAGCCTTTAAGAATGTGAGACTTTGGCAGCTTCCCCCCAAACCGAAAATCCTTTAGCTGAGCAGATTCAAAGCTTTCTTTCAAGCTTCCATTAGCCAGGTGCACAATGAAGCACACCATTATCATCGATCTTGCTCTTTCTTAATTAAGATTAATCACCGTGATTCTTCGTTGGAGGTTATATCATCCACAAGAAGAACAGCAACGTATCATCCCACGCTTGAATCAATCTTCTCAAATTTCTTTTCCACTGAAGTCAGAAGCGATCCATTCCAAAAGGTGTCAAGAGAACAATTCCATCAAGTAGTTGAATTGATGCAATCAGCCTCTTTGTATAATGCTCAAGAACTCTCCCGAATACACATCATGAGGGGAATGAGAACACCTCCCCATGTTGACATTTTTCTTCCCTGATGATCGTGTATGAAGCTCAAGAACCCGAAGTACACCAATACCCAAGAGCTCTCCCGAATACACATCATGAGGGGAATGAAAACACCTCCCCATGTTCACATTTTTCTTCCCTGATGATCTTGTATGAAGCTCAAGAACCTGAAGTACACACATTCCCAAAGAGAGAATAACTGATAACACCTCCCTCATGTTACACACTAATCTCCCCTGAATAGGTCATACTTGTGTACCTCTTTTATCCCCAGAAACTAACTCTTCCATCTCTTCCCCCACATAGTTGGAATAAGAACACTAAACGCCATGAGTCAAACCTTGAGTTTCTCTGCGGTAATGACATATGTCTTCCCGGGATTTCTTCAATCACTTAGAAGTATTAAGCTCATCAAGTTTACTCGCGTTTAGATACGTGTCTCCTTCCCCCTTGCTGGTTTTGATGCTTTAGAATCAACAACATATTATAAGCCCATATACTCGAAATCTTTTGAGAAGAACATCATTAGCTCAGATGTATCTATGAGAATCAACTTGCTAAAGAATAACGTGAGCAAATCTAATTAGGGATTAAATTTGGCTTTTCACTCTCCCCCAATTAGTGCTCTCCCCTAAACTGACGAAGATTTTCAAGTGTTCTTCTCAGCCCGGATTAAGAAGAAGTCTTTAGATAATCAAATGCAATTCGTCTTTAGTCTTCTAACATGCAACAGAAAATGTAGAACAGACTGTAGACTCGACCTTCTTCATGGTTGTCCGTTTGGGGATTAGAAAGTTAACATCTTCATCTCACCAAATGCGTTCCAATTAACTTATATGTAGCAAATCTCCTTAACTAAGATCCCTCCCAATCAAACAAGAACAGAAAGATGTTCATCAAAGAAATTAGCAATCAGCCCGCAACGAACACATAAAATGGTAACACCAAGCAAACAATCACATCAAACAAGAACAGAAGGTTTTTCAGAATGATCATGTTGATGTGCACGTGAAGCATTAACCGGAAGAACTTGTCATTAAACTCATCAGTCCGTGAGAAGATGTCAACCAATGGCTCTTAGAAGAAAACTCCATGTGAAGATGACCCGATAAGAAGAAGCTCAGTTCTTACATGAGTTTGGAGTCGTTTGACCATTTATTCACAGATATCAATCAACCATGCAGAAAATTCACACTTCTTCTCCCCCTCAAGAATTGCATACGGAGATGCCATTCTTGATTAAACAAGTGATTATCATCCAAATGTATTCTATTCACACTTCTCCCCCGCAAAATTAGCACATGATGTTGCCATCTTCATTATATTGAGCAAGTGGAATAAGAGTAATTATCAGTAGTCCGGTTTACTTGATGACTGAAGCGCATGGAAAAAGCATGAAGCATGTTGATGAGAATGATCATAATAAGAAGATTTCTCTTCTTCAGAAGATAAAGCGCACTGACACGTACACTTTTCTTTTCTTTGGAGTACGAGGCTTGAACTGTTGTGTTCAAACGTCATAATCTCTCTCTTTTCATCTACTCTTGGCAAACTTATGATCAACCCCATTATCATTCAGTAGGCTCTTTGTCGCGTCAGCTGATGGAGAAAACCCACTATGATGAATTTGACCCTGATGTAAACTAACCCTAACTCGTGACTTAAACTTGCACATATGTAACAAATAGCGGTGCCGAGAATTCATCCTCCATTGAATCTCTAAGTACTCTATACTCTTCATCCAACCAACCATCAAGTATAAGATGTACATCACCTCTTGAAAATCCACAATTGAATGTGACATTGAGCACTACAACGTAACTCCTTATAGTGATAGTTATTTTGTGGTGGTAAGAGCCCAATTCCCCCAAGTGATAAAAGAAAAGGAAAAAATCACCCAACAATAGCTAGATTTCCAAGTCTTCGTTTTTGATAATAAGCTCGAACAAGGATCTTGAAGAATCTTCATCCAACCATCCCCGATACTTCAGATACTAAGTACACTCGCCCGTGATATTTCACTTCAACCTCAAATAAACAATACTGAATTAACGCCGTTGTCACATCTTGTGGTTAAAAGCTCAAATCTAGCCTCCTTTGACGTTTTAAGTGAACTATGATAATGGTTTCATCCCGCCATGGTTAACAGCACATAACCCCGTAAAACCAAGTAATTACCAAACTGCCATGAGGACAATCCAAACGAACACTCAGTTCATGAAGTACACCCTTTTATCCCTTCTTCGAAACAGAAACCGTAGTACTAGCATTAGATGAGATCCAGAAATACACTTTCCCTTTCTCCAGGATGAATCTATGATCACGGGATTTTACAATTCTATGGTTTAAACCGAGAAATAGTTTCTTTCGCGGGATTTTACAAAACCAAGAATAAACCGTAAGATAGATCCGAAAATGCACTTTACTATTACCAGGATGTTTCCATTGTCATGGGATTTTACATGTCTATGATTTAAACCGAGAAATAGATTCTTTCGCGGGATTTTACAAAATCAAGACAAAACCGTAAACAATGTCAGCTTGAATGTGTTATGACAACTTTGGTTTCGGTGAATATCTGTTTTTGGGGAACATGCAGCGGTTTTAACAACGGTTCATTCTCCATCATCAACAATTCTTCTCCCATATGTAGAATACTCCACAAACCATACTAAGTAGAGTAGTATACACTACTTTCCCCTGGAGGTTGATCGTAACACATCAAAGTACACGTTTCTCCCCCATGATGGTTTCGAACTTTCGGAAGCATCATTAACGTGTAAGACCATCTGCATGAAAAGTTCTAGTCATAAGCAAACATCTCAAAAAAGCATGAGTGACACTGAAGATTCTTGAACAATTTTTCTTAGACTGTGAAGTATCATGGACATTCTGTGACGTCAAATATCTCATGGGAATTGCTGAAATTAAACCTCATTTATTCATCGGTTAATAGTAATGACCATATATGGAGATAACCCGATACGACTAAAATCTCGTAACTAATACCATACAAAAACTCTGTGATCATTTTTCTCAAATTTTCGCTCAAGCCGTGAATATATGTATCCTTCCGTGAAAATTAACATACCAAAAATACCAATCAATTAACAAATTTTATCAAAATTGTTTTTCCAAAAACATTTTCTGAGAACAAATTTTGATATTCTGATGATATGATTATAACTCAAGGCCATATAATCAAGTGATCCATCAACCCTTCTCAATACTTGCCGCCCATTATAATCAGCCCAATGTAATTGATATCCAAGACCCAGTCCAACGTTTGAAGCCCACAATTCATTAAGAGGAATTATAACCCGATCCAAAAGTATCCAAAACATGTGATACCCTAATTTATCTCATATTAACACTAAAGCACACTCAGTTATGATAAGCGCCTACCACCTAACTTATTCTCTCACCAATCTCAATCTCATCTTCATCTCAACACAGATTTAAACTCATCTCATCTTATCTCAACATCATCACAACATCAATTAGAATCACAAACACAACAAGAATCTTTCAATTATAATCAGCCCACAAACATAATCAAAAACCCACCTAAATCTTTCAAGACCGATTCTTCACACGACTAGGCTTCAAAGAAAAACAACTTCAAGATCATTTAAATTGGTCTCGGGTAGGTTTAATTGATGTTGTTGTAATCATTTTTGTGTTGATTATCGAAAAGATAAAAACGATTTTAACACTCTTGTTATAAATCTTTTTATACCCTTTTCGGACATAAATAAAGAAGCAAGGCTTCACACATAGAGATCTGTGATGATCAGGGTTTAGTAAAAATTTATAAAATATTAAAATTGAATCATTTCTGAGATTAATTTGTATTCCGTTTTGATTGAGTCTTGTGTAAGATGGAGGATAGGATAGATTTGGTTGGATGTTGTTAGAGTTGGTTTGTCGAGGCTGTGAAGGCTGTGAGGGATGATATGGATCAGTTTGATTTTGTTTTGAGTCATGTTCTTGTTAATTCGTTTATGTTGAAGAGCATGGACCAAGGATGGATGAAACCTGAGGTCGAGTCTTTTTGGTATAAGGTATTGTTTGTTGGTCATGGTCAGCAAGTCTCTATCTTTGTTAAACAACTCGCTTCAAGGTCGAGTCACATGGTCAACAAACCGCTTTTGACTCAATAGTCAAAAAGCATACGCACAACTCGCTTCATGATTGTAGGACAGCGTTTGAGACAAGTCGCTTTCAGTAAACCGTTTGAGACAAGTCGCTTTCAAGTTATTTGTATCTGGAAAAATTATGAGGACAAGTCGCTTGGACAATTTATAAGGACAAGTCGCTTGGTTTTTTTACTTTTTGCTCCGGCGATTTTTTCGACCATTTTCCGACCATATTCAAAAACCCAGAAAAACATCATACAAATGCTTCTTTGACTCGTTGACTTCACGAATATGACCAGTAGACCATATATATTTTCACATATATGGTGTACCAAAAAGAATCATATGCAGTACTGTTTGGACAAGATTATGACACAAACATATATAAATCTTGAAAAGACCAGATGACTTTTTTGAGACAAAAGGATACATTAAAACTTTATTAAAAACTGTTTTACCAAAAGAATAAGAAAAAAAATTTCGACCCCATAAAAAATGCAAAAAACAGTTTAAAACATGATTCGAAACCCACATAAATCAACACAACACAATAACCCTGGCTCTGGTACCATTTGTAGGATCTTAAATATATTGTGTTGTTTGATGATTCGGGTGGCCTTGGTTGGTGATGAATCAAGTATGCTATGGTTTAGAGAGAGAAAGAGATGAGAGGGTGTTCTTGTTAGAGAGTTGTAATACAAAATGCAAGGTTAGATTAATGAGAAGCACCACCCTTCCCTTAGAGGGAAGGGTATATATAGTTACATAGATTACGTCCTTCTAACGGACTGTGGATCAGGCATACAGTGGGTAAAGACCCGTCCTTCCTCCATGGTGTTACACTACGCTAAACTAAACTAATAACTTACTAATAAACTGATAAATAACGATACGTCTACGAGTTAACTTGTGCTAATCTATAGTTGGGGTGACCGACACTTCACAATGGAATTTCCAATTCCTAACACAAAAGTACTCTAACTATAAACTTCATGTATTCTTGAAGCCCCTTCATGTATTCGAGCTAGCAATGGAAACCGTATCATGTTAGTCTAGCAGTGGTTACTAGTAAACTAGCAATGGTTACAATACATTAACAGTGGTTACACAATACTACTAGCCGTGGTTTAACTCAGCAGTGGATTACTTTCTTCTAGCCGTGGTTTCTTTTTCTCCAGCAGTGGTTCCATACTTAGAGTAATTCCATTCAGTGGAACCTAAAACCCAACAATCCTCCCCTAAACTTGATATTTACCAACAAAAACATCAAGTTTCTTTTAAAGCCCATGCATTCTTCACTTGGAGGATGTATCCAAACACTTATCAGGATGCAACAACTTTTCAAATTTTCTCAGCAACCTGTAAGCTTGATAATCAAAGGGTTTCTACAACTTTAAGCCACGAGGCTGTAACATCTAAGTAAGGACTTCTGGATAGTTATTCAATTTAGGATAATCACTTTCTACACACATATGAATAACTTTTCCATAAATAGTTAACACATTAACTCCACAAGACTGATATAAATACCAACTTGTAACACTGTCATTGAAGAGTCCATTCCATTCAGGTTCATCATGAGTAGGTTCAAAAATCATCTTCAAATTATAATAAACAATCCTCTCATGATAATCATCTGGTGCTACATCTCCAAATCTATCTTTGTATAATCTCCATATGGCCATCAAATCATCTCTTTCCAAAAAGTAAATCATTTGTGAAAACTTGACAAAACCATAACTCTCACCATTGGCTCTCTCACACTTCCAACATCATCCATTTACAGTAAACTCAAAATTATAAGAGATAATCTGATGATGACCTGTAAGAGGTGTTGTACAACTAACCTCTGGTTCCTTTAAGCTTGACAATTTAGTGAGAACCATCAGTCTTTTCTTGTTTTCTTCAACCTCCTCTTCAGTTTCTGACTCAGATGTGTAATCCACTGCTTTAGACCTATCAGCTATCCTCTTCAGTCTTCTTTGAGGTTTTGCCTTTAGTGCCAAAGGACCCTGTAGATCTGCTATCTTCTCAATCCTTTGAAATAGTTGATCAATCATAGGATTAGTGGGCTTAGTCCCCTGTGGAGCAAGTTTAGCTTCAAGCATTTTCCTGGCAACATTCTTTGATAATGGATAATCCTTATCAATGAACATAAAGAACTTCTCTTTTGTAGTTTGTACAGCATGAACTCTGCAAGATTGATACAGCATCCAATCAACCACCTCACAGTCTGTCCAAAATTCATCATCTGGGTTAGGCTGGCACAAATTCTTAATAGAAGTCCACACAAAATTAGCTAATACTCCAGTTGGCCCATACTTCCCATGTCTAAAATCCAATATCTTCCATAGTTGCTCCAGATCAACCACTTTCAAACCAGACAACAATTGACCAAAATTATAGTAAGTGCTCTTCCATCCATCAGCCCTTGTAATTTCAATCATCTCTTTCTCATTAGCTGTGATGATCTGTAGATCTTCAATGGAATGAATAGCAGTAGGATTAATAGGCTCAGGTTTGTCACACTTTAAAAGATATTGTTTCACTCTCTTCTTTCTCATATTATCATCCACTTTCTGCTTCTTAGAACTAGATTCCTCATGAACACCAACTTTTCTCTTTTGTTTATTCCTTAACCATTCAGCTTCTTTCTCAGAGTTCATAGGAAGAAAGTCCTCTTCAACACTTCTTTTACATCTCTTATAAATTTCTTCAACTCTCTCAAATGTACACTTTCTCAAATTCTCACCAATGTGCATGTCCATGTGTCTAATGACTTTCATCATTTGATTTCTCATCTCAGTCTTGGTAGGAGGTTTCTTCCTTTTAGCTTGTCTTTTCTCCAGACGTATTTTTCTAGCTTTTTCAGCTAAGACCTTGGAACTTGTAGCAGCATCTAGCAGTTCCCATTCAAGAGTAGTGTATTCAGTCCTTATTTCTTCAGAGGCTTGAAGAAAAGGTTGTTCATTATTCCATTCTTCAATCAACTTCATAGTAGCTAAAGTAGCTTCCTCTTCCTCTTGCTTTCTCTTTTCTTCAGCAGCAAATCCATTAGCTTGCAACTTCTTAGAGAATTCTTCATCATGTAAAATTTGCTCTTGCCTATTCTTGAACTTCAAAACAGGCTCAGCAATGCCTTTCCCCTTTCCAATGTCTGGTAGAACCACCTTAGTCTTCACAGGTTCACCAATTTTCAAGCTTTTACCCAAGGGTTTAGGCCCAATTGGTTTTAGAATGATAAGTACAGGTGCAATAGTAGGTGCAGGGTTGGATAAGGTTTTGCTTAAGTGAAGCAGGGTACCAGCAGCCTCCTTCTCCATTTCTTTAGACTTGGGTGGTGGTGTAACAGTGGTTGTAACAATGGTAGCAGTGGTTGTAATGGCTATAGGTATATCTGAAGTAACAGTGGTTGGAATTACCTCAGAAGTGGTTGCAGCAGTGGTTTGATTTGAACTGGCAGTGGTTGTTGTTGCCTGCACCACTTCCTCTATCTTTTCTTCAACAGCAACCTTTGAAGATTCAATCACAGCTACTTTGCCATCTCTATCAGTCACCACATACTCATCTCCATGATCTCCACTCTCCAAATCCAAATTATCATTAGAATTCAAAGCCTCCCCTGAATCTATGCGTTAACTCCTCCCCTGTTTGGTTACATCCTCCAAAATCACATCTTTTGAGGAGCTTGCCTTCTTGCCCTGTTTCCTAACTCTCCTTAATGCAAAAATACTTGGTCTTCTTATTCTTTCCAAGACAGACACCCTGTGCTTCAATCTTCTAATTTGTCTACCCTGAAACACTGCAAGTTCTTGAAGACCAGTTATAGTAACCTCCATTTTGGTACACTTAGCCGTCAATTCATTAAATTTTTCAAGAATATCCTCACCACTTCACTTGGTCTGAGAGGTGGATCCTTGGAAAAGTCATTTTGTACATTTTCAGTACCCGTCAATTCAGTTTCATGTCCCAAACTACCCTCATCACTTTGAGTTGTGTAACCTGCTCCTTGAGGTGAATCATGGGGTGTAGAAAACATGGCATCAGACCTAGCCTGATCATCCATGCACCCTGATATAGCCAGTTGGCTAGGGATTCCTCCACCTGTGTTAAGTTCAAGAGAACTCTCCACATTAGGAGTTGCCAGTGGTTGGGTCTTACTTATGTTTTCACTGTCCTGGTCAGCACCTAAGCCTGAACTAGTAGTGAAAGCCCTTCCACTCATGTCACCTCCACTTCTTGTGAAAGCCTCATTATCTACACCACTAACACCAGCCTGAGGTAGCTTGGTGTCCTTCCTCCTCCTCCTAGTAAACAAAATCCTGTGGGGTTCAGAAGTTGAAGTTAAGGGATCAACAGTGGGTTCAGATGTGATAGCAGGGGTTTCAGTTGTGATAGCAGGGGTTTCAGCATCAGTGGGTTGGGTAGGTTGTGGTTCAGTGACATCTTCATTCTCAGGAATGTCTGGAAAATTCAACATATGGGGAGACAATGATGTGACTCTTCCTGAGAAAGTTGGATTTTGGTGCCTCATGTGTGCAAACACCTTAGGAAGCATATGATGAACTTCATACTTCCTATTATGACCAATAGGTTCTTCAATCTGACTATCCACAATCAATTGAACAAACCTAGGATACAAGTAATACTTTCCCTTGTCCCTAATATTCTTCAGAAATCCATCAAAAATAATCCTAGACCAATTGAATTCCCTCCCTTCAGAAAGACAAATAATGGCAGTTGCAATTTTGGAGGAAAATTCATCAAAGCCTGTGGTCTTATTGCTCACACACATCAACAAAGTGTGAATCAAAAATTTCCACTGAGGTGAAAACATACCTTTAAGAAATTTAATTTTATCACCCCTTCTTTCATAACCCAGCCTTTCTAAACCTTCAAAAATGTCATCATTAGAAAGATTAACTACTCCAGCAGCATCCTCTAGCTTCAAGACACCTCTAATTACATCTTCATTGACCAAAATTTCCTTCTCATCCGCAACAGTCCTAAGAACCTCTAACCCATCTCTCTCCTATATTTCAGCATTCCACCAAAATTGATGTACATAAGTTCTAAAAATTGTGGGTGCTATTGTTAACGCAAAGTGGATTGGACTGTGTTTAAGGAAATCAATCATCTCATGGAAGCCTTCTGATTGATTGTTCTTGATCAAATATGCAACTAGGTTATGGGTTTTGGAATGCAAAGTCGGCATTGTGATTAGTGATGGAATATGATATGGGATTGTGAATTAAGCAGTTGAGAGTGGTTAGGGTTTGTGTTAAGCACCAATTGGAAGTGATTTGAAGATCAATTAAATGATCTGGCAGTGATTTGGGGGACTAAATACGTTTTTACTAAAGTTACAAAATAGCCCCTCAAATTTCCATTGTTAGCAAAAGTACGCTAGCAGTCGTTTGAGCACAACTAGCAGTGGTTTGAAATAGTCTGGCAGTGGATAGATCACCAACACTCCAATCTGTTGACTAAGACTTCTGCAACAAAATCTAAGCAAAAAATAGTGATATTATGCATTATTATGAAGGATTACAAAAGATTCACATTTTTTTAAACATCCACAGCAACAGCTCCACAAAGCTCTAAAATATACAAAAGCTCCTTCATACCTGCACATCACTAACACAAACCAGACACTTGAAACATTGTTAAGGTTAGCAGTGGTTAGAATAACAAGAAGTGGTTTCAAAATTCATACTGCCAGTGGTTAGAACAATACTAAACACCCAGTCAAATGGTCAACTCCAAGTCATTAATCCGTCCACCAAAGTCAAAGATTTCATTTACTCCTCAACAACTCACACCTTCCACACATTTACTTACTGATGTCTTACTTAACTCTATTAAAGAGTAAATCACCCACATACCACACACATTTCTCACATACCCAAAAACCTTTTTACTGAAAATACTTCAAAATCATCACCATGAGTAGGTCAAACCCTATTGAACTCTCATCAGACACTAACAGCTCTTCCTCAGACAGTGTTTGGGAGGAGTTAGTTGCATCAGGTAGGGTTGACCAGGAAGATGCATCAAGGAAAATATCTCACACAGTCATGGGCACAAACCCTTCATTTGCTAGACCTTCTTCCATTCAACCAAAGCCACAAAATGCCATCAAGAAAGGATCCAGTTCTTAGTTAAGCTCTTTGCCAAGCTATGTGTCTCCATATGAAGACAAAGATGATGAAGATTCTTCCAGAGCAGTGTTTGTGCCTCCCCTTGCATCAATACCACCACCAGAACCTATATCAGCTATACCTTTGCAAGTAATCCTTCCACCACCAGTTGGTCCATCTTCTTCATCACCTCCCATAAGAGAGAGTGATTGGACTTGCATGACCCAAAGTGTGGCATGTTATTGGAGGACCAAGAGTTCAGAAGGAGATGCCAGAGTGGGCCATTGCAAGGAAGCCTTAAGTGGTGTTGGTGTATGTTGTGAAGCTTATTATCTTTTGATGGTTGTTTGAAGACGTTATCTTTTGATGTACTTTGCTAGTAGTCAGTATCCCATGGTTGTAACTTCTGCATCTTTGAATGCAGATATTTTCAATAATAATATCACCATGTTTTCCTTTTAAGTCCATTGCATTATACTGGTTGTGATTTATTTCTTTGATCTGCAAAATAGTTAGTGGAAACACAAAGAAACAAGCAGTGGATAGAGCAAAACAAGCAATACTAAGATCAACTAATAACAGTACATAACTTTTACAAAACAAATTTGAGATTTAGAGATTTATCATTCCAATACTGACTACAAGGTACTAAAACCTCCCCACATCAAAAGCTTCAGTGAGAAGATCAGCAACATTGAAATCAGTATGGATTTTCACCATTTGAATTAGCCTTTTCTCATTACAATCTTTAATAAAATGATGCCTTATCTTAATATGTTTAGTTCTAGAATGCAAAACAGGATTTTTAATTATGCATATTGTACTGTTATTATCAATGTAAATCTTAGTATGCATAAAATTGTACCCAAAGTCCAACAATTGATTCTGAATCCAAAGCACTTGACCACATCAACTAGCAACAACCACATACTCAGCTTCAGTGGTGGAATTGGCCACAATTATTTGCTTTTTACACTGCCATGAAATTAGCCTGCTTCCCAAAAACTGACATCCTCCAGTAGTAGACTTCCTATCCAAACTAGCTCCAGCATAATCACTGTCTGTATAGGCCACCAAATCAAATGCTGAATCTTTAGAATACCAAAGGCCCAATTTAGGATGACCCTTAAGATATCTAAAGATTCTCTTCACAACATTCATGTGTGATGTGTTTGGTGTGACTTGAAATCTTGCACACACACATACTGAGAACATAATATCTGGCCTGGATGTAGTGAGATACATCAAATATCCAATCATGGATCTATACAGCTTCAAATCAACTTTGGGACTTCCATCATCTGGTAGTAGTGGTTTCTGAGTCTCCATAGGTGTACTAGCACTCTTTACATCCTGGAATCCAAACTTCTTTAAAACATCTGCTACATACTTGTCTTGACTAATGAATATACCATCAGTCCTCTGTTGAACTTGTAACCCCAAAAAGAAAGTGAGTTCACCCATAGAACTCATCTGAATCTTATCATGCATAAGTTTCTCAAAGTCTTTGCACAACTCCTTATTGGTTGAGCCAAAGATGATGTCATCAACATAAACCTGAACCAGCAATATATCATCCTTGAGCTTCCTTATGAACAATGTCTTATCAATCAATCCTCTCTTGAAACCATTGTCCATCAAATAAGTAGAAAGGCATTCATACCATGCCCTTGGAGCTTGATGTAAACCATACATAACCTTCTTCACACTGTAGACCTTATTAGGATGATCAGGATCTTCAAAACCAGGAGGTTGACATACATATACCTCCTCATCAATAGTACCATACAGAAAGGCACTCTTAACATCCATTTGATACACCACAAAATTTTTGAATGAAGCATATGCCAAAAACAATCTTATAGCTTCAATTCTGGCAACTGGTGCAAATACTTCATCATAATCCAAACCTTCAGTTTGTGTGTATCCCTGAGCTGTTCACCTTGTAGACAGAGGAGATATAGAAAGTGTGCCGTGCTTGATTCATAAGATTATATAGTAGAACCAATATATTATTTCACTTAGCCTGCCTCTCCCATGACTTTCCGGACCAACCAACCCGGATCTGTCCTCGCGAGTCTCTCTGCATTTTGGAAGCAGAGCATGCAGAAAAATCGAGCAATGGATCTTAGAAGAATTCCACTTTTTTCGGCACGACTCTTTCGATTTCTGCGCTGACATTTGAGTTGTCTCTCTTCTTTCTTTCAATCGACACACTCGACGCAGATAACTCCGGTGGCCCCCGCTTCTGTCTCTATCAGGCGGCGACAGCCCCCACCTCCATAGCCACAGCATGTAGGAGCAGCTCCTTAATCCGCACTACAACCAATCAAAATGTTCTCCAGATCGATATATGATGCTAAACGGAGACCAAGATAGAGAGAGAGGGCTGCCCCTTTGTTGGCTCTTCGAGACAAAAGCACTCATATGAATGGTGCTAATTCCCATGTTCCTTCTAGTCTCGTTTGGTTTCGAGAGCCTCCCCCTCCCCGTCCCTTACTCGTCTTTTGCGTCATCCTGGAATTTTTTTCCGTATGCCGGGGAAAATGCCTCACCTTTCTACATGCATTTTTAGAAGAATGCTTCTGACCATCTTAGGCCAACCTTGATTTATTCCTCACCACAATACCCCTTTCATACCTTTTGTTTCTGAATACCTATTTAGTTCCAATAGCCCTCTTACCATTAGGAAGATCAACCAATGTCCACACTTCTTGAAGCTTAAATTGTAGTAGCTCCTCTTGCATGGATTCAATCCAACCTTCTTCTCCTAATGCTTCTTCAAATCTTTTGGGCTCCTTTTGTGACAAAAAACAAGCAAACAAACAATTTTGCAGATCTTGATGACTGTTCCTTTTGTGAAGTGATCTAGCAAAGAAACCTTATTCAGGAAAGGTTTTAGTGGTCAAAGCCTTGCTTCTTGTTTGAACTGGAGTATTCAGATCTTCAAGAATTTGCTCTTTGGGATGAATCTTATGCACCCTGGTGGTAGGAATTGGACTTTCTGTAATGACAGTTTCCAAATTAGTAATATCAGCATTGTTGAAAAAGTCATCCATATTTTCATCATCAGTGGGAGTATCCATTTCTTCCAAAGGAGGCATATCAGGATCAGTTGGATACTCATCATCACCAAATAATGGTTTGGCAGGGATTCCAAAGTAAGTACTGCTATCAGAATTTGCAGTCGGGGTTTCACTTGAACTAGCAGTGGTAGAAGTTGGCTTAGCAGTGCTTTCATTATACTTAGCAGTGCTTTCAGAATTTTTCTTCTTCTTTTCAATTTCCTCTACCGACACTGAGTTATCATGCACCAACTCTTCCTTATCTTAATGATGATCACCCTTGCTTCCAGAATCCAAATCATCATCATCAGTGGGAATCTTCTTTTCAATTATGGGTGAGACAGGACCAGCTTTCCATTTTTCAAGCAAATAGAATTCCTTTGGAGAATCAGCTTCCTTAGAATTTGCTTCTCTTTCAGAATCCTTTTGAGTACCTGCATCAATATTAGTGGATGTACCTGCAATGATAGGCTCATAATTCATAGATTTGGTTAGCATATCAATATTAAACAGCCACTCAGGTCCTTTTGTCTCAACACTAGGAGTCTCTTCACTAAACTTAACATGTAAGTTTTCTTCTACAATTCTGGTCCTCCTATTTTATACTCTAAAGGCTTTGCTATTGAAAGAATAGCCAAGAAAGTATCCATCATCTGCTTTTTCTTGAAACTTGCCTGGGTAGTCTATGGTATTCAAGATAGTAACAGGACACCTAAAAGGTTTTAAGAAAGCTATCATAGGCTTCCTATCATGTAACAACTCATAGGAGGTCTTGTTACGAGGCTTCACTACCTTGCTTCTATTCTGCACATAACATGCAGTTCCTACAGCTTCAGCCCAAAAGGTAGTTGGTAACTTAGATTCTGACAACATTGTTCTTGCAGCCTCAATTAGTGTTCTATTTTTCCTTTCAGCTACACCATTCTGTTGTGGTGTCCTAGCAACACTAAACTATCTTTCTATACCTTTAGCCACACAGAACTGATTCATCACGTCATTTTTAAACTCAGTTCCATTATCACATCTGATTACTTTCACCTTATGGTTTACTTGATTTTCTATCCTAGTAATGAAACTCTTGAGGATCTCACTAGTTTCACTCTTAGCAGCTAAAAAGTATACCCAAGAAAATCTACTATAATCATCAGTAATAACTAGGCAATACTGCTTATGGTTTAAACTTTTAACAAAGGTAGGGCCAAATAAGTCCATATGAAGCATAAACAGTGGTTATGTAATGGTGTTAATTGTCTTGGTCTTACAAGAGGCTCTATGTTGTTTTCCTTTCTGACAAGCCACACAAAGTTCTTTACACTCAAAAACCTTAGAAGGTAACCCTCTCACTAAGTTGCCCTTTACCAGTTTATTGATTGTTTTCAAATTAAGGTGACCTAGCCTTCTATGCCACAATTTTTACTCATCAACTGATGCCTTAGCAAACAAACAAGTTGAGGACCTATTAGGAATTACATCTTTCATGTTAAAGCAGTATATGTTTTCTTTCCTAGGTACTCTTAACTGCACAAATTTCTCATCAGGCATTTTAAAATCAGGAGACAACACCACACACTCAGTTTCCCCAAAAAGTACCCAGTTTTTTTTATCACACATTTGAGAAACACTGAATAGATTGTACTTCAGTCCCTGTACCAAATAAACCTTCTCAAAATCCAGCTTTCCTGTTCTGATAGTTCCTCTGCCAACTATTTTTCCTCTTTTTGGATCATTTCCAAATGCCACATGTCCTCCATCAAAAGCTTCAAAATCCTCTAGGTTGCTCCCATCCCATGTCATGTGCCCAGAGCAACCACAATCAAAAATTCCGTTGTCTTGTAGCTCCTCCTGTAGATTGCCCTGCACATGAATTTAAACAAGTTAGTTCCTTTTGTAGACCCAAGCCAATACTGACTTGGGTCTGCCCTGTGCATCAATATCAAATTTCTTTAGGTCCATTGATGCACTACTGGAATTATGTAAAACCTTGGTCTTAGGCTTTCATTGCCAGCTAGCTGAGGCATTTACAACATAAAAATGGTTTCCAACCACTGTGTCAGTAATCACCTTTGGTACAGTTAAAACTTCTTTAGATTCAGGGGTGATATTCTGCTTAGCAGTGGAAATTTGCTTAGTAGTGTTTACATTATGCTTAGCAGTGGTTGGAACCCATTTGGGTGCAACAGTGATTATTGATTTTGCAGTTCCATTTTGCATTAGCACTGTTCTGGGAACCATATTTTTATTAGGATGAGGGATTGGTTTTTTTTGAAATTTTTTGATGATTTACCCTCCTCCAATGGTCCAAACTTGTGGTTGATTTTTATAACAGTTTTTATGTAGATGCTCAAAACTACCACATTTAAAACAAGCCTTCTTAACACATTGAAACTCATCTCCTAATTTGTTTGAAATTAAGCCACTGAAGTTTCTTTTATTACCCTTAGGTATGTATCTTTTCATATGTTCCCTAGGTATCTCATTATAGTCTACCACTTTCCTAGAAATTGGTGCTCCAAATCTAGGCATAAGGTTGGCTTGTTTAGAATCAACAAACTTAACATTTTCTACCTTCTCAGACTGTGTTGATTCAGACCTATCTTCCTCAGAATCTGATTCCCAATCTTCAATAATTGGACCATCAGATGACTTATCAGAACCTATCTTAGGTGATTCAGACTTACTAATCTCACCTACAGGTTTGTTGAAACTAAACTCACTACTAAATGACAATTAAGTGCTAGGTGGTGCATGTTTCATTAGAGAGGGTGGTGGCACATTATTGTATCCAATCCTAGAACCATTTTTAATCACTTGACACCCTATAGATTTATGAACCAAATCATAAGCAAATTGTGTTTTAGCAACCCTGACTACATGTTTCTCTTTATCTTCTAAGGCTTCTTGTTTTACACTCTCTGCTTCTTCTAGTTTCTGTTTAAGCACTTTAATTTCTCTATCTTTTAGATCAATTTCACCACCTAGTATGTTTACTTTATCTACATACTCAAACTCACATTTGATACAAAACTTAAGTTTCTCTTCCACATTCTCAAGACCTACTTTATATCCTAAGTTATCTAATGAAAGTCTTTCTACCTCTTTTCTCAGACTCTCATTAATTGCTTCAAGAGATTCTAAGTTATCTTGACATGATTTAAAAGAACAAGTATAATTATTTGACTCATTAGATACCTCAGAGTCTGAACCAGAAGATGATGCATATGCCATGAGAGCAAAGTTATGCTCTTTTGAAGATTCACTAGCAAGAAAAGTTGTATTAGGACCTTCTTCAATCTGATCACTCCAGTCATAATCACCCAATCCATCCTGAGCAACCAATGCTGAAGAAGGCTTTGGATCTTCAGTAGCCTTCTTGTAGTTTTCACCAATCCTTTTAGGAGCTCTACATTCTCTAGCAAAATGCCCCTTCTTCTTGCAGTTGTAGCACTCCATCTTACTCTTGTCAAACCCTGCCTGTCTTTGACCATCATACTTGACTTATCTGCCTGTTCTCCTTAGAAATATCCTAGCTTGCAATGTCAACATTGCCATTTGCCACTGAAGATTGATTTCATCAAGATCATCAGGATCAATTTGATCTAGATCTTGATTTAACACAGTGACACTAGTTGTTAAATCAGCCAGAAAAGCACATATGGCACCATCACTAACATTATCACTAACTGTGGTATTATTAGCAATAGCAGTGGAAATTCCATAGGCAGCAGTGGATGCTTCTTGAGAACTCTTGTGGTTTGTAGAGACAAAAGCAATGATTTGTGCAGATGGAGATGAACCAGCAATGTTCTTTTCAGACTCATAAACCTTCAAGTTGTTGTAGAGATTGTCCAGAGTCATCTTCTCAAAATCATCTTTGTTTCTCCATACAACGATGCACCCATTCAGGTGACAAACTTCTGATGAACTTTAGATTTATGTCTTCTTGAGCAACTTTTTAGTCCACCAATTTCAGATGACTGATTAGCTCTTGTAGTATGTTATAGGTACCATCAAGACTTTCTCCACTAAGTGCAGTGAAGTTTTTAAGCTGATGCTTGAGCATGTTTTTCCTGGATTTTCTGGTAGCTTCATTACCAGCAAATCTTGTTTCCATGGCATCCATTAACTCCTTAGCAGTCTCATATTGTTCAAAGTCCAATGCATATTAATTAGGTATTCCCATACTGAGAATACTATGAGCTTTGATCTCCAATTTCCTCTGTGCCTTGTCAAATTCACTAACAATTCCAACAGGTTTTCCATCAGGACCCATAGTGAGTAACTTATCACCCTTCTCAACAACTTCCCAGATGTTGTAATCAATCATGCGAACATATTGCCTCATTCACATTCTCCATACTTGATACTCACCCTGCCTCAGCATGGGTACCTTTGATGCAGTAACCATATGAGTTTCGTCAGACATCCTTACTCTTCTTGAATTAAAGTTAACTTGACTTCTTCTTGATCACAGTTTCTAGATCACAAGCTCTGATACCATTTGTTGATCCCAGTTGAGCAAACGATCCTCAATAGAAACTGACTTAAACAATAACCTGTTAAACACTATGCGGAATATAATGTTTAACCTTAAGAATAAGAACAACAGAAATCACTAAACACCTCAATTATATTAATAATGAATACTCTGAATAGTATTAGAATTTTACAACCTTGAAGTGTATCGACTTTAGATATATCTAACACATGTATATCTAATTCTAACCTAGGAACTCCTTTTATAGGCTAAGGAGTCCTTTACAATATACAATACGTAACCTACAAGATAAATATCTTTTCCATACTTATCTAATACAAAATATTAAACCGACTTATCAACTAGCAGTGGTTACAATACATTAACAGTGGTTACACAATACTACTAGCCGTGGTTTAACTCAGCAGTGGATTACTTTCTTCTAGCCGTGGTTTCTTTTTCTTCAGCAGTGGTTTCATACTTAGTAATTCCATTCAGTGAAACCTAAAACCCAACAGAGAATATAGGGATCCCGTTGACACGTTTGCTTCTTCAAGACACACTTGTTCTTCAGATCTTGGTTTTAGAGTTTTCTGAAGACTTGAGTGTGTTTCTTGCAATAATTCATTCCCGCCTACCTCTGTGCCTTGCCTGTTGTTAGATATTAGTTTTCACATACACATCAAACCATAACAACAAGGTGGCGAATAAGTGGAATTCTAGAGAGAGAAAGTTAGAGGTTTAGGGAACTTTAGTGAGAGAAAGAAAATTCTTGTTATGAGCTCCAACTCTCTACCTTGGGAGGTAGAGAGTATTTATAGTCTTACAAAAATCGTCACACATCGGGCTGTGGATCAGGCATACAGTGGGTAAAGACCCGTCCGTCCTCCACGGTGTTACTTAACTAAATACTACTTAACTTAAAAGAACTACGACTACGAGCTTTCTAACGATTACATATACTTGAGGTGACCGACTCTTTAATACCTGGAATTTCTAATTCCTAACAATCTCCCCCTAAGGGAGGTCACCTCAATCATGTACCAAAATTACATTGAATACAAATAGATATTACATTAAAAATTGTTCTTGCATTCTTGATGTGGTCCTTTGCTTCTAAGCTCGTAGTCATTGATTCTTCACATTGCATGTTTGGTTACTCCAAGTGGAGGTCTTTTACTGATCTACGTGATAATAATTTTGAGCCATCATTTGAGATCATCAGCTATCAAAAATCTCTGACACATCCTTTGTGGTGTTGGTATTATGTGATGTTGTGACTTTAGGACCGACATGCTCACATTCTGGATCATGACATCTTTCCATCAGAGTAGCGGAAGCCTTACTGACTCATGATATTTGCAGAAGCGCAGCACGAACATAGTATAGAAATATCTGAGCCAGGTTTTGTAGATATGCATAAGTCATGATTTCTTCAATTAAGTGTGGATGCTGTGAGCATGCGGCTTTGGATTGACTCCTCAATTCTGATCAGCTGCAACCGTCCAAGTGTACGCAAACAACGTTAGCAATAAATCGCACGAAAGTGTCTTTGATCACTTTCGTTGAATTGAGGTACCACGGTTCCCCGTTGATCGTACAAAATACTTTGTGATCGGTATAATTCGAAGAATTTCCTTGACAGGTTTAGCTGCTCTAGTTGTTCTCAAACCGGAACATCTCAAAGAAGATAACACGGGAATGAGTGAACCAGCGAATTTTAAGTCCACGATTGATGAAAAGAGATTTGAAAAACAATTTTGTATTGCTCAATAGAAATTGTTTTTGCAATACAACAAAGGTTTTATTGAAAATCAATTATCAATCATAAAACACCTTTTGGTTTGAAAAATGAGTACACGGTCGATGTGCTGAAGAAAAGAGTTGTTAAGCACAAAGACCGGTTTTTCAAAGGTATCCGTCAATCCATATCCTGAACCAGGTTTGATTCAAGAGATTGAATCGCCCCATTGTTTCTGTTCAGTTGTCACATGGTTGATCTATATAATAGATCTCACATGCCACCTACCAGAAGCTTGTTTGATGATGGCTCCAGAAGGCTTTCCATCTTCATTGTGAATATGATAACACATCACTCAGATGTTCAGGAAATACCACAAGGATAATGCGTAGGACTCAAGATATAATCTCTCTTTCCACATTGTGTGAAACAGAGAGTCTTCATTGAAAGTGTCCTAATGAGATTTATTGATGATCTCGTGGCTCTAGACTCAATTTGTGCATATTTGGATCTGTGCCAGAGACTAGGGTGAGGTTCTCCTTCTTCAATATCAACAATCTCTAAGAGAAAGTCGATAGATAATGTCGGTTCCCCGTGAGAATGAAACAAGTCCTTTTAGGAGGAACTTGAGTGGTTTGGAAAGTTGAAGTGCAGGGCGTCACTGGGTCCATGACGTCTTGTCTTCAATACCGATGTTACCATCAGTAGCATATGAATTGAACCCGGTTTACGCCTAAGGTTGAATAATTTGGAGAGCTATTTGTTTTCACCCTTTTCTCATTCAATTCTTTTTAATTCTTCAACCCTTCAGTGCTTACCGAGACTTCATAACTAGAACCTTGTTGGGTTTATTCCATTACTAGCTCATCTCAGCCGCACTCTTCCATATCTCACTTTTCTCCTTTTATCATCATACCTAAGGACTTCTATACTAGCTAGTGGATTGTCCCTGGGTAGATCCCTCCGGTTCTGGCGGATCATGGGAACCAATACCTATCCTTATCAGCCTTATATCACCGTACATAAAGTAAAGTTGGTCGGTCTATTTGGTATTGTTCATCTGCCATTGGAACCAATTGAAAACCATTTGAAAATCAATCCAGATACTTGTGATATATTATCAAAACATTTTGTACCTGAATTGTTTTTGATATTTTTAGAATAAGTGCTCCCCCTCAACATGTGCATCAAATGTTTGAAATCGTTTTGCACACGGAGGCAAGAGGAAGAAATTACTTCTTTGATTACCATTTTCTAAAAATATCACCATCACTTCCTTGATCAAATCAAGTAGATAAAGCATTTCTGAGAAGGATGAGGTTTCCATAAATTTGCTCCCCCTCAATATGTGCCTCGAGGTTTGAAAAGAGTTTTGCACATACTAGAGGGAACCTGCACATTGAGATAAATGATCACGTTTCAAATCATAGGTTTAAGATAGATGCTCCCCCTCAACATGTGTATGGAAAATTTGAAATCGTTTGTCACATGTGGGAAGGACAGCATGTACATCCTTATACAACCATTTACCGAATAATCAGTTTAAATCTAATTTAAATCACACATTCTCCCCCGATCACAATTATCAAATCATTTGAGATTTGTGATCTCTTATAGATTTAAATTGATTTTGAAAGCTTTTAAGGAGAATTGTGGCTTGATTATGAAAGCGTTTTAAATGATACGAATCGGATTTTAAGACTTTAAACTCCATTGATAAAACATGCATGTACATCTTTTTGAAAACAATTTAATGCCAAATAACTTTTTAATTTAATTGAAATCATTCTCCCCCTCAATCAATGACATAGGTTGTTGATTGAGAGATAGAGATTTTGACAAATAAGTCCTGAAGATTATCAAAAATAGAGACCGAGTTATTTTTCAAAGCATTTAGTTTTCAGCAGATAAATGTTTATAGAATTAGAGCATGGAATTTGAAGACATGGTAAAACATGGCTCTGTTCTTTCTTTTAAAACCGGGTTATTGCCTGAAATGACAATAAACCATTTATTTCTCTTTCTCTCAAAAAATATTTTTGATTTTTTTTTTAAATAATAATAAAAAAATTTTGAACAATATCTAAAGTCCCGTGTCATTCTTTGAATGACAACAACAAGACCGTAGATATAATCGAATCGAGAGAAACATGACAAAATGCCAATATTTTTTGAAGATTTTTCGAATTTTTCAATTTTTTTTTTTTTTTTTTTTTTTTTTATGGATTTTGAAAGTTTTATATTTTTCTATTTGATTTTTGAAGGTTTTATAATTTTGTATTTTGTTTTTCGAATAGATATATACAAGAGAGAGATGAAGATAGACCTTTACACCTCGTCTTCCTCACGAAGACGCTTTGAGTGTTTCGGTTGAAGGCTTTTCATGCCAAGACGTGGAAGAATAAACTCAAAACGTTCTCTTGAAAGAGCTTTGGTGAAGATGTCGCTAACCGATATTCGCACCTCACAAAATAGAGTTGCACCACACCTTTTTCTACTTGTTCCCTGATGAAGTGATGTCGAATGTCAATATGCTTTGCTCTTGAGTGTTGAACATTGTTGCATGAGAGAGCAATAGCACTTTATTATCCACATCTGAGAGGATTTTGTTGAAAACAAAGCCATAGTCAGATTATTGAGATCTCATCCATAAGATTTGAGCACAACAGGATGACATGGCTATGTATTCAACCTCTGTAGAGAAAATAGAAGTACTCATTTGCTTCTTTGAAGACCAACTCACAAGCTTATCACCCAAAAGCTGAGCACCTCCAGGGCGTGCTTGGCGACGAGTATCTTGACAACCTGCATGATCAACATATGCATAGGCCGTTAGTGACATACCGGTGTCCTTGGTACCAGACCCATATTGATGGTTCCTTGGAGATACCGAAAGACCCGCTTTAACCTGCTTCAAAGGTGCTTTTAGTAGGCTTAGCACGGTATCTAGCACACATGCAAACGGCCGAACAAGATGTCTGGTCTAATAGCGGTGAGGTACATCAGGGATCCAATCATACTACGATATTTCGTTTGGTCAATCATGATCCATGAGTGGTCCTCATCTAGTTTGGTTCTATCAATCATGGGGTGTCAACGAGGTCACATGAGTCAAACCCAAATTTCTTTAAGATCTCATTTGCATATTTAGATTGATTTATAAAAATGCCTCCTGGGACTTTGTGAAATTTGTAATCCCAAGAAAAATGAAATTTGTCCCATCATTGAGATTTGAAATTTTGAACTCATTTCATTAGAAAAACGATCACATTCCATTGGGTCATTCGAGGCAAAAATAATATCATCAACATAAATTTGAACATGAGTTAAATGTTTGCACGACTTCTGGTGAACAATGTAGGATCAACTGCTCCTTTGATGAATCCGGTTGATAGAAGAAACTTTGACAGTGTATCATACCATGCCCTTGGAGCTTGATTTAAACCGTAAAGAGCCTTCTTCAGACGATAAACGTGAGTAGGATGCTCTTGATTCACAAATCCTTCGGGTTGGTGACGTGAGGCGACTTCTTTAAGATCTCCGTTCAGAAATGCGTTTTCACATCCATCGATAGACTACCATGTTCTTACTAGCAGCATTAGCGGGAAAAGATTCGATTGCCTCGATTCGAGCAACGGGAGCAAAAGATTCTTCAAAATCAATACCCTCCTCTTGACGGTATCCTTTAGCAACTAATCGAGCCTTGTTCTTCAACACATCACCATGCTCATCAAGTTTCACTTTGAAGATCCATTTAAGAGCAATAATCATAGCACGTCGGCGGTACTAACTCCCATACATCAAGTCGATCAAACTCAGGAATTTCTTCTTGCATGGCATTGAACCGGCTATCTTCATTCATGGCGGTTTTAACATCTTTTGGTTCGATCTTAGATAGTACGGAGTTGAAGAAGCACCATAAGGCATCGGTTGCAAGTTGTTTCAGTGTTGATACAGGACGAGAGGGATTACCAATGATGTTGTCTAATGGATGATTGTGAGTCCATTTTCTGAGGTGTTCATGTGGCGGTTGTTGAGGGGCGAGGTAGCCGAGTCGATGTCTCTCGAAGAAGATGGTTCGATGATGATTCGAGAGCAAATATGTTTTCAAATGGAGCATCTTCAGGAGTAGCAAAGGGATTAACTTCATCATTGATGCGAGAAACATTTCCATGATGTACATTTGAAGAATGATGATTTGTTGATGAGGCCGAAGGATCATTAGCGGTGCTTCTTGACTTAAAGATATTGAGACCGGGATTGACCTCATTCACAGGAATATGAGCATCCTTTGTTGTAGGGATCAACACCTCATTAGTAATTGAATCATACAGTTCATCAAACATAGGATCAAACAATTTCTTTAAATCATCTTCGGATGGAGGTACATATGGAGTTTCTTGAGAAGAGTTTGGAACAAGGGATGAACCAATGGGAATTGTTTTTGAAGTCTGGGTCCGGTGGAGTGTCGAGCCATTTGACCGGTCAGCTCATCAAACGTAACGTGAATTGTTTCCATGATATTTGGGTTTCTTTTGTTGTAGATTTGGTATCCCTTTTTGTTTGGTGCATATCCTACAAATACTCCAATGTCGGCTTTAGCCCTAAGTTTCCCTAAGTCTTGACCCTCATTAGTTGGATAACACAATGCACCAAACACCACGAAGGAAAGAGATTAGGTTTTAAATTTGTGGACAAGTTCATATGGAGTTTTTCCATGCAGTGTGAATCGAGGAGCGATTTTGTGTGTAGCATGCGGCATGGCAATTGCTTCACCAGAGAAACATTGGAACCTTTGAGTAAATCAGGCATTGTTCTAGCGGCTTCAACAAGAGGGATTCGATTTCGTCTTTCAACTACACCGTACTGTTGAGGAGTTCGTGGAACACTTCTTTGATGGCTGATTCCAACGCTTTCCTAGAATTCACAAAGTTGTTTGTTGACAAACTTCAGTTCCATTGTGCGATTCGATAATTACGCGGTTTTGTTAAGTCGAACACTGCAATGTTTGATGAGTTTGACGATGATATCGAGGAGTTTCATCCTTTGTCCTAAGAACTTGACCTGTGTGAATCTAGAGTAATTGATCAATATTTGAACTACGGTTAAGCTACCTCACAAACCGCCACTTGTGAATGGCGACCGTAAAAGCTTAAAACCGCTTAAAACACAAATACAATGAAGTCCTGGAGAATATAATGAATTACCGGGTCGTTAAGTCCCACGGAGACTCAATGGTGTGTCAAAACAAACTCAGAGGATAGAATGATCACTAAGGATAGTGATCTCAGAAAAGATTGGATGAATAATTATAACTAAGGAAAAAGATAATAAATAAAAGCGACTTAAATACAAATTAAGAAAATTAAAAAGATAAAATATATTAAATAAGCGCTATCACTATTTTTACAATGATGTTTGTGTGATTTTATAAAACAAAATATCTTAAATAAACTATCTTAACGTAAACTTAAATTATCTAAAAACTTGACTTGAAATGAAAACATACGTTATGTATAAAAATTACTGCAGTCGCAAAGACAAACGCGTAAAATTTATGAAATAAAAGTCCTATAAGTGTACAAACAATTTTATTACGTAATATATGACGAAAGAAAATTTTTGAAAAATTATATTTTTAGACTTTTATATTTTTTATTATGAATTAATTAAGATTTTACATTAATTAAATGTTTAAAAATACTAAAACTAATGATAAAAATCCAAAACTTTTTGTAAAATACTTAATACTAATACAAATTTATGAAAATTGCAAAGCTGGAAAAGCTACTTTGAATAAGCTCGAAATAAGCCAAATGAACTGAATAAGCTATATGAGGCAAAACGTATATAAGACATTAACTTGTGCAAGTTAGGGCAGTCAAAAAAGACAGAAAATTCAATGGTATCGCGTACACCTCTAACACACTCCAAAGGGGAGGTCTCAGGTTGAACTGCCTACCCCTTTTGCTAAACATTTTTTTTTTCTAATTTTTATTTTACAAACCAATCAAACACATGAAGATAAGCACTTTTTATAATTACAACTTTATACAAAATGACTAATAAGCATTTGAATAAGCCCAAAATCACAACATGGCAAGAAAAATGAAATAAGCTCAAGTTTATAAGTTAAAATGGCTATAAGCTATGAAATAAGCTAAAGATAAACTGAAATAAGCTAAGTAACTTAAAATAAGCTAATTACATCAACTGAATAAGCACAAAGCAGCGATTAAGCACTAAATAAGCAAAAGCTAAGACTGACTATGCACGATACACTATTGGTTTCACAAGGCACCTTCTAGCTACTTATTAAGCACTTGAATAAGCTACAAAATGAAAATGAAAACTAGGACCAAAAAGTAGACCAGTTAAACTCTCTAAAAAGCTATTTTACAAGGTTTGGCTTACACTAATAAGCTCTTGAGGAGCTTATGTAAAAGCTGATAATGACTTAATAATGGACTTGAACAAAATGGGTGAGAATTGAAAACAATAGCGAGACCAACTAAATAAGTTTCAAAATAGAAAATAAGCCTTTGGAATAGCTAGAAAACTAGGTTAGCTTCTCAAAAGCAAGATTACACACAGTATTAAGCTAACTAATAGGCTCTATGAGAGCTTATGAAGTTGGGAACCAAATCATTGCACATGGCACTTTCGCTAGGTTAAGGTCTAAAACAAGCTAAAAATTAAGCACTCTATAGTCGATTAAAGTCGATCTAGTATTTTCTAATTTTGTCTAGCAACTGAAATTTAATACCCTAAGAGCTTTTAAGCTAAAACTTATTAATAAACACAATAAAAAGATCTATTTAATTCAAAAACGACCCAAATGAAAATTTTGACTTTTTAAGTTTATGATCAAAGTTGACTTTGATCAACTTTGATCTGAATTTAACAACTAATTATGATATAATATGATACAAGAACATGAAATAAACAAGTAAGAACAACTTTAAAATACATGTGCAAGATTCTAGGTTGTGACAACTTCAAAATACTCATAATGAGACATCCGTCGAGAGTCATTTTGACTTTCTACCATGCTATACTCTTTAGTTAATGTTTCATTGAGTCATTAAGGACATATAAGGCATACATCAACTACTACAACAACACCATACATAGCTCACGTAACTCGGTTCATCTACCACAACCAAACAACCTTTAAATGAAATTTATTTGAGCTAAACATTACATATAAGCCGGGTAAACATCATTTATCAAATCCAGAGGATCCAAGGTGTCAAAATGGACCTTTTTCACATACACAAAGTAGTCACACAAGCTTATGCCTATGATCATCAAAAATCAAGTTATGACAGTGAAAATGCAATATTCAAGCACAATCAATTCCAAAACATAAACACTTGATATTAAACTATAACATGATAAACTAACAACACAGAAACATAAAAACATAGAAATCAAAGCATAAAAGGACTACAACGATAATTTGCAAAAATTGAGAAAATGGCTTACAAGATACATCAAGCTGAGAAACATGGAACCAAGGACAAGGTTACACCCAATAGCTTCCCATCAAGCTCCTAATACCCTTAGCAATCCAAATTTACCTCTGCTTCATCATCTTCTTTATTAACCCACTATTTTTTGTTTTTTCAATGATTTTCTCTATTTTTTATGATTTTCTGAATTTAAAGACTAAAACTGTTTTAATGAATCTAAAAGCTTTAAAACTTTTGTCAAGAGCTTATGTGAGCTTATAGAATCCAATAAACAACTAGTTAACTTGAAATTAAAGAAAAGGGAAAGATTAAAGGAAATTAAGCAAAATCATGAAACTGAAATTAACTTGACATTAAACTGGAAATAACATTTCATTACACTAATTTGATGAAAAGTACAACATTGAAACTTTAAAATGACAAGAAATTAAAGAAAGCATTTAAAAATTACACTCTGAGACCAATGGCTAATCCAAAGGTGACTTCTCCTTTCTTTCTTCTTCCTTTTATACTCCAAGTGTCCTCTCTCTCTTGAATATATCGGCAAAGATAAATTAGGACCATTGGATAGCTTAAAGAGATTCTAGCCGTTTGATGCAATTTTGGCCAAAAATGGTTATGGCGGTTGTGGGTTGAGTGAGATGAGGGGGGGAGCATTAAATGTGTTTTGGAGTTTGGTGTTGGTGGGGGGACATGGAAAGTGATATGTTGAGGAGGGGATGGTTTGTGTGTTGAGTGTAGAGAGATTGGGGAGATGAGACTTTGGCGCCAAGGGGGTGTAGTTGTTGGTGGGTAAAACGGGTGTTGACCGGGTTTTAATATTAACGAGGGTTTGGGCTTGGATTGGGCTAAGGTGGGAATTGGATTGGATATTGGATCCGTTTGGTTTAAGTAGTAACAAAAGCCCAAGGACTAATATTGTACAAACCAATTCTTGAGGACCAATCTTGTCACTTTCCAAACTTCCTTCAAGGGACCAAAACTGCCTTTACATAATAATACAAGGACCAAAGTTGTATTTAGTTTATTTTTTTAAAACTTTAAGGACCTTTTATGTAAATTTGGATATTAGAGGGACTGAAAATGTAAATTCTAAAAGTTTATCAAAATTGTTCCAAATTGTAAGTTCATGCATAGTACAAGGGTAATTTGTGAAATTTCAAGTTTTGAATACCCAGGGACTATTTTTGCCAATTTTGTAACTTGAGGGTAAAATTGCCATTTTGTGTAAACTTTTATCCAGGGATGTTTTGTAAATATTTTAGACTTCCCAAGGACTTAAGTTGACTTTTCTATCATTTAAAACATTTAGGGACTAGTTTTGCCAATTTGTGTAATTCGAGGATTTAAAACGACAATTGTTGTGAAATTGATCATTTTTCACTTGTTTTTTCAATCTTTTGTACCTGAATCACATAAAAACACATTTAAATGATATTTATAACATTTTGTGAGTCATTTGTGTGTTTTTGGTTGTTTTTGTGGGTTTATACAATACAAATATATGTGTATTTAGACACATATCAAATCCCCCACACTAAACTATTGCTAGTCCCTAGCAATCTTTTATTTAAAACTTAATGGATTTGAAAAACTCTTTACCAAAAGCCATCACTTCTGGAGTAGCCAAATGTTTCGGTTCAAGTAAGAACTATGGTACACTGATAACCATCTGATTTATTGGCAAATCATAAACCATATAACGGATTTGATGTGTCTTTACCTGTAGCCGTTTGCTCAGGACTAGCCAACTCTTAGATAAATTATCAATATTATCTTTGGTGAGCTGATTACCAATTATGGTTTTTCCACTGCCTTTACCACAAGCCATAACCTTACGGGCTAGCCAACTCTTCACTTTTTAGGATATGGTGAGTTGAGAACCATACAATTTTGGGCAAATTGCAAGCCATATAAACGGATTTGAGAAATCTTTACCAAGAGCCGTTTGCTCCTGGATTAGCCAATCCTTTTGTTTATTAGACAAAGCGATTGATAACCAATTGAGTAAGTGTAGAACACTTACTCCAAAAAAAAAATTTGGCCAAGCAGGGGAATTAGGCATTATAATTATATGATAAAATTATTGAATTCCCCCCACAGAAATGAATATTGCCCTCAATTTCAAATCACCAGGCGGTATCTTGCCAAACAAAGAACGTAAAAGGGAAATACTACGTACCATTATTAAAATTTTTTTTTTTTTTTAGAAACTTATATACACAACATGTGGGCAACCCCCCACACTAGGGTGGTAGAAAGATAGAAAGAAGTCAGAAATATGGGTGAAAACCCATATGGTGTGTGCTAATCTTGTTTTGGTTACCGCAAATTCGCTAGCTTGACTCACCCGAATTAAATTGTTCATGGGGAAGTGGGTGGGATTGCCATCAGATTGGAGTGAAATTGGAGTGGGATTGCCACTACGAATTATGAATAATCATTACTAAGATAAGTCTAAGAATATCTTAGAAAGAGCTTCGAGAAAAATGCGAGAAAGAATCTTTACAAAAAACTTTTTACAAAATATGGAATATGTGCAAGAATGGGTGCGAAAAAGGCTAAACACACGCTAAAGCCTCCCGGCAGCGTAAATTTGATCAGGTCTTTGAACTACGGTTAAGCTACCTCACTAAACCCGCCACTTGTGAATGGCCCGTAGTAAGAAAGCTTAAAACCGCTTAAAACACAAATACAATGAAGTCCAGAGAATATAATGAATTCCCGGGTCGTTAAGTCCCACGGAGACTCAATGGTGTGTCAAAACAAACTCAGAGGATAGAATGATCACTAAGGATAGTGATCTAAAGGATTTGGATGAATAATTATAACTAGGAAAAGATAATAAATTAAAGCGACTTAAATGCAAATTAAGAAAATTAAAAAGTTAAAATATATTAAATAAGCGCTATCACTATTTTTACAATGATGTTTTTGTGATTTTATAAAACAAAATATCTTAAATAAACTATCTTAGCAAGCGTAAAAAACTTAAATTATCTAAAACTTGACTTGAAATGAAAGCGCGTTATGTATAAAAATTCAGCGGTCATAAGACAAAGCGTAAAATTTATGAAATAAAAGTCCTATAAGTGTAAAAACAATTTTATTACGTAATATATGTGAAGAAAATTTTTGAAAAAAATTATATTTTTAGACTTTTATATTTTTTATTATGAATTAATTAAGATTTTACATTAATTAAATGTTTAAAAATACTAAAACTAATGATAAAAATCCGAAACTTTTTTGTAAAATACTTAATACTAATACAAATTTATGAAAATTGCATTTGGAAACTGGAAAGCTACTTTGAATAAGCTCGAAATAAGCCAAATGAACTGAATAAGCTATATGAGGCAAAACGTATATAAGACATTAACTTGTGCAAGTTAGGAAGATCAAAAGACCCAAGGGCAATGGTATCCGGGTACACCTCTAACACACTCCAAAGGGGAGGTCTCGGGTTCGAGCCACTACCCCTTTTGCTAAACATTTTTTTTTTCTAATTTTTATTTTACAAACCAATCAAACACATGAAGATAAGCACTTTTTATAATTACAACTTTATACAAAAATGACTAATAAGCCTTGAATAAGCCCAAAAATCACAGCGATTGAAGGCAAGAAAAAATGAAATAAGCTCAAGTTTATAAGTTAAAATGGCTATAAGCTATGAAATAAGCTAAAGATAAACTGAAATAAGCTAAGTAACTTAAAATAAGCTAATTACATCAACTGAATAAGCACAAAGCACTGATTAAGCACTAAATAAGCAAAAGCTAAGACTGACTATGCACGGTACACTATGGTTTCACAAGGCACCTTCTAGCTACTTATTAAGCACTTGAATAAGCTACAAAATGAAAATGAAAACTAGGACCAAAAAGTAGACCAGTTAAACTCTCTAAAAAGCTATTTTACAAGGTTTGGCTTACACTAATAAGCTCTTGAGGAGCTTATGTAAAAATGATGGCCGACTTAATAATGGACTTGAACAAAATGGAATGAGTGAAAACAATAATTGCGGACCAACTAAATAAGTTTCAAAATAGAAAATAAGCCTTTGGAATAGCTAGAAAACTAGGTTAGCTTCTCAAAAAGCAAGATTACACAAGATTAAGCTAACTAATGAGCTCTATGAGAGCTTATGAAGTTGAGGAACCAAATCATGCACATGGCACTTTCTCGCATTAAGGTATCTAAAACAAGCTAAAAATTAAGCACTCTATAAGCTGATTAAAGCTGATCTAGTATTTTTCTAATTTTGTCTAGCAACTGAAATTTAATACCCTAAGAGCTTTTAAGCTAAAACTTATTAATAAACACACGATAAAAGATCTATTTAATTAAAAAACGACCCAAATGAAAATTTTGACTTTTTGAGTTTATGATCAAAGTTGACTTTGATCAACTTTGATCTGAATTTAACAACTAATTATGATATAATATGATACAAGAACATGAAATAAACAAGTAAGAACAACTTTAAAATACATGTGCAAGATTCTAGGTTGTTAAACTTCAAAATACTCATAATGAGACAGTCAAGAGTCATTTTGACTTTCTACCATGCTATACTCTTTAGTTAATGTTTCACTGAGTCATTAAGGACATATAAGGCATACATCAACTACGAACAACACCATACATAGCTGTAACTTCAGCTTCATCTACCACAACCAAACAACCTTTAAATGAAATTTATTTGAGCTAAACATTACATATAACCGGTAAACATCATTTATCAAATCCAGAGGATCCAAGGTGTCAAAATGGACCTTTTTTGGCATACACAAGTAGTCACACAAGCTTATGCCTATGATCATCAAAAATCAAGTTATGACAGTGAAAATGCAATATTCAAGCACAATCAATTCCAAAACATAAACACTTGATATTAAACTATAACATGATAAACTAACAACACGTAAACATAAAACATAGAAATCAAAGCATAAAAAGGACTACAACTTGGTAATTTGCAAAAATTGAGAAAATGGCTTTACAAGATACATCAAGTCGAAAACATGGAACCAAGGACAAGGTTTTTACACCCAATAGCTTCCCATCAATCTAATACCCTTAGCAATCCAAATTTACCTCATTCATCATTCTTCTATTAACCCACTATTTTTGTTTTCAATGATTTTCTATTTTTTATGATTTTCCATTTAAAAGACTAAAACTGTTTTAATGAATCTAAAAGCTTTAAAACTTTTGTCAAGAGCTTATGTGAGCTTATAGAATCCAATAAACAACTAGTTAACTTGAAATTAAAGAAAAGGGAAAGATTAAAGGAAATTAAGCAAAGTCATGAAACTGAAATTAACTTGACATTAAACTGCTAAATAACATTTCATTACACTAATTTGATGAAAAGTACAACATTGAAACTTTAAAATGACAAGAAATTAAAGAAAGCATTTTAAAAATTACACTACGAGACCAATGGCTAATCCAAAGGTGACTTCTCCTTTCTTTCTTCTTCCTTTTATACTCCAAGTGTCCTCTCTCACTCTTAAAGATATATCCCAAAACTAAATTAGGACCATTGGATAGCTTAAAGAGATTCTAGCCGTTTGATGCAATTTTGGCGCCAAAATGGTTATTACATTGTGGGTTGAGTGAGATGTGGGGAGCATTAAATGTGTTTTGGAGTTTGGTGTTGGTGAGGGGACATGGAAAGTGATATGTTGAGGAGGGGGGATGGTTGTGTTGAGTGTATGAGGATTGGGGAGATGAGACTTTGGCCAAGGGGTGTAGTTGTTTATTTGATGGTAAAGCGGTGTTGACCGGGTTTTAATATTAGCGAGGGCTTTGGGCTTGGATTGAGCTAAGGTGGGAATTGGATTGGATATTGGATCCGTTTGGTTTAAGTAGTAACAAAAGCCCAAGGACTAATATTGTACAAAGCGAATTCTTGAGGGACCAATCTTGTCACTTTCCAAACTTCCTTCAGGGACCAAACTGCCTTTACATAATAATACAAGGACCAAAGTTGTATTTAGTTTATTTTTTTTTAAAACTTTAAGGACCTTTTATGTAAATTTGGATATTAGAGGAATTTGAAAATGTAAATTCCAAAAGTTTATCAAAATTGTTCCAAATTGTAAGTTCATGCATAGTACAAGGGTAATTTGTGAAATTTCCAAGTTTTGAATACCGAGTGGACTATTTTTGCCAATTTTGTAACTCGAGGGGTAAAATTGCCATTTTGTGTAAACTTTTATCGAGGATGTTTTGTAAATATTTTTGATTTCCCAAGGACTTAAGTTGACTTTTCTATCATTTAAAACATTTAGGGACTAGTTTTGCCAATTTGTGTAATTCCAGGGACTGAAAACGACAATTGTTGTGAAATTGATCATTTTTCACTTGTTTTTTCAATCTTTTGTACCTGAATCACATAAAAACACATTTAAATGATATTTATAACATTTTGTGAGTCATTTGTGTGTTTTTGGTTGTTTTTGTGGGTTTATACAATACAAATATATGTGTATTTAGACACATATCAGTAATCATCAACCACAACTAACACATATTTCTTCCCAAAGATATTCTGCACCCTCATTGGTCCACATAAATCCATATGAATCATATGAAGAACTTCTGTGACAGAGTTAGTAGGTTTGGGTTTGTGGGCAAACTTTTTGCTTTTACCCAACTGGCATGCTGAACAAAGATGATCCTTTTCATACTTTAGTCTAGGTAAACCTACAACTAATTCCTTTCTGGAAAGATCGTTGATGGTGCCAAAGTTCAAGTGATTGAGACGACGATGCCATAACCATGACTTAGTTTTTGAAGCCTTTGATAACAAGCAGATTGGAGAAGCCCTCATCATGTCATCGATAGAGATGGTGTAAAGATTTGAGCCACGAGTTCCTTTTAACAGATCCTTACCATTAAGATTTCTAACAAAGCAGGTATGTTTAGAATGCTACTTCTAGATCGAATCACCATGAATTGACCGGTCAGAGAACAGTTATGACCCAAACCTTCTACATAGTAAACTCTAGAGATGACACTATCACCAACAACATAATCTCCATAACCCATAATAGCACCAAAATGATCATTACCAAATCTAACAGTCCGATGAATTTGCTCACAAGTTCATGAGCGCGAGGTCTCCAGTCATATATGCTTGGAACGGCTGAGTCGGTACAGTAACGTAACGATTTGAACGATCTGCAGTTGAACAGAGACAGAATGGATAACGGATAATTGGGATCCCATACAAGAATAGGTTCCATTTGGTTAGTAACATTGTTTGGAACACCCACATCAGAAATAGAAGCATTCATATCGAAAAGTGAGGCAATGGAATCATTGTGAATAGATGCGATACTAATATGCGTATTAGCCACGATTCCGCAGTGTGATCACTTCTTATGGGAATAGTTCTACCAGTAGGCATCCATTTTCTAGTGGGCATTATCTGATTAGTCTTATGACCAACAGGTATCCAATAAAAGCCTATTTTACTGAATGTTCTTCCTGTGGGTTTCCCTTTGTTTTCTAACTTTCTTTCGTTTGCCTTTTAGCCTTCTTAGCATGAATTTTTGCATTAACAATATTAACTGGACAATTAACATCATTAGGCAGAACATTAACACCACATTCATGATTAGAAACAGAATTCAAGCGGTACACCATTAGACAAGGTTTGCCAATAGTATCGAATTGAATTAATTACAGTACGCCTATGGCTAATACTAGAATCAACACGATTCGTTTTATTCAATTCAAGCTTAAAGTTCCTAGATTGTTCTTCTACTCTCTTCCAATGCACATTCTTAGCTTGAGAGGTCCTATCATTCCTTGTATTGTCTTGAGACTTTGACCTGCTCCGTTTAATGTCACTGATTACTCCATAGAGGGGAATGGGAACATTAGTTGGTTTAACTACTCTTTGCATCACCCGTTTAGATGTCTTGAAGTCCGAACTACATGCAGTGCACTAAGGTTCTTTCTTAAAACTTGAGGTAATGCTGAGATTTGTACTCCTAGAAGCACACTTGAGTTCTCTTTCTTAGCATTAGCGAGATCTGGAATCGAACTACTTAAAGGCACACTACGGTTCACATTCAAAACATTGGGAATCGAATGCATATCATACTTGGCATTAGGCATCGAGCATGGAATCAAAGGATTAACTCTCTCACCTAATGACTTTGGGCATATTGTGATCAAGCATTCTAAGATTTCTTGAGATCGTTTGGCATATAAGCATGCATGTCCAATTGCATTATCATGAGGTTTCTCTAACTTATCCTCTTCAACAATCTCATGAGGTTTCTCTCGTTTGGCATATAAGCATGCATGTCCAATTGCATTGCATGCATGTCGATTAATTTAACAAGCTGAAGTATGTTTGAATAGCGAGTTTGTTGTTCCTTAGATGAGGAGGGACATATGTCACAGATAAAGCATATTTATTACAAGAGTGGACCTTTGATACAACATTCTCCCCATTGGTCATTGGCATTTTCCCTTTTTCGACTCTTGATTCTCAATTTCCTTTTGCAATGAAGCTATTTGTTCGTTATTTTTGTTACAGTGACTTTAATTGATTCAAATAACTCATTGAAATGACGTTTAACCTTTTCATTTTCTTCTAGAAAACTTTCGTTTTCCTTTTGTAAAGCATTTACTAGGTTTTGAAGATGAAACGTTTGAGAATTATGAGAATCTAAAGGAGGAGGCATTTGGGAGCCTGTCATATTGTTCGTTTGACCCTTTAATTGAGAGATTTGGGCTTTCAACTTTCTCGATCGTGTTGCATGCGAGCTTGAATCATGCTCATCACGTTTGTTAATTTGAAAAACTGCATCAAACTCTGGAGCATCCGAAGATGTCTTGATATTTGAAGTTTTGACATTTTCTTTGAGATGTTGATATTTGAGTTGTAAATTAAAATGCTCAACTTCTAGTTTAGAAAAATGTTTAACCAAATTGTCGTGATCATCAGTTCAATTTTCTCGTTTAGTTTAGAATTAGTTTTTCAAGCTCAATGACACGATCATGGGAGACTTTCAGGGCCAGAGATAGTTCATGAAATTTGGAAGCATTAATAGAGCAATTTGAGCGATGAAAAAAATATCTTGAGAAACACATTCAGTAATAAGAGTCTCATTTAAGGTATGCAAGTTCTTCCTCTCAATCTCATTATATTTTAGTGCAGGCTCATAATCACTAACTTCAACTACCATTGCATCAAATTCCTTTTCCATTCCTTGATATCGGTTTCTATCCCTTTTAAGACTCTCAAAGTGATCTTTGAAGTTTAAAAAGGCATGACCTCAGTTAAATAACATTCTTTCATTTGCTCAAAAACCCTTTCTCCTTCCGTTATACCAGTGGGTGTGATCCTTTTCTTGCAAGTTTTCTCAAAATCAACAAATAGTTGAAATATAACATATTGGCTAATTAAGGTCTTGCTTTTAGTGGCAATTGTTCTAGGAACAAGATGCATTGGTGTATTAGGAGGATACACAGACGCTCTAGGCATTTTCCATAGGGGAGGGTTTGTTTCAACAATATTTTCGACTTTACCTTATCTAAATCTTTTTTCGAGAAAACTTGTTAGAGTCAACAATGTCGAGGCTTAAACATGTTCAAGGAATCCAGTTTTTCCTTCTTGTAGTCATGGGGAGTGATAATTAATTTTTTCTCTTTGCATTTAGGATCATCTAATTTTTTGTTCATCCTTTCCTAGTGACTTCATCGATTTCTTATCTTCCTCTGCACTCAAGCAAACTAGGTTTCTGTCTAGGTTTAAGAATCTTATTGCCATCATAGATCACACTTTTGAGCTTTTGCTATCTTTCCGTTACTCGGGTTGGGTTTATCAACAATGGGAACACTATGCTTATCGCTTAGAACTCTATGTTTAGTGACCATGTGGCGATCTGAATGGTGTTTCCTTGTATGTACAACTTGTTTTCAAGCTTGTTTTTCAAAGTTTTCAGATTAGAAAAGTCTCTCAAGAGTTTTGATTCCTTTGCATTAAATTCTTGCTTAAGCATTTTCACATTTTCTTGAAGTTCTTGTTTTGCTTAATTTGTTTTAGAAAGTTTTTCTTGCAAGGAATTTAATCCTTGTTTCAATACTTCTTCTCTAAAATTACTTTTTCTAATACATGCGTGCTTGGTCATCCATTTCACGCTCACGAGTGGTCAACTCAAATTTTGCGTTGTTCATAAATAGCAACCGCTTCTTTATAGGCATTTAGTTCGAAATTACGGAATCATCAAAGAGGGGCATGCAGTGTATTCAACAAAAACATAGTCATTGTTGACTGCAGAAGATGCATCACTTGGTACACCTTCACTTTCACTTTGTTTCGCGTATTGATCATATGGGATAATATCGATATTACCCATATTTTCAACATTTGATTCAAAGTTTCAGTTGGTTGTACTTGTGTCATGCATCTGTTGCTACATCGGCGATTATCGTATAGTTTTAATACCTCTGAGATGATTTTGTCTTGGGATGGGCCAGCTAGTGGTGAAGAAGAGACCTTGGGAGAAACCATTGGAGAAATGCTAGCCATAAAAATTGTGTGTGCCGTAGGGTCCATCATCCACATCGAGTCGTATGCATCACAATCACGACTTGAAAGGCATTCGATGATTGTGACCTATCTCTGCAATAGAATGCTCATCCACATCTGCATCATAGGTCTTGGCATTGCCTCGGCTAAACAGACAATTCCTCTTCATCCAAAGCGACACCATTGTCCGAGCTTGTACCAACAACATCTTATCTCAAGTAATGGCGATTCGTGGATGCTTTGGAGATATGCAGTTTCTTGCAATGTGTCCCTCACCACCACAGTTATAGCATTTGATCGGCTTAGCTTGACCTTGGTTACCATTCCTTCCTCGAACCGATTGCAACATAACCTCTACCGGCTCCACCTCTTCCCGATCATACTGTCTTTCACGAACTGGTTGCACCACGATCCTTCAATCTTTAACAGATGGCTTGATTGTGGGTTAGATGCTGTTCGAGGTTGTTGTTGGTTTGTGGGAGAGAATTCATGTTTTGAAGCATAATCGGAAGAGCTAGTTGATTAATGAAGTTACCCACGTGTGCATCGGCATCGCCTTGTTTGAACATAGGATCAGGAATGAGTTTGTGATTACCATTACCTAAGGGTATGACTTGTGATGCTTTGGTTGTGATTCGATGATGTTTGAGTAAAGGGCGGTTGAGTCATTAGGCGAGCTTGTCTCTCCTAGGTTGGTTTTGAATGATTGAGAATCAATTTTTCAAACATAGCATGTCTCTCATTCTAAAGGAGGAAGGCATAGAGTTGCTCATAGTTTGTATTCTTCAATCCTTTAGTGAGCTTCACGGAGGTGACAAACTTGTGCCATTCGGGATTCATGTTGTTCACAAATTTTGAGTTCAGTTGAATGTTAGGCATAGTCATTCTGATGTTCCTCATGTCATTCACCAACTTATGAAATCTCACATAGTACTCATAGACATTCTCATCCGGCTTCATCTTGAAGTGTTCAAATTCGTCATAGAGTTGGGATTCTCTGTCTTCCATAGTTAATTTGAACACGAGAGAAGCATCTTAACATTATCCCAAACTGCCTTTGCATCGGTGTTATGATTGATCAGCTTGTAGATGTCTTTAGGAAGACCTTGAAGAACAATGTTTGAAGCCACGATATCGCATCGAATCTCTTTTCTCCTTATCATCAAGCTCATCATACATTTTAGGTCTCCATTTTAAATGCAGGAGTACCATCTTCATTAGTATCAAGTATGTCTCTAGTCGTCTCCACTTTGATATGGTCCTTCATCAATGGATTTGAGAATGTTGACACCATTTTCCTTTCCAAGGCAGGTACAATCGATTCGTTGAGCCCAAGAATCAGAATGTCGGATTCTGTCAAGCATGGGTGGGCAATGTATCGACCCGGTACGCTGAACATCCTCGACAACGATGGAGATGATAGTAGGAACGCGTTGGTAGACATGTTAACATTATCACGGGATTTTATAACTCTATGATTAAACCGGAAATAGATTCTTTCACGATTTTACAAAATCAAGAGAAAACGTAAGCAATCACCCAAGTCTAGCTAGAAGATAATGCACCAAGTCATTTGACACTTAATTTGCTACACCACTAAGTCGCTAGAGTCCCAAGTAAGCTAGACAAATGCAAGTAAGCTAAGCGATAACTTCGCTAAGGCTCAAGTCGCTAGCAAAATTTTGGCGACAATTGCCACTCAAGTAAGCTAAAGATACAAGTCGCTAAAGAGCAACTTCCTTCTGACCAAGTCGCTACCACAAGTAAGCTACCCGTAGTGGAGAGTCCACTACTTGTCTTTGTAACTCGCTAGATCTAAATTAAGCTAGGTCTAAAAGCTGTAACTCGCTACAAATTTGTAAAGCAAGTAAACGCATCTGAAGAAACTATTCCGTGTGTTAAGTTAAGCTAGCAAGAAAGAACCATATAAACATCACTTTTCAATCCAAAACAACCCAACCAAGATGATTCAAGCTTACCAAATGAAAACCTAAACACTTGTGATGATTCTAAACATAAAAGTACTAACAAAATCCAAACTTTAACACAAGAAATCAACCAAATGATGCACAAACCACTAAACTTTTTCAAACTCAAAAACCACCTAAAACCACTAGAAATCCAAAGATGTGCAAGATATGATCTAACCATGGCTCTTGATACCAATTGTTAGATATTAGTTTTCACATACACATCAAACCATAACAACAAGGTGGCGAATAAGTGGAATTCTAGAGAGAGAAAGTTAGAGGTTTAGGGAACTTTAGTGAGAGAAAGAAATTCTTATTATGAGCTCCAACTCTCTACCTTGGGAGGTAGAGAGTATTTATAGTCTTACAAAAATGCCACACATCGGCCGTGGATCGGGCATACGATTGGGTAAAGACCGTTAGTCCTCCGGGTGTTACTTAACTAAATACTACTTAACTTAAAAGAACTACGACTACGAGCTTTCTAGCGATTACATATACTTGAGGTGACCGACTCTTTAATACCGGGAATTTCTAATTCCTAACACTGTCAACATCGGTTTTCTCGATTTCGGTTCAGTTCGATGCAGTTCATGTAGTAGTCTCTATCGCAACTTTGTGAAGTTGATTTAGTGACTCTCTAGCGGGTATCACTTTGGAGTCAAGAGTGTCCTCTTGTGTAGCGAGATTCTTCTCCTTCCACTCCAATTTGCTCTTGTGTAGAAGATGATTCAAAATTTCTTTTCTTGAGCTCAGTTGGTTTGTGGTTTTGGCGTTAGTGGAGATAGCCAACAACATCTGGCGGCTTGCTCCAATTCTTCTGACTTTCCTTTTACCCTTGCCTTGAGCAGCCGGAGGGTTTGGCGTGATCACATTACAGTTTCTGTTGTAAACCCCTTCCTTGGTTGTCTCTGAGACACTTCAAGACTCTGCAAGCTCTTTTGAATTCCTTGTTGGAGCGTAGCCGTCTATCCATCAAGGTCATCTCTTTCTCGGGTTCCTTAGACCTTTTCTTTTCCCCTTAACGTGTCACTCCTTGCTTTTCCTACTTTTTGTGATGGTGAATCCGCAGTTCGGCCTTTCTTGCCTTTTCTTAGGGAGAACGCCATAAGTTGACTTTGAGGATGACTTTGTTAAGTGATACAAATTTTGTTGATTTGGATGGTGTGGGAGTAGGATTGGGCGTGTCCTCAATAGTTGTGCCTGAAGCCTTTTTCATATATTTCTTGAAGTAGTCGGATTTCTTGATTACGTATGTGAAGTGTTTCATGGATCGAAATTCCAAAAATATCTTTGCTCAATCCTTTGGCTACAAATTTCAAGCTTCCAGAATAAATTCATCAGCTTCATGAAGGTGACTAAACTTCTTGGAGTAAATTGATGTTTTTTCTTTGCAGGAGTCTTTGGATAATGAGCTTTGAGAACCTTATCTTGGGAATCACCCTTTTGTAAGCCGATTTCTTTCTCTTGACTTGATTCATAAATTTTTGTTTATTAGTAATGAAAGTGTCCATAGCTAAGGAGAATTCTTCAAATCGTTCATAAAGTCAATGTTTACCCTTTTCACTACTCCCCACAGAATTTATAGCATTGGAGCCCTCACTCTCTCAAACACGAAGTCCTACAGTTAAACAAAGGTTGAGAATGGTGATAATAGCTCTCTACGGTTGATACATTTCATTGGTGATGATCCCCGAAACCTTTGTTATCTTTCACAGGTATCCTAATTCTTCAACAAATTCCATTAGCTCTTAATTTTGTAGGTGGAGTGTGAATGGATTTAGAGAATCTCTTAGAGTGATTTGAAGAGCCTCCCAGAGAGTCTGCTTGTGGAAATGTCATACCACTTGTCTTCAAGTTTACAAGTGTATCACGAGGTGTGATCTTGTCCATGCTCTGATATTCGGGGTATTTGCGGTATATTGAAGGAATTGTGCACCGCATAGTTAAGGCACTAGAGAAGTTGGTGTTCTTCAAAAGATCAATTGCCATTCTGTAGATGGGATTAGGTTGGTTTCTTTCCACGTCTACAAGGTTGCTTCTAGCGATTTCAACCCATTCCTCAAAGGAAGAATTTCCTCATCATTGGAATGCGATGAAGTGCGGTAGCAAGATTTTCAGAAGTTGTGGTGCACGCCATTGTATTTTTCAGAGAGCACACATTCAACAACAATATTCGGAAATTTGTTATGTTAGACAAGATCGTGAGATCAACCTTATTTGCAACAAAATATCTTAGTCACTAAATTAATAATTCATGTTTATGACATAGCATACACATATTAGTGAACATGATATCAATGAGGCAAAGGCACATCAAGCAATGGAATCTCATAAACACCACGGAGAATTGGCAAGAAATGATGATTAGATTAAGTGCACACGGACATATCAAGTATCACGATCAACACACAAGACCAAATAAGTATAATGATGGATACATAGCAATCGGCATATAAGACAAATGCATAAGATCAACCAATATATGGACTAGAGGTGGCAAAAGCAGGCCGGGCGGATTGCGAACATGGGCAGCAAACGGTTGGGCTAGAATGGACGCGCTTAGCGGGCCGAGCTAAGCGGGCCGCAGCCCAACGGGCATGTTATACAAATTGTTTAATAAAAGACCTAAACGGCGAAATAAATTTCTTTAAGCGTAATATCTTATTTATATTAAATAACTTAAATATATTATATAAAAAATATTCTTTAAAAAAGCGTCGTAATGTTCTACAATTGAGAAAAAAATGTGCCCGTTAGTGCCCATTTAAGTTTTTAATGGGCTATATGTGCCCATTTCAAAAAGAAGGGGCTAAATGTGCCCAAATCTTTCAAAAATATGCCCATTTAGCCCATTTTTTTGCTTTTGGGCACATTTTGCCACCTCTAAATTATGGACAAACCATTTAGGATCAAACCGCGCAAGGACAAGTCACATGGCAATCAAACCGCATGGGTCAAGTCACATATTATTGAACAAGTCGCATGGGTCAAACCGCATGCTTCTCCAGGCATAGGTCGGTTTTGATCAAATCGCGATAGGTCAAAGCGCTATGGACAAATCGCACATATCGAACCACATAAATCAAACGACATTCAACAAAATTAAGCATAGGACAAAAAGCATAGTCAAACCGCTTATAGAATTTTGAAATGACAAATCACTTTTAAGAAATTGGAACAAATCGCTTCAAGCAACATCACGTGATTAACAACTCAATCAAAATAACCCTCAAAGCATTCAAGAACAGACTTAGTGAAACAACATATCTGAACCTCATTTGTAGTTCAAACACTCCATGGATACACATTAAATTCAACACGCATCTCACACATGACAATAGAATACACACGATCAAACAACACATAATCAATATCAATCCACGAAATCGGTTTATAACGAGATACATACTAATCAAAAGGGAAAAATCATACATGCAATATCTATACATGACTATAACATCTTTACTCATTCCATTCAAAACACAAGACTTTAAACATAACAATGAACACAAACCTAATTGAGGGATTTTTGAATGGAATGGGAAAAGAAGATACGCAAAAGTGTTAATTAGATGTGTATTAGTGATATGTTTTTTAGCAAATAGAAGTAGATCTTAGTTATTTAACCTACCACGAGAGCTCAAGATTGACAAAACGCTTTTATGAATGATAAGAGAGAAAAATTGCTTTGTTTGGTGAGATTTGGGTAGGTTTGACCAAGAATACAAATCGCATCTTATATACCAAGGAACAATTTTACACTTTTGACACATTTAGTCCTTGCTATTTGACAAATCGCATGCCATACATAGACTTGACAAACCACATAAGACATATTGATTTAGACAAAACGCATGCTCCACTTGGACTTGACAAACCGCATTCCATAAATTGATTTAGACAAATCTCATACACACAACATCTAACTCAACATTATTTGGCCATTCAATCCCTCTAAGTAACATGCAACAGTATCTATAACCATAAAATCCTAATTGGACTTATTACTCATGATAAATGCATACAAGAGATACACAAGCCAATTCAAACACTACATATAATGCAAGAAACATAATGACATGTATTGAACAAATATCTTTGCACCAAATAGTTACTTAGAAAAACATATAGAGGCAATCATGCAAAGACGAATAGACATATGGGAATAGCGGTACAGATTGAATTCTCCCCCCCTCAATCGGTGACACGAATAGACATGAGTGATCATTGATGAATTAAACCATTTAAACCCAAAGCTTCATGGCGCGTGAGTGTAAATGATAAAGAGACATGTTTTAAAAAACAGTTGAACTTCTGTTCGAACTTCATCAAAAGACCCGTGTCATTATTAAATGACATTTATAGGACCGTAGATATTTATGATACAGAAGAATGCCTTTGAATCTATTTTTATAATTTTCGATTTTATTCAAAATTTTTATGGATTCTAAGAATTTTAATAAAATATCTTGTATATGTATGTATTAAAAGATTTTTCTTTTCTTTTTTTTAAAATTTGATTAACCATCATTTGATGAGGTACGAGTCTAGAGCATAGGTGATCAAGAGTCATGGTACGTGCATATCAATCTTGCGACATCTTTGAAGCTCCTAAATGAAGAGGCTTCATTTTTTGTTGGAAATCGAGGTCATGATGTTTATGATTGAATTGATCATTGTTCTATAAGGAAGAGGTATACACTAATAGCACATGTAGAGTTATATTCAGATGGGTAAGTGGCAAGAGTATCATGTCCTTTGGATGAATTCACGGTCAGCCTTTGTGATGTCATTAGTGGCCGATATTCGATGGGAATCCATTTGAATCAACATTCTTAAAAAATTTCCGTAGGCATCCACTTACGGCAAGAGCTAGGAGTGTTATTCCATTTGGATTCAATGTTCTTAAGAATTCTACCAGTAGGCATCCACTTAGGGCAAGAGCAAAGAGTGTTAGATCCCTTAGCCACGATGAAAGGCGTAACCATTTCCCTATTCCTAATTTTAGACTTTGTGTTGTTGAGTGGTTTCTTAGGGGAGTGGTTAACATTTTGAGACTTCTTAAGTGCACTAGATGATCTTCTTACATCCATGACTTTAGAAATTTGAACCTTAACCTGAGCATTGTCTTTCATTAATGAGTTAGTGAAGTGACTAGTTTTGACAAAACTGTGTTCTCATCAACTTGGGAGGCAAGCCTTAATTTTGAGGTTTAGATCTTTCGACATAAATGTATTAAGAGGCATAACTTCTGAGACCGTTCTTTAGTGATATGGCTGGCTTCCCCAAGGTTGATGGTTTTGCAAACTCGGTGTTCTCACTCTCTTATGATTTTGACTCATTTTTTAAAGCAATATGGCAAAACTCTTATCTTGAAGTTGAGCTTTAAGAACTTCAATGTCGATAACAAGCGGCTTGTTTGATCTAAAGACTTAGTTCTATCTTCTTTAGCAGGGACACTTTGTTCTACTATGTGAAAATTTCCGGCTCATTCCCTTAATAAATTGGCCACACATAGCGCTAATTCATCATTCTAGCTTTAATGGCAGCAACGACCTCTCTATCGGATTGTTCATATCAAATTACTTTCCTTATGCATGTCGAGAGATGTGTTTTTCAAGTTACATGTGATTGAGTCTTTGTCCTAAAGTTGAGTTTTTAGCGGTTGATTTAAAAAATTCACGAAATTCTAGGAATTCGAATGTATGCATGGTTTTGCGTGAAAACTTTCTTCTTTTCTTTGTATTGCAATTTCGAGAAATGCGGTGTTTTTAGAATTGAGTATTTGTTTGAAAGTTAGGTCAAACATTTTCTTATCAACCACATTATGGTCATGATATGTTTTATCTTTGACTCGGCCTGATTCTGAAACATTCATAAACATTTTGTTCGGCAAGTCATCGTTGCACAACATTAATCATAGATGGATCATTGATAATAGTTCTGGGGTTTTACCCGATGCTTGTTCATTCACCATCACATGTATTCGGCATCCTCACTTACGTGGCAAGAGTTTGAACATCTTGTTGCATCCATTGTTGTTGTGTCTATCATTTTGACTTCACAATACCCGATGATTAAATTATAAGTTTCCCAACTCATTACACATCTCTATTATTTGCATCCCACATTCATTCATGTTATCATAGTTAAAGGGTAGCTTCCCAATGTACTTTTCACATTGTCCATAAGATGGATAAGTGTCTCAATGAACTCATGATTTCCATTCGGTGTGTCTTTTGAAGACACTTCATCAATGTTGATCGGAATCGATAAAGGACTAAAAGCTGTTTGTAGATAACTTGAAGTGCAGCATTGGAATCATCCTTTTAAACCTTCTCTTTGTCAAGTTGTTGTTCCAATTGTTCTAAGTTTAATAGCAAGTTCACGGTAATGTGGATAAGTCACGGCCGGAAGAGGGCATTACAAGTTCGTTCCATTCTTATGGGTAGAAGTAACATGAGGTGAGAGTAAAGTATTTTACGATAGGGCGACAAGCATTCCTTTTGCATTAATTGCATTTTTGGTCCTTGTGGTATGGCTAATACAGGTTTGGTCCTAAAACTTTAAAAGTGCAATGATAGTCCCATTTTGAAGTTTGGATTGCATTTTTGGTCCTAATCGTGTGAAATGACCAATTACCCGTATTTTAGAATAAGAAAAGGTATTTTAGTCATTTAATATCAAGGACCAAAATTGCAATCTAAACTTTAAAATGAACTATCATTGCACTAAGTTTTAGGACAACAATAACACCCGTACATGGGGCCATCTAGTATATACTTATGAAACAGTTTAATTCTTTCTCATTGGACTCAGAACATGAAGGTCTCAAATCATCATTTGTTTAATCAATCATGGTTAACCTTTCAGAGTAACAAATACTTTTCTTTGTTGTCGCATCATGTATAATTTAAGCACATTTGAGATTAAAGGATCAGGTGGTGTAAGACATTGTGTGTATCGGATGTCAAGTCTCAATTTTCAACAAAATTGTAGGACTATTAAATACAAACCGCTTATGTCAATCCTTTTCTAACAAACGCTTTACAAATGCATGGATGACAAACATTGATCCAACTCGCTTCCCACACAAATCGCTTTCGGACAAATCGCAAGTGTCAAAATGCTTAAGTGTCAAACGTACTTGACAAATCGTTTAAGTTGACAAGCGGCAAGTCAAAATGCTTAACACACAAACCGCATAAATTGACAAATCGCTTAGTACACAAGTACACACACTACTTCCACTACTTTGTCCTTTCTTGTCGTTTTGTCTCAATAGACAAACGCTTACTAGACAAACGCTTCACGAAAATATGACAAATGCATAAAAAAATAACGACAACCGGCTTCAAAGAACTCATTTAGGTGGGACAAACTACTTCAATGAATACTTTCAAAAACAACACTTTTCAATCCAAAAACAATCCAACCATGATGATTCACCTTCCAAACAAAACCTAAACACTTGTGATGATTCTAAACATAAAAGTACAATCAAAATTCAAGCTTTAACACTAGAATGATCCAAATAATGAAAACTACTCTAAACTCATTCAAACCTAAAAACCTTATGAAAACCACTAAAAATCCAAGAACATGAAAGATGAATGATCAAACCATGGCTCTGATACCATTTGTAACATATTGGTTTTCACAAACACATAATCAAACTCATGTAATGGGCGTATGAATTAGAGTTTAGAAAGAGAAAGTGAGATGTTCTAGAGATAAATCCAAATGAAATGTTGATTAGCAAGTGAACATCAACCCTCTCCACTTGTGAGGAGAGGGTTATTTATCTAAATGACTATGCCTCCTTGGTGTGGATCGGGCATCAGATGGGTAAGAGAGCGTAATATGCTAAGCGATTCTTTGGGGTGAGACACTTCTACATGGATTTACTAAATCCTAACAGATAGTGTTAAATTTAATGATTTCAAACAATCTTATGTGCTTCTTACACCATGCTTTCGGTCTTCAATGATATGCAACGAAGCATCTTATAAGATGAACACAATTGAATGCAAACCTAACCAAACAGCTCATCCCTTAAGTAAAGTCACCATCAAAATCGCATTTTCAACAAGAATATGAAGGTTTTTTACTATATAAATTCCTTATCTCTCGTTAACAATGTTATTTTACCCTTTTTAAAGGGAAGCGAGGTAAACACATAAACTACACCTTGTTTACTTCATTTCATTAAGTGTTTATTTTTACAATGCTTGTAAACAAAATAAGTAGTAATGCCAATTGCACCGTGTAGGAAGTATACCGAGGTCAGGTTGGTTTGTAGAGGGTTTATGATTAGGATATAGATTTGGATTTGAATTTAGATTACTATTAGGATTTGGATTCGATAAAAGTAAAATGAAGAGAGAGATAGTATATTATTAAATATTGAAAATGTGTTTTACAATTTAATTAAATCAAAAAAATAATAATGTTATAAGAAAAATAGAGAAAATTAAGTTGGGCCCACCAATAATTAAAAACAACCTATTTTGTGGGGTTAAAAAAGTGTGGGCCATTGTGGATTATAACCAATTTTTAATCCTAGAAAATAAAACAACAAGTTTTGTAATCTAAAGTCAAATCCAAATCAAAAGATCTTAGGCCAAAGCGGGCCCTCAATCTTCATCATCAAACTTGTTGCAAAAACCAATGCAATCAATATGATGGTGACAATTCTCATTACTTTTATTTGATGTATGAATATATCATTTACTTTTCAACTTCTGATGATGAGCAAAAATAAATAAAATTTCCACAATAACTTTTCATGTCATATTTACAAGTCCTAATTTATTAATAGTACTTCATTTCATCATGGTTTCTACAGTAAATGCAACCCTTCATCTTTATGCTCGGTTATTCTCACTCATCTTTAGCTTCAGACCACCAATCGCCACCCTCTGATAACCCTTCATCTATTAACCGTTCTAAGATCTACAAATTAAAGAGATGTGCATATGTTATTAAATATTGAAAAGGTGTTTTATAATTTTAAAATAAAAAAATAATAATGTTATAAGAAAGAAATAGAGAGAAGATTAAAGTTGGGTACACCAAAATATTAAAACCCACCTATCTTATAGGAATTGAAAAATGTGGGGCCATTGGAATTATAACCAAATTTTAATCTGGAAAATAAAATAAACAAGGTTTTGTGATCTAAGGTCAAATCCAATCAAAAGATGCGACCAAATGGGCCCTCAATTCCTCATCAAACTTGTTGCAAAAACAATGTTGACAATGTGATTGTGACAATTCTATTTACTTTTCGACTTGATGTATGAATATATATCATTTACTTTTTCAACTACTAGGTGATAGGCAAATTACAACGGAGATTTCCACAATAACTTCTCATGTCCTATTTACAAGTCCTATTTAATATTAACGATACTTCATTTCATCTATCTCTTCTACGAAAATGCATGCAACCCTTCATCTTGCTGCAGCTTATTCTAACTCATCTCTAGCTTGAGACCATGTCGCCACCCGGTAACCCTTCATCTATTACGGTTTATGTGCTTGAAGTTATCCATTGTTGTATTAGGGAGATAAACATTCACGATTCTCAAGCACCACGAAAGGCGTCTGTCTTAAGAAAAGCTGTGAGCATCACATGCCTCAACATTTTCCTTGTTTGTGTTTTTGAGTCTCCACATCCAAAGATTCACGGTATCATTTCTTTACACTTTTGTGGTTTTATGTTATGGTTTATTTGTCTCTAGTAGCAATATATACACATAATATAGAACACTAATCTAGTCAACTTTAGTGATATAGTTAGAGCTAGGAATGTACTCCTCAGAGAAAACTCTTTTAACTTCCACTAATGCTTCCAAGTTCCAATATAACAACATTCATTGCTAATATCATAAATTTGTGTCAATATACAAACCATAACTAAATGTAGTAAAATAAAAGTAAGCACTTTGTAGGTTAAGAAGTTGTATTATTAAAGGTTTATAGATAGATAGGTTACCCAACTTTTCACCTTTATTAAGCCTAAGTTACCAAACTTTTATTTTGGTTACTTATGTTACTAAACTTTAGGGAAGCATTCAACTTCTATATTTTCAATGTTATCCAAGTAACCTAAATGTATTTTTTTGGGCAAGTTAAATAACATAAACCTTTGCATTTTTACAAATTCATAGCTTTGAATGCCACCCGTGTAGTCAATACAGGTGGTAACTTAGGCGAATAGAGTTGGAAAGTTGGGTAACTTTCATCTATCTACATGTTGTATGGTCATAATAGTTCTCAGTTTGATACTAGTTTGTTAGTCCTATCTTGATAGTGTTAACTTTAATGATTTCAAACAATCTTATGTGCTTCCACTGCGCTGGTCTTCCAAGATATGCAAAGAAGGCATCTTATAAGATGAACACAATGCGTATACAAAGCTAACCAACTTGCTCATCACTAAGTAAAAGTGACCATCAAAATGCATTATTTTCAACAAGAATATGAAGGTTTTTAATATATAAATTCCCTTATCTCCCGTTAAACAAGGTTATTTTTACCCTTTTTAAAGAGAAACGAGGAATTAAACACATAAACTACACCTTTATATACTTCATTTCATTAGTGTTTACTTTTACAATACTTGTAAACAAAATAAGTAGTAATGCATATTGCCTATGTAGGAAGTATACTCGGGGTCGAGATTGGTTTGTAGTGGGTTTAGGATATGGATTTGGATTTGAGATTAGATTAGTATTAGGATTTGGATTTGATAAAGTAAATGAAAGAGATATAGTATATTATTAAATATTGAAAATGTGTTTTACAATTTAATTAAATCAAAAAAATAATAATGTTATAAGAAAGAAATAGAGAGAAAATCAAAGTTGGCCCCACCAACAATTAAAAACAACCTATTTTGTGAGGATAGAAAAAGTGTGGGGCCATTGGGGATCATAACCAATTTTTAATCCTAGAAAATAAAACAAACAAAGGTTTTATAATCTAAAATCAAATCAAATCAAAAGATATCGATCAAACGGGCCCTCAATCCCTCATCATCAAACTTGTTGCAAAAACCAATGCAATCAATATGATGGTGACAATTCTCATTACTTGTCAAAACGATGTATGAATGCATCATTTACTTTTCAGCGATGAGCAAATAACAATCATAAACTTTCCACAATAACTTCTCATGTCATATTTACAAATCCCTATTTAATATAATAGTACTTCATTTTATCTATCTCTTCTCTGAGAAGTAAGCGCAACTCTTCATCTTTACTGCTTTCGCTTATTCAACTAATCTCTAGCTTCGGACCACCAATCCTTACACCTGATAACCCTTCATCTATTACAGTTTATGGTACTTGAAAGTTATCCATTGTTGTTTAATACTGGAGATAAACATTCACGATTCTCAAGCACATGAAAAGGGCGAATCTATCTTAAGAGCTGTGAGCATCACATGCCTCAACATTTTCCTTGTCTTTGTTTTGAGTCTCATCCAAGATTAGCGTGCTCGTTTCTTTACACTTTGTGGTTTTATGTTATGGTTTTATTTGTCTAGTAGCAATATATATACATAATATATAACACTAATCTAGTCAACTTTAGTGATATAGTAAGAGCTAGGAATGTACTACTCGAAAAGAAAACTATTTGATACTAGTTTGTTAGTCCTATATTGATAGTGTGCTTTAATGATTTCAAACAATATATCTTATGTGCTTCTCACACCACTCTCGGTCTTCCAATATATGCAAACGAAGGCATCTTATAAGATGAACAATTGTATCTGAGACCTAACCAAAAGCAACTCATCCGCTAAGTAAAGTCACCATCAAAATCAGCATTTTCAACAAGAATATGAAGGTTTTTTTAATATATAAATTCCTTATCTCCTTACTAAACAATGTTATTTTACACTTTTAAAGAGCTTGAGGAATTAAACACATAAACTACACCTTTGTTTACTTCATTTCATTCGAGTGTTTATTTTTTACAATACTTGTTAACAAAATAAGTAGTAATGCCTATTGCACAATGTAGGAAGTATACTTTCGAGTCAGATTGGTTTTATAGTGGGTTTAGGATTAGGATATGGATTTAGTTTTGAATTTGGATTATTATTAGGATTTGGTTTTGATAAAAGTAAATGAAGAGAGAGATAGTATATTATTAAATATTGAAAATATGTTTTAAAATTTAATTAAATCAAAAAAATAATAATGTTATAAGAAATAAATAGAGAAAAAATCAAAAGTTGGGCCCACCAACAATTAAAACAATCTTTTTGTGAGGATAGAAAAAGTGTAGGCCATTGGGGATCATAACTAATTTTTAATATTAAAAAATAAAACAAACAAAAGTTTTGTAATCTAAAGTCAAATCAAATAAAAGATGCCGACCAAACGGGCCCTCAATCCCTCACATCAAACTTGTTGCAAAACAATGCCAATATGATGGTAACAATTATCATTCTTTTATTAATGTATGAATATATCGTTTACTTTTTCAACTACTAGCTAATGAGCAAATAACAATTATAAAATTTCCACAATAACTTTTCATGTCATATTTACAAGTCCCTATTTAATATTAATACTACTTCATTTCATCTATCTCTTCTCACAGTAAATGCAACCCTTCATCTTTCTCCTTTCCAAAGCTTATTCTCACTCATCTCACAACCGGACCACAATCTCGTCACCCCTAATAACACTTCATTTATTAACCGTTCTAAGATCTACAAATTAAAGAGTTTTGCACATGTTATTAAATATTGAAAAGGTGTTTTATAATTTTATTAAAATAAAAATAATAATAATGTTATAAGAAAGAAATAGAGAGAAGATTAAAGTTGGGTACACCAAAAAATTAAAACCCACCTATCTTGTGGGGATTGAAAAAATGTGGGGCCATTGGGAATCATAACCAAATTTTAATCCTGGAAAATGAAATAAACATAGGTTTTGTGATCTAAAGTCAAATCCAAATCCAAAGGATGCAAATAAATAGGCCCTCAATCCTCCTCATCAAACTTGTTGCAAAAACAATGCGGTGATGTGATGGTGATAATTCTATTTACTTCGACGATGTATGAATATATATCATTTACTTTTCAACTACTAGTTGATGAGCAAATTACAACGGAAATTTCCACAATAACTTCATACCTATTTACAAGTCCTATTTAATATTACTTGATTACTTCATTTCATCTATCTCTTCTCTGAAAGTAAATGCAACCCTTCATCTTTTTAAGCTTATTCTAACTCATCTCTACTTCGGACCACCAATCGCCACCCCTTGATAACCCTTCATCTATTGACCGTCTTAATATCTACAAATCAAAGAGCTTTGCATATGTTTCCATCTGGTGAGGTATGTTTTTAAATCACGACTTTGCAAACTTCGGGTGAGTTTTTTCTTTATTTAGTCTATGTATTTAATTGGTTATTAATTAGACTTTGTTACTTTAGTTTGGTTTGATGTTCAAGAGGTGTTTAGATAGTTGTGGAACTTATATATGTCTAATGATGATATATGAAGATATAAAGGCTATTGAGGATAGACTTACGGAGATGGATAAATCTATATGTGTGTTTGTTTACTTCACAGATAAAGTGAGTACTAATAGAAAATAAAAGTAGATATTTAGGCTACGTTTAGTTAAAAGAAAACACCCTTATTTTTTTATAAAATGTTTTGTACAAAAGAAGAAAAATAAATATTGCATTTAAATCAAATATTCCCCATCAAATCTTCTACAAAACAAAAATCAAGCATTCCTACTTTAACAAGGAAAACTAGAAGACATTTTTTTTTTTGTTTTTCTTTGTTTACATTTGGTAAGTACCTTGTTTCTTAAGAATAGAAAACAATACCATATGAGCAGCATTTTCTAGTCATCTCAGATTCTTGGTGCGATTCATAAGAATCATTCTCAATAACTTCGATCACTGTCATTTGCCTAAAGTTCCTCACACTTATCATATGTCTCGGTGAAATCTAACAGTATGCATAGGTAGCTCAACTCTAACTATTTCAAAATCTTGGCGAGACAAAAGCGGCGTTCATAAAAGCTATGTATTTTTTTGTTCATGGTGCCTATGGTTGGCTAAATCTTCCTCATTTGTTTCCTTAAGCAATTCTACCATGTCATCAGGCTTATGTTTCGTTGCTAGGGTGTTCTCCTCAAAACTTTAGTGCAATGGACTCTTTTCTAAGAGTACTCACTAGGTTGATATCCCTTTTTCAAGTTTTCATCTAACCATCTTAATATATCCAAACTATTAAAACTATATTTCTTCATGTAAAACGATAGTCACAGATTTGGTGGATTCGTGTTCTTAAGTAATAATAGTGAATGGAAGAGTCAATGAAAATTACAACAAAGGGCACAAAGAAAGATAGTTTATAAGCTATAAAGAAAAATAGCGTTCACTAAATAGGATCTCGTGAACCGGACTTAAACAAGATAGAAATTGGTGGTGAACTTCTTATAAAACGAAAAATGTATTTACCTAGAATTCCATTACTCCATAGTTTATTTTCTACGCCGCAGTGGAAGTTGAAGGAGCTAGCAGATATGACCCCATGCTTGATGAAATTTTAAATGGACCACTGCTCCTATTTCTCTCAAGTCACCATATCCACTGGAACAAACTCTGAGCTCAAATCTTCATGATCTAATCATCAGTGCTCAAATGTGCTTCGTGATAAAACAACATGCAACTTGTCTTGGAAGCTCAAGCTAAAATCATCAAAATGTACTCAAACAGGGCGCCTCACCAACATCATTCAACCGCTTGCTCCGGTACATCGAATGATTCTTTAAATTCTAGAATTTCAAACTCTAGAGAAAGATTGACGCAATAAGGCCATGGATGAAAAACTTCCGGTATTCATGAGCCACTCTTCAATCAAGACCAATTCACAGTGGAATAAAGCAGTACCATGGTTGACAAAACCTTGATCCTCAAAGGTGGTTATCCTCTTGGACAAGATTCTGTATACAAGTTGGCCTTTCGAATGTTAAGACCTCTATCTTGCTCTAGGTCGGTCATGTCAAGTCTTCTCTAATGCTTACGCTCATCGAGTATCTGTCTCAACAATTTAAAAGCGTGATAACTCCTCCCGATTCTATTTGAGGAAAACCTCGAGATACACCACTACATGTCAAGAAGACTCCCAAAGAATCTCCATTAGTTGTCACACCAACTCCATCTCCATTTATTAAACCTCATCAATTGAGGAGGAGCATCAACTCAAAGAGATGAAGGAAACAACTTACTCGGTAAATCATTGATAAATGATGAACCATTTTCCAAAAAACCTAAAACAACATCTCCCAAACCCTTGGTACTATTATAATACAAGCACCAATTAGATCGATTGCATAAGGTTTTAAAATGTACCTTTTTGAAGGGTCATTTAAGCCCTTATTTGATCACTTTTGTATCCGTTATTACTTAATATCGTTCATTTCACTTTTTAGGTCTCTTGAAGGCAAATTCTTTGGAATGGCACTTATTTGGATGAAAGCGAATATCTGAAAATGGCCAAAGTCAAGAATCGAGACACTCAATTCTTTGAAACACAAGGGGGCGCGTCAGTGTTATGTGGCCTTGAGTGAAACATATTTTGTGTGATGTCCCCATTGCAAATTGCTTATTTTCAAGTGCGGCTTCAGGTTTTAAAAGAGTAGGTGTCACAACTTCAGGCGGCCTAGATTTGATCTAACTGGCGTCGAGAACTGAAGGACAGCGTCACAAGCATAAGGTAATGGCCTGCGTCGCAAGACTAACGTGGCCAAGACAAAACCCTAATGGCCGACCGGCGTCACAAATCAAAAGGGTGCGCCATCGCGAATGTAATCTTATATATAGAATCTGAATTTTTAGTTTTGAGTCTTTTGGGTAAAAACCTAAACCGGACCAAGGCTATCTTGTACAGTATTTTAGGGTTCCAAACCCTATCTTACATCAAGATAAGTGTTTTACTTCATTAATTCAATTATGTCTTCAATTATTTGTGTGTATGCTTGCATGTTCTCCATGTCTGACTAATTTACTTGTGTGTTTGCTTAGGGAATATGAAACTTAATTATTGAATATTGATTGGTTGTCTCTTATCTTAATTGATTAATGATCTAGTAATGCGATAGGTCATTCGTTGTGTAGTTAATGCTTGATTAATCTTTGTGAACCTTAGTTTATAACACCTAGAGTTGTTGTAGGCTAAACCATCTGAAGAGTACCTTAGAGTTAAAGTTTATAAATCCTAGAGACTTTGTAGGCAATAACCTTTGGTAGTTTCAAAGAGTTAGGGATAAGCATACCCGACCTTAGACACACAATGATTAAGAATAAGGACATGACAATTCAACCATCAATAGGAGAGAATTAAGGAGTAATAAAACCTAAGTGAACACATCTTTAAACCATCATACGAGCACACAATAATTAGACATTGACTACCCTCACCTTAGTTAATTAGATAATTAGATAGTAGAAGTAATCGGTAGAAATACCAACCTCCCAAATCCAAACCCGAGATTAGTTACTTTTCCATTTCCTAAAAACATAAAAGATAAAAGTAATCTTCCTCAACCCCAACCTTAAGTAGTAACTTCTCACTAGCATTCCTATTTCCCTAGGAAGCGATATCAATTCCGTGGCTTACCCTAATACTATACTACAAGCGATTAGGTTCACTTGCCTAGGTGTTGAAAAACTTTCGATGAAAAGGAAGTTCCTTTGACCCAGGCATACAAGCGTAGCGTATCAAGTTTTTGAAGCTAGCGGTGAATAGAATAGCTAGTTAGGAGTCCATCTCGTTTAGGTCTGCTTGATTCCTATCAAGTAAACTTTTATTAATTTTTAGCTTCCGTATCTATCCTCCTTCTTTGTGTTTGTGTTCGTAAAACCCTTTTCATTTGTCACTATGGCAAGTGAAGTTGCATTTGAATCATTAACAAATGAGGAACAATTGAATTTCTTGATTGGTTTGCTTTTATTGTTCATGAATTTGTGAGTGATCTTATAGATATCAAAAGGAGATGGATGTAAGATTGGATGGATTTGATAAATTTTGTGTGTGCTTCTATTCTTGATCATTGTCGGGATCAACTCCTTTTAGTAAGACCATCTGGAAAAAATTTCAGAAAAGCCTCCTAAGCATAAACCATCAGTTGAATGATCTTAGGCACCATGATAAAAAGACCTAGTTTTTAAGAACTTGGAACCTAAACCCGAATTGAAGTTGAAATACTTAGTAGCATGTGTGGGATAGATTTCAAAACATATGACACACGTGAGGAATCCTTTAGGCAAATAGAACATAGTAGTCAAGTTTTTTAGAACAATTCTTATGAATCGGACCAAAAATTTGAAATGGCTAAAGAAGGATTTGAGATGCTTAGGAGTGTATTTGGGTTAGATCATACTAAAACACATGATGAACATTTAGGAGATCAAGATATAATGGAGAATAAGATGGAACTCCAAGCCACAAGCCTACCATCACCTGAGGAACACACATTGCCTATAACTTACTTTCGAGGAAGAAGTAGAAGAGACTATAGGAACGATTGATAGAGATTGGACCAAACACTACTAGAGAATGTAGGTTTAGATGCTTGTTGTCATGACCTCTCTCTTAGTCCTAGGGAAGTTCCTAATTTTGATGAACAGTCTCAACCAAAACCTTACCCATTTTCCGTCTTTAGATGTGAATCTTGGTTGAATTAGCCCCAATCCACACATCAAAATAGATAGCCCAGGTAGTTTCTTGATAAAGGTGGTAGACTCTAGGCCATGTAGAGTGGAAGCTAATATAGGAGTAACCCATGACCTTACACACTTATATCACCCATTCATGGTTGATAACAAGAAACATTATGGTTTAAACCGGGTTTATTAGATCAAGATGGATCCTTAACTAAGAATCTTTTGAAGTTGATAGAAGATGATCCATTTTTAGGAGAGAGATTTGATTCACCGCTACACCAACAGAATTAGGTAAGGTTATAATGAATGGAGCACACTCCTTTGAGTATATAAATCACCCATCACCCTCTCTCACGTAGCAAATTTCCACCCTAAGGGTGTGTATCGCTACTATCACCAGCACTTAAGCTTAAGTGTAGGAAAAACCTCCCCTTTATCCGTTAAATAAGGGTAGAGTCAAGCTCGTGACTTCGAACAAAAACAGCGCTTCTTGGGAGGCAACCCATGTGTATTTGTTTTTCATTTTCATTTGTATGTCGTATATCTTTTATTAATTGTTTATTCTCATGTTTGAATTTGTAAAAATGCTTTATTTTGTTTTAACCTCGTCTTAATTGCATATAAAGGTATTTTACATAAGGGATAAGTGTAGGGAGGATTACACGTTTTCAAAAGAAATAAACATAAAATTTCAATTAATTAAAAGATATATATATGTGCGTTTGTTGAGTCAAATGTTTGTATCAGTCATAATGGATGTTTTGCAAAAATTTTCAGATTTTAAAGATGTAAATTTTCGAATTTTTTCGAGAAAATCTGAGACCGGTTTTTGTCGGGGATAACTTTGGCTTGACGTCATGATCGCAACTTGTCGGGGAAGAACAAAATAGCCGATTACTTTTCTCGTTTTACGACTACTTATAAATTTTGGAATTTTCAGTCTTAATTTTCGGAAATTCGTAAACATCCATTCCACAAGCATTATATCCTAGTTTAATAGAGTCTTATATATATTATTACGCCGATTTTATGCGAATGTTTAGTTTGTTTTCTTCAAATGTGCGGGGTTTAATTTATCAAGAAGGAGATACATAAGATGAGAAGGAGCTTTTCGCATAAGCGTTCTTCTTGAAGAAAAATATAACTACCACTTTACGGATCTACCGAGCTAAGCAGGGGAGTATTAGTTTCTTTCATCTTTTATTACCTTCCATTATCATATCTTTGATACTTTAGAGAACATTGGGGACAATGTTAGATTTAAGAATGTAGGGAGGGAAAATAAGCGAGACTTTGAAACTATGCATATCCTTGATTATTTGCTTTGTCCAATTGCATTTGTGTAATAAACCATGAGAAAATGTCGGTTAGGGTAATTTTGGAACCAAATTTAAATTTTTTCATGACATATAGGAGTGGGCCATTAGTCTTAATAAAAGCGTCTCACGGATAGGAAGTTATATGACTAGCACAAAAACCCTTTACCACTTAAATTCCACCCAAAATGTGAGGATAACCCTTAGATTAGTAGGAATTAAAGCATTCATCTTTAATGCTTAGTGTGTGAACGGGTAGTATAATAGATTCTAGAACTTGTTTTGTGATGCATCTCGAGATCGCTAGTAAGACTACACTTGTGTAGTTAGGAATAACTAAATGATAAGAGGCATTAGGATGACCCTTGTTTGATACCCGTAATATAATTACTTCTTCCACATCGGTTGAGTAATTCCCCACACCTTTACGTCGTACTCATCTTTAGTACACGATAACCCTAGTTAACCCCAGCCTATCCTTTTGGCGAGTTCTCATGATGTTTTGGTTTCCGAAATATCAATGAAGAAGCATCCCCAAATATACACCCAAATCGCCTTAGCCTACCACCTTGCACTCACTTTTAGTGCATTATGGTTATCACCCTAAAACCCTTAGTTCAATTATCTAGTTGCTTGCATAAGTTGCTAAGTCGAGTCATATCCTTTGTATCACGAGTTTTGGGGCGATTGGGACTCATGGAAAAGTTAAAGTTTATGAAATAAAGGGAAGGGAACGTTAATTCAAATTCCCTTTATTTATGTAATAATGTACTCCATGTGTTTTGATCTTTTCAATTCGGGTCAAATTAGTGTTAGAGTAATAAAAACTCAAGTGTAGGGATGTGCCTATAAATCTCTATCATTTTGATGTTACGAGGATGGTAGAGTAAAAGTGTATGGAAAAAATGAAAAATAGAAAAAAAGAAAAAAAATAGAGTGTAAAAAAATCACGGGCTACCATCCTACATCTATCTTTTAAATTTATGTTTTGTTTGTTTTAGGTTATCTAGAGTCTAGAGTGTCTGAGTCTTGGCTTAGCAGCGCATTCTTAGCATGCTTGTAACATTAATATTTTTGACTTGCCACCACTAAATAGCCTATCCCACCAAACCCTTTGTTTCCCTAACGTAAGCCTAACATTACAACCCTTTAAAAGACCTCACGATAAGGTTTTAAAATGTATCTTTTGAGGGGTCGTTTAAGCCCTTATTTGATCACTTTTGTATCCGTTATTGCTTAATATCGTTCCTTTTCACTTTTTAGGTCTCTTGGAGGCAAAATGCTGGAATGGCACTTATTTGGACGAAAAGCGAATATATCAGAAAATGGCCAAAGTCGAATCGAGACACTCAAAGTCTGAAAACATGGTGGCGGCGTCATGTGTTAAATGCGGCGCCGTCGGAGGATTTTGTGTGGGGACGAAGCCAAAACTCCTATTTTCAAGTGGCGACGTCAAGTTATAAAAGTAGGCGTCGCAACTTCAGGCGGCTAGATGCAATCGGACGGCGTCGAGGAAATTTGAAGGGCGGCGTCCAAGCATAAGGTGACGCCGTGCAAAGTTAACGTGGCCAAGAAAACCTAATGCCGGCGATACGGCGGTGTCACAAAACATAAGGTGGCGCCGTCAGAGATGTAATCTTATATATAGAATCGAATTTTTCATTTTGGTGTGTAGTCTTTTGGAGTAAAACCTAAACCTAACTAAGGCTGTCTTATGCAGTATTTTAGGGTTCCAAACCCTATCTTACACCAAGATAAGTGTTTTACTTCATTAATACAATTATGTCTTTGATTATTTGTGTGTATGCTTGCATGTTCTCCATGTCCGGCTAATTTACTTGTGTGTTTGCTTAGGAATATGAAACTTAATTATTGAATATTGATTGGTTGTCTCTTATCTTAGTTGATTAATGATCTATTAATGCGATAGGTCATTCGTTGTGTACTTAATACTTGATTAAATCTTTGTGAACCTTAGAATATGACTCCTTGAGTAGTTGTAAGCTAAACCATCCAAAGAGTGCCTTAGAGTAAGAGTTTATTATCCTAGTGGGTTTTGTAGACGAGACCCTTTGGTAAGTTCAAAGAGTTAGGGAAAGCGCATACCCTACAACCTTAGACACACAACGCAATTAAGAATAAGGGCGTGACAATTCAACCATCAATAGGAGATAATTAAGGAGTAGTAAAACCTAAGTAAACACATCTTTAAACCATCATCACGAGCACACAATTAATTAGACATAGAATACATACACCTTAGATTAGATAATTAGATAAGTAGAGTAATCGGTAGCAATACCAACCCCCAATTCAAACCCGAGATTAGTACCTTTCCATTTCATAAAATATAAAAAGATAAAAAATAATCTTCCTCAACCCCAACCTTAGCGTAGTAACTTCTCACTAGCATTCCTATTCCCCTAGAAGAGCGATATCAATACCTGGCTTACCCTAATACTACACTACAATGATTAGGTTCCTTTGCCTAGGGTGTTGAAAAACTTGCGACGAAAAGGAAGTTCCTTTGACCCCGAGCGGCGTGTAGCGTTATCAAGTTTTGGCGCCGCTGCGGAGAATAGAATAGCTAGTAGTCCACCCATTTAGGTTTCTTTACTTGATTCCTATCAAGTAAACTTTTCTCATTTTAGCTTTCTCATAGTCTATCCCCTCCCGTGACCTTTGTTCGTAATCCCATCACTTTTCATCATGGAAGGTGATAACCAACCACCTCATCAACCCACCACCAAACGACCCACCAAGAGCCCGTACTCTTGGTGAATACTCAAGACCAAGCCACCTAGGCTATAGGAACACCATTGAGCTTCCCGACCAAGCCCAAACTACGGCCTGCGATCCGACACCATCCGGTTGGTGCAAAACGGATGTGCATTCCATGGACTTCGTTCGAAGATCCAAATCAACATCTTAGGATTTCCTTAAGTTGATTCCATCGACCTTGATGCTACTACCGGGGGACCAGCGCTGCGCGTCTCTTCCAATTCTCTCTACGGGACCAAGCTAGTAATTGGCGAGTGACTTCCCATACGGCTCCATCTCAAGTTGGGATGATCTTACCTCTCGCTTCCTTGCTCAATTTTTCCCACAGGGGAGAACCACTAAGCTTAGGAATGACATCTTGATGTTCCAACAACGTCAGGGTGAATCTCTCTACGAAGCATGGACTCGGTTCAAGGACTTACTTCATAAAGTCCCTCATCACGGCATTGATCTTTGGCTCCAAGTCAAAATCTTTTATGATCATGTCAACTTCCCCACCAAGCGATCCATTGACCAAGCGGCGGGTGGAAAACTTAGTGATCTCATGCGAATCATGGGGTATAATAGAGGACCTTGCCTCTATGACAGCGAAAGTTGGGATGACCCGTGAGCGCCCAAAACCGTTAATGCAATCTCCTTGCCTCCCATTGACTCACAACCTTCCGACCGTAGGATGATCGAACTTGAAGATCAAGTAAAGTTCCTAATGAGTTCCTACGAAAATCCTAAGTCTTCACACCATGTGAACAAAGTTTCTTCCTCGTGTGAGCCGTTTTGTGATCCTCATAACCGCAGCGCACTAGCACCCGATCCCGAACATGCTTCCGTTGACTCGCATCCTCGCGTATTAATGGAGCGGAGGAAGATTCCCTACAATACCGGACCTAGGAATTTCAATGAAACCCGAGAGGCATGGAAAGGCAAGCCCGACTTCTACTAGGGACAAACCAAAGAATTCACTTCCAATGATTTTTCATGGCCCCCACCTCACGGTCCTAACCAACAAAACATCGAAGGGATGTTGCAAAACCTAGTTGCATCCCAAGAAGCCCAAATAGCTAAGCTCTGGACGCTTTAACCAACAACAAGCCGATATGGATAGGAAGATAGACAACCTTTTGAAAGCCATAACCAATAGTGATAGGAAGGTTATGATATCTCAACTCCGAGCCTTCTTCGTGTAGAGATTAAGGACCCAAGTAAGCTAGCTAAGAACGTTCAATTCGTCAATACCATCGCCTTAGTGAAACCTAATGACGAAGAGGACCATACACGTGAGAATAATGAAACAACCGAGGAAGTAGATGAAGTAGACAATGACTATTTCAATAAGTTTCCTACGGAAGAAGAACTATCTCGCCACCCTCACTTAGTGTGTGACCTCCGTCACATGTATGTTAGGAAAAGCCCTAGAATCAAGTTTGGGAACCCTTGGAATCTTAACATACCATGTTGCATAGGACACCTTTTTGTGGCAAAGGCCTACATTGATCGCAAATCCCCAATCAACATAATGACTAGCACCTACTACAATTGGGTAATGAAGAAGCCTATTCCAACTAGGCAAGACCCATAATCCTAGGGATAAGTGCAACTTTCTTGGTAGAGTTAAGGGATTGACCGTTTATGTAGGTAGTTTCACGTTTCCTACGGACTTCATAATTGTGGATGATATTAGCACGACCATAGACCTAGCTTGTCCCGTTATTCTAGGAAAACCTTTCATAGAAAGCACCGGGATGACCTATGATCCCTCGTTAGGAGTAGTGTGATTCAAGGATGAGACCGATGACATAGCTTACCAAATGCCGTTTAAGATTGAGAAGTTTTCATCACTCTCTAATGATGAAAAGGAACTTAAATTATCGGTCTATTATAGGAATGATGAGGATAAAGAAAAAGGAGTAGATTATGTTATGGCTAAGATTTTCGGATTCTATAAGGATTGCTTGAACTTAGGACCAAATATAGAGACCGAGTGAGGAGAGGACGAACTCTTAGAGAGGTGCATCATAAGGCACTTCTACAACATGGAATCCCCTATTAGAGACCGTCAAGGTGGTAATGAAGTCCATTAGGAGCACGACTACGAGTCTAGCTACAAGACTCTTGAATAAAGAAAAGCGCTTAGTGGGAGGCAACCCATGCTTAATTGTTTGCTTGTTAGTGTCATATGTCTTTTATTGATTGTTTATTCTCATGTTTAAATTTGTAAAAATGCTTTATTTTGTTTTTAACCTCGTCTTAATTGCATATAAAGGTATTTTACATAAGGGATAAGTGTAGGGAGGATTACACACGTTTTAAAGAAAGCGTAAACATGAGAATAACAATTAACTAAAAGATATATTTGTGTGTTTGTTCGAGTCAAATGCTTGTATCGAGTCATAATGGATGTTTTTGAAATTTTTCCAGATTCTAAAGATGTAAATTTTCCAGAATTTTTTCGAGAAAATCATGAACCGATTTTTGTCGGGATAACTTGGCGTCGGGAAGGGAGTAAAAACATCAGATTACTTTTTCTCGTTTTTGAGCTACTTATAAATTTTTGGAATTTTCGGTCTTAATTTTCGAAATTCAGTAAACATCCATTCCACAAGCATTATATCCTAGTTTAAATCGAGTCTTATATATAATATTACGCCGATTTTACGTTGAAGGTTTAGTTTGTTTTCTTCAAGTGTGCAGGTTTAATTTATCAAGAAGAAGTTACATAAGATTGGAAGGAGCTTTTCGCGCATAAATTCTTCTTGGAAAGGATTTAACCACTACTTCACACGGATCCTACCGAAGCTAATGGGGAGTACTAGTTTCTTTCGTTTTTAATTACCTTCCATTATCATAACTTTTACATTCGGGAACATTGGGGACAATGTTAAGTGTAGGGAGGGAAAATAAAACGGGAACTTTGAAACTATGCTTATCCTTGATTATTTGCTTTGTCCAATTGTATTTGTGTAATAAACCATGAGAAAATGTCGGTTAGGGTAATTTTGGCACCAAATTTAAAATTTTTCATAACATATAGGAGTGGGCCATTAGTCTTAACAAAAGCGTCTCACGGATAGGAAGTTGCATGACTAGCACAAAAAAACCCTTTACCACCTAAATTCCACCCAAAATGTGAGGATCGCCTTAGATTAGTAGGAATTAAAGCATTCATCTTTAATGCTTAGAGTGTGAACCGGTAGTATAATAGATTCTAGAACTTGTTTTGTGATGCATTCGAGATAAGCTAGTAAGACTACACATGTGTAGTTAGGAATAACTAAATGATAAGAGGCATTAGGATAACCCTTGTTTGATACCCGTAATATAATTACTTCTTCCACATCGGTTGAGTAATTCCCCACACCCTTGCGTTGTACTCATCTTTAGTACACGATACCCTAGTTAACCCCTCAGAGCCTATCCTTTTCGGGGTTCTCGTGATGTTTTGGTTTTTCTAGAATATCAATGAAGACCTTGTTTACACCACCCCAAATATACACCCAAATCGCCTTAGCCTACCCTATGCACTCACTTTTAATGCATTATTGTTATCACCCTAAACCCTTAGTTCAATTATCTGGTTACTTGCATGAGTTGCTAAGTCGAGTCATATCCTTTGTATCGATTTTGGGGCGATTGGGACTCATGGGAAAAGTTAAAGTTTATGAAATGACGGGAAGGGAGCGTTAAATTCAAATTCCCTTTGTTTGCGTAATAATGTACCCCAAGTGTTTTGATCTTTTCAATTCGGGTCAAATTAGTGTTAGAGTAATAAAACTCAAGTGTAGGGATGTGCCTATAAATCCCTATCATTTTGATGTTACCGTGGAGGATGGTAGAGTAAAAGTGTATGAAAAAAAAATGAAAAAAAATCGAAAAAAACATCACGGGCTACCATCCTACATCTATCCTTTAAATTAATGTTTGTTTATTACAGTTAGCTAGAGTTTAGAGTGTCCAGTCTTGGCTTAGCAACGTCATTCTTCGTATGCATTTAACATAGAGATTTTTGACTTGCCACCACTAAATAGCCTATCCCACCAAACCATTTGTTTCCCTACCGTAAGCCTAACGTTACAAACCTTTAAAGATCTCTTTGATAGTCTTTCCTAGGTGCTTACGCCAAAGCGATGGAGGTTTGATCTATTCTCAAGCCTATGGTAATCTATGTACTAGGACCGGTTAATGAGTGTTTATCTTCCATTTCCAATTTGTCATATTTCATATACACCCGAGAGAGATGTGAGTATCCAAACACCCCATGTGAGGTGCTAGTATGTAATTTCCGTGCTTGTTATGACTTTCTGGCTTATATGTGTTTGTGGACTGTTTTTAAACCAATGCTTCATGACCCCTAACTTATAAATTAATTGGCTAAAGCACATTTGCTTGAGGACAAGCAAATACCAAGTGTAGGGATATTTGATAAGGTTTTAAAGGTACCTTTTTGAGGGGTCGTTTAAGCCCTTATTTGATCACTTTTGTATCCGTTATTGCTTAATATCGTTCCTTTTCACTTTTAGGTCTCTTGAAGGCAAAATGCTGGAATGGCACTTATTTGAACGAATATAAATGGCCAAAGTCAATCGAGACACTCAAAGGCTGCTGAAAACATAAGGTGGCGTCATGTGTGTTATGCGGCCGTCGAGGATTTTGTGACGGACGACCAAAACTCCTATTTTCAAGTGCGGCGTCAAGTTATAAAGAGTAGGCGTCGCAACTCGGGCGGCCTAGATGCAATCGGGCGTGTCGAGAAGCTGAAGGGCGGCGTCACAAGCATAAGGTGCGCGTCGCCAAATCTAACGTGGCCAAAGCGAAACCCTAATGGCCGACGCGGCGGCGTCATAAACATAAGGTGGCCGTGTCCGGATGTAATCTTATATATAGAATCCGAATTTTTCGATCTTGGTGTGTAGTCTTTTGGAGTAAAACCTAAACCGAACTAAGGCATCTTGTACAGTATTTTAGGGTTCCAACCCCTATCTTACACCAAGATAAGTGTTTTACTTCATTAATACAATTATGTCTTTGATTATTTGTGTGTATGCTTGCATGTTCTCCATGTCAGCTAATTTACTTGTGTGTTTGCTTAGGGAATATGAAACTTAATTATTGAATATTGATTGGTTGTCTCTTATCTTAGTTAATTAATGATCTAGTAATGCGATAGGTCATTCGTTGTGTACTTAATGCTTGATTAAATCTTTGTGAACCTTAGAATATGACTCCTTGAGTAGTTGTAAGCTAAACCATCCAAAAAGTGCCTTAGAGTAAGAGTTTATTATCCTAGTGGGTTTTGTAGGCGAGACCATTTGGTAAGTTCAAAGAGTTAGGGAGAAAGCATACCCTACAACCTTAGACACACAACGCAACTAAGAATAAGGACGTGACAATTCAACCATCAATAAGAGATAATTAAGGAGTAGTAAAACCTAAGTAAACACATCTTTAAACCATCATACGAGCACACATTAATTAGACATAGACTACATACACCTTAGATTAGATAATTAGATAAGTAGAGTAATCGGTAGCAATACCAACCCCAAATTCAAACCCGAGATTAGTACCTTTCCATTTCATAAAATATAAAAAGATAAAAAATAATCTTCCTCAACCCCAACCTTAGCGTAGTAACTTCTCACTAGCATTCCTATTCCCCGAGAGAACGATATCAATACCCGTGGCTTACCCTAATACTACACTACAACAATTAGGTTCCTTTGCCTAGGGTGTTGAAAAACTTTTCGACGAAGGAAGTTCCTTTGACCCGAACGGCGGCGTGTAGCGTTATCAACCTCTTTAATAGTCTTTCTAGGTGCTACAAAGCGATGGAGGTTTGTTCTAGTCTCAAGCCTATGGTAATCTATGTACTAGGACCGGTTAATGAGTGTTATCTTCCATTTCCAACTTGTTATATTTCATATACACCCGAGAGATGTGAGTATCCAAACTGCATGTGAGGTGCTAGTATGTAATTTTAGGTGCTTGTTATGACTTTTCTTGGGGCTTATATGCGTTGTGGATTGTTCTAAACCAATGCTTCATGACCCCTAACTTATAAATTAATTGGCTAAAGCACATTTGCTTGAGGACAAGCAAATACCAAGTGTAGGGATATTTGATAAGGTTTTAAAATGTACCTTTGTGAGGGGTCATTTAAGCCCTTATTTGATCACTTTTGTATCCGTTATTACTTAATATCGTTTCCTTTTCACTTTTAGGTCTCTTGAAGGCAAATTCTGGGATGGCACTTATTTGGGCGAAAGGTCGAATATCTGAAAATGGCCAAAGTCAAGAATCGAGACACTCAAGGCTCTTTGAAACACAAGGGGCGGCGTCGAGGTGTTATTTGTGGCCGTCGAACATATGTTGTGACGATACAATAGCCAAATTGCTTATTTTCAAGTGGCGGCTTGGGTTTTAAAAAGGAAGCGTCACAACTTCAGGGCCGACTAGATTTGATCGAGGAAACTTAGGAAGAAGAAGGGCGAGGCGTCACAAGCATAAGGTAATGGCCGTCACGAGATACTTGTGGCGAGAGCCGAAACCTAATGGCGGGCCGACGGCGTTACAAATCAAAGAATTGGCAGCCGTCATGAATGTAATCTTATATATAGAATCGAGTTTTTGGTTTTAGAAGTAGTCTTTGGGTAAAACCTAAGCAGACCAAGGCATCTTGTACAGTATTTTAGGGTTCAAACCTATCATACATCAAGATAAGTGTTTTACTTCATTAATTTAATTATGTCTTCAATTACTTGTGTGTATGCTTGCATGTTCTCAATGTCCGGCTAATTTACTTGTGTGTAGGAACATGAAACTTAATTATTGAATATTGATTGGTTGTCGCTTATCTTAATTGTTAATGATCTAGTAATGCCATAGATCATCCGTTGTATAGATTAATGTTGATTAATCTTTGTGAACCTTAGTTTATAACACCTAGAGTTGTTATAGGCTAAACCATCGAAGAGTACCTTAGAGTTAAAGTTTATAAATCCTAGAGACTTT